>OX639994.1:48908975-50108975 GCA_951828415.1 Anomoia purmunda
GCTTACTCCGAATGGAAATGCCAGGGAACACTTTCCTCGTCGCTTTTGCGGATGATGTCGCCGCCGTGATAACAGCACGCAGCACACAGTTAGCGCAGCTGAGATTGAACCAGATAATGCGTTCCGTGAACGGTTGGATGAGTGACCATGGGCTCCAACTGGCAACAGCCAAAACGGAGATCGTGCTGCTTACCAGGAAGCGCATTCCTACTATAATAGATATGATGGTCGGGACTCAGCCCGTGACAACGTGTGGGTCCACTAGGTACCTAGGGGTGAAGTTGGACAATAAGCTAACATTCTGGGAGCATATACGCGGAGCCTGCGAGAAGGCTGCGCGTACCACGGCTGCTCTCAGTAGGCTAATGGCAAATGTTGGAGGCCCCAGGCCTGCCAGGAGAAAACTCCTGATGTCGACTGTCCAATCGGTGCTCCTGTACGGGGCAGAAATATGGGCTGACGCTTTAAAAGTCAATAAATACCGAGTTCAAATGGCATCGGTACAGCGCAGAGGAGCTTTGCGCGTCGTGTCAGCATACCGTACGGTGTCAGAAGACGCAGTTCTAGTGGTTTCCGGGGTCATGCCAGTTGATCTACTTGCTTTCGAGCGGAAGGAAATATATACTTCCAGCGCCCAGACAGACCGAGCAACAGCCGCGGTGCGTGCACGTGAGCGATTGATCCGAAAATGGCAGCAAAGCTGGAACGCGAGCACGAAGGGTCGTTGGACTTACAGGCTGATACCCAACCTCGAGCCATGGTTAAAGCGATCACATGGAGAGGTTGACTTCTATCTGACCCAATTCCTCACGGGCCATGGGTACTTTCGGGATTATCTGCACAGGATGGGTAGGGTGGATTCGCCATTCTGCTCGTACTGTGAAAATGTTAAAGATGACGCATATCACACCTTCTTTGAATGTGGAAATTTTGCCGCCTTCAGGGAGAGTGTGGAGACTGTTGTTGGCACTTTGAGACCTGGCAGTATCATTAACACAATGATATCCAGCGTCGAAATGTGGGAAGTTATGGGGGAGTATGTAAAGAGACTACTCCGCAGCAAACTAGAGGACGGTTGTCTTTCAAGAACAACCGCTGTAAACGCCCTTTAAAGAGAGCAGCCCTGAGGCTCACGTGGCGCGTCCCGTATCCGAAGTAATGCTTTTGCGGTTCCGGATGCGGGAATTACGCGCGGGCGGTAGGAGTTAGGTTTTAGTGGGTACACCAGCAACTGCGATGGGACTCCCACACTCGGGAAAGCTAGTATAGAGACTAGTAATCTCGGTTAGTGCATAAAGCATTTCCCCTTCTACTGAAAGGAAAAAAAAAAAAAAAAAAAAAAAATAATAATAATAATAATAATAATAATAATAATAATAATAATAATAATAATAATAATAATAATAATAATAATAATAATAATAATAATAATAATAATAATAATAATAATAATAATAATAATAATAATAATAATAATAATAATAATAATAATAATAATAATAATAATAATAATAATAATAATAATAATAATAATAATAATAATAATAATAATAATAATAATAATAATAATAATAATAATAATAATAATAATAATAATAATAATAATAATAATAATAATAATAATAATAATAATAATAATAATAATAATAATAATAATAATAATAATAATAATAATAATAATAATAATAATAATAATAATAATAATAATAATAATAATAATAATAATAATAATAATAATAATAATAATAATAATAATAATAATAATAATAATAATAATAATAATAATAATAATAATAATAATAATAATAATAATAATAATAATAATAATAATAATAATAATAATAATAATAATAATAATAATAATAATAATAATAATAATAATAATAATAATAATAATAATAATAATAATAATAATAATAATAATAATAATAATAATAATAATAATAATAATAATAATAATAATAATAATAATAATAATAATAATAATAATAATAATAATAATAATAATAATAATAATAATAATAATAATAATAATAATAATAATAATAATAATAATAATAATAATAATAATAATAATAATAATAATAATAATAATAATAATAATAATAATAATAATAATAATAATAATAATAATAATAATAATAATAATAATAATAATAATAATAATAATAATAATAATAATAATAATAATAATAATAATAATAATAATAATAATAATAATAATAATAATAATAATAATAATAATAATAATAATAATAATAATAATAATAATAATAATAATAATAATAATAATAATAATAATAATAATAATAATAATAATAATAATAATAATAATAATAATAATAATAATAATAATAATAATAATAATAATAATAATAATAATAATAATAATAATAATAATAATAATAATAATAATAATAATAATAATAATAATAATAATAATAATAATAATAATAATAATAATAATAATAATAATAATAATAATAATAATAATAATAATAATAATAATAATAATAATAATAATAATAATAATAATAATAATAATAATAATAATAATAATAATAATAATAATAATAATAATAATAATAATAATAATAATAATAATAATAATAATAATAATAATAATAATAATAATAATAATAATAATAATAATAATAATAATAATAATAATAATAATAATAATAATAATAATAATAATAATAATAATAATAATAATAATAATAATAATAATAATAATAATAATAATAATAATAATAATAATAATAATAATAATAATAATAATAATAATAATAATAATAATAATAATAATAATAATAATAATAATAATAATAATAATAATAATAATAATAATAATAATAATAATAATAATAATAATAATAATAATAATAATAATAATAATAATAATAATAATAATAATAATAATAATAATAATAATAATAATAATAATAATAATAATAATAATAATAATAATAATAATAATAATAATAATAATAATAATAATAATAATAATAATAATAATAATAATAATAATAATAATAATAATAATAATAATAATAATAATAATAATAATAATAATAATAATAATAATAATAATAATAATAATAATAATAATAATAATAATAATAATAATAATAATAATAATAATAATAATAATAATAATAATAATAATAATAATAATAATAATAATAATAATAATAATAATAATAATAATAATAATAATAATAATAATAATAATGATAATAATAATAATAATAATAATAATAATAATAATAATAATAATAATAATGATAATAATAATAATAATAATAATAATAATAATAATAATAATAATAATGATAATAATAATAATAATAATAATAATAATAATAATAATAATAATAATAATAATAATAATAATAATAATAATAATAATAATAATAATAATAATAATAATAATAATAACAATAATAATAATAATAATAATAATAATAATAATAATAATAATAATAATAATAATAATAATAATAATAATAATAATAATAATAATAATAATAATAATAATAATAATAATAATAATAATAATAATAATAAAACATTTTTTGTTTAACAGGTCATCCAGTTTTCTGAAAAAAATAACTTGCCCCTGAAGGCCCTCTTGCTTATTGATTACTGCTCCGCTCATGCCCCAATCGAAAAACTTCAAAGCAAAGATGGAAACATAGTTGCATATTTCTTTCCACCAAATGTAACAGCGGCTGTGCAACCAATGGATCAAAATCCCTTATGGTAAATAAAACCTGTTTACAGAAGCAAGTTACTTCTCAAATAATTGCTGTAGGTGGTGAACTGAATAGTGTATTGAAATCCCATTCCATTCGAAACGCAATATTATTTCTGAAACAAGCTTGGGATGAGATAACGCAAACAGCGATGAGAAATTATTGGTCCAAGTTGTTTAATTGGGACTCTGACCAATACGACAGCGATGATAATGTGCCATTAGCACAATTGCTCAAAACGAATAATGATTGCAATGAAGCTCTCCAAACAAATCTAACTCTTTTAGTAGAAATTGACCCAAACAAATGCATCTTTATAGATGACATCGAGAAATGGAATGAGGATGTGTTTGAAGAGGAATCTGAGTGTGAACTGAGTAGCGGTGATGAGTATTCTGATAGTTGTCAAGACGATATTGTTGCTGACACACCAGTCATTTCAATTACTATAGCCATTGAAAGCGTTAATAATTTAATAAAATGGTGCAACAAGAGTGAATTGTTTTCCACTAAGCACATATTGTTATATTAGATTTAACGAAACCAAAAAACAAACAAATATTACTGATTATATGTTAAAAAAAGATTAATTTTGAACTAGGTTCCCATTCCACAGTATTCTGAATTAATTTCTAAATTTTAATTTTTTTTATATAAAAAAAACAATATGTTATGGACTGTTATGTTTTTAAATAAATAAATAAAACAAATAAAAAAAATGTTTTTTATGTAGTTTTTGGAAGTAGCTACTAAAAAACGTCCAGAAATTAGAACATTTCGGAAATTAGAACTACTCCAAAACAAAGTGGTTCTAATTTGCGAGCGTCTACTGTATTAATTAGGCTTGCCATCTATAGGTGTCAATAGTCAATGTCTGGCCTCGTGCCAGTACTTGTATGCAATAACTCCGCTATTCAATGTCGATATTTTATTATTTCATTAGTCACACTAGATTGCTGTAATTTTAGTTTACTTTCCATTGCGGTATTATAAAATCTTGTATTTTCTAGATTATATTTTATCGCCAAAGATGCAATATATCTTGTTTGTCTTAAGGTTATAAATAACCATTATTGGGAGATATATTTTATTTTGGTCGTTGCAACCAATATAAATGAGAATTATTTTATTTTGGTTACCGTAACCAATCAAAAGGAGAAATCTTTTTTTAGGCTGTGAATAACCATTATTGCAACCAAAAAAATGTTTTTGCTTACTATTATTGGTGACCAATTGAGACAGCAACAGTTTTATTTTTTGGTTACTGGTAAAGGCAGATCATTAATGTTATTCCGCCTACCAGTTCTTTAAGCGCATTTCATTATAAATGTTCGGACAATAAAAAAGCTTCAGATTATTATCTCTATGTACTAATATTTATTGTTCAGTTTTACACACATAAGCGATCGCAATAAATCGTCTGATAGGTTACATCTAAGATCACTTAGTACCAGTGTCAATGCAGAAAACGCTCGCTCAACGCTAACTTGAGTTGCTGCAGCGGCATGAACAATATCTGCCAGTTGTTTGAGAAACGGGGACGTACATTTTTTCTCCTCCCAGTATTGCGAAAGGTTGGCATAGACATCAACTCTTCCCTCCTTATAGGTGTCTTTTTCGGCAAAGAATTTTAACAGTGCCGCCTCATCGTCTGACGACAAGTCAACTTCCAAACTTATTAAAGCCTGACGTATTAAGGAGGAAGTGGGCGAATTTAACGTTCCCTAAATGAATACATCACTTACTGAAGGAGACTGCGTTGCTTGAGGAAGGTGTCTATCGATCTGGAAAAGTACAAATAATCATTAAGGGTATAAAGCAACGTTTAGTATCGTCTCCCACAAACCTCGTTCAATTCATTGAGTTGTGTTGACAACTTCTTCAGGTGAACTCTCGCTCCGTCCTTTTTATTTGGTGGAAGCAAACGACGAAATCGTGGATCCAAAAAGATTGCACCTTGTTGGAACATCTAAGGGTCGTTCTTGGAAACTGTATTTTGGCGTTCTCAAAGTTTTCACTATTTGTCTCGATTTTTCAACAATTGAAATAATGTTGGCTGTGCCCAGAAAGTCTTTAACGATTAATTGTAAAGTGTGTGCTGCACATTTAACAGAAAACATACTTACTTCGATTTTCTGCACTCAAAGTATTTTCAACCTCTTCAAGGTTAAATATTGATTCCTCAAAGTCATTTTGAGCAATATTCTCTTCATGTGTAGTTGATGCAAGCAAATCAATCGCCTTTAGCATATTTCGACCGTTATCTGTAGTTATGGTTTATAATTCTCTCTTAGCTATATTAAAGTCATTTCTTTCTTCTGTGTCTTCATATTCATCAATAGACTGTATATATATTTCATTATGTTTACCCATCATGTGCCTCCTTAAATTCGTTACATGACAAATATCATTGGTGCAGGTCTTGTAGTGAAAAAAATCACTTAATTGCACTATACTCTATCGCAATCACTTTAGTTATGTTCGATGAACAAAAATTATGAATAATTATTACAAATTATCACAAATAGGCGTTCGATGACGACAAAAAATTATCCATCAACCAAAAAATGAGAGAGCAAACTGACAGTTCGTTGCAAGAGAGCCGCTGATTTTGTGTTGGAGAAATTTGGCCAGCCAAAATTATCCATCACGAAAACATATGTTCGAAAACATATGATTGCAATTGTAAACAAAGAAATTTACATTTTGTGAAATCCGGTGTTTTGTAAAATTTGGATCTTATAATATTAAACTATAAACCGGAAAATATAACAACCAAATACTTACCAATTGCGACTTTCTGGAATGTTCCTGGTGAACATTTGAGGTCCAACTTCCTTTTTCCTTCCATTGCAGTATTTTTAACTATTTTTAAACTATGTGAACCGCGCACAAATTTGTAAATAAACTCAGCTGATTTGTCTTATTCTATCGGTTTTTGATGGTGATGGCAAATTTTCTGTTCGATGAAATTTTTTGTTTTTCATCTCTTTGTGAGAGGATTTCCACTTACGCTCTTTATTTGGTCTGCTGGCTGGTGATGGATAGTTTTTTCATCGAACAGAACTTTTATAAATGCACATAAACATAGATATGCAGAATAACGGAATAACGAAATAAAATTTAAGCTGTCAAATTAGTCATTGATAACTAGAAAAAAAAAAATACTTTGGAAAATGGTTGTTAGTAACCAAACATTTTTTTGGTTGCCAAAATGGTTATTAGTAACCAACAAATTTTTCATTTCTCCACCATTGTTGCATTGCAATTTTTTGATACACTTATTGAATTGGTTTTCTACTAAATTTACATATTCTATAAGACAACTTGCTGTCTCTGATTTATTTGTAATGCAAAAAATTTTGGCAGATTTACTATAGTTGTCAATGAAAGTTGAAAAATAATTCTCACCGCAATAACAATTTCTCTTATTCTCAAATGGTACATTAGCCATTTTACTTTGTACACAATTAGCGCATTCCATACTATTATTCTCTAACACATCCGGTAATCCTTCTGCCAACTTAGCTACTAGTTTATTTAAATATTGGAAATTTATATGATCAAGAGCTCTATGCCATTTTTCATTTTCTGTTGATTTTCTCTTTATAAATATTCCCGTAATAAAGACTTTTCATGTAATACAAACCATCGATTTCGTTCGCTACAGCTAATAGTTCTCTGCTTTTATTATAAATTTTAGCAGCATCATTTTTCGCTTTTATTGTATTATTTTTGAGATACTTAGTAAATTTCTTTTTATTCCATTTACATAATAAAAATTTGTTAAATCAAATTCTACTATATTATAATAAGCCCTGGAATAAATTTTTACTGTTCCTATCTTTGTCGCTTTCGAAGTTTTACCATCGGACAATTTTAAATCAATTAGTTTTTCTAAATCTATACAAAATAATTTTCATTCATTCAATGCGGTCTGCACAGCCACTATCCTCCAACCACTCAATTTCATTCGACTTTTGATTTCGACTTAGTTTTAAGTGATTAACATTCACTTGCACTACTTGTGTTACTCATGCTTCTCGCGTTGACTCGTTGCACCGTGCTTTTTGATGTCTTACACTTCTGCCTTGACATTAACCTCGATGTGCTCCACTTATGTTGTAGCTTCTGTGTGAGCCCCGATCTCGCGGAGCATATTTTATCTGGCTTGCATCATTTTTTGTTCCTCGCTTCCTGCGCTTCTTCTGATAACATTCCTTTGGAAAATAAATCATATGTTAATTTAAAATGTATGAAATAAATTGTATATTTAACCTACCTATAGGTAGAATGGCTTCAGATACAATTTTGCTACCATGTATCAAAACTTTATGCACTGTGATGGGCATGTAGTATCATCCATACAAATCAATGTACAATTTTGCCGTGTCCATACAATATATTTGTAATTTCTCAGCGTCTATTGCCTGACTGCAATTTATTGTGGATAATATAATTTTGAACCGATGAATCAGTTGCTCATCTACTCCAGTTATGTCAGCTGTAATTTCAGGATTTTCAAAAAATCGGCGAGCTGTATTCCCATCGTTGCTGGAACCCATTCCTTGTTTAACCACATCAACATTTATTCCCAATACAAATTTAAGGTTTTTTTTAATTGTGGCCTTGGCGTCTTCTTTTATTTCTCTGGTTGCTTTATTTGTTCGCCATGCTGCGAAGCTTTTATTGTAAGCGATATGTAATATGCATTCCATAAATTTTATGCGCGCATGCAGCGGTGAAATACCAAATTTTAAAGCCTCTCCCGAATTTGCTCTTAATGCCAATTCTTCTAAATTGTGCATCTCCGTTGGCTTAGCACCACATATGAAGCACGCGGACATAGAAGAGCTGCCAGTTAAAGTTGTTGCCACTTTACCATCTATCATAGTCAATGAAAGCTTATGAGTAATAAAGAATTTCTTATTATGAACTTCAATAATTGAATTTGTTAAATTATTTATTTCGTGGTTTACTCGGTTAACTTCTTCATTTATTACGCTTGCTGTCTCCTTAACAAATTCAAATTTTAACGGCCTACAATGTTTCGTTGATGATGGCTCTAAATTTTTCCACAAAACTTTTGACTCATCGTTCCGTTCAGTCATTACCAATGGCACAAGTGACGTCAAGAACATACTTTTGTCTGAAAAAGTCTCATTCGCAAATTTTTGCTGATACTCTGAATGTCCTGATGAGCCATCACATCCCCATTTACTAATGAGTTGCATATATTGTGGAAATGGTGCTACTTCATTTTCGGATTTTGACTTCATCAGTCTAGCTACCGTATGATCCAAAAGCTCCTGCAAACTAACTTTGCTTAAATTCTCCTCTACTTTAACGTTTGCTGGATAACACGTTTTTTTTGCTTCCAAAACCTTTTTGTAGCTTGGATATATATTATAACCAATATCTTTTGCTGATCTTCGCAATACTTCATACTGGTGTATTGTCAATGAAGCATCAACAATGAGACTTAGTGCTTTTTCAGGACTAAAACATTTTTGGACTTCATTTTTGTTTTCAATTTTTTTAGCAGCAGATAATATGATTGCTTGAGAGTTGTTTTCACAAAATGAAGTCAGCTTTTTCCTTTTCGTTCTGTCATTGCTCTCATCAAAGGTTTTCGTTGGACGTCCACGTTTACTAGGAGTAGACTGGGTTTGCTCTTCCTCATCCATTACTTCATGCCTTACTCGTCATCCACTGTATGATCCACTACTTCATCAGTCAACGTATAAGAAAGTGTTAGCCATTCTTCATTGTTATCAAAAAATCTTGATGAAGTACGCTGACACTTGTTCCACTTCTTTAAAAATTGAGGCATAAATGTTTGTTTCAAAAACCGTCTGAACTTTTCTTGATTTTTCTCAGACACGATTTTATAATTCACGGAAACTACACCAATTATAACATCAATATCTTTTTTACATTCAAAAATAATTTCCGAAAGCGTGCTGAAAGATATTTTTGACTTGTCCATTGTTGTAGGATTACAACCCCTTTTTTGTAACCGCGCAGCTTTAAGCTTTAAGACTTAATTTATTTTCAATATTTCTTCTCCTTAAATACAATTTCTTACCAAATAAAAATACCGTAAACATACTTCATATGTACATAAGTTCTGATTGTACTTTTAACAATTCAAAAGGTACATACTTACTTAACTCTATTTCTATTTAGTATACATATGTACATGCATACATATGTACATGCTAGTAACAAAAGGAGTACCAAAATATGGGAATGCAGCATTGCAATGTATGTACAAGCAAACGCACGTATTATTGCGAGCGTGAAATATAGCGGGAGTATATACATACATACGTACGTAGGCAAATGCAAGCAAACAATATGTAAGTGCTAACCCAAATGTTACCTGCTTTGGGGTGAATGACTTCAGATACTTGACCATGAAACTTTGAATATAACTTATAACTAGGTCACATATTTACAATAACATATGTTTGACGAATGCAGTGGTTGGCAATCGGTGACCCAACAATTGTTTTATATAAATTATCTTTAATTAATTAATAATCACTCACTTTACCACTCTCAAATACAATGTAAAGAAAGTTTAGTTGTTGAATAAATACATAATTACAATAAAAGCCATGCACACATGCAAAACAACAACAAGCAGAAAAGAAAGAAAGAATGCGCAGTTGTTTTTGCACGCGTAAAATAAGGCATACGCAGCGTATTTTTCACTGTCATTTTTTGGTTTTTCATTGTTTTTTCGGCGGCGGGCAGATTCGGGCAAATTTTTTTTTTTTATCTGTTAGCTGAGACTCTCAGCTTTAATTTGGTATATGACTCCATATGTCGCACTGCTTCGCACACAACTAAAAGTCTAACGGAAAATCATAAATGTTGATTTTTTTTTCTCAAAATATATTGTTAAAGAAAAATTTTTTTGTAAAACTTTTTTAAATTTTTTTTTTAAATTTACATAATTCGTAATGTCTATTTTAAGTAAAAAAATACTTATAAGGTACATTCGGTGTATAGTTTATAAGTAACAAGGTTTTGAATATGACATAGAAAACTATCACATTTGAGACTTGTTCACAAACTTCAACTTTGCGCTGCCGTGGAACGAAAACCAATGAAGATATTTGCATGAAATTTTCCACACATGACCTTTAGATAGTTTTTAACAATCTGTGCAAAAATCATCAAAATCGGAGAGCACGTCCAAATTGATTTATTGCCGCAGTGGACACAGTGTGCGGCGTGGTGAGCAATAGTGATGTGGATTAACTTCGAATTCAGCGCTCACTGTTTTTTAAGTTAAATACACGAAAATAATAAAAATTTGTTTATTTCGATGCAAGCAGAAAATATGAACGAAAGGTGCAGATTTCCTGAATATTAAATCAAAACAGATATAAAAATAATAAAAAAGTGCTAAAACTGTAAATGCATCTGTGATGGCATACGACAATCAGCGCATAAAACCACTAATAGCCACCTGTTATGAAAACCGACCGAGAACCATTAATATCGACCCATGGCAGGTGTGCTAAGCGATTACTCTACCTGCCAACTGGGCACATAAAACAACGTTGCTTAAATGCATGCATATAGCCGTAATTGCGTTGTTTATTGTACCCGAAATATGTATGTACATATATAAGTAACGTTTAAAATTGATCAAATTGTAGGAAATGTTCGATCTAACATCAAGCTATGGTGTGAGCTCCATATTATTATTATTAATTAAAGCAACATAAATTAAAGTAACTAGCACATTATTTATTTATTTATTTCATTAATTACCGTGCAACTTAGTTAGATTAATAAATCAAAGACTTAAAATGAAAAGAAAAGCTAAAAATGTGGTGCAATAACAACGCTACAAGCTTTGACTCTTGTTACAGAAAAGGAATTAAATAATTTCACTAAATGTAACAATTTATATTTCATTTTTTTATAATTACCGATTACGGCTAGTTGCTCAAACTTGTTTGTCATTGGCAACTGTGATGATATAAATCAAGACAGTATTTTGAAAAGGAAGTCGCAAAAATTACATTCTCATAACTTAATTTATTTTTAAATAGATGGCAACTTTCCTTCAAAATATTTGAAATAAAGGCTTTCATTTGATACCCATGTTGCACGGTGTACTGAATACTGAAGGTGACGCCTTTAGAAGTACCGCTACTTTGGTTTTGCCGGGTTTGACAATTCTCAACTTCAACTAGACAAACCTTTTTTCACAAATTAAGAAAAAGAGACACTTTTTTTAGTATTTTGCGAATTTATTTATTAAATGTCTGCCTATAAATTCATACTTTTACACTTTAGAACAATTAGAACACGTTTTTCAATGAAATATTGGAAGTTGTTCAATTTTCTCGCTCCCGTATTCTTGTTTACTAAAGGCGAGATCTGTCATTTCACCGCGGGAAGGCGCAATCTTGTATTCTATCATTCTTGCCCATGTTGCAATAATTCGAATATCGAAAATCGAATGTCAAATTCATATTATGAGCTATGTAACCCTGTAGAAAATTTTCGTTGCGCATTGAATTTTCAATTGAACGGAAATGTAAATGTTTTGCAATTGTTTTTTGCTTTTTGGCGACTAAACACTATTATTAAACTATTTTTGTTATTTTTATGCAGGTCTAAGGCCGTAAGTGCGAAACAACAACTGGAAAAGCTGGGCCCGAATCGCGGCATTCGTGATCGTGCGAGCAATTGTATCGAAACAAATTTCGTAACGTTTCGAGAAGCCGGATTGCCGCACTCGATACGTAGCGAAGCTAAATTAGCTCACAGTAACATCCCTGGCCTTTCTACAAATGATATTTACGAAATGGCAAATCAAAACAAAATAAGAAACATGTTTGTATTTAGAAGAAAGTAATTGATTAAAGTCGTGCTACATTATTTTTGCTTGTGCCGTGAATTATTAGTTATATTTTCTTGTATTTGCTGAAAACCCATGAACCCAGTAATATTTTTGTATTCTTCTTCGGAGTCTGAGGAGGAAAACTTCGAGATGATTATTAGAAGCCGAATGCGAGATAAAAGCAATCCCATGGCATTGCCGGAGGCAGCGTATGTAAATAAAATTTGTATTGTATTAATTTCATTTGCCTACTTACATGTTTATATTTTGTATTTGCAGCTTCAGAAAACGGTTCAGACTTTCTAAAACTGCCTTTAGCTTCGTATTGGCAGAATTGCAGTTACACCAATTATTCAACTAGCAGCAACTTTGGATGCATTGATGGCACACACAACAGCGAACGAGTACATGTTTTTCAACCGGAAAGGATACCATAGCCTCAACTCAATGATAGTAGGTTGCATATAAAACGCATTTACATACACATACTTCTCAATATAAATTTGTTTGCAGATATGTGACCACGAATACCGAATTTTGGCCATTGATTCAAAGTATGGCGGAGCCGCGCACGATTCCTTTGAGTGGAAGCATTCTGCACAACGAAAGTTTTTGGAGGAACAATATAATCAAAATAACTTAAAAAATGTTTGGCTTTTAGGTAACATAACTTTTTATCATACAATTATATACATATGTACATACACTTATGGACATTGAAATAGGTGCAAAACTCAATATGATATTGTTTCTTACATATAATTATAGATTTATTTTAATTAATTTTGCTTTAAAATATAGTTCGATGCTTACCGGAAACCACATAAATCAAACTTTTTATTAAGCCGAGGGTGTTGCGTTTTTTCTTCCATATAAAATTCAATTCTGTTCACGCGTTATATGGAAGAAAGCAAAAAAAAATTTAACACCGAATCAGCGACTTGAAACTTGCACTTTATGATTATAAAATTGATTGGGCTACAAAACTGCGTTCTCGAAAACTTTCTAAAAATTCTTAATAAAAAGTTTGTAATTTTTACGAAAGTTTTTTGAAATTTTATTAACTTTTGTGAAGTTTGTGTAATTTTTTAAACTTTTATTTATGTGGTTTTCGGTACGCATCGAACTATTTTTTAAATGAAAATTATTTAAAATAAATAAATAATTATATGTAAGAAGCAATATCATATTGAGTTTTGCATCTATTTCAATGTCCATAAGTGTATATACTTAAAGCTAAAATATGTTTTTCGTAAACCAATAGGAGATTCGGGATACCCCTTGGAGCCGTGGTGTTTAATACCATTCAGGAACCCTGAGGACGGTTCTCGTCAAGCTTGGTTTAATGAGATTCATTCCAAAGCCCGCTGTGTGGTTGAAAGAACCATAGGTATCCTAAAAGGCAGTTGGAAAATTCTCAGCAATGACAAGAGAAGTCGTTACCGCCCTGAAAAAATGGCACAATTCGGCAATGTCTGTGCAGCGTTGCATAACATTTCAAAGACCCATCGTATTGCAGACATTATGCAAGTGAAACTATTTATACAGACGTGCATATAGGAAACGAAACTGAACTAACCAAAATTGGACATAAAATCCGAAATCACATAATGTTGTCGCTAGCAAATACTATTTAAATAAAACAAGTGAATTAACAATAATGATCTTTTATTTCATGGTATTATGTATGGTACATTTATTTATTCTTTTTTAAGGCTGCTAAGTGGATAACGTTAATTTGCAGCTCTATTGCTTTAACCTCCATGTTAGCTTTGTGAGCTTCCTCTTTCATTTCCAGTGATCTCTCTTTCAAGGCAATTAGTTTGTCCAATTTCGATTCAATCCGTAATTGAGATTCCTCAAAATCCATCATGATGTCTTTAATGAGGGCCAGCTTTTCTTCGGCAACATGGTGTTTCCCTCTCTTTGTGGCGCTGCGGCTGGTAGAGGGTTTCGGAGCATCGTCGTTGTTTGTGTTGTAGCGGCTAGCAACGTCGTCTTCGTCACTGCTTAAAAGCTCTACCATTATCTATTCCACAGGCTCTATTTCTGGGCTGGAACTACCAAAACTTTTAACTTCTCCCAGGCCTTCTACTGCACGGTCTATTCCGGTAGCCTGAAGCTCCTCTGCTGTTGTTAGGAGGTTTTCTTCGTAAGGGCCACCACCAGTCCTTTGTTTCGACGCTTTGTTGAAAGACAACTTCTTTTTGACGTTGTGCTTTTGGTCAGCAAACACCTAAGTTCATACGTAGAAAACAATATTTAAGTAAGTACATTTTTTAAAACAATTATAAAAAAGAAAAAAAGGATGGCGATTTCGCACCTTCCGCCAAGACTTAGCATCCTTCATGGGTGGGCCGGCCCCATTTAGCAGGTCAGACAAGGAGTCCCATAACTTATTGGCAGCAGCTTTGCCCTGACCACAATTCGGCAAAATTTTTTTGGCCAAATCTTGGTGCTGCAGCATATACTCCGCCATCAAATTTTTTTGCTTCATATTGATTTTATTAACGTTAGTCCTAAAAATATGATTGTATTAATAAAATAATCAATAACATAAACGTTAACTTACACTTTTTGGTTTTATAAAAATCCCACTTTTTGTACAGACGTTTCAAAAAATTTGGTTTAACGATTGCAAATTATCAATCGAATGACATTTCGTTCGTTTCGTTTGAATTAGCACTCGCTATCTTCTGACAGAATGTCAAATTACGAACGAGTGTACTCGATAACGAGTGCCGCAATCCAATAACCAACAATTTCGAACAGCTTTACTCGTTGACGAATGCAGCGATTCGGGCCCTAGTTTAATTGATAGAATAATATCCTCAATTTGCAAAATGGGTTCGCAGAAAGGTTAAAGCAGCAAAAAAGTGGGAAGAATTCTCGTTGAAGCTAAATTGTTTGAAACCACCTGTTATTATTATTCCTTAAAAAATATATTTAAGTTTTGGTATTTGTATCCCTGAGCAATGATGCTAATTTTAAAATGTTTGGTATGGATTTGGCTCGTGCACATTACTGCCGCGACTCTTCTACTTATAAAGTGGACAGCAAATCCACTAACGCCTCCCTTAATAGTCGAAAGTTTATTTTATTTAAATCTGTAAACAATATTCATAAATGTTATAAATACATATGTATAAAGCGCTCTTTGGAATACTTACGCAGTGAAATTAATTTCTAAAGGGTTTGAATCGTTCACTACTTCTTGCCAATTTTAGTAAACTTTTATCCTCCTCCTCTGAAGAATCATCGAACCATAACTCCTAGTTTAGTCATATTTGTATTTCAGTTTTATTTACTGAATTTGCTTGCAACTTGCTCTTAATTTCAATGACAGCTGATAAAAACATACTATTGTGGATGATCTATATGACTGAAATTCACAATAGCTTTATTCTTCATCGAATGTGTGGCATAATATCAAATGCAAATTTTTTCGATCAGCTCTTTCGACCACAGTCAAAGATCGAATGTAGCTCATAATAAGGGCCAATATTAGTATACGAGTAGTAGTGAATAAGCAATGCAAAACATATCTATTCTGAAATTAACTGGTGATTTAATGCATTTTCCGTCTTTTATTTGGATTTCATGAAGTTCATTATTAAATTTGCGTACGAGGATATACATTTTTTTTTTTAATATTTTCACTATAACGCAATTCATTTTACAATTATTAAAATAAATTTTCAAAGACACAGAAATATTTAAGTACTCCAACGAAAATTGTACAACGGTAAATTTCCAGGAAAAAACGCGGAATACGAAGGGAAATGTACAGGGTTGCACATATTTAAAATAAAAGCTAGTATTGTCTTACTCAGAGCGAATTCATATAAGGAGCTACTAAACTTGAATGATTAAAAATTACACTAACAAATTATACGCAGATTTACAGTTAGTGTTAAAGCACATTTACAACAAACTCATAATATTGGCATTTGCTGTACTACGGCGAAACAATTCAGCCAGAACCTTACTAAATTCGCCTTAGTTTTTTTAAATTTAAGTACTTTTTTTAAAATAGTGTATTTCTATTGAAAGAATAATTTAAGAATATGGTAACATCAAGAATTGCTCCACCTACGTCATTAAGGTTTTACGATTCCGCCTTTATGAGGTAATCGTTTTTTTCCTGGGAAGCGGCATTCATACCACTATTCAAATCCACCACAGCTCAGTACACACAACGTACGCTGGCGTTGGCATGAATGATACTCTGCGTGCGAGAAGTTGTACAAAGTAGTGAAATAGTAGTGACCTAGTGAAATTTGTAGTAAGTAGCTCAAGATTGCATGGGTTTTGAAAGTAGTTATTGGTAATGGAAAGTGAAGGTAGTTACATTATCATTTGGAGGTAAGAAGTTATTCATGACTTCTTATTTCCGTATGATGAGTTAATACTAAACTCATTACCAACCCGCATACGAATTCAACAAATCGTATGCAAGCAGAAAATAATTGTTGAATTCAACTCATTGCAACACAAGTTAACGGTTCTTTAAACAGCGTGATCGTCACGCTGTCGTATTTTTCTCACATTAAGTGAAAACATTGAAGTGTTAGCTTGTGCATTAATCAATCAATTAATTAATTAATTAATTAATTAATCAATTTCATATATTTTAGAAAAAGTCAACACGGTTATTGTAAACCAAGAAGTGATAAAAAAAACAGCAAGCTGAAAAAAATAACAACCAATAACTCAACAGAAATCGAACATACAAACATGTTCCCATTGTCAACCCTTGAGTCCATAGAGGTTTTAAATGGAAAAATTATTACTGGCTCCAGTGCAGTTTATGTAGGTTTTCCGTATTTCAATTTCAGTTCTTTATTTAATTTTTATTTTTTGGCGTAGAATACGTCTTACCTTACGGTATGGGCACCAATGTCAGGTTTTTATTGTTGTAATCTCTATTTCTTTAATTATAAGAAAACGGCTCGATTAATTTTTTTTTTTTTTTTTTTTTTGTAGTCAAATGAAGATGTTAGCTTTCGTTTGACATACATTTCATGTTGGTTGATATCTTCCTAATATTTAAATTTCTCAATGAAAATTGTATAAACACATGCACACAAATATGTGTGTGGTGTTTGGTTGAGTGTTTGCTGTTGGGCGATTTGTATTGCATAATTTTAAGCGGGCAAGTTAAAGTAGAGTAAAAGAAGAGAAAATGCTGCCAAGCACTGCAAAGCTTATGTATATCATCCAAAGTAACTATCAAATAAAGAAATTAATTTGCTTGTATTATTTATCATTTATTGTTACATATGTTTTCTGTCTTATCGGATGGCGTATTCTACGTTAAACTTAATGGCCGTGTCTCTGACACAGCCTGCTTCTTTTTATTTACGTTTTGCTTTGCAGATACGTATCATTAAACACATACTGGGAAATAGAAATATTTCCAAAGGTATCGAAGGAATTTTTGATAGAAGTGTTATCACGCAATTGAACTTCGATGGGCTACATTCCAAATTTTCCCTCAAGGAATGTAAAGGGGTAATAGATTGTTTATTTGGTAAATTAAAACACTTTTTAACTACTCAGAAGTATTTTATAATATATTTCATTTTTTAATTATTATAGGCAACAAAGAAGGACTCTTATAATTTCACTGACTTCGTACAGGATTTACGTCTGGGAATAAGATTAGCCAAAAATCGCTATTTCAAAAATAATTCAATTTTAAAAATGAAAAATGAACAAAATAAATAGTTTTTAGTTTATTTCTTACTTTTTGATGAATTTAAGTTTTTTATATTAATAACTCCATTTTGAAAATGTACAACCAGAAATATGAAGGAATAAATGAAATAAAAATGTAAAAAACATGCCAAAAACTAAAATTTATTTTTATTTTTTATTATTTTGTGAAATACATACTGAATAAGTAACATAGCAGTAAGTACTTACTTATTGAGGAAAAAGTAGGTGTGGGGAAACTACATAATTTCAATTTAATGAATTCGTAAGTAAACAGATGTAAGTAGCCGATAACTGGTTTTTACTCACTGAAAAAGTAAGTGGATGTACTTTCCAACAATAATACCATCTTATTTCTCTGATCAATGGCATTGGAGGGAAACTAGTTACTGTTTACTTACGAATTCATTAAATTGAAATTAGTTTCCCCACACCTACTTTTTCCTCAATAAGTAAGTACTTACTGCTATGTTACTTATTCAGTATGTATTTCACAAAATAATAAAAAATAAAAATAAATTTTAATTTTTAATGAATTCGTAAGTAAACAGATGTAAGTAGCCGATAACTGGTTTTTACTCACTGAAAAAGTAAGTGGAGGTACTTTCCAACAATAATACCATCTTATTTCTTTTCTCTGATAAATGGCATTGGAGGGAAACTAGTTACTGTTTACTTACGAATTCATTAAATTGAAATTAGTTTCCCCACACCTACTTTTTCCTCAATAAGTAAGTACTTACTGCTATGTTACTTATTCAGTATGTATTTCACAAAATAATAAAAAATAAAAATAAATTTTAATTTTTAATGAATTCGTAAGTAAACAGATGTAAGTAGCCGATAACTGGTTTTTACTCACTGAAAAAGTATGTGGAGGTACTTTCCAACAATAATACCATCTGATTTCTTTTCTCTGATCAATGGCATTGGAGGGAAACTAGTTACTGTTTACTTACGAATTCATTAAATTGAAATTAGTTTCCCCACACCTACTTTTTCCTCAATAAGTAAGTACTCACTGCTATGTTACTTATTCAGTATGTATTTCACAAAATAATAAAAAATAAAAACAAATTTTAATTTTTGACATGTTTTTTAAATTTTTATTTCATTTATTCTTTCATATTTCTGGTTGTACATTTTCAAAATGGAGTTATTAATATAAAAAACTTAAATTCATCAAAAAGTAAGAAATGAACTAAAAACTATTTATTTTGTTCATTTTTCATTTTTAAAATTGAATTATGTTTGAAATAGCGATTTTTGGCTAATCTTATTCCCAGACGTAAATCCTGTACGAAGTCAGGGAAATTATAAGAGTCCTTCTTTGTTGCCTATAATAATTAAAAAATGAAATATATTATGAAATACTTCTGAGTAGTTAAAAAGTGTTTTAATTTACCAAATAAACAATCTATTACCCCTTTACATTCCTTGAGAGAAAATTTGGAATGTAGCCCATCGAAGTTCAATTGCGTGATAACACTTCTATCAAAAATTCCTTCGATACCTTTGGAAATATTTCTATTTCCCAGTATGTGTTTAATGATACGTATCTGCAAAGCAAAACGTAAATAAAAAAATAAAAATTAAATAAAGAACTGAAATTGAAATACGGAAAACCTACATAAACTGCACTAGAGCCAGTAATAATTTTTCCATTTAAAACCTCTATGGACTCAAGGGTTGACAATGGGAACATGTTTGTATGTTCGATTTCTGTTGAGTTACTGGTTGTTATTTTTTTCAGCTTGCAGTTTTTTTATCACTTCTTGGTTTACAATAACCATGTTGACTTTTTCTAAAATATATGAAATTGATTAATTAATTAATTAATTAATTAATTGATTTATTAATGCACAAGCTAACACTTCAAACTTTTCACTTAATGTGAGTAAAACATGACAGCGTGGCGATCACGCTGTTTAAAGAACCGTTAACTTGTGTTGCAATGAGTTGAATTCAACAATAATTTTCCGCTTGCATACGATTTGTTGAATTCGTATGCGGGTTGGTAATGAGTTTAGTATTAACTCATCATACTGAAATAAGAAGTCATGAATAACTTCTTACCTCCAAATGATAATGTAACTACCTTCATTTTCCATTTCCAATAACTACTTTCAAAACCCATGAAATCTTGAGCTACTTACTACAAATTTCACTGGGAATCTACGTATATATAAAACTAATAATTTATTAAATAAAAATAAAGGACCAATTCTCGGCTATTTAACCAATTGCTATTTTGTAATAAAATAGGGAAATGTTTGTATTAAAAAGTATTTTTCCAGTAATTCCTGAAATCTACCTACGCAAACATTTTTTTGAATTGTGTGCAAAACATAATTTTTTCTACTGTGGTTGAATTAGGGGCAATAGTACACCAACTTTCTGGAAATAGGTCCTTAGCTTTTGAAAATAGCCTTTCTGACGAAGTACCGCTTGCGGGCGTTGCTAATGTTTTATAACTTAATTTAAAAAGCAGTGGATATTTAAACTTAATAAACTCCTACCATAGTAGTAGAACGTTAAAATCGTTGTGCATGACTGCATTACATTTTTATACAACATTATTTCATGGTGTACCACTATATAGCTAGCATTTATTATATTTATTATTATAGTTATTGGCCGTTTATCATATCGAAGGTTCATTTCAAGGTGTTCGGCTAGCATAAAACGATTAATAAGTAAAATCAAAATGCACTTTGATTGGGTAATTATAAAATGTTTTGTTATTTCATCAGTACTGAATATCAATTCATCTCAATTTTGCAATTAGCGAAATTCTATCTTCTGCACTTTACTCTTTATTTTCAAAGAACGTTCCGTTTAGGAGACGGTATGTTTCATTTTAGGAGACTCTTCTGTAATTTGAATATTTCCACGTTTTCTATTCTACCATCGGTTTTTTATGAAAGATTCGGACACTTTGTATTATAACTTTAATCGAAATGTATTAAAATGAATTATCTCATGTGGAAAAAAAACAAACAAAACAAAAAGTTGGAAGAAAAGTTTTAAAATAATTCATAGATGTTGCAAAATAAATAAAATATCACATAAATAGCTGAAGTTGATACCTTCGTAAACTCGGGAGGATGAAAAATGGATATAATATTCGGAATTATGAGATCTTTTCACATGAAAACATATATCCCCGTTCAACTTAAACCAAATGTGAACAGTTTGGAATACAATTCGAATTCAATGTCGCTTGGTCATAATAAACAAAAAGTCTGTTTTCGACTTTAAAATTAGTTGCAGCTTATATTGATAAATATCCCATTATAAATTATGGAGCGCATTTATAAACAAAATTAAGTTGGTAGGTACTTAAAGTTAATTTTAGCTTTTTGACACTGGGGCGTATTCATAGCCGAAATTAAATCGGTACTTAAAGTTAAATGAAGCATTTTCAGGAGATAACCCATCGGAAATTATGTCAAAAAGATACAACTAACGTTTGAAGGATTGACGTCACAAATTGCTCTTAAAAAGTTGATTTTCTGAGTTTTGAGTGATTTTTACAAAAAGGTAAACAAAGAATAATATGTATGTATATGTGAAGTGTCGAGCTTTGTATTGTAGCAGTTGCAGGGAAAATAAAAGCCCAAGTGCAGTTATCACCTTCCTTTTCTTCTCGCTATTCCTGTGGTATAAACATCCGTGACGTTGTCGTAGTAGTCGTAGTAGTCGTAGTAATCTGGTTTTCTATAATTCTTGGACAACAGTTATACCGCGCCAGTGATTTCGAATTGATTTGCTTCGGTTTTATTGAGGCGAGACTTTATATTGGGCCCGTTTTCATGTAACCTAGTTGCAAAAGAGCGCTCCAACTCGGATACAATTTTTTTTATTTGCAAAAGCAACCCTGTTAGCCTCTTTCATGAAAGTTGCGATTTGTTTTGTGCTATTTCGGATCGGAAAATAGTTCTGCCGGCATTTTTTAGGTATATGTAGTTATATATTTACAAATACTATGCAAATAAAAACGAATTAGGCCTTAAGTCTAAATTTCCCATGTATTTTCTTAGGACTAATACACAATAGCGCAGTATATGTATATGTAGTTATATATTTACAAATACTATGCAAATAAAAACGAATTAGGCCTTAAGTCTAAATTTCCCATGTATTTTCTTAGGACTAATACACAATAGCGCAGTTTTTTCACTTCCCAACACTACATCTCAGGTCGGATATCACTCAACTGGCATATTTTTCCCAGTTAGTGTTGTTGCTTTACATGCAATCCCTTATCCTACTTAGTGTTCTTTTGCAACAAGGTTACAAAGAAACGGACTCATTGTTACTTTCTTTCGTTCTTTCGTAATCAGAGTATCCATGGGGTCGACCGTTTAGTCTAGTTGCCGCACTTGTACCCTATCATTCTTAATATACAGCTCATAAAATTACTGGCTATTAACAAAATTAATATTTGTTCTATTTGAGTAGTTGCGACTTCTTTGAGTTGGTGTATATAGTAAGCGTCTAGTTTTAAAATTCGAAAGTCAATTGTTGCCCTATGCTCGACGTTATTGGCGTTAATGCATTCGCTTCGCCACCGCCTGTAACGTAATCACACAAATACATGGAGTTTACCTTATATGAGAATCACGACGTAACGCATTCACAGTTGAACGCATGGTGTGTAATGTCACCTTAATGTGCCAGACACCCTAGAACGTAAGTTATGTATTTTCATCCAAATTACTTCGCATAAACCAAGTGCGTCCATACTTGACATCCCTACTTTGCTCTTTTATATCCACAGGGTTGCTTATCGCTTTGATCAAAGAAAATAATATGAGAGATTATGTACATTTTTAAAATAAGTAAATTTTAAATTTACGATCATTAAAGAGTGCCTAGAGGCAGTAAAAATGAAGGAACAGTTGACTGAAATGAATTGAACTAAATTTACATTCAATATGTGTGTAATTACAATAAAATACATTAAAATACAATGCACAATAAAATACCCATATACTTTTAGTTTGTTATAATTTTATAAGCAAAGGATTGTCGCTCGTAATATGCACTTTTACATGGAGAACGGTATTTGCAAACATCAGAAGAGTGCTGCCATATCTATCAAAAAAAGGAATGTGAGAATATTCCATAAGAAAAAGATCATATTCCCCCAGAACAGATTAACAAACACACAGTACTTTTAATAAAATTAAAGATACAACAGTCGATTATACGATACCCTAGCGACCCGGATTTATATCCCGCCAAGGACTGTCACCTCAGCAGCATTCCACAAAGTTTTATGGGGAATGTTTTACGCTGTTACACCAACAACAAAAACGTTTTTATAGCTTTTTATTCTAGCATTCCATGTTTTGTTACCTGGATAGATAGGCAGCATTCTTCATGTGTTGTTAGCAAATACCGTATTGCGAGTGATTTATTAACAATCCTGTGTTTTTATTAAATCACTGCAAAAATCTAAAATATTTGTGTATTTTGTTGCACAATTTGTAATTGAATACGGTTTGAATGTAAGTTTAGTGCAAGATGTGATTTAAATTGTGAGCAAATGTGTATAGAAGTTTGTTATAATTATAAATTTTAACTAGAAATTTCTTAAAAACCTAAAGTTTCCTCTCCTTAAAACTCTATACCCCTCCTCCATAATGGCTTTATCCCCGAAATCAGGGGACACTAGACTACCGGCCGGTCCCCCTTCATCCGTTTCGAAATTTAACTACCGCTTATCGCTTGCGAGAAAATTTTGAGATCTCGTGTGACTGCTCATTGCTAGTGTAGATCGCCTGTTATGGTCGGTACTATCATTGAAAAATAATCGAAGTTCGTACGAATATCAGTCTGGTACACTCTGCACTTAAATAAATATTAGTATGAACCCATAATCGTGTAACATCTTTACGGCATAACAACTTATAGCTGAAGTCAAGTACATCCTGAATTTTGTACTAATTTGATTTGAATAAATTTTTACGATGCCTCATTTAATCAAAGATTTGGTAAGTGAAGTTTGATGTTGCGATAGAAGGGGTTGTGTAGAATTTTGAAAATTGCGTGGAAAGATTCACGTTTGTAGTACATGCATATGAATGTCTGCATGACATCATCGGCCCCTGCGTGCTTTTCGATTCCTGTGGTGAATCTACAGATAAACTAAGATTCTGTTGGTGTTATGGTTTCCAATAAGGAGCATTGCCTGTTTTGGTAAAGGTATGCGTAATTTTTAATGAAATACGCAGGGAATGTTCGGGGTAGTGGTGACCGAAATATATGTAAATACATTTATTTATATATAGCAATTCCAATTTCTCGATCAAAACCATTATGGGTGGGTAGAAGGTGTTCTAGTAATTCCCTATCAGCTGCGCTCCTATTTTCCAATTCACAAATATCCATGTGAATTCGGTTTGAAATCACATTTGATGCTTTTTGTGATTTGTATCCCGTGCCTCTGTTGTCAGTGAAATGAAAAGTAAATTGCAAAATTCGTCTAAACGTGTAATTATTTTCGACTGGAATATTTTCAAAAATATTTATTGATACGATTGAACGATAACCACAATGGGAAATCTGTGAAATTGGCAGCGCACTTATTCACTTTCACGGTAGATTTTTAAAATCTCATCATGGAATTGAAATGTGAAATTCAATAATTATAATGCATCTTACATTAGATTTACACTCAATACAGCTCCAGTCAACTAATTAGCAACGATGCCCTGATAATCAGTTTTTGTCTGCTTTACGATTTGCAATGAATAAATTCACTCTTCATAAAGGATACAAGACTGTCGGGGAGACTACGATTTCTGGGGAGCCGCGATTTGATGACTGATTCTGGTAGAACTCAAAATAAAAACTTTCAGGATCGTCTCGTATCGCGTGCCCCGTTTCACCACCATGTACATACCTCGCGACGTGCGTCCGTGCTGTGTGTCCATTTCGGCTTTCGCACGCCTGCTTGTCAGAATTTGTAGTGTCAGCGTAAACTTTGTTTTTTTTTTTTTACTTTTTTCGCGGCGCCCCAGAAATCGTAGTCCCCCGGATCCAATTATTGAAAATGAACATTGATTTAAATGGCAACACTATTTCTTTCCGTTAGATTGTCAAATTTCTTTAAAACAGTTGGTCACATAATTTGGAACGGAATATTTTATTTGCATCTATTGTCATATATTGCATAATTTTGACAATATTATGCATTATATGAAAAAGGCAACAACTTACATAGTTATATTCTAGCGTATTTTAGAGTTTGAACATAATGAGTAAACATAAATCATGTGACGAAACTGTGAGCGCCATAATAGTCAAATTCCGCAACGACGGAAAATCGGATGGCGAAATCGCGAAAACTAAACATTTCAAAAAGGATAATTTTCAACGCTGCACATTATTTCAGAAGAAATCGAACCATAAGACGAGCAAAGACGAACACAGTGCGTGAATCTAAAAAATTCCCCCAAAAAACCGCAAATGAAATTCGTGTTAGTGTTTGTGGTGAAAATACCATTTGTAAAAACAGTTAAGAGACGTTTGAGAGAAAAAGGTTTGTTTTAAGGATTTCTCGGAAGAAACAATTGTTATCGAAACGAAATCGCAAGAAAAGATTGGAGTTCGCTATCAAACATCGATTGGTTGGCATAAGTAAAGAATAGGGTCCACTGAGCTAGAAAAAAATTAAAAAGTGTGCGTGGCCCGCCATTTTCCACTGATTCTTATGGCCCGTTCACATAGGACTTTTGCTTTGCTTTGCTTCAGTGTTTCGCTTTGACAGATAAGTTCAATACATGATGTTATAAGAGTCCTGCTAAATACAAAGCGAGAAAAGTAGAGCAAAGCAAAGCGAAGCAAAATTATGGGCAACTCTCAACTTTTGTACGCTTTGGCAATCAGCTGTTATCATTTCCATTTTATTTTTATTTTGGCGTGGGAATACACACTACAGACTCTCGCGAATTTCACACATTAGTAGCATAACTACTACTACTTCCATCATATCAGTAAAATTCATTTTTTTATTCTATCTTTAAACAAAACTGCAGGAACTGTCAAAGCGTTCTATGTAGCTGACCTTCTACGCCTCACGCTTTGTTGTTAAAGTTCGAACTGCCAAGCAAAGCGAGGAAAGTTCTATGTAAACGGCCCATTATGGTGTACAACCTTTTTTCCCCAAACGAATAGGGGTGTTATGGTGGGGTAAAGGGGTATTTTCAATATTTTGAATAGCTTATATATCAAAAAATATGTAACCGATTTCAAAAATATTGACATCGTTGGATAGGTAATTAAGAGATATTTTGCCCAATATGTATATTTGTAAGTATGTATATTGAGAGACTGATTTATAATACTAACTAATTTAATATTAATAAACTAATTTAAGAACTTAAGAAAGATTGGAAATGAATTAAATGAACTTAATAAACTAATGTAATAGCTGCTTAAATATAGTGATTTTATTACTAGTGCTGGTTGGGTAAACCTACATATATATTTCGAGATAATCAAAAAACAAAAAAATTCGCATTTTTTCTGAAAAACAATTTTTTTCTTTAAAAAATACGTAATTTACTATATGAAAAAACAAATTTGTGAAATACCCCAAATACCCCAGGCTCAACTCCTACCTATCCAGAATCAAGCCCGACATACCCAACATATGTCCGGCATGTGGAGATTCTCCGCACTACACCAATCACCTATTCACATGCCCCCTCAAACCCACTCATCTCAAATAAATCAAAACACCTTATAATATTTAAGCATAACTTAATTAAACTATATATCAAATGAAAGGTATTTTTATGGGCTTTTTCATAAATATATTTTTACATATAGTTAATTACGTATTTTTTAAAGAAAAAATATGGTTTCTGAAAAAAATGGGAATTATTTTTTTGTTTTTTTGATTTTCTCGAAATATATATAAAATGTATACAAATATATACATTGAATGAAAGATCTCTTAATTGCCTATCCAATGACGTCAATATTTTTGTTATGTATTTTTTCGGCTATGTATTTTTTGAAATATAAGCTATTAAAAATATTGAA
Organism: Anomoia purmunda; assembly: GCA_951828415.1. Classification (NCBI taxonomy): domain Eukaryota; kingdom Metazoa; phylum Arthropoda; class Insecta; order Diptera; family Tephritidae; genus Anomoia; species Anomoia purmunda. The sequence continues at coordinate 48,936,384 of OX639994.1, forward strand.
AATACCCCCTTTACTCCCTATTTGTTTTCGGAAAAAAAGATGTTCACCATAAGAATCAGTAGAAAAAGGCAGGCCACGCCCACTTTTTTATTTTTTTCTAGCTCGTCGGACCCTATTCTTTACTTCTGCCTGATGTAATGCTCTATTTTTCCGATGAAAGCATGTCCATTACATAAATATTTTAATAGGACATCGATATAAAACATACCGCACGAGCAACAAAACAGTGGATGGAACAAAATATGATAAAATTGTTAGACTGTCCATCATGTGACCTTGATCTGAGAATCTCTGGGAGCATTTAAAGAGAAAGGTTCGAATGAACAAGATAGGAAACTTCGCCGATCTAATGGCAAAGATCCAGATGGAGTGGGAAGCAATTCCAACCTTTGTGTGCGAGAAGTTAATCGAGTCAATGCCCCATAGGTTGGAAGCAGTGGTGCAACAAAATATTAATTTCATTACAATAAAAAACATTTTTTTTGGTTTTAAATAAAAAAACGAAGCGTTGTTAATTATATGACCGACGGCTAGGACTTGGTATAACTATGTAATAGTTATAAAAACGTTACAAATTTTAAGTATCTTTTAAAATCAAGTTGTATCGAAGAAACATTACTCTTAGCGAAGTATGTACCGTGAAATAATTAATAGCCTTGATAGATGTTTGCAGTTTTTAATGAAATAAATTCCGATATCGGTGTGTTAATTAGTTTACCAGTAGTGCGATTCACTAACTTATTTTAACGATATTCGTTCATTTGCAATAACGATATTCGTTCATTGCCTTTCAGCAGCAATTTTTTTTTATTCGCCGAATCAGCTGTTGTCCTTAGCTAGTCGATTGCCTAAAACTAAACGACAACAAATTTGATGTTGTTAACTCAATCGAGAAAAGAAAAATTCGCGATTTCAACTTAAATAAAATATAAATTTAAAATTCGGTGATTTGTTTTCTTGAAATTAAAAAAGGGATATTACATAATGTCGTTTGAATATTTGGCATATGATTTATTACGAGGTGACGAAGAAGTATGCGCTCCAACCGTGGATCAACGTTTATTCCGCGATGTGGGCATTCCCCTTCATTTGAATGCAACAGCATTTAGAAGCTGTATCGGTTAACTCCGGACTTGGCTGAATACCTAATTTCTCAGCTTGACAACCAAATAAGAGGCTGCAAAACAGCAAAATCGACTGAGAAACTAGTAGCTCGTGTAATCTTTAAGCATGTATGCAATTTTAAATTTTACTTTTATAGCGCCTTTGAGATTCTTCGCGGTTGCTATCAACGACCCGTAGGTTAACAATGGGAATTATTCATGCGCCAGACATCTGTAATCCGACATTCACCAGGTAACGTATGCAATCAATGATTCATTGTTTCACCAGAACGCGAGGTTTCTTATTACCCAAGTGGAACGCCAAGCTGCTAAAGAAATGTTTGCTTCAGAGTTGTTGTAGCGGTTTTGGCGATGGTGATTAAACAGACTGGACCATACTCAGAACTGCTCTCGGGTGTACAACTCGATCGAACACATAGCTGCCGAGTGTGGCATTCGCTTGTGATCAATTTTTAACGCGGGTGATCAATCAGGCTCGAGCACACTCAAAGCAGATCTCTGATAGGTATGCCCTGACATTCAAAGGTAGTATCCCTGCGGTCGATGTCTTCGATCAGACGATGCTGCACTGTGTTGTGGGTAATGAACTCTAGTCCTCCACCAATATCTCGCTCGCTAGTTGCTGTACAGTTTCGCATGTAGAGACGAGTGTGGTTGTCCACCATGTCTCTGCTGCGCCTTCCACTGTAAAGGCTGCCGCCTGATGGTGGTGTCGACGCAATCATGGTGGATCTCTAGAGAGAAGTAAGCGGACGCCAAGACCCACGACAGTCGGTTCTACGTACCGGAATGACCCGGGTTTCACCCGGCCAAGAACTGTTGTTTCGGCGATCCAACCCTGTTTAGATCGGCCTACCCCATAAGTTGTCTGTCTCTCCTGGAGCAACTCCTTGCAGCAGGGTTGCTTCACCTCCTTCTGATCAGGGCTGGCATCGAGCCTAACCCTGGTCCAGAAACCTATTTTTGCTGCGTTTGCCAGAAAAAGCTCCATCCGAACTCCACTTCGGTAAGGTGTAATTCGTGCGACGGATGGAGCCATCTTAAGGTCTGCTCAGGCCTTAAGACCCATAAGGAGTGGTCCACAAATTATGTGGCCCCATGTTGTTCGCGCCCTAAGGCACCCATAGCCTCTACGGCTCCCCTAGTTGCACCTAGTGCACCGGTGCCTAGCACCGGCAGAACCTCTACGGTTCGCAGGAGCACACAACAACATGGAACATCACCCTTCCCTCACACCCCTCTCCGCGACGACTCTACCGAGGCAAACGAGACTCCTTCAGCTGAACTGCAATGAGCTGCAGGGAAAGATTGAGGAGATAACCGACTTTATGAGTCGGCATAATCACTCAATAGCTGCGATCCAAGAAACGAAACTGCACAGCAACTCAACTCTGTTGAGTTGCAACGGCTACAATGTGCATCGTAAGGATCGCGAGCGAGATAATGGTGGTGGCTTAGCAGTCATCACCCATCACACAGTGCAGTATCGTCTTATTGAAGAAGGCATCGACCGCAGGGACACTACCTTAGAATGTCAAGGAATAGCTGTCCGGTCAGGCGATGTCGAGCTCGAAATATTTAATATTTATATACCCCGTCACCTGCTGCCCGGCAGGATATCACCCTGACATAGGTGCGCTCCTCAGAGGTGAAAACCGATTGGTAGTTGGTGACTTTAACGCGCACCACGATCTCTGGCATTCAAGCCTACCAGCTGATCGTAGGGAAAATGATTTGGCAGAGCAGATAGACGATTCGACATTCTGCACGATGAATGATGATGCCCCCACCAGGATTATGGGTAGTTGCAGCAGGTCGCCTGACCTAACGATAGCTAGCGCAGGTCTGATAAATAGCATAACGTGGCGACCTATGCTATCGCTTGCATCAGACCACCTACCTATAATCATCTCGATTGACAGACCTGAAGACTTTGTCTCCGCGGACCATCGGACCTATATCAACTTTAAAAAGACTGACTGGGTCAGGTTCGCGGAGTTCACCAAAAATGCCTTCAGGTCTCTTCCCACACCCACTGACGTTCGAATAGGCGAACATAAGTTCCGCAAGGTGGTTGCTTCAGCTGCGGCCCGCTTCATTCCGGCAGGGAGGATTCCCGAGATCCGTCCCAACTTCCCGGCTGAAACGGCCGCTCTAGCGAACGAACGCGACCACCTTCGCCGCTCCGATCCCCGTAATCCTAACATTCAGGATTTAAACGTGGAGATTCGGAGGCTGGTGGACCAACACAAGCGGAACAAGTGGGAAGAGCATTTGAAGTCCTGTAACCTGGTCACGGGTGTTGGTAAGCTCTGGTCTACCGTGAAGTCCTTATCCAACCCGACGAAGCACGACGACCGAGTGGAAATTTCATTCGGGGATCGTGCCTCGTCGGACCCGAAGAGATGCGCGAGCTATTTTAGCCGACAGTTTACACTGCATCCTTCGGGGGATAGGACCAAGCGGAAGGTGACCAGGAGGCTGCGCAAATTACCGAACAACAGCGCGCCTCTTGCCTTCACTTGTGGCGAGGTAAAGGAGGTCATCGGGAAGGCGAAAGCCTCCAAGGCCATTGGCCCTGACGGGCTAAGCGTGTTGATGCTGAAAAATTTAGGCCCCGCGGGAGTTGAGTTCCTCACTGGGATCGTCAATTTGTCCATGGCCACCCTCATCATTCCAGACATCTGGAAGGTTGGGAGGGTGGTCTCACTACTGAAACCAGGGAAACCGGCCGACAAGGGTGATTCCTATCGGCCGATTTCCCTGCTTTCACCTGTGGTAAACACTTGAGGCCCTACTCCTCCCGTATTATACATACCACCTTGGGTCAGCTAAGCATCAACATGGCTTCCGGAAAGTGCACAGTACAACAACAGCACTTAATGCCATAAACACACAGGTGAACCGTGGTCTTAACAAAAACCGCCCCTGCGAGAGAACCGTCCTAGTAGCGTTGGACCTGTCGAAAGCTTTCGGCACAGTTAGCCACTCCACGCTACTAGCTGACGTGGAAGCATCAACTCTCCCGCAGGGACTGAAACGGTGGACCGCGAATTACCTGTGTGGTCGTCAATCATCAGTATGGTTTAGAGATAGAACATCGAAACCAAGGAGGATTAAACAAGGGGTACCGCAGGGTGGCGTCCTGTCCCCATTATTGTTTAATCACTATATCTCCAAGCTCCCTCAACCGCCAGAGGGAGTCACGATTGTCTCCTATGCTGATGATGGCTCGATAATGGCAACCGGCAATGTAATTGATGATCTGTGTTTGAAAGTGAACGGATATCTCTCTGATCTTGCCCACTTCTTCACTAGCAGAAACCTGGCGCTGTCCCCTGCTAATCCCTCGGCGACCCTTTTTACCACCTGGACGAACGAGGTCAGGCTGGATCTTAACATCCATATCGATGGCACCCCCATTCCGACGGTTAACCACCCGAAGATTCTGGGGGTGACTTTCGACAGCCTGCTCTCCTTCTCCGCGCACACTACCGCAATCGCCAATAGAGTACAGAGCCGCAACAATGTCCTCAAGTCGGTCGCCGGCAGCTCTTGGGGCAAAGACAAAGAAACGTTGTTGGCAACATACAAGGCGATTGGCCGGCCGGTAATAAACTATGCTGCTCCAGTTTGGTCGCCGGGAACCAGCAGGATACAGTGGATGAAGCTGCAGACCTGCCAGAACGCCGCACTGCGCACGGTGACGGGATGTCATCTGATGTCGCCTGAGGAGCATCTCCACCAAGAGGTCAATGTGCTCCGAGTTAAGGAGCACAACCTCATGCTCAGCAGGCAGTTCCTTGCTGGATGTCACCGCTCGGGGTATCCAAATAGGCACCTGCTTGCAGTGGAGCTGCCCCCCAGGCACATTAGAAGACATCTTCTAGAACTAAAGGACGAGATCCAGCCACTCATCACACAACCGCTGGATCCGGAGGCGTACCGGCGGGTCCTAAGCAACATCCACAGAGACACAGCCACGAACATCATTGACTCCCGCCAGGCAAATGCAGTCATCGGAGCCCAACCACGACCTGTAGCAGATGAGGAGTCCCTGCTGTCCCGCGAGTCCGCGTCACTCTGGCACAACTACGATCTGGATACTGTAGCAGGCTCAACTCCTACTTATCCAGAATCAACCCCGACATACCCAACACATGTCCGGCATGTGGAGATTCTCCGCACGACACCAACCACCTATTCACATGCCCTCTCAAACCCACTCATCTAACCCCCCTCTCCCTCTGGTCCAACCCTGGCGAAACTGCACGTTTCCTGGGCCTCCCACTAGATGAGTTCGACGACAACGACCATGGGTGAATCCGCTCTTTACGGGGCGCGACTAGCCGCTACAACAACAACAACAACAACAACAACCGCCTTAAGCGCATTTCGCGCTCAAATTTGTCAGAAGTTGTGTGCAAATCAAGTACCAAGTTTACGGAAATCAACCATAATTAAACAGAAGTGGTAGGTAAACAGAAGCCTCCTATATCATAGTGCAGAGCTCTGCAGCAAGAGGCACAATAATCACCCGTCCACCTAGTTGTGGACCAGAACAAGCACGAAAATGACAATAGCCATGGCGCGAGTTGCACCTGACCGATGTCGCATTCCGGGGTATCCTGGTTTGGCACACGGAACAGAGTGTGTGGTGAACCAAGAGCTGCTGATTTGCCCTCAGACGGGAATAGGAGCAGGATTGGAGAGTTTGAAGGGGTTGGGAAGGTGGGGAGTGTCCGTGTTGCTGTTGCTGTTGTTGTTGTAGCGGTTACTCAGACCCTGCAAGATCAGTTCAACCATGGTTGTTATCATCAAACTCATCTAGGGGAAGGCCCAAGAAACGCGCAGTTTCGACAGTGTCGGACCAAAGGGGAAGGGGGGTTAGATGAATCTGTTTTAAGGGGCATGTGAAAAGGTGAGCGGTATCGTGCGGGGATTTATCTCATGCCAGACACACATTGAGTATGTCTGGGTTAATTCTGGATAAGTAGGAGTTTAACCTGCTACAATATCCGGTACGTAGTTGGGTCAGAGTGATGCGGGATTCACGAGGCAGCTGGAGCTCCTCTTCTGCTATTAGTGGTGGTTTGACCCCGAGGACGGCATTCACAGGGCGAGAGTTGTTGTTGTTGTTGTAGCGGCTAGTCGCGCCCCGTAAAGAGCGGATTCACCCATGGTCGTTGTCGTCGAACTCATCTAGTGGGAGGCCCAGGAAACGTGCAGTTTCGACAGGGTTGGACCAGAGGGAGAGGGGGGTTAGATGAGTGGGTTTGAGAGGGCATGTGAATAGGTGGTTGGTGTCGTGCGGAGAATCTCCACATGCCGGACATGTGTTGGGTATGTCGGGGTTGATTCTGGATAAGTAGGAGTTGAGCCTGCTACAGTATCCAGATCGTAGTTGTGCCAGAGTGACGCGGACTCGCGGGACAGCAGGGACTCCTCATCTGCTACAGGGCGTGGTTGGGCTCCGATGACTGCATTTGCCTGGCGGGAGTCAATGATGTTCGTGGCTGTGTCTCTGTGGATGTTGCTTAGGACCCGCCGGTACGCCTCCGGATCCAGCGGTTGTGTGATGAGTGGCTGGATCTCGTCCTTTAGTTCTAGAAGATGTCTTCTAATGTGCCTGGGGGGCAGCTCCACTGCAAGCAGGTGCCTATTTGGATACCCCGAGCGGTGACATCCAGCAAGGAACTGCCTGCTGAGCATGAGGTTGTGCTCCTTAACTCGGAGCACATTGACCTCTTGGTGGAGATGCTCCTCAGGCGACATCAGAAGACATCCCGTCACCGTGCGCAGTGCGGCGCTCTGGCAGGTCTGCAGCTTTATCCACTGTATCCTGCTGGTTCCCGGCGACCAAACTGGAGCAGCATAATTTATTACCGGCCGGCCAATCGCCTTGCATGTTGCCAACAACGTTTCTTTGTCTTTGCCCCAAGAGCTGCCGGCGACCGACTTGAGGACATTGTTGCGGCTCTGTACTCTATTGGCGATTGCGGTAGTGTGCGCGGAGAAGGAGAGCAGGCTGTCGAAAGTCACCCCCAGAATCTTCGGGTGGTTAACCGTCGGAATGGGGGTGCCATCGATATGGATGTTAAGATCCAGCCTGACCTCCTTCGTCTAGGTGGTAAAAAGGGTCGCCGAGGGATTAGCAGGGGACAGTGCCAGGTTTCTGCTAGTGAAGAAATGGGCAAGATCAGAGAGATATCCGTTCACTTTCAAACACAGATCATCAATTACATTGCCGGTTGCCATTATCGAGCCATCATCAGCATAGGAGACAATCGTGACTCCCTCTGGCGGTTGAGGGAGCTTGGAGATATAGTGATTAAACAATAATGGGGACAGGACGCCACCCTGCGGTACCCCTTGTTTAATCCTCCTTGGTTTCGATGTTCTATCTCTAAACCATACTGATGATTGACGACCACACAGGTAATTCGCGGTCCACCGTTTCAGTCCCTGCGGGAGAGTTGATGCTTCCACGTCAGCTAGTAGCGTGGAGTGGCTAACTGTGTCGAAAGCTTTCGACAGGTCCAACGCTACTAGGACGGTTCTCTCGCAGGGGCGGTTTTTGTTAAGACCACGGTTCACCTGTGTGTTTATGGCATTAAGTGCTGTTGTTGTACTGTGCACTTTCCGGAAGCCATGTTGATGCTTAGCTGACCCAAGGTGGTATGTATAATACGGGAGGAGTAGGGCCTCAAGTGTTTACCACAGGTGAAAGCAGGGAAATCGGCCGATAGGAATCACCCTTGTCGGCCGGTTTTTCTGGTTTCAGTAGTGAGACCACCCTCCCAACCTTCCAGATGTCTGGAATGATGAGGGTGGCCATGGACAAATTGACGATCCCAGTGAGGAACTCAACTCCCGCGAGGCCTAAATTTTTCAGCATCAACACGCTTAGCCCGTCAGGGCCAATGGCCTTGGAGGCTTTCGCCTTCCCGATGACCTCCTTTACCTCGCCACAAGTGAAGGCAAGAGGCGAGCTGTTGTTCGGTAATTTGCGCAGCCTCCTGGTCACCTTCCGCTTGGTCCTATCCCCCGAAGGATGCAGTGTAAACTGTCGGCTAAAATAGCTCGCGCATCTCTTCGGGTCCGACGAGGCACGATCCCCGAATGAAATTTCCACTCGGTCGTCGTGCTTCGTCGGGTTGGATAAGGACTTCACGGTAGACCAGAGCTTACCAACACCCGTGACCAGGTTACAGGACTTCAAATGCTCTTCCCACTTGTTCCGCTTGTGTTGGTCCACCAGCCTCCGAATCTCCACGTTTAAATCCTGAATGTTAGGATTACGGGGATCGGAGCGGCGAAGGTGGTCGCGTTCGTTCGCTAGAGCGGCCGTTTCAGCCGGGAAGTTGGGACGGATCTCGGGAATCCTCCCTGCCGGAATGAAGCGGGCCGCAGCTGAAGCAACCACCTTGCGGAACTTATGTTCGCCTATTCGAACGTCAGTGGGTGTGGGAAGAGACCTGAAGGCATTTTTGGTGAACTCCGCGAACCTGACCCAGTCAGTCTTTTTAAAGTTGATATAGGTCCGATGGTCCGCGGAGACAAAGTCTTCAGGTCTGTCAATCGAGATGATTATAGGTAGGTGGTCTGATGCAAGCGATAGCATAGGTCGCCACGTTATGCTATTTATCAGACCTGCGCTAGCTATCGTTAGGTCAGGCGACCTGCTGCAACTACCCATAATCCTGGTGGGGGCATCATCATTCATCGTGCAGAATGTCGAATCGTCTATCTGCTCTGCCAAATCATTTTCCCTACGATCAGCTGGTAGGCTTGAATGCCAGAGATCGTGGTGCGCGTTAAAGTCACCAACTACCAATCGGTTTTCACCTCTGAGGAGCGCACCTATGTCAGGGTGATATCCTGCCGGGCAGCAGGTGACGGGGTATATAAATATTAAATATTTCGAGCTCGACATCGCCTGACCGGACAGCTATTCCTTGACATTCTAAGGTAGTGTCCCTGCGGTCGATGCCTTCTTCAATAAGACGATACTGCACTGTGTGATGGGTGATGACTGCTAAGCCACCACCATTATCTCGCTCGCGATCCTTACGATGCACATTGTAGCCGTTGCAACTCAACAGAGTTGAGTTGCTGTGCAGTTTCGTTTCTTGGATCGCAGCTATTGAGTGATTATGCCGACTCATAAAGTCGGTTATCTCCTCAATCTTTCCCTGCAGCTCATTGCAGTTCAGCTGAAGGAGTCTCGTTTGCCTCGGTAGAGTCGTCGCGGAGAGGGGTGTGAGGGAAGGGTGATGTTCCATGTTGTTGTGTGCTCCTGCGAACCGTAGAGGTTCTGCCGGTGCTAGGCACCGGTGCACTAGGTGCAACTAGGTGCAACTAGGGGTGCCGTAGAGGCTATGGGTGCCTTAGGGCGCGAACAACATGGTGCCACATAATTTGTGGACCACTCCTTATGGGTCTTAAGGCCTGAGCAGACCTTAAGATGGCTCCATCCGTCGCACGAATTACACCTTACCGAAGTGGAGTTCGGATGGAGCTTTTTCTGACAAACGCAGCAAAAATAGGTTTCTGGACCAGGGTTAGGCTCGATGCCAGCCCTGATCAGAAGCAGGTGAAGCAACCCTGCTGCAAGGAGTTGCTCCAGGAGAGACAGACAACTTATGGGGTAGGCCGATCTAAACAGGGTTAGATCGCCGAAACAACAGTCCTGGGCCGGGTGAAACCCGGGTCATTCCGGTACGTAGAACCGACTGTCGTGGGAATGCAGGGCGAGAGTCAATGATGGTGGTGATTGTCTCTCGGTGAATGTCGTTGAGGACTACCCGGTAGGCAGCAGGATCCTGTTGGTGGTGTGCGACTGGATCTCGGCGGTCGTATCAAGGAGATGCCTCCTGACGTGTCTCGGATGCGGATCCTCAGCAAGCAGGTACTCGTTAGGGTGACCACTGCGATGGCAACCAACGAGGAACTGCCTGGCGAGCATAAAGTTATGCTCCCTAACTGGGAGCACTGAAGCCTCGTGGTGTAGGTGTTCTACCGGAGACAGCAGAGAAAGAGGTAACTGTCGGTACAGGTGTACCGTCCACATGTATATTTAATTCCATCCTGACCTCCTTCGTCCAGGTGGTAAATAAGGTCGCCGAGGACTTAGCAGGTGATACAAACAAGTTCCGACCAGTGAAGAAACGAGCAAGTTCTGAGAGGTAACCATTCACTTGTGAGCAGGATGCCATAATCGTACAGTCGTCGGCATATGAGACTATTGAAACCCCCTCGGGTGGCTGAGGAAGCTTCGAGGTATAATGATTAAACAGAACCGGGGAGAGAACGCCACCCTGGGGGTAATTCTCGGTTTAGATGTCGAGTCTCTAAAATACACCGACGCCTGTCGACCACTCAGTTAGTTCGCAGTTCACCGCTTCAGACCCTGCGGGAGAGTAGATGTTTCAACGTCTTCAAGTAGCGTTGAGTGATTCACCGTATCAAAGGCCTTTGATAGGTCCAACGCCACTAAGACGGTTCTCTCCAAGGAACAGTTGCGGTTGAGTCCACGAATCACCTGGGTGTTTATGACGTTTAGTGCTGTTGTTGTGCTGTGCACCATCCGGAAGCCGTGTTGATGCTTAGCTGGGCCCAGGTGGTGTGTTAAATAGGTAAGCAGCATAGCCTCGAGTGTCTTTACCACTGGTGAAAGAAGAAAAATCGGTCGATAAGATTCACACTTTTCGGCCGGTTTCCTTGGTTTCAACAGTGGTATCACCCTCTCAGTCTTCCAGATCTCCGGAATAATGAGGGTGGTCATCGGCATGTTGAACAGTCTCGTTAGGTATGCTACTCCCTTGGGGCCCAAATTTTTCACCATCTACATGCTTAGTCCATCAGGACCAATGGCCTAGGAGGCTTTCGTCTTCAAGATGGCAACGCAATCTCGCCACTGGTGAAGGCAAGTGGCACGCAAGGTTTTGGCAGTTCACGTAGCCCTCTGGACACCTTCTGTTTAGTCCTATCACCCGAAGGATGTAGTATAAGCTGTCGGCTAAAGTAGCTCGTGCATCTCTTCGAGTTCGACGAGGCGCGGTCACCGAATGAAATCTCCACTCGAACATCATGCTTCGCCGGGTTGGACAGGGACCTCACGGTGGTCCAAAGCTTGCCCACACCTGCCGTGAAGTTGCAGGACTTCAGGTGCTCCTTCCACTTGTTCCGCTTATGTTCGTCTACCAGAGTCCGATTTTCCGCGTTTAAATCCCTGATGCGGGGATTTCAGGGATCGGACTGGCGAAGGCCAGTCATGATCATTGTCGTCTTCGCTTGAATTTTTATCATCGCCTTCATCATCATCGTCATCATCAACTTCATTATTATTGCCACTCTCTATCACGATCAACTCTAATGCTTCTTCGGGTAAATCCTGCACTTTTTTTTTTGGTAATTTTCTTGTGGTTGATATAACGGGGTCAGAACTGATTAAAAGTCTGTTAAATATGTCTTCATTTGCTTTTTTTCTGCTGCATTTGCGAGAAAAATGTTCTCTAAAATTCTTAAAATCTTTGTTTCGAGCTTCCTGAGCTTCTTCTGATAATTGTCCGATTGGCAACATAGCGTGCGATATTATCTCTGGTCCATGGATAAAATATTTGTGAAGTATTATACCAAGGGTAACATTCAACGAAATATTTTGCTGTATTTAAAGCGTAGTCACGAAACTTCTGTTCCTCAATATCGTGCCCACTAGAAACAACTACGAGTATTGTATGCATATTTTTAATCAAATTTATGTCAACTTTAGTAATTGCTGCTGACATCTCGGAATTTTGAAAGAAACGTCTAGCTGTATTGCCATCGTTAGAATTCCCAAAGCCAGGTTTCGGTTGGTCAACAATCAGACCAATTTTATCTTTAAATCCTTTTTGAATCCGTGCTTTATTTTCCGAAACTAATAGTTTCTCGCTTTCTGTTCGAGCTTGCCACTTTTTTATAGACAATTTATATGATAAGTGGAGAAGACATTCAAAGAACCTAATCCACCCATGAAGTATTGAAAGCCCAAATTGTAAATTTTCTGTTTTTACAACTTTCTTCACCATTTCATCAATTTTATTGAAATCTTTCGAGCTAGCTCCACATAAATAACATTTTTGTGTAGATGTTGTTTCTGTTAATGCGTTGCATACTTTTCCATCAACCATAGATAAAATTAAATTGTGGTTAACTTCCAAATATTTATTTCCATAAGGTATAACCGAATTAACAAGATTTCGTATTTCTATACCAACTCTTTCGTTTTCAGTTCTAGAAACAGCTGTGGACTCTTTTACAAATTCAATTTTTAAAGGCCTGCAGAACCTGGTAGAAGCTGGGCGCGGATTTTGCCACATAATTTTGCTTCCACAAATCAACCTGATTGGAACAATACAGGTGATGAAAACTGATGAATCATTTGCACCCGGATTATGGTACGCTTGCTTATATGAGCTGTGTCCAGAGCTTTCATCGAATCCCCACTTAGTGTGCAGGCATAAATTCTTCATTTCCTCATCGTTCAATGTTTTAATTACGTTATGTTGGGCTAAAGTTATACGCTCAGTGGTATGATCTAAAAAGGCTTGCAAGCTTACTTGTGCTGAAATCTCGCAAAAATGCATGCTCTCACGTCTAGGATAACAATCCTTTTTTGCTGATTGGACATATGAATAGCAAGGAAACCTATCTGGAGCAGATTGCCTTATAACATTGTACTGTTGTCGAGATAACTTTGCTTCCACCAAAACAAATAAAGCGTCTTCTTTGGACATTTGCTGTGATAGTGATCATTTGGCAATACTTTTATGAAATTTTTTCGCTCTCGATGGTGAACTTGCAACCTCTTTCACTATCTTTGGCGCTTCCACTTGCCCTGAAGCTCTAAAACTCATTTGTGCAGCATAAGCTAATAAAGGCAAAGGCACACTATCTCTTAAAAATTTACTTTTTTTTGCTTCGTTTTCTCATTTGATTCTTCAAATGAAAGTTCTTTGCGGCCACGTTTCATTCCTTGCGAATGGGTGAAACCTATCGAAGAATCCAGCCAACTTTGGTTTATTCTAAGGAAACGCTCTTCATGCCTATTGGCTCTGCTCCAACGAATTTTAAATTGACTAATAAAGGTTTTTATCCTGTCATCAAACTGTTTTATAAATTCATCAGATGGCTCAATACGCTTTTTCAATTGCTCTTTTAAAAATTCAAATTTTTCATTAAATTTATCACAGCCAGAGTTTTTCAATATGTCATAAAGACTTTGACGAGTAACCCAAATTACATTAGAACTGGTTCCTATAATATAATATTTGTATCCTCTTTAAATGTAGTCAATGTCGGTATCGCTTTTACCATGTTAGTTAAATATACATCACTATTGTTATTTCTCTCGACTGCACATGACATACAAACATTAGTAATAATAACAAGTGTTACAATACAAATTGTGCGGGAAAAAACAATGTCGGTTATCATGATTCTACATATACCCTAAACCTTAGATAAGAACCTTATGCCATATTAATTAATTATTACAAAATGTAAGAAATCAAAATTTTATTTCAAAAATGTATGTGATGATGTATATTATTATACATATGTAAGTAAAACGCGAATTTTAGACTATTCCGGAATATGTTCTTATGCATTTAAACTGCCGCTTATCGTAACGTAGGGTGTGAACAAAGCAAGCAGGCATCCACTGAACAACAAAAACAATAACAAACCTTTTTTTTTGCAATTGCTGTATTTGTTCTTCTTCTGCCTTGAGAAATTCGTGTATATTTGACCAGGCAGTTCGCATAAAGAAATGCATATACTGAGAAAGTGCGCAGTATTGGCGCAACTTTTTTTTTTACAAAAAGAAACTACAGTAGCCATAGATTATAGAAATAAAACAAGATTTGCTTTACCCCGCTTAACTCACAACTATATGTCTGCATATAAGGTCGAAATCCCAATATTTTAAGGCTTTCGCCCAAAAAAAAATTAAAATACTTAGAGACACGTAAAAACACAAATGAAATCTTTTTGTATTTACTAAATCACCTGAACAAGAAGGCTCCATTACAATTTTCTCTAGATTTTCCCAGTTAAAAAAAATAAACAATTTCGAAAAATGAAAAAAATCACGTATATCACTGTGCGCATACAAAAAGAAATAAACTTGCAATTTTCAGAGAATATTACAAGAAAACTGTAAATTTTTTGCCAAATATTTGTTCAGTTAGTGATGTAGAATTTTATCTACTTTTGTTTGATACCAAAAATTTACTTGTACCTTGAATTTTGATTTTTGAATTAATCTCCAAAATCGACACATTTTACCCCAATGTGCGGCGCAATTGGCACAATATTCTGAGCCGTAGAGGCTGTTGGCGGTTGAGAGCGCAAGCAACACGGGGCCACATACCGTGTGGTCCACTCCTTATGTGTCTTAAGGCCTGAGCAGAGCTTAAGATGGCTCCATCCATCGCACGTATTACATCTTACCGAGGTGGAGTTTGGATGGAGCCTTCTCTGGCATACGCAGCAAAAATATGTTTCTGGTCCAGGATTGGATTCAATTCCAGCCCTGAGCAGAAATGTGTGGAGCAACCCTGCTGCAAGGCATTGTTCCAGAGATGATAAACGACGAAAGGTATGCGCCGAACTGAACAGGGTTAGATCGCCGAAACAACAGCCCTTGGCCGGGTAAAACCCGGGCCATTCCTTTACGTAGAACCGGCTGTCTTGGGAATTCCCGTGTTGCTGTGGTGAGCTCCTTTGGACCGGGTGGGTTCAATGGGACCTATTTGGCACCCGACTTAAGTTCACCGTAATTGGGTGAACTAAAAACTAAAGATGCGACTCCAAACCTCGGGAGTCCGCAATTAAATAAAAGCACACAATTGACTTGCAAGTTACACAGTTTATTACAATCTGCTGTCTTAATTCTAATTTGTGATTATTTATACAGGATTTATGCTTAGGTATGCAACACGTGCCAGTTATTGTGTGTAAAAATAAAATGTAAGGCGATATTTAGGTGTTGCGTAAGTGTTGCTATGCTTGTGGGAACGTATTGTGAAATTTAAGTGTGCCTGTTGGAATTTAGGTGTTGCGATTTCTGTGTGAAACGGGAATTGTGTTGAATTTGCAGTTTTGCTGTATTCGTCTGGGGCGTAGTGTATTTATGATCGTGGAGGTTTGGGTGGAGGTAACGTAACTCCCGCGCATTTTGCGTGACAATTTGGGAGGGAGACCGCGAGCAACATGAGGCCACATACCTCGTGGTCCACTCCCATGGGTCTTAAGGCCTGATCAGACCTTAAGATGGCTCCACGTGGTGACGGGATGCCTACTGATGTCACTTGAGGAACATCTATATTAGGAGGTGAATGTGTTCCGAGTTAAGGAGCACAACCTCATGCTCAGCAAGCAGTTCCTTGGTGGGTGTCACCGCTCAGGGCACCCAAATAGGCATCTGCATCCACAAAGAGACATTCACCACCACTATCGACTCTCGCCAGGCCAATGCAATGTAATAGGAGCCCAACCACCACCAATTGCCTGACATAGCCAACACATGTCCGCACAATACTAACAACCTATTCACATGCCCTTTCTAACCTAGTCATCTAACCCCCCTCTCCCTCTGGTCCAACCCTGTCGAAACAGCACGTTTCCTGGCCCTCCCCCTAGATGAGTTTGACGACAACGAACATGGGTGAACCCCCTCTTCACAGGGCGTGACTAGCCTCTACAATAAGAACAACATGGCTCCAACCGTCACGCGAATTACACCTAACGTAGGTGGAGTTCGGATGGAGCATTCTCTGGCATACGCAGCAGGAAAAGGTTAGTGGCCCAGGGTTGGGTTCGACGCTAGCCCTGAGCAGAAGGATGTGAATCAGCTCCTTGCGGCAGGGCTGCTCCAGGGTGTCAAATGACTTACGAGGTTGGCTGATCTAAACAGGGTTAAGTCGCCGAAACAGCAGTCCTTGGGCGGCCGAACCCCGGGTCATTCCGGAACGTAGAACCGACTGTCTTGGGAAAGCTCGGTTCCTGTCAATGCTACTGCTGTTAGTAAGGGCATAAAGTTAAAAAGGCGCCACTGTATTCGAAAGCTGACTGTGTCTGGTGTGTTGAATCTACTTCGGCTGCTGCTGTTGTAGACTCCTCTGATTTATTAATGGAGCAGCTATTACCTGCTAATACTTGCATACTGTGATCAACAACTATGGTGCTCGGTCGAAAAAGAAGCAAAGAATAGCACTTGGGACGGACCCAAACAATGAACCAAACATTGCTGCTCAAATGAAATGGATCCACTTGTCATCTTTTAAACCTTCTGTTAGCGCTGAAGATGCGACTAACTATATTTCCAAGCATACAGACATTGTATGCACTCGAATACTCTGCTATAGTTTGGTAAAAAAAAAGATAGTTTGGATACAGCGTCCCTGACTAAAGAGATCTTCAAAGTTGGGATTTACCCTTACGCTAAGATATTTCCCTCTTCTGAATGGCCTGAAGATGTAAAAGTGCGTACACTTAATTTTTTTCAAAAATCAGTAGACCCACATGTAACTCATTAACTGTTAGCACAGTAACTGATGCGTCTAACGCTGGTGGACTGGTACAAAAAAAATTATCTATTCCAATCAGCAGCAGCGCATGACTTCGACTTGTGGAAACGTGGTTGACTTTTGATTTTCTATCTACTGAGCTATTTGGCGGACACAATGCGGGTTATCGAAATGATGGGGTACTGGAGCCCGGTTTGGCCAAAGGTGGTGGCTTATTGGCAGCTGTATCAAGATCGTTTGCAAGCCGTGAGATAAAACTCTTTATTTAAGTCTGATATTGAACAACAGTGCATTTCAGTGAAGCGATTTTTCATGAAGCAATCCCCATTCATTTTTCTTTTTTTTTTTAATTTGATAATGAACAAGAAGTCGCGTACAGCTTTTTCAATTATAAATTAAATTAGCAAGCACTATAAACTGGTTGTTGTTGTTATTGTAACAGCATAAAACTTTCCCCATAAAATTTTGGGGAATACTGCTGAAGTGACAGTCCTTGGTCAAGCATCTGAACGACTCAACCACTTTTCCATTTTTGCGTCAAATTGTTGATATCACTCAATTTGTTTACGAATCCCTTGCTACACTGGATAGTTCGAAAGGTGCGGGATATGATTTACTGCTTAGTTCTTGTTGAAAAATTGTACTACTACCGCTTACAATTATAATTAACAAATCTTGCGAAATAGTATTTGTTCCGAAAGAGTGGAAATCGACTTTCTTATCCCCAATTTACAAATCCGGACTAAGAGACTTAGTAAAAGATGTCGGCCTATTGTAAAGCTTTCTATCATACCTACAGTTGTAGAAATTAAACGATTATTTTATGTTTTATAGAATTGCTTGTTTTATTCCGCATCTGTTGCGGTTGATTTGGAACGAGTTTTCTAACTGACTATTACAAAGTTCTTTAGCCTACACCTAACCCACGGCGTCGCGCTGCGCTGCTGTTGTTCTGCTTGCGTGCCAACCGTGTGAGTGCAATTCTGCTGACGTTGCGGCTCGTGTGGAATATTCGTCGCCGTCAACTGTGGGAACGCAATTCTGCTGACGTTGCGGCTCGTGTGGAATATTCGTCGCCGTCAACTGTGGGAACGCGATTCTGCTGACGTTGCGGCTCGTGTGGAATATTTGAAGTGGATGAACTGCGTGAAGGTTAAGTCAACCGGATGTGCTGTTGACAATAATATTAGGTGGGGACTTATTCATGATAACTCCTCCCCCTCTAAGACAGGTACGTCCCCGGACCTCGTAGCTGCAGTTTTTATTGCCGCTTCTACTGATCTGGCTATAGAAATTCTTTTCCTGGTGACAGCTATGCATCGGATTGCGTAGACGACTAGTCCCACAATGAATAATGCAACAATAGCAGTCAGACTTGCGACGTGACCTTGCCTAACACGTCGTTGCAGATGTTCGATGTGTTTGAAGTTCTGTTGGTTTACATGGTGTAGGTAAGGGGCACTCAGTATCTCCGTGTGTTGCGTTAGGTTGATTGCGGAGGCCCATGGTGCTTCAGGTTTCAGAGGCGTTGTTGCATTTTCGTTGTAAAATATTGTACCATTTACTCTAACACGGTCTGTGAAGACGACCAGATAAGTGCCGTTGACCGTGATCGGCGCCTTCTCCTCTATGTCAACCAGTTGGTCGTTAATGATTACCAAACCATCACTGACCTGTCTAATGGGTGCGAGGTTGTTAAATGTTGTACCACAGTTGGCAGTGTTGCGTGTCATAAGTTGTAAAGCGCATGACGTGTCCGATGATGCTAGACAAAACATTGGCATCGTGTCGCTGCAGTTCCTCACCGCAAGTGTGTGGTTTTGGCACGTGGCTAAGGTGGACTCTTGTAGGTGTAGGATTTCGTGGCCGTGGGCTACAGGCAAAATAATAACTTTCTTACATCTAGACTTAGGAATAGGATATCTTATTAAGAAATATATTACGTTATTATATTGTAGGATCTTAATCTTAGCTAAAGTCATAATATCGGTTACCATTAGGTTTGTGAAGTGCTCATTTTTTATAATGGAATTTATTTCATTACTGTCTAAAAGGATAGGGTTCAAGGTTCCAATTTTCGCGAAAGTGATGGAGGTAATTATGTTATCCAATTCTGTTATTATTGCTCTGTTTCTAGCCGTGAGTATATCGTAAAGGTGGCCTGTATCTAATTCCCTTTGCTTAGCTGCCTTCAACATCTTATTTACTGTAATCGTAAGGCTATTGATTTCTTTTTGGACCTCGGTGTTAATGGTAAATTGTCTATCCTGCGAATCGATCAGTTGTTCTGCTGTGTTCGTCAGCCTGTCAAAGTCGTCGTGATCCGGAGTTCCAGTAATGTATTTCAGTACTGTCCCTAGTGCGTTTAGGCTTCTGGTCTGCCTGTGGTGAGTACTTAGCGTCTGTATTAGTCTGTTTATCTGTTGTATGTCCGCGTCCAACAACTTCCTCATATGCGTTTGAGGGAAGTTGTCTGTGGCGTTAATTGTCTCGTCTCTTAATAATTCGTATAAAGTCAAGTTAGTAACGTGCTTGATATGTCCGAAGTTTTTCCAAATGACGAGGTCGCCGTCAGCTACCGGAATGTACTTTGCATTAGAGTAGTCTATTATTCTTCCCGACGTCCCCGATACTAGCATCGCAATGACCAATTCTAAGATAACCCTAAAAGCATAAAAAGTTAAAACTAATTACTAACTACAGATGGCTAATTTTAATAACTCTTAGTTTTGATTTCAGCGAAGGTTGTCCTTATGGACCCTCCTCCCTCTTATAAGCACTGTTGTGCCCAGATCTTTTTCAACACTTTCTTCGGTATATAGAGGAGTCAATTTATTACCTAGTCTCCTATTATTTTTCACTAGTACCTTGTCCCCTACTGCGAATTCTCTATCCCTTCTACTCTTATTGTGCATTGTTAACTCTTTATCTTGAGCGTTTTTTATGCGAGCCGCTATCTGTTCGTCGTTTTTTATTGAGCGAAAGACCGTAATGGGCTTCATTCCAGACACTGTATGGATAGAGTGGTTATATTTGATTGTGGCCAAAAGGATTATTTCTTCGATATCTTCTAGTTTTTTGTCAAGTTTAAGGCATCGCGATATTTCCATCAGCTTGCTGTGGAATCGCTCTACCTGGCCGTTTGACGTACTATGAAGGGGTGGGGCGTTCGCGATTTCGATGTTAAAATGATTTTTTAGCGTCGCTTTGACACTAAATGAGTTTAGAGACTTTTCGTTGTCGCAATAGATGGTTTTTGTACCGGAAAACATGTTGAGCAGTTGCAGTAGCTGTGGTTTTACATCCACTATCGTCCTAGACCTTATCGACTGTACTATCGCAAACTTTGAAAATTTGTCGATGCAAGTCAAAAAGTATTTTGATCCAGTAGAGAATATGTCAATGTGTAGAACTTCTCCGCAATATGTTGGTATGGGTGTTTGAGCAATAAGTTGCTTTCTTGGGTGGCGATCGTACTTTGCCTGTGAGCATACGCGACAATTGGCCGCAAATTGCTTGGCCTTTTTTTCTAATTTTGGAAAAAAATAATCTTCTAGTATTTGTTTTGCATTTTCTTGTGCTGCGCGATGTGCGCGGATATGTTCAGCCGCAATTATTTCTTGCTGCTCGTTTGGGTCCGAAATATCGTTTACAAACTTCTCCGTATACCTAAACTTTACCTTTGGAAATATTTCTACTAATTTATGCTGAACCTGTGCTAATGTGTGTAGATCGCAGTATATTGCGTTAACTACGTCGATTTTCACAGATTCCTGTAGGAGTTTCATCAGATCTTCAGAAGATTTGTATGTAATTAGGTGTCTTGTTTTTTTCCAAAAATAATGAAGGTTCTTTTATGCGGTTCTGCACCTTCATCTATAAGTATTTGATTGCGAAAGCAGTTTACCGGCTTATCGGTTCTTTCAATTGTATTAGTTGAAGATTCTTCGCTGTGAATCGTTTCAACACTCATGTTATCTAAGGCGTTTATATGCTGCCTCGATAATGCGTCCGCAACCACATTTTCTTTACCTGGTTTGTAGATGAGCTTAGCATTGCACTCGTCAATGAAGGCCTTCCACCTCTTAATCTTCGAGTTCGGGTTTCTGTCCGAGACCGCAAACGTTAGGGGTTGGTGGTCCGTGAATACATTTAATTTTGTTACGCCGTAAAGGTAATTTCTTAGCGTTTTTAATGCCCAAACGATAGCCAGCAGCTCCCTTTCGTTTGTGGCATAATGCTCCTCGCTACCAGATAGGGTGCGAGAAATCATGGTAATAGGCTTGCCCTCTTGTGAGAGGACAGCACCTATAGCGTGTGAAGACGCATCAGTAGTTAAGTCGAATGTTTTGTTGAAATTTGGATAGGTTAATGTTACGTCCTTGGACGCCAGTATTTCTTTTAGGGTAGCGAAGGTCTTTTTCTGTTCATCAGTCAAATCAATTTCGATTTTTTTGGACTGTGACGCAGTCACTCGACCGAATTCTCCCCTCATTATGATTGATAGTGGTTTGGCTATTTTAGCAAAGTCCTTTATAAAACACCTGTAATACCCTGCTAAGCCTAAAAACGATCTAAGCCCCCTCAGGGTGGTAGGCTCAGGAAATTGCCGAATAGTGTCGACTTTGTCCGGACAGGTTTTTATTCCTCCCTGTGACACCAGGAATCCTAGATACTCAACTTCTGTTCTAAAAAATTTTGACTTTTCAGCTGATACCCTCATATTGGCATTGAATAAGTTTGTAAGTATTCCTTCTACGTCCTTCAAATGTTGTGGTTTGTCTTGTGAAAAAATTATTACGTCGTCTACGTAAACAAAACAGCTTTTTCCTATGTGCTCTCTTAGCACATCATCTATCACCCTTTGGAAGATACTTGGGGCATTTTTTAACCCGAAAGGCAACCGGCAAAATTCGTATTTCCCGTTTTTGATAGAGAAAGCAGTTTTTTCCCTATCTCGCTCTGATAAGTTAATCTGGTGAAAGCCAGATTTTAAGTCCAGAGTTGTAAAATATTTGCTTCCTCCCAAATTAGCCAGAATCCCTGTAATGTCAGGTATCGGATATTTGTCACCTACAGTTTTTTCGTTGAGTTTACGAAAATCGATAACTAACCTTTGTTTTGCTTGTCCAGCTTCATCTACACCCTTTTTTTAACTACCCATATGGGGTTATTGAACGGCGACCTAGATGGTCGGATAATACCATTAGCTAACAGTTCCTGGATTTCCCTGTTAACAAAATCCGCTACACCCAATGGATATGGGTATAACCTAGAGTACACTGGGTCCTCATCTTCTGTGCGGATCGTTGCTACTACCTTTGTATTATACGGTAGAGCTTCGTTGGGGTCGGCGAAAACACCGTTGATTCGTCTAATCATCTTAAAGAAGCTGTCGCTAACGTCAGCCGGTACCGCATCAGCCTGAAGCCTAAGATGGCTAACATCTTGGCTGGTGATGAAGAAGATTTCTTCTTTCCCGTAGTCATGGGTTATTACGTTTGATTTCAAATCGATGTTCGCATGCACCTTATTTAGTACATCGAGCCCAATTACGCCGTCGAATGATGTCAGGTCTGGCAGGATGAAGAATTCCGCAATTACTCCGAATATTTTTATGTAGCATTTTTCTTTGATGAGGGTAACCCCGTGAATAGATTTTACTGAAAATATGTTCCTAACAGTCTGCACTCCTTTAAGCGCCGGTAACGGTTTCATATAGCTTTTCGACGCCCCTGTATCAATGAGGAGTTTAATTTCTATCCCTCCTATAGATTTGGAGATCCAAGGTAGGAGGGACCTTCCCCTAAAAAATTTAGTTGGTCAAATTTAATGTCGTCTGCCGTCTGTTCGGCCTCTTCTTCATATGTCAACTCGCTACGTGAATCACTTTCATCTTTTAAGTGGTTTACGCGCTGAACTTTTGGTCCTGTATAGCGTCCGGAATTCGCTGAACGCTTTTGCTGATTACCCTGCTGGGTTCTATACTGCCCTTCTTGGTTCGGATTGTGATCCCTGTTATATGGCTGACGTCTGAATTGTGAGATGGATGGATCTACCTCCATTGGTTCTACACGTTTTTGATTATCATTGTCCCGTCCGTTATTTAGCTTTTGATTTTCAGTCAAATGCTGCCCGGGTCTGTACTGTTTATTACCTGAATAGTGCGGATTCTTGTATCCTGTGTGGGACTCATAATTGTTAAACCTCTGACCGTTTGTACCCGAATTCGCGCTACTGTTAGTTTTTTTATTATAATTGTTTTCGCTATGCCTTGTTGCAAAATTAGCTGCGAATGTGTAGCGTTCGTGATTTGCGTCTACCTCTTGCGCCAGGGCAAGAGCAGATGGGAGGTCTGAAGGCCTCGAAGCGAAAAGGATGTCGCACAGGGGCTTCCTTAAGCCAGATATGAACACCCTCAAGGCATCTGCCCTGTATTTCTCGTTAATGGCGTCTGCTACGCTACACTCGTATGACATTATGCTTTTGTTCGCTAATAATGTTAGCTTTTTTTCAACTTCGTCATAAAATTCCAAGCACGACAAGGAACCCTGCCTAAGAGTGGACAACTCTTGTTCTATGAGGTAAAGTGGACGCTTGTCCGCATACGTAAAGTCTAATCTTGCGACAATGGCATTAAAATTAAGCACGGTGTTAAATGATGAGAGTACTGCATCGGCAGCCCCTCTTATCTTATTCCTTAAAATAATTACGGCCTGGTAATGGCGTTCGCTGCCATCGTATCTTTTGAACAACTCATAGGCATTGTGCGCCGCCTCCCGCCATGACACATATGTGCCTGGGTGTCCCTGAAACTCAGGTAGTGTTTTTATTGCGTCCAATGTAATGTCGCATCCTACCAATGGGTTTATTGTTACTTTACTATATTTTTCTACTTTGGGCTTGGCAATAGTAACTTGATTTTGGATTGCCACCAGTTTCCTATCGAACTCCAATTTCTGTGCTGCTAATGCAGTTCTTACTTCTGCTTTGACCAGTTCGCTCACCTGTTCTGCATTCATGTTGCTGTCGGATAAACCTAATCTCAAATTTTTAAAGAGGTCCTCCAGCACTTCACTCATTTATTTTTTTGCAACAATTTTCCTATCTCACTATCTTCCAACTCTTAACTCATTTATTTTCACAAACAGTTTCTATTTTATAATCACTTTATTTTAAATTGAGCAAATTTTCCTATCTTACCATCTTCCAACACTTAACTCATTTATTTTCACAAACATTTTCTATTTTATAATCACTTTATTTTAAATTGAGCACTTCACTCACCTTTCCATTATTGTCTAAATAATAAGTTTAACTATTGTTATTTGCTGTATTGTTGGCCCGTCCTCAGGCTCTCGTTGGTGAATGTAGGCTATGATGTCCAGGGAAAATCTTCCTTGATGGCTTTGCTTCCGTTGCACTGTTTTGCTGGTGAATGTCGTCTACGCTGCCCAGGGAAATTCGTTCCCTAGTGACTAAATCCGCTTTCCGTTAAGGACCTTTCAGATGATTTCACAGTAGGAAGTAATTTGTGTCTTCCTTTAATGTCGATTACAATCTCTGCGACATTTAAACTTTAAATTAATAATTGTAATAACTTTCGCGCCGCCCCACGTTGGGCGCCAATTAAACGATTATTTTATGTTTTATAGAATTGCTTGTTTTATTCCGCATCTGTTGCGGTTGATTTGGAACGAGTTTTCTAACTGACTATTACAAAGTTCTTTAGCCTACACCTAACCCACGGCGTCGCGCTGCGCTGCTGTTGTTCTGCTTGCGTGCCAACCATGTGAGTGCAATTCTGCTGACGTTGCGGCTCGTGTGGAATATTCGTCGCCGTCAACTGTGGGAACGCAATTCTGCTGACGTTGCGGCTTGTGTGGAATATTCGTCGCCGTCAACTGTGGGAACGCGATTCTGCTGACGTTGCGGCTCGTGTGGAATATTTGAAGTGGATGAACTGCGTGAAGGTTAAGTCAACCGGATGTGCTGTTGACAATAATATTAGGTGGGGACTTATTCATGATAACTTAGATAAACTGGTCAATGCGCAGTTGCTTAATGCTTTTAACAGCCATATTGTTACACAGGAACATGGGTTCTTTCTTTTCTTGCTAGATTTACCAACTTTGTTATCAATATTATCGAGCAAGGCATGCAAGTGAACGCACTGTACACAGATTTCGTAAAAGCCTTTGATAGCTTAAGTCATTCCTTGCTTCTTACTAAATTGGATACTCTTAGAGTTCATTCTAACGTACTTCAGTGGATCTTTAAGGTCGAAGTGCAAACCTCAAATATATGTCTATCTAACGTACTTCTATGGTTTAATTCCTACCTAATAAATCGGAAACTAATAGTTGAAATCGGCAATACCTTAGTTGCTCTTCTCAATTTTTGTTGACAAGCTTTACAACGAGATAAGGTTTTGTATTTACTTAATGTATGCAGATGACATAAAGCTTTTTCGTAAAATAAGGGATTCTCGCGATTGTCGTAATTTGCAGATAGATATTTTGTCTTTGGTGTTCAGGTGTAATCGAACCGGCTTAAAGTTAAACTTCATGATCTCCTTTTTGCAGAACATTCGTACAATACCTCACGACTATACTTATAATGGCACTGACTTTTTTAATCCCTCAGTATTGTGAAGGACTTAGAAATCTAACTAGACTCCAAATTCAAATTTGACTTCCATAGAGAATATGTGATTTAAAAGCCTCTTTACTAGCCTGGTTAGATCAATATTGGAATATGCCTGTGTTATGTGGGACTCCAATCTTGACACACTCTAACAGGGTAAAAAGTGTCCAGTGGCGTTTCAAAAGGCTCGGTCTTCGGCGCTTTTACCCATTCGACGCCATGTCCTCTTACGATCTTAGATGTAGGATTCCTAACTTAGGCAATCTTGCGTGCAAAAGAAGAATGAATGGTATCCTCTTTATAAAAGTTATTCACGATTACAATATTGACTCCCCAGAACTTCCGACACTATTGCCTTTCCACGTACTGAGAGAGTCGCTAAGAGGGCTTTATGTTTTCTATTGTCATGCACATAGAAGAGATTATGGTGGAAACGAACCAATTCATAAGTTTACACTTTTATGCAACTCAATTTGCATAATTGCAAAAACGGTTTGGGATATGAATTAAATTCTTTATTCCTATGAAAGTACATTCTATGCCATTATGTATGGAACTCGATTTCTTTTGCATATGCCCCACGGGCACGCTTGCAGAAGTCCTGACGCTGAACCCAATTGTCAACGGTTTTCAAGCATAAATCGGCCGATACTGCTGCAATTTCACGTTCGATATTCGTACGAAGTTCATCAATCGTCGCTGGCCTGTTGGCATAGACCATACGCTTGACGTAGCCCCACAGGAAATAGT
The DNA here is from genome assembly GCA_951828415.1 of Anomoia purmunda. Taxonomy (NCBI): domain Eukaryota; kingdom Metazoa; phylum Arthropoda; class Insecta; order Diptera; family Tephritidae; genus Anomoia; species Anomoia purmunda. The sequence goes on from OX639994.1 coordinate 48,962,479, forward strand.
CTAACGGCGTCAAATCGCACGACCGAGGCGGCCAATTGACTGGGCCATTTCGTGAGATAGCACGTTCACCAAACTTGGTTTTCAATAAATCGATTGTGACATTCGCTGTGGATTGTGGCGCCAAATCGGACCAAATATTGTCCAAGTCCATATCATCCAATTCGGGCCAAAAATATTCGGTTATCATTGAGCGGTAGCGATTTCCATTCACAGTAATGTGCCGGTCTTGATCATCACGGAAGAAGTACGGCCCAATGTCGCCGCCGGCCCATAAACCGCACCAAACCGTAATTTTTTCGGGATGCAATGTTGACTCATGGAGTACGTGTGGATTGCTGCCTGTCCAATAATGCATATTTTGCTTATTGACGAAGCCATTCAGCCAGAAATGACGACGATCATAAATTGAACGTAGCGCTCTTAAAGTTGAGGCCATTGACTCCGAATTTCGGTAGTAAATTTTAATAATTTCGACTTCTTGTTGGATCGTATATCTTTCCATGATGAAATGGCAAACCTTACTGAAGAGAAATGTCAAAAGAGCGGGGAAAAATATGGCGTCGTTTGCTGTCACTATCGGTCTACTTTTGTGCGTCCCTACTACAAGACCCTATATTTGCAATAACTTATTGTGACTTATAACCACTAAATTATTGTGAAATCGTTATCTGATCTGTGAGGGCTAAGCCTGGTAGATTAAATGAAATAAATAAATAATTAAATAGGGTTCTGCCTCAGGGTTGGACTCGATGCCCTACCTGTGCAGAAGCATGTGGAGCAATCCTGCTGCGAGGAATAGCTGACCTTAACATGACTACGTCCGTACACGTACTCGCCAGTAGAAAAAATATCCAGTACTTGCCGGTGACTAAATTTCAGAGCGTAAGCAAAATTCGGTCCCAATGAAAGAAATTTGCAAGAAAGTAAGAAACAGCAAAACAGCAAGTTTTTTCCTTTTTGTTTTATAATTAAATATTTAATCACTTCTTCCCATTTTTGCCTTTTTTATGGAAATAATAAACATTTTTAGTAATTCTTTTATATTTGTGATCAACTGAATACTTGCATTCAGGTGTTTTTCATACTGGAAACTTGTTGCGAGTAACATCTTGCAACTTCCCCTCAAATCAACTGTCATTTTCGCTCTCTTAATTTCCCCCTTTTGCCAGGTGAAGTCCTTCATTCCGATACTTAGAACCGGCCGTCGTGGGAATATGAACACAACGGCCTAGTTTTTTTTATAGTTCCGTTACGTGTTCACTATCCAGTAAAACCAGCAAGAACTAGTGTAATTTTACTGGAAACTAGCAAAGTAGGGGAAATTGAGAGCGAAAATGACAGCTGAACTTGCAAGTTTTACTGGATAAATCTCTACCAGCAAGAATTTGCCAGTAAGATGAACAGGTGATTGAAATAATTCAGTTGATCACAAGTAGAAAACAATTATTAAAATTGCAAACTCTTTCGTTAAAAAGGGTGAAAAATAGAAAAAGTGAGTAAATAAATAAACGTACACTAAGTTTATGAAGTTTATTGTGAACATATATCAATAAGACGCCCCACACAGTCTGTTCCGTGTGTCAGGCTAGGATATACCGGAATGCGACATCAGTCAGGTGCAATTTGTGCCAAGGCTGGTGTCACTTTCGAGTATGTTCTGGCCTGCGCACCACACGTGAATGGTCGGGTGACTACCTGGCTCCCTGCTGTAGAGCCTTGCAACCGCACGCGCCACTGGCGGCGCTGCCAAACAACACCATAAGGCAGCCGAACGTGCCAATGCATGTGCAGCAGGGACCAGGTGGGCAACATTCCCTCACACCCCTCTTCGCGACGACTCTACCGAGGCAAACGAGACTCCTTCAACTGAACTGCAATGGGCTGCAGGGCAAGATTGAGGAGATAGCCGACTTTATGAGTCGGCATAATCTGTCAATAGCTGCGATCCAAGAAAAGAAACTGCACAGCAACTCAACCCTCAACGGCTACAATGTGCATCGTACGGATCGCGAGCGTGGTAATGGTGGTGGCTTAGCATTCATCACCCATCACACAGTGCAGTATCGTCTCATTGAAGAAGACATCGACCGCAGGGACACTACCTTAGAATGTAAAGGAATAGCTGTCCGGTCAGGCGATGTCGAGCTCGCAATATTTAATATTTATATACCCCTGTCACCTGCTGCCCGGCAGGATATCACCCTGCCATAGGTGCGCTCCTCAGAGGTGAAAACCGATTGGTAGTTGGTGACTTTAACGCGCACCACGATCTCTGGCATTCAAGCCTACCAGCTGATCGTAGGGGAAATGATTTGGCAGAGCAGATAGACAATTCGACATTCTGCACGATGAATGATGATGCCCCCACCAGGATTATGGGTAGTTGCAGCAGCTCGCCTGACCTAACGATAGCTAGCGCAGGTCTGATAAATAGCATAACGTGGCGACCTATACTATCGCTTGCATCAGACCACCTACCTATAATCATCTCGATTGACAGACCTGCTGACTTTGTCTCCGCGGACCATCGGACCGATATCAACTTTAAAAAGGCTGACTGGGTCAGGTTCGCGGAGTTCACCGAAAATGCCTTCAGGTCTCTTCCCACACCCACTGACGTTCGAAAAGGCGATCAAAAGTTCCGCAAGGTGGTTGCGTCAGCTGCGGCCCGCTTCATTCCGGCAGGGAGGATCCCTGAGATCCATCCCAACTTCCCGGCTGAAGCGGCCGCTCTAGCGAACGAACGCGACCACCTTCGCCGCTCCGATCCCCGTAATCCGAACATCCAGGATTTGAATGTGGAGATTCGGAGGCTGGTGGACCAATACAAGCGGAACAAGTGGGAAGAGCATTTGAAGTCCTGTAACCTGGTCACGGGTGTTGGTAAGCTCTGGTCTACCGTGAAGTCCTTATCCAACCCGACGAAGCACGACGACCGAGTGGAAATTTCATTCGGGGATCGTGCCTCGTCGGACCCGAAGAGATGCGCGAGCTATTTTAGCCGACAGTTTACACTGCATCCTTCGGGGGATAGGACCAAGCGGAAGGTGACCAGGAGGCTGCGCAAATTACCGAACAACAGCGCGCCTCTTGCCTTCACTTGTGGCGAGGTAAAGGAGGTCATCGGGAAGGCGAAAGCCTCCAAGGCCATTGGCCCTGACGGGCTAAGCGTGTTGATGCTGAAAAATTTAGGCCCCGCGGGAGTTGAGTTCCTCACTGGGATCGTCAATTTGTCCATGGCCACCCTCATCATTCCAGACATCTGGAAGGTTGGGAGGGTGGTCCCACTACTGAAACCAGGGAAACCGGCCGACAAGGGTGATTCCTATCGGCCGATTTCCCTGCTTTCACCTGTGGTAAAGACACTTGAGGCCCTACTCCTCCCGTACTATACATACCACCTTGGGTCAGCTAAACATCAACATGGCTTCCGGAAAGTGCACAGTACAAAAACAGCACTTAATGCCATAAACATACAGGTGAACCGTGGTCTTAACCAAAACCGCCCCTGCGAAAGAACCGTCCTAGTAGCGTTGGACCTGTTTAAAGCTTTCGACACAGTTAGCCACTCCACGCTACTAGCTGACGTGGAAGCATCAACTCTCCCGCAGGGACTGAAACGGTGGACCGCGAATTACCTGTGTGGTCGTCAATCATCAGTATGGTTTAGAGACAAAACATCGAAACCAAGGAGGATTAAACAAGGGGTACCGCAGGGTGGCGTCCTGTCCCCATTATTGTTTAATCACTACATCTCCAAGCTCCCTCAACCGTCAGAGGGAGTCACGATTGTCTCCTATGCTGATGATTGCTCGATAATGGCAACCGGCAATGTAATTGATAATCTGTGTTTGAAAGTGAACGGGTATCTCTCTGATCTTGCCCATTTCTTTACCAGCAGAAACCTGGCGCTGTCCCCTGCTAAGTCCTCGGCGACCCTTTTTACCACCTGGACGAAGGAGGTCAGGCTGGATCTTAACATCCATATCGATGACACCCCCATTCCGACGGTTAACCACCCGAAGATTCTGGGGGTGACTTTCGACAGCCTGCTCTCCTTCTCCGCGCACACTACCGCAATCGCCAATAGAGTACAGAGCCGCAACAATGTCCTCAATTCGCTCGCCGGCAGCTCTTGGGGAAACGCTGCTGGCAACATACAAGGCGATTGGCCGGCCGGTAATAAATTATGCTGCGCCAGTTTGGTCGCCGGGAACCAGCAGGACACAGTGGATGAAGCTGCAGACCTGCCAGAACGCCACACTCCGCATGGTGACGGGATGTCTTCTGATGTCGCCTGAGGAGCATCTCCACCACGAGGTCAATGTGCTCCGAGTTAAGGAGCACAACCTCTTGCTCAGCAAGCAGTTCCTTGCTGGATGTCACCGTTCGGGGCATCCAAATAGGCACCTGCTTGCAGTGGAGCTGCCCCCCAGGCACATTAGGAGACATCTTCTAGAACTAAAGGACGAGATCCAGCCACTCATCACACAACCGCTGGATCCGGAGGCGTACCGGCGGGTCCTAAGCAACATCCACAGAGACACAGTCTCTAACATCATTGACTCCCGCCAGGCAAATGCAGTCATCGGAGCCCAACCACCACCTGTAGCAGATGAGGAGTCCCTGCTGCCCCCCGAGTCCCGCGTCACTCTGGCACAACTACGATCTGGATACTGTAGCAGGCTCAACTCCTACTTATCCAGAATCAACCCCGACATACCCAACACATGTCCGGCATGTGGAGATTCTCGCACGACACCAACCACCTATTCACATGCCCTCTCAAACCCACTCATCTAACCCCCCTCTCCCTCTGGTCCGACCCTGTCGAAACTGCACGTTTCCTGGTCCTCCCCCTAGATGAGTTCGACGACAACGACCATGGGTGAATCCGCTCTTTACGGGGCGCGACTAGCCGCTACAACAACAACAACAACGCGCCGAATCTGTGTTTTTGCAAGGATAGTCCTGAATCTTTAGCCGCAGTGACTGCAATTAGCAATTGTGAGACGTGAATTATGAATTGTGGAACTATTTCTATATTTAACCCATTTCCTTCCTCTGTTGCGTATACGCAATGATACTTTGAAACAATTCGTATGTGCGATGTGTGTGATTTATTCCAATAATTTTTTTTTGTTCGAAAGCTATATCCTTAGGCTTTCTTCCCCTTCATATCTCAACCACCTTCGAAACACACACTGGCACACACTCTTGTATATGTAGACATGTTTTTCAGACAAATTTCGCATCACACACTACAAATTGTCGAACGTTAATTCTTTTTTTGGTTGACATGGAAATCCGTTCACATTAAGGCAAGGAAAAATTATAATTGGTTTTCGGATTACCTGGGTGGTATTATGCGTGTTCTGGATGAGTCTCGAATCTGCGTTGCGCACACTCAACATGACGTCACGGTATTACTAGATGCCGAAAAAATATGAATTAATTCAAATAAGTATTTTAGGGCTAACTGAGAGCGTCTACAATGATTTTACTCCAATAAAAAAATGTTTAGCAAAAACGGCGAAAATGGGTTAAAGTATGTATTTTTTAAATTTCGCGCCAAATAAAAATCAGCTGTGACAAAAACTAGCAACTTCTGGCGGGTTTTGCGTTTTCGTACTTTCTTGCATGTTTCTCTCATTGAGAGCAAATTTTGGTTACGCTCAGAAATTTCGTTACTGGCAAGTTCCTGGATAATACGAAAACATAACTTATGTATTAATGGTGTATGGATGGTCTAGTATAAGGTGGCAACTGATATTATTTTCTTCATTTACATATATGTACTGCTAAAAATTAAATTGATAAAAAACCTTATGTATTCTCATTATTTATACTTGCAAAAACTAGATTGTTCATGAATATATTTTAATTATTATTTTATAGCCGGATTTGAACAACCAACTTAAAGAAGCTGGTGGTAAGTTGGTTGTAATTGACTTTTTCGCAACTTGGTGTGGTCCATGCAAAATAATAGCGCCAAAGCTTGAGGAATTGGCGAAAGAGTATGAAAGCAGAGTTATAATACTAAAGGTATGTATTAATACTAAAGGTGAGGTATTATTGTTTCAATTAAACGGGGGTTGGTGTCGTGAACTCCATCTCACTTGTGTATGAAGAAAAGCTGTGGGCGTTTTATACTTTTTGGGTGCAAATTAATAAGCGGGGTAATTGAGGAGTTTGTGAACATTCCCACGACAGTCAGTTCTACGTACCGGAATGACCCGGGTTTCACCCGGCCAAGGACTGTTGTTTCGGCGATCTAACCCTGTTTAGATCGGCCTACCCCATAAATTGTCTGTCTCCCCTGGAGCAACTCCTTGCAGCAGAGTTGCTTCACCTCCTTCTGCACAGGGCTGGCATCGAGCCTAACCCTGGTCCAGAAACCTATTTTTGCTGCGTTTGCCAGAAAAAGCTCCATCCGAACTCCACTTCGGTAAGGTGTAATTCGTGCGACGGATGGAGCCATCTTAAGGTCTGCTCTGGCCTTAAGACCCATAAGGAGTGGTCCACAAACTATGTGGCCCCATGTTGTTCGCGCCCTACGGCGCCCATAGCCTCTACGGCCCCCCTAGTTGCACCAAGTGCACCGGTTCCTAGCACCGGCAGAACTTCTACGGTTCACAGGAGCACACAACAACATGGACGCTCCCCTCCCCCACCCCTACCTAGCTCCGCCCCTCGTGTGGAGAGTAGCCAGCAGCTCCTGGTGCCCCTTACAGTCTGTTCCGTGTGTCAGGCCAGGATATACCGGAATGCGACATCAGTCAGGTGCAACTGGTGCCACCTTCGTGTCTGTTCTGGCCTACGTGAACGGCCGGGTGACTACCTGGCTCCCTGCTGTAGAGCTCCACAGCCGCACACGCCCATTGTGACGCTGACAAATCACATCTTAAGGCGGCCACATCACCCTTCCCTAACAGGTCGTATTTACGACGACTCTCCCGAGGCAAACGAGATTCCTTCAGCTGAATTGCAACGGGCTGCAGGGCAAGATTGCCGAGATAACCGACTAAATGAACCGGCATATCCTGCCAATAGCTGCGGTCTAAGCAACGAAATTGCACAGCAAATCAACCTGGTTGAGTTGTAACGGGTACAATGTGCATCGTAAGGATCGCGAGCAAGGTTGTTGTTGTTGTTGTAGCGGTTATCACGCCCCGTAAAGAGCGGATTCACCCATGCTCGTTGTCGTCGAACTCATCTAGGGGGAGGCCCAGGAAACGTGCAGTTTCGACAGGGTTGGACCAGAGGGAGAGGGTGGTTAGATGAGTGGGTTTGAGGGGGCATGTGAATAGGTGGTTGGTGTCGTGCGGAGGATCTCCACACGCCGGACATGTGTTGGGTATGTCGGGGTGGATTCTGGATAGGTAGGAGTTGAGCCTGCTACAGTATCCAGATCGTGATTGTGCCAGAGTGACGCGGGACTCACGGGGCAGTAGGGACTCCTCATCTGCTACAGGTGGTGGTTGGGCTCCAATGACTGCATTTGCCTGGCGGGAGTCAATGATGGTAGTGACTGTGTCTCTATGGATGCTGCTTAGGAGCCGCCGGTACGCCTCCGGATCCAGCAGTTGCGTGATGAGTGGCTGGATCTCGTCCTTTAGTTCTAGAAGATGTCTTCTAATGTGCCTGGGGGGCAGCTCCACTGCAAGCAGGTGCCTATTTGGATGCCCCTTGCCCTTGTTTGCTGAGCATGAGGTTGTGCTCCTTAACGCGGAGCACATTGACCTCTTGGTGGAGATGTTCCTCAGGCGACATCAGAAGACATCCTGTCACCGTGCGGCGTTCTGGCAGGTCTGCAGCTTCATCCACTGTGTCCTGCTGGTTCCCGGCGACCAAACTGGCGCAGCATAATTTATTACCGGCCGGCCAATCGCCTTGTATGTTGCCAACAGCGTTTCCCCAAGAGCTGCCGGCGAGCGAATTGAGGACATTGTTGCGGCTCTGTACTCTATTGGCGATTGCGGTAGTGTGCGCGGAGAAGGAGAGCAGGCTGCCGAAAGTCACCCCCAGAATCTTCGGGTGGTTAACCGTCGGAATGGGGGTACCTTCGATATGGATGTTAAGATCCAGCCTGACCTCCTTCGTCCAGGTGGTAAAAAGGGTCGCCGAGGACTTAGCAGGGGACAGCGCCAGGTTTCTGCTAGTAAAGAAATGGGCAAGATCGGAGAGATATCCGTTCATCTTCAAACACAGATCATCAATTACATTGCCGGTTGCCATTATCGAGCAGTCATCACCATAAGAGACAATCGTGACTCCCTCTGACGGTTGAGGGAGCTTGGAGATATAGTGATTAAACACTAGTGGGGACAGGACGCCACCATGCGGTAACCCTTTTTTAATCCTCCTTGGTTTGGATGTTTTATCTCTAAACCATACTGATGACTGACGACCACACAGATAATTCGCGGTCCACCGTTTCAGTCCCTGCGGGAGAGTTGATGCTTCCACGTCAGCTAGTAGCGTGGAGTGACTGACTGTGTCAAAAGCTTTAGACTGGTCCAACGCTACAAGGACGGTTCTCTCGCAGGGGCGGTTTTGGTTAAGACCGCGGTTCACCTGTGTGTTTATGGCATTAAGTGCTGTTGTTGTAATAGCGTAACGTGGTGACTTCTGCTACTGCTTGTATCTGACCAACTACCCATAATCATCTCCAGGGGCAGACCTGCTTATGACTGTATCTGCGAGTCAGCGGACCTGCATCAACTTCGAAAAAGCTACGTGAAGTTGATCGAGAAGGCACCATTGTTCGCCAATGTTCGCATGGGGGAATTACCTTCTACTGTGGTGAGGTGTACCTTCTACTGTGGTGAGGTGAAGGAGGTTATTCATATCCTTCACGTCAATAGGCCAGGAAAAAAATCTGCTGCGGAAAGAGCACAGCAACACTCATTGCCATAAACACGCAGGTGATCCGCCCGTGTAAGAGAACTTTCCTAGTGACGTTGGACTTGTCAAAGGCTTTTGACAGGGTAAATCGTTCCCGCTACTAACTGACGTGGAGACATCCAACTCTCTGCTGTTGTTGTTGTTGTTGTTGTTGTTGTAGCGGCTAGTCGCGCCCCGTAAAGAGCGGATTCACCCATGGTCGTTGTCGTCGAACTCATCTAGGGGGAGGCCCAGGAAACGTGCAGTTTCGACAGGGTTGGACCAGAGGGAGAGGGGGGTTAGATGAGTGGGTTTCCAACTCTCTGCTCTTGTTGGTTGATGATCGATGCTGTTGTTGTAGGGCTAGCTACACCCTGCTGGCTCAGCTTACCCATGGTCGATATCTTTAAACTGATCTAATGGGAACTGCACTCTAGATGCAGCTGAAGCTCTTCTGCAATGGGTGGTGGTTTTACAATGACATAACTCACAGAGCGAGAGTATAAGAAGGTGGTAATTGACTCTTGGTGAATGCAGTTCAGGGCCTATCGTTCAGTGCAGAAGTGAACAAGATCAGATACATAACTGTTCACCTTTGAGGACATGTGTTTAATTGCATTGCGGGTAACCATTATCGAACAGTCATCTACATACGAGACTTTGGTGACTCCCTATGGCGGTTGAGGGAGCTTTTAGAGGTAGAAATTATACAGCATCTGGAGGAGGACGCCACCCTGCGGAAACTCTGTTTAATTCTTCTAAGTTTAGAGTTTGCATAACTAAATCATACTTATGACTGGCGACCACACAGGTAGTCCACCGCCTCAGTCCCTTTAGGATAGTTGTTGTCTCTACTTTGGCTAGTAGCGTGTCTGACAGTGCCAGGAGCCTTGGACAAATCTAACGCTACTGGGATGGTTCTCAGACGGACGGTTACGGTTGACGTGAAGTACTGTTGTGATATACCTTTTCCGGAAACTATGTTGATGGTTCGCTGTGCTGAGGTGGTGTGTAATATAAGGGAGCACAAAGCCTCAAGCGTTTTTACCACTGGTGAGAGAAGGAAAATCGGCTGATAGGAATCACCCTTATCTGCCGGTTTCCCTGGGATCACTTGGCCAAGCACTGTTGCTTCGGCGACCTAATCGTGTCCAGTCAGCCAATGCCATCAGTCGTTTGATACCCTTGGCGTAGCTCCTAGCAGCAGGGCTGCTCCACATCCTTCTGCTCAGGGCTAGCGTCGAGCCCAACCCTGGGGCAGCAACCTTTTTCTGCTGCGTATGCCTGAATTCCCTTTCTGTTTTTATTTCATTCAACAAAGTTAAAATAAAATGGGGAATCCCAAAGTTATTTATTTGATTCCTTTTGCATTTTTGTTTTGTCATATTATTGGTGCATTTTGGTCATTCGTGTGTGAAATTTGGTACGCGTCTACATATTTTGGTAGACTTTATCGAAAGGTGAAAGTAACTTATTAAAAATGTCAAATAAACGTAAACAAACCACTTTATCATTGGAAACCAAAGTAAAGATATTGGAAAAGGAGTTCAAGGGAACCCCCTAGCGCTAGATTTCAATGTGACCAAATCTGCCATCAGCTGCCTACCAGGAAGCAGCAAATAAATTTATACATAGTGCTGAATATCCGAAAATGGAAAGTCGTCTCTATAAGTGGGTTTTAAACCAACGTGAAAGGAAGTGTACATTGACTGGATCAATATTAAAGGAAAAAGCTAAACAAATTTTTAGTGAAGAATATTCCAATAAAAATGAAAATGCATTCCGAGGAAGCGATGGATGGTTTACTAAGTTTAAAAAGCGACACGGTATTCGTATTTAAAATTGGTGGTGAAATTCTTTCTAGTGATGTAGCCTCGATCAGTCCGTTTATTTACAAATTTCGTGAAAAAGTCGCTGAAATGGGGTTAACAGAGTCACAAAGATATAATATGGACGAAACCGGTTTATTTTATCGTTGCCTACCAGATAAAACGTATGTCTCTGCTTGTGAAAAAAGTCCCCCTGGATACAAAATCCAAAAAGAACGAATTTCAATTTTACTTGGCTCAAATGCCGATGGCTCACACAAATTAGTTCCCTTAGTTATTGGAAAAGCAATAAATCCAAGGTGCTTCAATGGTTTTAATAATCCACTTCATTACGACTTTTCCAAAAATGCTTGGATGACGTCTCGGATCTTTCATGATAGGTTTCACAAGATTTTTATTAATGAAGTATTTAAAAAGAAAAAAAAATGTTGCTTTAATTATTCTTTAATTTTAAAACATTTTTTGCTTAACAGGTCATCCAGTTTTCTGAAAAAAATAACTTGACTCCGAAGGCCCTCTTGCTTATTGATAACTGCTCCGCTCATGCCCCAATCGAACAACTTCAAAGCAACGATGGGAACATAGTTGCATATTTCTTTCCACCAAATGTAACAGCGGCTGTGCAGCCAGTGGATCAAAATCCCATTAGGTTAACAAAACTTATTTACAGAAATAAGTTACTTCTCAAATAGTTGCTGAAGGTGGTGAACTGAATAGTGTATTGAAATCCCATTCCATTCGAAACGCAATATTATTTCTGAAACAAGCTTGGGATGAGATAACGCAAACAGCGATGAGAAATTCTTGGTCCAAGTTGTTTAATTGGGACTCTGACCAATACGACAGCGATGATAACGTGCCATTAGCACAATTGCTCAGAAAGAATAATGATTACAATGAAGCTCTCCAAACAAATCTAACTCTTTTAGTAGAAATTGACCCAAACAAATGCATCGTTATAGATGACATGAACTGAGTAGCGGTTATGAGTATTCTGATAGTTGTCAAGACGATATTGTTGCTGACACACTAGTCATTCCAATTACTATAGCCATTGAAAGCGTTAATTGTTGAGTGAATTGTTTTCCACTAAGCACATGGCCAATCTTTTGGCCGTCCGTAACGATATTGTTATATTAGATTTAATGAAGCCAAAAAAAAACAAATATTACTGATTATATGTTAAAAAGAAGATTAATTTTGAACTAGGCTCCCATTCCCCAGTATTTTGAATCAATTTCTGAAATTTTAATTTAAAAAAAAAAATGTATGTTATGGACTGAACTGTTATGTTTCTGTTATGTTTTTAAATAAATAAATAAAACAAATAAAAGTAATGTTTTTTTTTTTGTAGTTTTGGAAGTAGCTTAACTCTTACTTTTATTATTTACGCTCCTAAAAAAAACGACCGGAAATTAGAACATTTCGGAAATTAGAACTACCCCAAAAACAAAGTGGTTCTAATTTGCGAGCGTATTCTGTACCCCCTTTACCCCTCCATAACCACCCTTTTCGTTTGCGCAAAAAAAGTTGTACGCCATAAGAATCAGTAGAGGAAGGCACACCACGCCCACTTTTAGTCTTTTATAGCTCAGTGGACCCTATTATTTACTTATGCCCAGAATGCTGATCGACAGTCACTGATTGAACGAGAAATCGACACTCAGAATATCATCGACAATCGGAAATGGACTAATAGTCGTTTATCTACCGCCAGGCGACATTCGGAATAAAGCCTTTATTTAGTTTGCGGGAAAAATAGATTTTTATTAAAATATACATTTATTCAAGTTTAGTCATTTTTTATTGAAAATATGTTCATTGTAGAATTTTAAAGCATATCAAAATTTTGTAAGGTAACAAAAACGAAAAATCATCCTATTTCAGCTGAGCATTAAAAAGATGTGTAAATAACATAAAGATGCAATAGCAAGTAATTCACAGAAAATATAAAAATAGTGTAATTATATAATTAATATCCTGTGTATCCACCATTACTTTTCAGCACTGCATCTATTTTTCTAGGGATAGTGAGATGAGTTTGCGACTTTTTTTTTTCTTGAGTTCATTCCAAAGGTTTTCAATTGGATTGAGATCAGGGGATTGACTAGGCCACTCAATAACTCTGACTTTTTCCCCCAGACCCATACTTCGCCGCATTGGAGGGATTCTTGGGTCTATATCGTATTGAAATTTCCATACAAGGGGCAAATGCTTTTCCGCATAAGGTAGCATGACTCCCTTCAATATACTTCGACAAACAATCTGTCAATGATATTTTCGATATGATAATTTGGATCGACTCCGTATCCCTATATCAATATATTTCCTCCGCCGTGTTTAAACCATATTTTTAATAAACTTTATGTAAAACTCTTTATCTTGTGGTCTGTGCGCAGTCCCGTTTGCATCATTTCCGAACAAATTTATTTTAGTTTCATCGCTCCAGAAAATGTTTCGCCAATTTCGTTCACCTTCTGCTCCGTGCCATGATTTTTAAATTTGCATTTCTCATTAGCGATACGTTACTAGCTATTCTGCCAGGAATATGTAAAATAGCTCGTGAATCTCTTCAGGTTCGTCTAAACATGATTCCCAAATGAAACATCCACTCGGTCATCACGCTCCGTGGGGTTGGATAAGGACCTCGCAGACCACCTGGGGAGACCACGTTACAAGACTTCAGATTCTCCTCCTACCTGTTCCGCTTGTTCTAATCCACCAGCCTTCGATTCGCCACGTTCAAATTCCTAATAGAAGGATTGCGGGGATCCTATTTCTCCTTATTCGCAAAAACACTGCGCTCTATTGAATTTGTAAAAACTGCGTAACGGAGGAGACAATTAAAATTGGAATTATACCTTAGACAACTCAACTTACATACATAGTTGATATTTACACACAATATTCAGATTAATTTTAAAATGTCTCTAAATTTTTCAAATTTTGTTCATCGTAATGACTTTGCAAACATATCCGCTGGAATTTATTCTGTGTCTATTAAGTCAATCCATTTCTTCGTTAAAATAGTTTTCATTAACAAAATCGTGGCTTGCTTCTATATACTTAGACTTCTTCATTAAATTTCACCGGTATTACCTCATAAATTCGTATCGGATGCTCTATTTCAATTCCGAATTCTTTTAATAATTCCTTAATTAATTTAAGCTCACTTACACATACTGGCAGAGCTACACACTCAGCCTCTGTTGAAGATTGCGTTACAATATCTTGCTTTTTCGATTTCCAGAATATAGCATTGCCATACATTCTTATAACATATCCTGTTGTGCATTTTCTATCAATAATATCTCCTGCCCAATCGGTATCAATGCAACAATCGAATATACAGTAGACGCTCCCAAATTAGAACCACTTTGTTTTTTGGGGTAGTTCTAGTTTCCGAAATGTTCTAATTTCTGGACGCTTTTTTAGTAGCGTAAATAATAAAAGTACGAGTTAATCTACTTCCAAAAACTACATAAAAAACTTTTTTTATTTGTTTTATTTATTTATTTAAAAACATAACAATTCAGTCCATAACATACATAAATTTTTTTTTTATTTAAAAAAAATTAAAATTTCAGAAATTAAATCAAAGTACTGGGGAATGGGAACCTAGTTCAAAATTAATCTTTTTTTAACATATCAGTAATATTTGTTTGTTTTTTTGGTTTCATTAAATCTAATATAACAATATCGTTACGGAGGGCCAAAAGATTGGCCATGTGCTTAGTGGAAAACAATTCACTCTTGTTGCACCATTTTATTAAATTATTAACGCTTTCAATGGCTATAGTAATTGAAATGACTGGTGTGTCAGCAACAATATCGTCTTGACAACTATCAGAATACTCATCACCGCCACTCAGTTCACACTCAGATGCCTCTTCAAACACATCCTCATTCCATTTCTCGATGTCATCTATAAAGATGCATTTGTTTGGGTCAATTTCTACTAAAAGAGTTAGATTTGTTTGGAGAGCTTCATTGCAATCATTATTCGTTTTGAGCAATTGTGCTAATGGCACATTATCATCGCTGTCGTATTGGTCAGAGTCCCAATTAAACAACTTGGACCAATAATTTCTCATCGCTGTTTGCGTTATCTCATCCCAAGCTTGTTTCAGAAATAATATTGCGTTTCGAATGGAATGGGATTTCAATACACTATTCAGTTCACCACCTACAGCAATTATTTGAGAAGTAACTTGCTTCTGTAAACAGGTTTTATTTACCATATGGGATTTTGATCCATTGGTTGCACAGCCGCTGTTACATTTGGTGGAAAGAAATATGCAACTATGTTTCCATCGTTGCTTTGAAGTTTTTCGATTGGGGCATGAGCGGAGCAGTTATCAATAAGCAAGAGGGCCTTCGGAGTCAAGTTATTTTTTTCAGAAAACTGGATGACCTGTTAAACAAAAAATGTTTTAAAATTAAAGAATAATTAAAGCAACATTTTTTTCTTCTTACATACTTCATTAATAAATATCTTGTGAAAGCAATCATGAAAGATCCGAGACGTCATCCAAGCATTTTTGGAAAAGTCGTAATGAAGTGGATTATTAAAACCTTTGAAGCACCTTGGAGTTTTTGCTTTTCCAATAACTAAGGGAACTAATTTGTGTGACCCATCAGCATTTGAGCCAAGTAAAATTGAAATTCGTTCTTTTTGGATTTTGTATCCAGGGGCACTTTTTTCACAAGGTAGGCAACGATAATATATATTTCAAAAAAATATTCTGCCGATTTCAAAAATGTTGATATCGTCCGATAGGTAATTAAGAGATATTTCACCCAAGGTGTATATTTGTATATATTTTATATATGTATATTTCGAGAAAATCAAAAAATTAAAAAATGCCCATTTTTTTCGGAAAAACTGAAAATATTAACTATATGTAGAAATATACTTGTGAAATAGTCCATAAAAATACCTTTCATTTGACATATAATTTTATATAGTTATGTTTAAATATTATAAGATGTTTTGATTTAAGTGTTGCTGTGGAAGGGAGAATCGGTCATATTGAGAGTTATGATCCTGAGGGACCGAAAACTCTTCAGTTGAATCGGCCAGGGTTATTTTTCTGAATCGGGGCCGAAGGCCGCCTACGCAAAAAGTGTTGCATGCAAAAATACTGTAGTGTTGGACCGGCCGGGGTTATTTCTTTGAAAAGTGTTGCACGCCAGGGTTATTTTTTTGAATTGAGATGTACACCATTAGAATCAGTAAAAGAAGGCGGACCACGCCCACGTTTTTTCTAGCTCGGTGTACCCTATTCTTTACTTGTTCCGCATTCTGCAACTGTTTGAATAGGGGAGTAGTATCATTTTTGTAAATTGCTCTATCGACTGAAGTCTATTTTACTGCCACTCGACATTCGCAATAGGGGTGATAATGCTTTGTACGTATGCAAAGCAATTTACGATTTCGAAGTCGCCTTACTTCATGAATAATTAAAAAAAAAAATATTGAATAAAAAACACGTCTCACCATATTGGGATAACAGTTACAGTTAATAAAATTTGAATTCATAAACCTTACTAATTTATTTAAATTTAAAGATCGTTATCTCTAAAAAAAATATTTTTTTCGATTCAATCTGTTATAAAAATATTCTATGATACTTATTTTGAGCATGAATTAACCTTGTTAAATATTTCAGGTTGATGTGGATGAATGCGAAGACATTGCAATGGAGTACAACATCTCTAGTATGCCAACGTTTGTGTTTATTAAAGAAAATAAACAAATAAATTCGTTCGCAGGTGCAAATGGTGACAAATTAGCGGATTTCATTGCAAAGAATTTATAAGTATAAAAGTATTATATATTTGTTCACTTTCCACAGATTTAGCAAATAATAGTTCTTTGTGCACCTTACTTTTTTTTCTTGGTTGTTAATTGTATTCAAATATAACATATTTTTAACTGATTGAACAAGTATTTTTTGTTAATTTTAACTGTAGTCGGGTTAATATTGTTGAAATTATACTTCGAGACTTTCTGTTCAAATACCAAAACATTTCTTCAAAACAATAAGCGGTTAAATCTGAAATAGGACATCAACATATTTAAAAAAAAATTACCAAAACGGAAAATTTCGTTTAGAATTAAAAAAATGGCTTCAGCGAGGTGCTTTAACAAACGCTCAGGTTTCTCCCCATGTTTCTTTCAAACATGAAACTAATAAATGTATCAATTACACAAGACCGCCAAAATAATTTGTTTTAATAAGGGTCCCAGTGCCCACACTTTGGTAAATATGGATTGCTGGTGGCGCTGATTTTCGATTCTAAATAAATCGTTATGTCGACAACTGAACAATTATCACTTAATCAATAGTCACAAAACTGTTTTTTTTTATCTTCTGCTTTTCCGACAGGGTGACAAGTATATGTAAATTGTAACAATTTTCCGGCATCCCTTATCAAGTTTTATGTCGGGCATGTCAAGAATAATCCTTTTGACGTGTCTAGGAGGCGGATCTTCAGCGTGCAGGTGCCCGTTTGGGAGACCCCTACGGTGGTATTCAAAGAGGAACAGCTTGCTGAACATGAAATTGTGCTCCCTAACTGGAAGCATGAAGCCTCATGATGCAAGTGATCCAGTTGTGGTATCCTGTTGCAGTCCGAAGTGCTGTGTTTTGAGTGATCTGTAGTCTCCTCCGCTGGGTCCCACTTGTCCCAGGCGACCTAATTGGAGCGGCATGTTGCCAGCAACTTTACTTTGACACAAGTGCTGCCCTCTAGCTGTACTTTATTGACGATTGCGGTTGTGTGCGCAGAGAAAGAGGCCAGGCTGTCGAACGTGGCACCTAGTGGTCTTG
This sequence comes from Anomoia purmunda, assembly GCA_951828415.1. Lineage (NCBI taxonomy): Eukaryota > Metazoa > Arthropoda > Insecta > Diptera > Tephritidae > Anomoia > Anomoia purmunda. The sequence continues at coordinate 48,980,030 of OX639994.1, forward strand.
GAGGATTTCGCCTCCTTCCGCTCCCCAAATAAGGAGTGTGCTGGTGTTGACTGTTTACGCAACCTCCTAGTCACCTTCCGTTTGCCCTATCCACCGAAGCATGCAGAATAAACTGTCGGCTAAAATACATCGGTAGGTGTGGGAAGAGCACTGAACGCATTCTCTGTGAACTCCGCGAACCCGACCCAATCAGCCTTTTTGGAGTTGACAGCATAATCCTGGTGGGGCAGCATTTTTTATCGTGCATAATGTCGAATCGTCTATCTGTCTATCTGAGCAGGATGCAAAACAACACTTCTGCTGGTAGTTGCTCCAGAGGAGACATACAACTTATGGGATAGGAAGACCTAAACAGGGCTAGATCGACGAAACAACAGCTCTTGGCCGGGAGACACCAATGGGAATGCGGCTTCAAGTGTGTTTACAGCTGGTGAAAGAGAGGAAATCGGTCGATAGGATTCACCCTTTTCGGCCGATTTACTTGATTTAGCTTAGGTTTTGACAATTTCCGCAGCCTTCTGTTCACGTTCTGAAGGAGGGCGTATGAACTGCCCGCTAAAATGGCTCGCGAATTTCTTCAGGTCCTACAAAGCGGGGTTGGATAATGACCTCACGGTTGTCCAAAGCTTACCCACACCTGTCGTAAAGTTGCGGGTCTTCAAATGCTGCTTCCACTCCTACCGCTTGTGTTGGTCTGCCAAAGTCCGAATCTCCGTGTTCAAATCCCTGATGCGGTATGCTCGCTCGCTAATGTTGCCGCTTCCGCTAAGAAATTCAGACGAATTTCCAGTATACGTCAGCGGAACCGTCGTTCGCAAACACGAACATCTGTCGGTGTCGGAAGGGCACCAAAGGTACTTTTGGTGAACCCCGGACCAATCAGCCTTTTTAAAATTGATAAAACTCTTTCGATCGGCAGGTTTGTCAATCGTAATGATTATGGGTAGGTGGTCTGCTGCAAGCGATAGCATAGATTGCCACGTTATGCTATTTATCAGACCTACACTAGCTATTGTTCGGACAGGCGAGCTACTGCAACTATCCATAATCGTGGTGGAGGCGTCGTCATTCCTTGTGCAGCATGTCGAATCGTCTACCTGCTCTGCCAATCCATTTCTCGTACGATCTACTGGAAGGCTTGAATCCCATAGATCGTGGTGCGAATTAAAGTCACCTGTTACCAAACTCCTCATCTCTGAGGAGCGCACCTATGTCGGGGTGATATCCTGCCGGGCAGCAGGTAACAGGGGTATATAAATATTAAATATTTCGAGCTCGACATCGCCTGACCGGTAAGCTATTCCTTGACATTCTACGGTAGTGTCTGCGGTCGATGTCTTCTTCGATGAGACGATACTGCACTGTGTGATGGGTGATGAACGCTAAGCCACCACCATTACCTACGTACCGGAATGACCCGGGTTTTACCCGGCCAAGGACTGTTGTTTCGGCGATCTAACCCTGTTTAGATCGGCCTACCCCATAAGTTGTCTGTCTCCCCTGGAGCAACTCCTTGCGGCAGGGTTGCTTCACCTCCTTCTGCTCAGGGCTGGCATCGAGCTAAACCCTGGACCAGAAACCTATTTTTGCTGCGTTTGCCAGAAAAAGCTCCATCTGAACTCCACTTCGGTAAAGTGTAATTCGTGCGACGGATGGAGCCATCTTCAGGTCTCCTCAGGCCTTAAGACCCATAAGGAGTGGTCCACAAATTATGTGGCCCCATGTTGTTCGCGCCCTATGGCCCCCTTAGCTGCACCTAGTGCACTGGTTCCTAGCACCGGCAGATCCTCTACGGTTCACAGGTGCACACAACAATATGGACGCCGCCTTCCCCATCCCCACCAAGCTCCGCCCCTCGTGTGGGGAGTAGCCAGCAGCTCCTGGTGCCCCACACAGTCTGTTCCGTGTGTCAGGCCAGGATATACCGGAATGTGACATCTGTCAGGTGCAACTCGTGACAAGGCTGGTGTCACTTCCGTGTATGTTCTGGTCTGCGCACCACAAGTGAATGGTCGGGTGACTACCTGGCTCCCTGCTGTAGAGCCTTGCAACGGCACACGCCTGTGGCGGCGCTGCCGAACAACACCTCAAGGAAACCCATTGTGCCAGTGCATGTGCAGCAGGGACCAGGTGGGCAACAGCACCCTTCCCTCACACCTCTCGCCGCGACGACTCCCGAGGCAAACGAGACTCCTTCAGCTGAACTGCAATGGGCTGCAGGGCAAGATTAAGGAGATAACCGAATTTATGAGTCGGCATAATCTGTCAATAGCTGCGATTCAGGAAACGAAACTGCACAGCAACTCAACCCTGTTGAGTTGCAACTGCTACAATGTACATCGTAAGGATCGCATTCATCACCCATCACACTATGCAGTATCGTCTTATTGAAGAAGTCATCGACCGCAGGGACGCTACCTTAGAATGTCAGGGAATAGCTGTTCGGGCAGGCGATGTCGAGCTCGAAATATTTAATATTTATATACCCCCTGTCACCTGCTGCCCGGCAGGATATCACCCTGACATGGATGCGCTCCTCAGAGGTGAAAACCGATTGGTAGTCGGTGACTTCAACGCGCACCATGGCATTCAAGCCTACCAGCCCACCAGATTCGACATTCTGCACGATGAATGATGATGCCCCCACCAGGTTTATGGGTAGTTGCAGCAGCTCGCCTGACCTAACAATAGCTAGCGCAGGTCTGATAAATAGCATAACGTGGCGACCTATGCTATCGCTTGCGTCAGACCACCTACCCACAATCATCTCGATTGACAGACCTGCTGACTTTGTCTCCGTGGACCACCAGACCTATATCAACTTTAAAAAGGCTGACTGGGTCAGGTTCGCGGAGTTCACCGAAAATGCCTTCAGATCTCTTCCCACACCCACTAACGTTCGCAAAGGCGAACAGAAGTTCCGCAAGGTGGCTGCGGCTCGCTTCATCCCGGCAGGGAGGATTCCTGAGATCCGCCGCAACTGTCCGGCCGAAGCGGCCGCTCTAGTGAATGAACGCGACCACCTTCGCCGCTCCGATCCCCGAAATCCTAACATAAAGGATTTAAACGTGGAGATTCGGAGGCTGGTTGACCAAAATAAGCGGAACAAGTGGGAGGAGCATTTGAAGTCCTGTAACCTAATCACGGGTGTTGGTAAGCTCTGGTCCACCGTGAAGTCCTTATCCAACGCGACGGCCGAGTGGAAATTTCATTCGGGCATCGGGCCTCGTCGGACCCGAAGAGATGCCCAAGCTATTTTAGCTGACAATTCATACTGCATCCTTCGGGGAATAGGGCCAAGCGGAAAGTGGCCAGAAGGCTGTGCAAACTACCGAACAACAGCGCGCCCCTTTCCTTCACTTGTGACGAGATGAAGGAGGTCATCGGGAAGGCGAAAGCCTCCAAGGCCATTATCCCTGAAGGGCTGAGCGTGTTGATGCTGAAGAATTTAGGCCCCTGTCGATGGCCATCCTCATCATTCCTGACATCTGGAAGGTTGGGAGGGTAGTCCCACTGCTGAAGCCAGGGAAACCGGCTGACAAGGGTGATTCCTATAGGCCGATTTTCCAGCTTTCACCAGTGGTAAAGACACTTGAGGCCCTACACCTCCCATATTACACATATCACCTAGGGTCGGCTAAGCATCAACATGGCTTCCGGAGGAAGGAGGATTAAACAAGGGGTACCGCAGGGTGGCGTCTTGTCCCCACTCTTGTTTAATCATTATATCTCCAAGCTCCCTCAACCGCCAGAGGGAGTCACAATTGTCTCCTCAAGTCGCTCGCCGGCAGCTCTTGGGGCAAAGACAAAGTTGTTGGCACCATACAAGGCGATTGGCCGGGCGGTAATAAACTATGCTGCGCCAGTATGGTCGCCAGCAACCAGCAGGACGCAGTGGATGAAGGTGCAGACCTGCCAGAACGCCGCACTCCGCACGGCGACAGGATGCCTGCTGATATCACCTGAGGAACATCTCCACAAATAGGTCAATGCGCTCCGCGTTAAGGAGCACAACCTCATGCTCAGCAGGCAGTTCCTTGCTGGGTGTCACCGTTTGGGGCACTCAAATAGGCATCTGCTTGCAGTGGGGCTACTCCCAGGCACATCAAAAGGCATCTCTTAGAACTAAAGGACGAGATCCAGCCACTCATAACGCAATAGCTAGATCCGGTGCTACCGGCGGGTTCCAAGCAACATTCACAGAGACACAGTCACTACCACCATTGACTCTCGCCAGGCAAATGCCGTTATCGGAGCCCAACCACCACCTGTAGCAGATGAGGAGTCCCTACTGTCCCGCGTCACTCTGGCACAACCACGATCTGGATACTGTAGCAGGCTCAACTCCTACCTATCCAGAATCAACCCTGACATACCCAATACATGTCCGGCATGTGGAGATTCTCCGCACGACACCAATCACCTATTCACATGTCCCCTCAAACCCACTCATCTAACCCCCCTCTCCCTCTGGTCCAACCCTGTCGAAACTGCACGTTTCCTGGGCCTCCCCCTAGATGAGTTCGACGACAACGACCATGGGGAACTCGCTCTTTACGGGGCGTGATAACCGCTACAACAACAACAACAACCTTGCTTGCGATCCTTACGGTGCAAATTGTAACCGTTACAACTCAACCAGGTTGATTTGCTGTGCAATTTCGTTTCTTAGACCGCAGCTATTAACAGGATATGCCGGAATGGTCGGGTGACTACCTGGCTCCCTGCTGTAGAGCCTTGCAACGGCACACGCCTGTGGCGGCGCTGCCGAACAACACCTCAAGGAAACCCATTGTGCCAGTGCATGTGCAGCAGGGACCAGGTGGGCAACAGCACCCTTCCCTCACACCTCTCGCCGCGACGACTCCCGAGGCAAACGAGACTCCTTCAGCTGAACTGCAATGGGCTGCAGGGCAAGATTAAGGAGATAACCGAATTTATGAGTCGGCATAATCTGTCAATAGCTGCGATCCAGGAAACGAAACTGCACAGCAACTCAACCCTGTTGAGTTGCAACTGCTACAATGTACATCGTAAGGATCGCATTCATCACCCATCACACTATGCAGTATCGTCTTATTGAAGAAGTCATCGACCGCAGGGACGCTACCTTAGAATGTCAGGGAATAGCTGTTCGGACCGGCGATGTCGAGCTCGAAATATTTAATATTTATATACCCCCTGTCACCTGCTGCCCGGCAGGATATCACCCTGACATGGATGCGCTCCTCAGAGGTGAAAACCGATTGGTAGTTGGTGACTTCAACGCGCACCATGGCATTCAAGCCTACCAGCCTACCAGATTCGACATTCTGCACGATGAATGATGATGCCCCCACCAGGTTTATGGGTAGTTGCAGCAGCTCGCCTGACCTAACAATAGCTAGCGCAGGTCTGATAAATAGCATAACGTGGCGACCTATGCTATCGCTTGCGTCAGACCACCTACCCATAATCATCTCGATTGACAGACCTGCTGACTTTGTCTCCGTGGACCACCAGACCTATATCGACTTTAAAAAGGCTGACTGGGTCAGGTTCGCGGAGTTCACCGAAAATGCCTTCAGATCTCTTCCCACACCCACTGACGTTCGCAAAGGCGAACAGAAGTTCCGCAAGGTGGCTGCGGCTCGCTTCATCCCGGCAGGGAGGATTCCTGAGATCCGCCGCAACTTTCCGGCCGAAGCGGCCGCTCTAGTGAATGAACGCGACCACCTTCGCCGCTCCGATCCCCGAAATCCTAACATAAAGGATTTAAACGTGGAGATTCGGAGGCTGGTTGACCAAAATAAGCGGAACAAGTGGGAGGAGCATTTGAAGTCCTGTAACCTAATCACGGGTGTTGGTAAGCTCTGGTCCACCGTGAAGTCCTTATCCAACGCGACGGCCGAGTGGAAATTTCATTCGGGCATCGGGCCTCGTCGGACCCGAAGAGATGCCCAAGCTATTTTAGCTGACAATTCATACTGCATCCTTCGGGGAATAGGGCCAAGCGGAAAGTGGCCAGAAGGCTGTGCAAACTACCGAACAACAGCGCGCCCCTTTCCTTCACTTGTGACGAGATGAAGGAGGTCATCGGGAAGGCGAAAGCCTCCAAAGCCATTATCCCTGAAGGGCTGAGCGTGTTGATGCTGAAGAATTTAGGCCCCTGTCGATGGCCATCCTCATCATTCCTGACATCTGGAAGGTTGGGAGGGTAGTCCCACTGCTGAAGCCAGGGAAACCGGCTGACAAGGGTGATTCTTATAGGCCGATTTTCCAGCTTTCGCCAGTGGTAAAGACACTTGAGGCCCTACACCTCCCATATTACACATATCACCTAGGGTCGGCTAAGCATCAACATGGCTTCCGGAGGAAGGAGGATTAAACAAGGGGTACCGCAGGGTGGCGTCTTGTCCCCACTCTTGTTTAATCATTATATCTCCAAGCTCCCTCAACCGCCAGAGGGAGTCACAATTGTCTCCTCAAGTCGCTCGCCGGCAGCTCTTGGGGCAAAGACAAAGAAACGTTGTTGGCACCATACAAGGCGATTGGCCGGGCGGTAATAAACTATGCTGCGCCAGTATGGTCGCCAGCAACCAGCAGGACGCAGTGGATGAAGGTGCAGACCTGCCAGAACGCCGCACTCCGCACGGCGACAGGATGCCTGCTGATATCACCTGAGGAACATCTCCACCAATAGGTCAATGCGCTCCGCGTTAAGGAGCACAACCTCATGCTCAGCAGGCAGTTCCTTGCTGGGTGTCACCGTTTGGGGCACTCAAATAGGCATCTGCTTGCAGTGGGGCTACTCCCAGGCACATCAAAAGGCATCTCTTGGAACTAAAGGACGAGATCCAGCCACTCATAACGCAACCGCTAGATCCGGTGCTACCGGCGGGTTCCAAGCAACATTCACAGAGACACAGTCACTACCACCATTGACTCTCGCCAGGCAAATGCCGTTATCGGAGCCCAACCACCACCTGTAGCAGATGAGGAGTCCCTACTGTCCCGCGTCACTCTGGCACAACCACGATCTGGATACTGTAGCAGGCTCAACTCCTACCTATCCAGAATCAACCCTGACATACCCACGTTTCCTGGGCCTCCCCCTAGATGAGTTCGACGACAACGACCATGGGGAACTCGCTCTTTACGGGGCGTGATAACCGCTACAACAACAACAACAACCTTGCTTGCGATCCTTACGGTGCACATTGTAACCGTTACAACTCAACCAGGTTGATTTGCTGTGCAGTTTCGTTTCTTAGACCGCAGCTATTAACAGGATATGCCGGCTCATTTAGTCGGTTATCTCGACAATCTTGCCCTGCAGCCCGTTGCAATTCAGCTGAAGGAATCTCGTTTGCCTCGGGAGAGTCGTCGTAAAGACGACCTGTTAGGGAAGGGTGACGTTGTGGCCGCCTTAAGGTGTGATTTGTCAGGGTCACAATGGGCGTGTGCGGCTGTGGAGCTCTGCAGCAGGGAGCCAGGAAGACACCCGGCCATTCACGTAGGCCAGGGGGCCTACTCTATATTGCGATTCTAAAAGCAAAATATGCATATTCGTACAGTTGACACTGTACAGCGATTTTCGGATTTATTTTTTCCCCTTTCTTGCTTTTTCGCATTTATGGCACTCTGTGCCGCGAAACGAAATGTCAAAAGTCTCCAAAAGTAGGAAATTTTAGTCGACAACTATTTGGCGCGCGCACAGAATCAGAAAATGTAAGTAATTAAAATTAATTTGCTTATTTTGTTGGAAAAGTAATAAAAAGTTCAAATTTTTGCAAACAGGGAGTCCAAGAGAAAGACGACTAACACACAACTTGCACAATTTGATGTAATGGTTGATTTTATGGAGCAACAACCGCATCTTGCCAAAGGGCACTTGAAGACTGCAAATGCCAAAGCAAGTGCCAACAATCTGTGGAAAAGGCTAATGGAGGACCTTAATAGTTGTGGACAACCTACGCGTGATGTGACTGGGTGGAAAAAAGTAAGCATTATATGTATATTAGTTCTAGTTTGGAAGTTATAACTTAGAATTATAGGTTTGGGCTGACTACAAAAATCATCTGAAAGCTAAAATGAGGAAGAACAAGCTCAGCATTTCCGAAACGGGTGGTGGACCATCCAGGTATCAGCATACTACCTACTCCTTTGGAGGAAAGGGTAATCCAATTGATGTCTATTGACGAGGCGGTGAATGTCAGTAGCTCCTCCGAAAGGTTTGGTGCTGGTGGTTTTGCTGCTGACCACAACATGTCAGTGGATGAAAACACAGAAAATATACAAAGTAATCCGGTAACTGACGAAAGCTTCGTGTTAAGCACAACGAGACCACGTCATCAATCTGCATCACCACGTCGTCAATCTGCAACAAATGTGGTCGGACGCGATCAGCTCTTGAAGAAGCAAGTGGACAATCAAATCTTGTATCAAGAAAATTCTGTTCACAAGCATACCGCTATACATCATACGTTAAAAGACATTAATCGAAATTTAAGAAAAGCAAGAGAAATTGAAGAAAAAAAATATGAGTTACTCAAGGAAAGATTTGAACATAATAAGAAAATGAGTGTTGAAAACCTTAAAATCAAGTGTGCAAAGCTAGACATAAAAAAGGAAATGCTCCTAATTAATCGCGTTTGATTTTTTGTAACTTTTTGAATATAAACACATTTCCAAACACCTTCAACCATAAAAACTTAAAATTGCACTTTGCCATACTGGAATTAAATGAGCTTTAAAACTGCATTCCTAAAATTCGTATCATAATAGTGATTAAAAAATGTAAACTTTAAAAGTAAGTTTTCTGAAGTTTTCTGAGTTAAAAGTTTGAAATTTTGATTTATGTGCTTTGCGTTATGAATCAATTATATTAAAAAAAAAATCGGATGATCTTCAGAAGAGGAACATTCAAGTACCTTTTATAATTCGTTTTTTGAATTATTTATTTTTAAGTATTTAACTAATACTAGTCGAACATGGTTTGAAATATAATTTTAAAACCTATATTAAACTATTTTTTATTTCTTCTCTCATATTTCGTGCAAATGAAGCTTGGTTTGTAGTGGTGTCATCGTGTGTAGTTGGAATCGGAGGCGTTGAATCCTCATCTTCATATTGTGCAATCGCTGGTTGTTCCACATTAAAAAGAATGCAAATATTGTGCAGGGCGCAGCATACGTTCGTTACCCTAATAACTTTTTGCGGTGTATAATGTAACTCCCTTGCAGCCAATAAGCACCAAAACCTTCCTTTGAGCATACCGAAAGTTCGTTCAATAATGGACCTAGCTTGAGAATGTTTCTCATTAAATTTTGCTTCCGCAGAATCTACATTAGCGCTTCTGAATGGTGTTAACAACCAAGCTTCCAAAGGATATCCTGAGTCTCCTTTAATAAATATAAAAGAATCCTTGTTGAAATTAATATATAAAAAAAGAGCAGCAAAACAAACCAACCTATTAGGCGTGTTGCTTTATCACCACTTTCAAAACGATGTTTCAGTTGGCGTCTCTCATGAGACACATTCCACACATGCGAATCGTGACATGCTCCTCCAAAACGAGCATCAACTGACCTTATAATCATTTTATGATCACATATCTGCAATAGTAAATAGTTCATATGGTTATATATAAACATAGGTATTTGTGCTTCATTAAAACTACTCACAACCATGGCATTAACACTGTGCTTCAGTTCCCTATTGAAGTACAAATGCTCATTTTCAGTAGGCCGCACCATTTGAATATGGGTTCCATCAATCGCTCCACGGTGTACTGAATACTGAAGGTGACGCCTTTAGAAGTACCGCTACTTTGGTTTTGCCGGGTTTGACAATTCTCAACTTCAACTAGACAAAGCTTTTTTCACAAATTAAGAAAAAGAGACACTTTTTTTAGTATTTCGCGAATTTATTTATTAAATGTCTGCCTATAAATTCATACTTTTACACTTTAGAACAATTAGAACACGTTTTTCAACGAAATATTGGAAGTTGTTCAATTTTCACTCTCCCGTATTCTTGTTTACTAACGGCGAGATCTGTCATTTCACCGCGGGAAGGCGCAATCTTGTATTCTATCATTCTTGCAATCGCTCCAATAGTTGCAGGAATTCCGAACTTTTGAAAAAAATACCTCTTCGCGTCCCTTTCGTCTTGCACAGTCAATTTAAATGTTATGTGTTTCGGGCACAGAGTTTTTTCGATGGCTCTGCACACTTCATTTAGAGAAGTCGACATAGACTGTTGACTTAAACCTATGTGATGATCACTGCCAATTTGATGCTGATAACCTCCTTGGGCTAAAAGCTTTAGTGCAGCTGATAGTCTACACATTGCCGAAATTCCTATACACCGTCTGTTCTCTCTAAGTTCGGGCGAGATCTCGTTCAACACGTATATAAACACCTCTTTGTTAAGCCGGAAATTTTGCACAAAACTATAATTTTGTTAATTAGTCAACAGTGACACATTTTGAGCACATTTTACTCACCTTTTGTCGCTTAGCCCCAATATATTGCTTTGGTCTCTAAGAATCCTACGCTCAATTCTTTCATCCCTATTAGCTTCTTCAAACCACAACGCTATCGAGTCCATTTTTATTTATTAAAACACTTAAATTATATTATTAATCTGCCTGTGCGAATTGTTTATTTTCCAACAGCTGTTTATCTATTTTTGACGTTTCCCTAAAGTGTTGCTTCTTTTTACAAAAAAATTCGAACGACAATGCGAACGCGATACAGAGTTTCAATTTACTTTAGCATCGCATTTTGCGTGCTAATAGCACTGCTCTACGAATCGCAATAGAGAGTAGGCCCTAAGAACACACGCGAAAGTGGCACCAGTTGCACCTGACTGATGCCGAATTCCGGTATATCCTGGTCTGACACACTGACCAGACTGTGTGGGGTACCAGGAGCTGCTGGCTAGTCCCTACCCGAGGGCCGGAGCTGGGTGGGAGAGAGGAGCGGCCATGCTGTTGTTGAGTGCTCCTTTCAACCGTGGAGGTTCTGTCGGTGCACTAGGTGCGACTAAGGGGGCCGTAGAGGCTATGGGAGCCGTACGGCGCGAACAGCATGGGACCACATAATTTGTGGACCACTCCTTATGGGACTTTAGGCCTGAGCATACTTGAAGATGGCTCAATCCGTCGCACGAATTACACCTTACCGAAGTGGAGTTCGAATGGAGCCTTTTTTGGCAGACGCAGCAAAATAGGTTTCTGGTCCAGGGTTTGGCTAAGTGCCCTGAGCAGAAGGATGTGGAGCAACCCTGCTGCTAGAAGTTGCTCCAGAGGACTTATGGGGTGGGCCGAGCTAAACAGGGTTAGATCACCGAAACAACATTACTTCTGTAGTAATCGTTGTTATTGCTTACAAGTCTTCTGGCGTAGGTTCCCTTTGGTCAGTGGCCCGTGAGAACTACCGCGGGTCTCACGAGGTTAGGCCTACCCTTCGCCAAAAGAATTGATGTTCTCTTAAGGTTATGGAATCGTCACCTTATTTCAGGTTGTCACTGAACCCTTTCTGGCTAGCATATCGGCTGCTTCGTTTTAGTTATTGCGATGCCCAGGTACCCAAATTAATGCCCCTATTACCATTTACAACTTAATTGATAGTTGAGTTGTAGTTGTCAAATTTCTATTATGGTTTACAACTCAACTCAACTTTTAATCAGCTGTTCACTTAGTTGTCTTCGTTAAGTTGTTACCCGAATTATGGCTCACAACCAAACTAAATTTAGTTGTACGAGCTGTCAAAACGCGACAACTACTTTTTATCAGTTGTGTTCTTGCCTGCAAGTGTGAAGATGGAAAAAACATTGTAAGTATTTCTAATAAATTACATAAAATATATGTACAATTAATGTTTACTTTGAAAAATTATTTCAGAAAAATATCAAATAAACAGCAAATTGACCGCCTGTCGACTTGGTTGAGAAACATCCAGATATTGGAACAGGCAAAGGTCAGTACGGATCAAGTCGCCAGCAAATCAAAAACACTTGGGAACATTTTGCTATTGAGCTAAATAGTCTTGGGCCACCAACAAGAACGGGGCAGGAATGGCAAAGGGTAGGTTATTTTTAACAAGCCGAAAAACGAAACTAATCATGATTTTTCTTTGTAGGTGTGGATTCATTACAAGGCCAATTTAAAACGAAACTTGGCAAAAAATAAAGAAAATTTCTTGGCGACTGGCGGTGGCCCATCTCAAGAAGTCAGTTTAACTGCAACTGAGGAAAGAGTGTATGAGTTGACTCAGGTTAATCTTTCAATTGATCCTGCTGGTTGCGCGTTCGGGTTAGGTGCTGGTGATGTCACAGTATAAGATATTACATCAGCTACAGAGCCGCCAGTGTTTGAAGCTGCAACGCCCGTCTCAAAACCAAGGATAGTAAAAGCAGGTAGAGCTAAAATTCAAGACAACCAGTTCAAAATATACAAGCTGAAAAGGGATAAAATGAAAATGTTAGAGAAGCGAGAAAAGCAGGCAAGTGTTCTTAGAGAGCTAAATATAGAAATTGCCAAGGAAAAATTGAAAAGGCTACAAAAATAATTATGTGAATATGTGAATATTTTCTGTGTTATAGGTTAGAAATTTTTGAATTATGTTTTTGTTTTTATTTGAATTTAATGAATGAATTTGTTTTAATTTTATTAGTTATAAGTTGTTTTTGTTTTTTAATTAAAAGAAGCTGAATTTATTTATTACATCTTAATAATGTATAGTAAAATATAATAAATATGAAATTCATTTCAATGAACGCATAATGTTGTTTCTTATTTCGTCTGCTTCACCGTTTCTTAAAGGACTGCTTTCTTCTGTTATGGATTCTTGTTGATCTATATTCAAAAGATCAGAAAATGGAACCTTGAAATGCTGCGATATATTGTACAAGGTACAACACGCATTAACTATTTTCACGGCCTTTTCCGGAGCATAGTGCAAACCACGAGCAGAAAGCAAGCACCTGAACTTGCTTTTCAGCACTCCAATGGTTCTCTCAGCGGAATTCCTTGCTTTAGCATGAATTTTGTTATACTTCATTTGCGCTGAACGTTTAGACTATAATAGCCTTTCCTGTTAAGGTACAAATGCTGTATGTCTTTTCTTGGTGCGCAGATACGATATTGCGTGCCGTCAACAAATCCCATTACTAGTGGAAATCCACTATGAGTATAAACAGCTAGCTTCGAATTTTGAATCTCATCAGTAGTCATTGCTGCTTTGATCCATCGTGGACAGATGTGTTCTTCAAAAATATTTAAGGCTTCTCCAAGCACGAGAGAAAATGTGGATTGAGCTAGGCCGACGTTAAAATCGTTGCCCCCACGCTTTTGGTAACTGCCATCCGCGAAAAAACGTAAGGCGTCGCAAAATTTTATGACTGGAGAAATGGCACAAGTTCGCGTTGATTGCTTAAAGTGACCCTCCATCTCATTCAGCAAATATATAAACGCTTCCTTGTTTAACTTAAAATACCTAATGAATCTGAAAAAAAAGAAGAAATATGAGGAGCTTATTTCGGTTTCTCTAATGTATTAGCTTACTTGGCAGTTGGTAGTTCCAATGGATTACTCTGGCTTCTAATGCTGCGTCGAATACGCGCAAGATTCAGGTTTTCTTCCTCTGAATCTTCCGAAAAATACATTTCGACGGATATGTCCATTTTTTTATAGAAAATTTATATAAAACTGCGGAAAATACTTTCAACACTTGCCTCATAAAATTTTCGCGCTTCTACCAGCTGATCCGAGCTGTCAAAAACTTATTATTTTAAGGTTGGCAATAACTTAACGAAGACAACTAAAATTGGTTGTGAATCATAATACAAAAAAATAGTTGAGTTGAGTTGTTACATTGACAACTCAACTTAGTCTAGTTGTCAACCGTAATAGGGGCCTAAGTCTACTGAGAGCTGCTTGTTGAAGGCTTCTATGTTTAGGAAAGACGCTATGGTGTATTGCTTGAAATCCAGTGCCCTTTAAATACTTCTGACAGACTCATGAGGAGCCGTATCCGTGGATCTTCCCTTCAGGTACGCATGCTGTGCCTCAGACACCCGTGTTCCTCGGAACAACTCACGGATTTGCTCGTCCAGAATCGTCCAAAAATTTTAGAGAAGAAAGGAGATCAGAAGTCCTTAACAACACTATGACCTCATCTACCCGCCTTAGGAATAAACACTACTTTCACTTGGCTTCATGGCATAGGAACATAGTTAAGGGCTATACATCTTTAAAACGTTGAAATATGCCGTCTAGTCCAGGGCTTTTACAGGGCGAAAAAATGGAATTAGCGATGTGTAGGGCGCCGAACCGGTTTACTGCTAGACTCAGAGTTATCCATGAAGTTAGTAACGACAAGCAACTTAAGCGAAAGACTCAGTGGAATGTTCTTTAGCCTGCAACTTACCCAACTGCATTTGTGACACGTCGGATTTCACTTTTATATTTTTTTTTAGAATATCTTGTTATGGTTTCTACACCTTGGACTCAAAACAATAGTTGAAGGTCTTCATCGTTTCCTTCGTGAGTTGAGATAGTTCAGAGTTTCACCATGGCGGAACCGATTTTTTTGAGTATCTACGTGGGCAAGCCCTCTTAAATAAATTTCTAGGAGTCGTCTCTTCGGTCCTCAGATTGGCCTCCACCTCACTGATAGAGTTCAGCGGGGTTGGCGCCATACTGAGTCGTCGAGCGATACGATTGAATTCAGACCAGTTGGTCTTCCTAGGGTTGCGGTATGCTTTGGTTGCTCTCTTGTTTATATTTATACTGAAAACAATATATATGTGGCCAGAATAAGAGCTCTTATTTGACACTGAGCTATTATCTAGCAATAAAGTGATATCAAGGACATCTTCCCACCCTTGGTATGTATCCGTACCCGGAAACGTGAAGGTGGGCGTAGCCCCAATATTAAAAATTGGCAGTATAAATTAAGAAATCAAAGAGTGACTCACCCCTTTAATTTGTCTCGCTGCTGCTCCAAAGGCGATGTCTCGCGTTCGCATCACAAGTTATACTTGCTACTGCGACGCGGATTCTACTAGGATCTTCACCTCCGAGGGAGGAGTCTCTTGATGGTGGGTAGGCATTATACTCCTTAGCTAGGACGCAGACTCGCGGCTGACCATTATTGTGGGCATAAAATGCCTCATACCTAGGAAAATAGAGCGGTAGAGTCTCGTACTCAGGGTTCTTGGATTATGCCAAGGTCGCTGTCTCTTTCCCTTGAAAGACTTCCAGGTTGTATGAAGCGTATCGCGAATGCTTCAGGTTAATATGCATGACCGTTGTCGCAGATGGCGACATGACGCAAAGGCTGACACGACTTTGATGGCAGCTGAAGGCTCTCCGGTGACGGTTTCTCCGTCGTGCCTCACACCAAAATGAATGTGGTAGCCCCCCTCCTCTAGGAGCATAGCTGACTGCTTTGTGAGGAGGAACAGCACAGCTGGCTGTTTGCCTTCGTCGCCTCGAATCTCAAGACACTCCAGCCTGCCATTGGAATCTTAGGATTCATGATGGCCACATACTCCAGCAGCTTGGCCCTATCCACTCGCATGTTGGCAACCAGATGCGCGCACAAGCCTGACTGGAATATCCTTAGCCTGGATGAGTTTGAGCTTCAAACCCAACCAAGCATCGCTGATCTCAGGGATGGTTCTGCCTAGGAATTCCTTGGAGAATTCGTCCTCGCATCAAATCACGTGGTTGGCCTGGGTGCCCTCCATAGCCAAAACATAGAGCCGGACCTCGATCTCTGGCCCCTTACATAGGACCGCTTTGCCGCTCCTTGAATGCTCGCCAATTTGAGCGACGCGCAGGTCTATTTTGTGGTGATTTACCGGGTTAGGTGTACCGCTCGCATCCTTGCTGCGTTTTGGGGGCGTTTTCACAGCCATCAATAGCCCGGTTTCTCTTCGCTTCCAAGTCCTTATCGCAAGAGGCAGCCTACTGTGCAAACAAACGCTCGTAAACGGCCCTAATGGACTTATATTTGGTGCGGTCCTCGACGCTCCGCACATTCAGAACGCTCCTCGCCTTTTTGGCTTTTTTGGTAAGGAAAAAAACGCTTTCCTATATAGCTTGCCACTAACAGGGGTGAAAGCCTCTGCCGCCTGATGACCCTGGTGGTTCCTTTTTACCCGGTTACCCAAGTTACTAGTATCCGGTGATTATTTGCCGCCAAGTTATGCGAAGCAAATGTCGTTTTCTCCCATGATTGCGAGCTCTTCAGACGACTCGACAAAGAGGAGCGCGGAACCCCGGATTTACGGCTCTTGCTTCTAGATGGGGAATGAGACGCTGTCGGCTTGTCCCTGCTGCCACCAAGCTAACACTACGTTCACTCGCAGCTTCTACTTGTTACGGGGTAATCATTTCTCCCACAGTCGTACCCTCAGCATGAGAACCCATACGACTGGTGTGGGGGACCTGAGGTAAGGTGGTTCGAAAAAAGATTGTCGACCAGAGCGGCGCTACACAACTCTGACTCTATTCGGCCCGGTGTCGGGTAGGCTTTGTAAAAATACAACCTAGAAAATGAAGCCCCCAGTTGCAAACTTAACCCATGAGGAACGGCCACATTACACCTTGGATTATAGGGGAAGACAGGAGGAAAGCGACAGATGGGGAATAAAGGAGGGATGAAAGGGAGGTAAGAGAAGTCGTTGGTACAGTACTCTCTACATAGGAAACTGTACTCGTTCAGCTCATGGTTCCCATGAGGAGCCTTCTTAGTACACGGTGACATGGAAGTTAATTACCACCGCCCCGTGGGTTACTATGGTACCTAAATTGCGGCGTCAAGCGTTATGTTCTCTAACGCCAACAGTGGCAGCACGCGTCGTATCAAAATTACCGCGACGTTTTCCCATTCTCTCGAAGTTTGTTGTTGGTGTTTTACTTTATTTGCCTCTTCATCTCTCTCATTCGTGTTCTCTTCTCTCTCTCTCTCACCTAAAGCGCTGTCAAAATTTTAAGTTCCATTTGCTCAGCATTAGCTTCGCGTTATTGTGGAATGCTCCATATAAATTGTATTGGCTTGAGCAATTTTGACAGTTCGCTGACGCCTGACGCTGCAATTTAGGGATAGGGTTTAATTTGTCCTCCTTCAGTGCGGTATTTCACCACACTGATATGTTAATCATTTGGGATTACGATATACACAAAAGTTACCATATGGTCGTATTCGTAAATTCATTCTTTATAAATCTTACCAATTACGGAAATAGAATTATATATTTCGGGAAATCTGAAGCAGTGTCGGGCGAAGTCATCGATGCAATGAGAAGCACACACCCCTCTACATGTGGAGTACGAGGGTGCGATGTGCTAGCCATCAATTTGGCCGGCCAAATGAAGTCGTGGGTACAAAAAGTGGAAGAATACGTACTTTCCGACGTCACTGCAGTATAGCGCAGCTCGGAAATCCTTCCTTTCTGACCGCCCAGGCAGCGCGGCTCTGGATCCCATCCATTCAGACCGCCTGACCAGCCAAAGCTTCGACGCACGACTGGCGTGGGAACTCATCCTTCCTGACCAGCTCGCCAACCCCAGGAGGCAATGAACGGACGGCTCGGGAACACGTCCTTTCCGATCATCCAAAGACCAAAGTGATTGGCGGCGAGCTGGCTCGGGACTATGTCCTTCCTGATCACTACTATTTAGTTCTGGCGTTAGTAGACCCCTGCGCACCCAGCACGATGAAAGTCGGCGAATTGGCGCGAACGTTCAGAGTCGAGCAGGTGAAGGCAGGTCGTGTGGCAACTTGCTCACTGGTTTTGAGGGGCAGCCACGGCGTCGCGAAAAATGAGCCGGTGCAAGCCATTGTAGTCGAAGGGTACCACCGCATGAGCCCACGAACGAGCCTCGACACAAAGGTAGCGGATCCGTTCCGACCCATGCGGATGGCCGACCCGGAGCTCTATGTGGCAGCTCCTGTGCGGCTCACGTTGACATCCACGCCAAAATAATGTTGAGCGGTACCCATCTGCCTCACTCGGCGGTGACAGGTGACCATATTAGGGTTAATGGTCTCTGGCGCCAAACAACAATATAGTATTTTTATAAAAGTATAAAAATTATATATAGATATGTATGCATATATATATATACCGGTTTTTCGCAAATTCTATGTTTTGACCCTTTTTCCAACTTTGGGAGAAGATAAAAAAGGTCCACTAGGAAATTAATGCTGGTTATTTCTTCAGTATTTACTTACATTAATTCAAACGGAGGCCCTCTAGACCCGGCTACGCCATCAGCAGTGTTTTTTTACACAGAATTTCCTTATTCCCAAAAAAAATTATTAATAAATTATTGCATAATTCGTAGGATTATTTTAAATTAAAGCTGAATCTTTTAACTTTATATGTGTGCCTTAAAGTATGTTAGAGTAAAAATAACTTTTCTATTATTGGAGAGTAGCAACACATAAGAGAATAAATTAGCTCTGATCCAGTACTATTCCCATAAAATCCTGTACAAATGTTAAATAGAGTGAGAGTAAAAAGAGACTAACAACAAAAGTACGAACAAATTAAAAATTCAAATTAAAAGTAAATTTAATATCGTTCAAATGCTACAAAATGATTAAAATTTACTTTAATATTTGTCGTCATAAACTTGACAATTTAAAATTTTTGATTACTTATGTACAACAACTTTTTCATGATTTTTCCCGAAGAAAAAGTTTGGATAAAATCTAGCAAGTTCTTTCCCTATATACCTCCTAAAAAATCACTCTCATTTACAGCATTTTGATGTGCGGGAATATTTTTCCTATAACTTCCAGTAAGTTCGTGTAAATCCTGTAAGTTCTGGGAGTACAGGAGCAGAACTATTATTATATTATTTTTGGTCCTATATTTTTAGAAACTAGTGAGATTTTATTGAGCTTGAGACCAGTTTTTACCAGGGAATATTATGAGCAAAGTTAAACATTTTTCAAAGTTGTAGAAGTGATAGGGGCTATTTCGGAGACCACCGGATCATACTTCTTTCTCCCTAGACTCTACCCTGGTTTGAGCCCAGGTCCACGAATTTCGAGGCCAGTATCGTTTGATTTCTCATCATATCGTATTTTTTGCATTGTGAATACCTACAAGAGAAAAATCTTAGCTCATAGGCGTCAAAGTTAGGCCCAGCTGAGATCTTCTGATATTGAAAAATGTGTACTAGGAACTGTTAGAGAAATAGAAAATATGAAAAAGGTTAAATTTTATTGAAAAATTACAAATTTTAATTGTTGTTTAAATTAGGGTTGAACGACTATTGTTGTTACTTTTAAATATGCATCAATACTACAATGTAGTTGATGCTTTTATATACATATTTCTGTTTCACAATCTCTTTCGTGTATGTAAATAATGGTGCCGACATAAACATAAGGTAAGATAAATTTTAGTTTTGCTTTAATGTTAATGCTAAATTAGCATATTTCCCCTCCAGTAGTGCTACTCAACATAGGCGATTGGAATGGAATAATTTCCAACTTGTATTCCCCTTTGCCATATCATGGCTCAGTAAAACACGAAATATACCATGAAATTACACGTATCATGATCTTAGCGGTAAATAGATATATGCATATTTAGCCTGTTGGCATACCATAGTAGGTGAAAAATAAATTATTATACAATAGCGTACGAATAGTTTGCAAAACGTTGCATTGGTTGCGAACCGAGGTACTAAAACAGTATCCAAAAACTATAAAGTGGTTGATAATAACAGAGGATTTGGAATTCGGCAAGATAGGAGTGTAATTGTGTATTCGAGAGACAGCGTATTCCATTATACACATTAATCAATAAATAAATAAGGGTTGCATTACAATGGTAACTTTGCAGAAACTTAATTTGTCCATGATAGTTTGTAACAATTCTTGCAAATTCCAGCTGAATAAATGTTTACTTGCAAAAACTTTCCAGTGAGATCGCAACATTCGTGAACACAATAAACATCGAAAATATTTTTACTTGAACTCACTTATTAAAAAAAACGACTGAAACAAATTTGGGAAGGAAAGGATGAGTGGTAAAACAAAAGCAAAGATTATTATTATTTTTGGCCTTATATTTCTGAATCGTCTGTATAATTTATAGAGCTTGAGGCCAGGTTTGTATTAGGGAATAATATGAGATACAACAATTTTTCAAAGTGGTAGAAGTGATAGTGATAGCTGCTATTTCGGAGATCACCACATCTCGTCATTATATATTTATGAATCGCCAAAAGATCGAAAAGCAAAGATTATTTATTACTTTTGGTTTAGCTTTGTGCGCCAACAACTGAAATCAGCTGCTCGTAAAACTTGCAAGTTGTTACAAGTTTGCCATTCATGTACTTTTTTACGTATAACTTGTACCGAATTTATATATGCAGGTGGGTGTCGCGGAAAAAGTGACGGTACAACCCGTTGTAGTCGAAGGCTATCACCGTATGAGGCCGCGAACGAACCTCGATCTGAAGCTAGCGATTCCGTTCCGACCCATGCGGTTGGCCGACCCGGAGTTCTACGTGGCAGCTCCTGTGCGACTGACGGTGGTTGTCGACATCCACGATAAAATAATTTTGAGCGATACCCCATCTGCTTCAATCGGCGGTTTCTTGGCCCAGGTGACCATCTGAGGGATAATGGTCTCTGGAACGAAACAACAATAAAGTATTTTCAAAGAGTCTTAAAGTAACTAATAAACATTTATAATTACACTTATATATGTATATATACATATATAACAAAAATAAAGTGCATTAAAATAGAGAAAAAGACACGTATGTTGTTAATTGATGTATGTTTCTCCTTCCCAGTCCTTCGAAGGACCAATGAACACTGTATGGAGCGCCACAAGTGTATATTAATAAATGAAAAAAGGACAAGGAAAGAAATGGTATTCTCATCTAAAGTGAAAGTGCGCGATAAACTTAAATTTGTTTGAACCGCCGAACAGTGAACTTTCGATGAGTTACCTCCCAAAACGGTTCTCGTAATTATGCAGGGCACATATGTACATATACGGTACACTGTGCTAGAATGAGCGTTTTATACACTACTCAAAACATTAGGGTGGTGCAAAACATTTTAGAAAGCTGGTTTTAGGGTGATTTAGGCCGGAAGCCTAAACACGGATTAAAAGGAAATATATTTTCATATTAATCCTAAGTAAGATATGTTTGCAAATTCTTGTTTTTTCTCTCAACGTTTTCATCTTTGAATATAAGCCTCATAAATAAGTCGCTAGCTTATGGTTAGTTACTAACAATATCTAGGAAGCCTGATAGGTGCCAAATATCAGTGGCACCTCTAATACATACATACATACATACATATATAAATAAACTTCCCTGCCAACCATGAGCCGGTAAAAAACTGGATAAAAAGTGGCTCACGTTATCTTCAAAACTGGATAAAAAAGTAGATAATTTTGTGAATGCGCTGTGCGGATTTTATCCACTTTCCCCTTGTACGTGTGATCAGGCATCCCTGTCGTACGCATTAAGCACCGCCATAAAGAAAAAACTATAGCTGATCTCCTCTAATTCCCCTCACCAGCTTACGCAGGGTTGCTTTTTTCTTCAAAAGATTTCAAAATATTTTAAGAATTTTAAGCCAAAACATTTACGTTATAAATTCTTTATTTTTCAATCATTTAAATATTGCAAACATGTGTACTAATCCTAACTATAACTTAAATTCCAAATAAGTATTTATTCAAATAATAAATAATTTTTTACATTAAAAATTATATTATTAATAAAAACTTCTATTACATATATAAATACGTAAATATATATATATTTAAAGATTTCAAACCGCTGATGTACCTCTGTTAATTCCTCCAATTATCTCTTGTGCCCAACGAATCTGAAATCAAAATAAAATGGTGAAATTTATAGAAGTTACAAAATAAAGTAAATATTATCATATTTGAAAAGTTGGAAAATTTTTAAGAAAAAGTTTTATCGAATTTAACGATTTTATAATCAAAAGAAAGATAATCGAATTACCTTTCTTTTGATATATATTAATAATTAAAAACTTTTTTGAATCGATTACAAAAAATTACTTTTCTTACAAACTTTGCAAATATAACTACATTTTCCTGCTTACATTTAGACATTTTCAAAAGTTGCAAAATTTATAAGAAAAGGGGTTATCGAATATTAATAATTAAAAACTTTTTTGAGTCGATTACAAAAAATTACTTTTCTGCACTTTATTTCGATGTTTATAACATGTGTACATATGTATGTATGTAGGCAGTTGCAGCTGCAATATGTACACATGTACTTCCACTGCACTTTATTTAATTTAACAATTGTACAACGTTGTTTGTCTACAAACATACGTATACATTTATGCACAAGCAGATGCAGCCGTTGTTTTAGTCAGTGGAATATTCTACTGCAACTTGAACATATTCGCACTGCACTTTTTTCTTTAATTATATATGTATGTACACATGTATGTAGATAGCCAGCCAGCATTTGGTCGATTTGGGACGTGCTATCGGTCATATTCTGTCACTTCACCCTGCAATTCCGAGTGAAAGTGAATTGCCAATATGCCCGATGCCTGCAAATGCTGGCCGGCGAGAATGTACTCAGGGTATATTTTCAGTGCAAGTTCAACAAAGCTTAAACGCACAATCTTGCACAGAAAACATGACCCTTATTTCATTTAACTTTTCACAACAGATATACATATGTACTTACTGAAGAATATCTGCTACGGAGGCTGTGTTCCTGGAATTTTTGTTTACAACGTTGTTTATTTGGTGTTTGGTTGGCCGCAAATCTGCAATGACAAAAATATCACTTAAAATATATCAATATTTCAGTAATTTCAATACATACCTTTAAATTGGGGTTGAGTTGCACCTATTCTGGAAACATAAAAGCTAAATTTACATTTTTAAACAAATAAAATTATAAAAACATATGCTTACCTCCAATATGTTCGATGAATTGACAATTTTCGTCAAAACTCCCGTACATCTAACTGGCTCGCTCTAACACACATGGTTTTTTAAAGGGTGATTTCACTGCTCTAACTTACAGAAATTTTTTGACAGCGCGAAAAAAAAGTTGGAAGTGTGTGGGTGAGATGTATAAAAAGTTGTGAATGGGTTTGAAAACTTTTGATTTTCAGGGGAAACTGGATAGCCGTGGCTGGCAGGGTTATTTGTTGAATACTTTTATGTCTAATACATATGTACATACATACATATATAAATAAACTTATACATACTATGTTGAATACACAGGGGCGCGTCTCACGGAATGGAGCGCCACAAGTGTAATTAAAATAAATGAAAAAAGAAAAAAACAACAAATGATTAGAAATGAATTTTGCAAAAATTCAAAATGGTTTATTTTGTGAAAGCTATATTGAAAATTACAATCTGGGTTTGAGTGTATAAGTTACCTCTGATGTGGCGTGCTAGCTGCTGCTGGCATCAAACGGCGTTCGATCGTCTTTGGTCTTCTATGTACTGTGAAGTGAAAGTGCGCGATAAACTTAAGTTTATTTGAACCGCCGCACTGTGAACTTTCGATGTGTTTCCTCTCAAATCTGTTCATAGTTCTGCGGGCGCATACTTGTATGGTACACTGTGCTAGTGTGAGTGTTTATATACACTACTCACAATATTAGGATGGTATGTATATTTAAACGCGTGATTTAGGGTTGCACCCAGTATTTAGGGCGGAAGCCGAAACATACCGGCCCCTTGCGGTAAGCAACAAAAATCAAAGATCATAAAACAGTCGCAGCGCTGCTACCATGTTCACATGCGAAGGTTTACATGGAAGTTGAATTTTCATAGTCGTGTCGTTGTTCCTTAAAGGGTCGGTGAAAGAGAAATATACATCAATTAAGCGCATATGTGGTTCTTCCTTTTTCAACTTCAATGCACTTTATTTGTGTTATATATAAGTATATTTATAAGATGTTTGGGTGTTTAAATTAAATTTATAAAAATAATTTATTTTTCTTAGGCTCCAGAGATCATCAACCCAAATATGGTCGCCTGGGCCAACAAGCCGCCGATTGAGGTAGGTGGTGTGAGCTCAAACTATTCACGCGAGGATGTCGACGCGCAACGTCACATCATGTCTAAATTTTGTGTTACAATTTCTTCCAAAATATTTGAAATTGATGATTTTTTTAAATTTGTGATTTCTTTTTTGCGTAAGCAGTATAAAATTTGAAGCCGTCGTAGCTGAATGATGTGTGAATGTTGTTATTTCTTTTTAAGAGAGCCCAAAACGTTCAGCGAAGTCGCTAAGCAGGCGGGTTCCATTATCCTGGGTGTCGTGGACCACAGTAAGAAAGATGGTTTCATCTCTTGGATGGATTAAAGGCCGGTGGCGGCAGCGATCTCGGCCGTCTTCATGAAGGTGATCAGGGATAATACTGGTCCACCTCCAGGTTGCGAGAGTGCGGGCTGGCACTCTGGTCTTTTTAAGAGGATATCATGCGCCGACGATCGGTTGGTCACGCTCTAGAAAGCGGCGGTTGCCTTCGTGGGGGAGGTCTGAAAGGGTGCCAGGCTCGAGGCCGTGAAAAGGAAGGATCTGCCATTGCGTCCGCGAAATACAAGAAATTCTCCGCTACTGCAACACAAACCTTCCCACGCACAACCGGAGGGTCGTTCGGTTTGAGGAGTCCGGGGAACAATATCGGAAGCGCTGATTTTGCTTAATGCAGAGTCCCTCGGCCCTCTCGCTTAGCAGCAGGGGGTAATTTCCTACGGCTTCGAGAAGGTTCCATTAGGGTCTACCAATCGGATGCCAGAGGCGGTGACGCCCTCCTTCCGGTTGGATTGGTGGTGCCGGAGGTTTGCGGACCTGAGGCGGCAGAAGCGGTGGAACTCACTGAGGCCTCCATGAGCATGGAGGTTCACTCCGTCAGGTCGGACGCTGAAAGCACTGGAGGTGTCTCCTCGGTTCGGGTTCGGTCTTCAGCTTAAATAAGCTGTTCGACGGTGCGGAGGACGAGAGGCTTCTTGCCTCGGATATCGAGGATGGTGCCGCAGGTGCGCTGGAGGGAATCACTGAGGATGATTATCCTGCAGATCAATCTCGAGCACTCTAAGGCGGCGTCCGCCAATCTGATGCTCCACCTTGAGCAAGGTGGGGCAGATGTAGTCCAGGAACCGTGGCTGAGCAGTAACAGTGTTTCTGGCATCGGGACGAAGATGTACAAGCTTCTGGTGTCCAGCAACGCAGGTATACATAGAGCTTGTATGCCCGTCAGGCGTGAAATGAATACATATTTTCTGCCTAATTTCAGCAATGGAGATGTTGTAACGGTGAGCCTCGTGGACGGGGCCGGAGAACTTTTGCTCAAGTCCGCGTACATGGCTCACGATGGTGAGGTGGAACCACCTCTTATGCTGCTAAGGAATGCTCTGGGGGAAGCGAGACGCAGGAAGGCCGGCGTAGTTGTAGGTTGCGATGCCAATTCGAGGCACTCCTGTTGGGGTAGCTCGGATATTAACGCAAGAGGTGAGTCACTCTTTGATTTTATTCTTAGCGAAAACATGTCTATTTGTAATAGGGGAGCGACCCTACGTTTATAACTTCGGTCAGGGAGGAGGTCTTGGACCTTACCCTGGTTTCGTCTGATCACTCATTCTCTGATCAAAGTATATTCAATTCTCCCTGGGGGATGCTCGTCCTCATAACCTTCCTTATAGGGATCTGAGGAACACAGATTGGGATCTATACTGTAGGAAGCTGCTGGAATTTTTTCCGGAGGAGCCTCAGGGGAATTTACTCCTTTCGGAAAGATCGAACGACAGCTTGGGGGAGAAATGCACGGTAGCCTTTAATAAAGCGATCGAGATCTCGTGTCCGCTGAGGAGGCCTTCAGGCGAATCCAAGCCATACTGGTAGACGTTAGGAAATTTCGGAGTTTAGGGCTTCGAGTAGACGACTTTGTAACTAGGCGAGGAAGAGTAAAAAACCCTTGGATTGGGAATTTTATAGGATCGGGTTGGGAATATATAAATTCAAAATAAGGAAAGCGAAGCGAAACTCGTGGAGAAGCGTCTGCGAGAACGTTGAAAGTTGCCACTAGTTCTCTTGGGATGTCTCAGAGATGACTTGGGAGATAGGACGATGAGCAGAGAGGAGTCGCTCAAACTTCTCCTAGATTCTCACTTTCCCAGCAATCCTGAGCCATGTGAAGCCACAGGCGTGGAACCAGGTGCCATCTATTTCCCTCCTTGTAACCTGTTGGAGGAGCTCAGTTGCAAAAGTCGGAACAGGTGTCTTGTCGGTGGTTGACGCCTATTTACGAGGGCTGCATAAGTAGGGGCTATATTCCTAGACTTTGGAGGAACGTGAGGGTTACGTTTATTCCCAAGGCGGCCAAGAGCTGTATCCCCAAAGCACTTTAGGCTTATCAGCCTCTCTTCTTTTCTGATGAAGACCCTGGAGAGGCTGCTTGGTCTACATATAAGGGATGGGATTCCTCGTGAGCGGTTGACGCGTGCTCTGCATGCTTACTCGAAGGGCAGGTCTGTGGAAACAGCCGGACACACGGTAGTTAACGTCACTGGAGAGTCTCTTGAACACAAGGACTTTGCAGTCGGTGCCTTTCTGGATAAAGATGGCGCCTTTAATAACATTCAGCCAAAGGCCATAGTCGGATCTCTAGCGGAGCTTGGGGTTGAACCGGGTCTTGTAAGGCTCGTCAACCACCTTCTCTGGGGAAGAACTGTCGTGGTGGAGTGGGGCAGTGCCTCTATCCAACGAAGGGTGAATAGAGGCACTCCACAAGGTGGGGTTCTCTCTCCACTCCTTTGAGTCGTCGTTATCAATGGCATCCTGAAGGAGCTGGAAAGGGAAGGCTGCACGGTTATTGCCTACGCTGATGATGATGCTCTCATTGTCAGGGGTATGTTTTGGAGCACCCTTTTTGATATCATGAAGAGTTACCTTAACTTGATCGTAAAATGGTCTGCAGGGTGTGGGCTCACGATCAATCCTAGCAAGACAGAGCTCGTCTTATTTACCAGGAGGTACAAAGTACCGGTTGCCCATCTCCCTTCAATATGTGGCGTACCGCCGGTGCTTTCTGATCGGGTCAAGTATCTGGGTTTGATTCTGGACAGGAAGCTCTCCTGGGGACCAAATATTGAGAAAAGGGTTTCGGTTGCGGTGTACTGTTGCCGGAGTGCTATTGGGAAGAGATGGGGCCTCTCTCCCAAGGTAAACTACTGGCTTTATGAAACTAAAATTAGGCCTATAATGTTTTATGGAGTGGTTGTCTGGTGGAACTCACTGGATAAGGTATCGAAGGTTAAGCAGCTAGAGCGGGTGCAGCGATCTGCGCTCATTGGAATCAGTGGGCCGCCTAGGACCACGCCCACTCTCGCGCTCAATGTTATGCTTAACGTGTTACCTGCGGACATTGCAAGCAAGGTTGTAGCAGCTCGTGCTGCTGCCCGGCTAAGATGCAATGGATACAGTTTCAGCTCAGCCATTGGGCATTCAGGGATCCTTGCCAGCTTCGACTTTGTCCCTCCGGAAACGGATTGCTGTCTGCCAGCTCCAGCCCGTGGTTGCTCCTTCTCCACTTACATCCCGCGAAGGAAGGAATGGTGGAGGGCAGCGTGTGGGGCGGGAGGACGGTGAACTTTTTCACGGACGGCTCGAAGCTAGACGGAAGGTGGTCACAATCAAGGAGGCAGCCGATTGGCTACTCCCCAATGCAATGCCCGCTAGACGGGCTAACATTTATTCTGATAGTCAGCCGCTATTAAGGCCTTAGGATCGCGAATGGTGAGATCAAAACTTGTCGGGAAGTGTATACATGCGGTTAGGCTGAACATAGTCTCTGACCCTTTCTGCCGCAGCTGTATGGAGGATGATGAGGTGGATTCATCTTTTCATTTTCTGCTCAGCTGCCCTACCTTTGCGAGACTGAGGTTCAAGTACCTACGCTCGCACTTCTTTAGTACTCCAGAAGATCTTTCTGATAGGTGATTTGCGTGACTTCATTCGGGGTACATAACGTTTCTCCGGTTAATCATTTTTGGTTTTCCGATTTTAGTTACCGTTCATTTAACAGGTGGTATCACAATGGACTCCTCTTCTATGCCTAAGTGAGTTCCTCTTTTTTTTTTTTTTTTTTTTTTTATTTATTTAAGTCTATGAATATCGATCCTTACAGACTATGGAAAAAAGTAACTTAGTACAAGCTATTGATATACATATTACATATTTTCAATAAAGCTACAATATAGAATTTAAAAGATTCAAAAAAGCGTTCCTTGAAAGTGAAAAGTCAAGATCAGCATTACTATTAAGGGAATTCAATTCACGTAAAGAGCGAGTAATGGGGGCATTACTGGCGTACTTAGTTTTAAAGTTATCCCCATGAAAAGGGTAAAAGTTCCGAAGAGATCGCTGGGGAACATTAAATCGAATCCGTTCCAACAAGTAAGGGCAATCAATGACTCCAATGACATAATACAATGAGTAAAGGACAGGCACAGTATAGACCTACGAGTTTCCAGGGACTTGAGATTTATAAGCATTAGACGAGCAGAATAGGATGGCATGGGATCTGTAAAATTCAGAGACCGAAGTGCAAACTTAAGAAAAATTTTTTGTACACGTTCTATTCTATTGATAGCTAGCTGGGTACTTGGTCTCCAAATAAAAGCAGCATATTCTAAGTGAGATCTAACAAATGATACATAGAGTAACTTGATGGTATAGGGATCAGTGAATTTAGAAGCATTCCGTCTTACGAAACCCAACATGGAGAAAGATTTGGAAGTGATATAATTTATATGGTTATTAAAAGAGAATTTACTATCAAAAACAACGCCAAGGTCCTTAATCTCACTAACACGCAGAAGGTCACATTTCGCTATATTGTACTTAGCAGGTATAATGTTAGAGATTTTGGAGTAAGTTATTTGGAAGCACTTAGATAAGTTCAGTGAGAGACGTGATTTCTGGCACCACAAGTAAAGCCGGTCAATATCAGTTTGAAGCTTAATGGCATCATCTGGGGTCTTAATCGCTGAGAAAATCTTTAAGTCATCAGCATAAAGCAAAAATTTAGCAAATGAAAAACAACTTTTGATGTCGTTAATAAATAGTACAAATAGGAGTGGTCCCAAGATACTTCCTTGCGGGACTCCAGAAAAGGCAACAAAAGGGTTAGACGAAATACCATCAAATGTAACAATACAACGTCTATTGCACAAGTAAGAGTTTATCCATTGCAGAAAGGCAGAATGAAAGCCAAGGCAAGCTAATTTTTCAATTAGGACTTTATGTGAGACTTTATCGAAAGCTTTCGAAAAGTCAGTGTAAATACAGTCAACCTGTAAACCAGCCGAGAAAGACTCAATGCAGTATTCACTAAAAACAGCTAGATTCGATACTGTAGATTTATTGGAGACAAACCCATGCTGATTTCGGCATATTAAAGATTTAACCGCAAAACTCAACTTTGCATTGACTGCGTGTTCAAAAATTTTTGAGATAGTCGAGAGCTTTGAAATAGGCCTATAATTTCTAACGTCATTTTTATTGCCACTCTTAAAGATTGGCGTTATGGAGGTGAGCTTCCATGCGTCAATGAAACTCCCCGAGGATAAAGATTTATTGAAAATTACTTTCAGAGGATAGACCAAAGCAGGACAATTTTTTATTAAGACTGCTGAAAGTCCATCAACATCAGTTTGGGAGGAAGATTTCAATTTAAAAAAAGCTTTACTAATATCCTCAGATGAGAGGCATAGAGCACCGTAGTCCAAATAGTAGTCTAAGCTAGACGAAAAGTCACTCGGATGGTTTTGTTCTTCATTAACAAAATTTGATTTAAAAAAATCGGCAAATAAATTTGCCGCTTCACTCGAGGTTCGCGCATATTTATTATCAAAGAAGATACCAGTGGGAACACTAGCGCAGCTCCTTTTGGATTTTATGTAGTTCCAGAAGTTTTTAGGATATGATTTAATGTTCATCTCCATGTTTCCAATGTAGTTATTATAGAGAATTTTATTTAAGTAGTTGAATTCCTTTAAAGATCGCTTATATTTAACGAAGAATAAATGGTTCTTCGTAGATTTAAACTTTTTAAAATAATTGTTTTTAATGTTTTTTAGCATTTTCAAATCCTTAGAATACCAGGGCAATTTATAAGATTTTTTCTTTCTAACTGGAATATTATCCAGGCATAGTTTAGACAAAATGGATTTAAAAGTAGAGAAACTGTTAAATGTATCAAGACCTGTAAATAAATTATCCCAATTAATATCGAGTAATAATTCATTAAAGCTAACAAAATCGCATAATGCATAATTAAATGATAACCTGTCATCAGAAATAACTGAAGCAAAACAGTACAACTCGAATTTTACAACTAATGGTAAATGATGCTTATTCTTAGGAGTTATTGGATTCAAACATTCACTAACTTTGTAGCTCAGGTTATCACTTACAAATATGAGATTCAAGATTCTATTCAGAGAATTCACGAAATTATTAACTTGACATAAATTAAGACTAAGAATATTATCAATAAAATATAATTCATGATTTGCAGAAACATTAGTAGGTGTGAGGCTATAGTTAGACATACTAGCAAACCAATTTATTTTGCATAAGTTGAAATCACCAAGCACGCATAAATGATCATCATTTAAGTTGTTTAAAACCAAAGATACCACGTTGTCAGCATGCGCTTTGTACAATTCGAAAGAACTTTCAGGCGGTATATACGAAGCGAGTAGGTATATAGAACCTTGTGAAGAGTGGCAGCTTATACAAACACAAATTTTATCCAACAGGGAGTCACCATTGTTGAGTGGAAACAGGAATGCACGGAATTGACGCTTGACAGCAATTAAAACACCACCACCACGGAAGCAACCAGTTTTTGCAGCATCCCTATCTTTGCGAAAGACATTGAACAGCTTCGGATCGAAGAACTCACTGTCGAAGAAACTTGCATTTAGCCAGGTTTCAACAAGAACGAAGATGTCGAAATCTAGTTGCGCACTAAGGGAATGCACAAGGTCAGCCTTTGTTCGCATGCCAGATAAGTTTTGGAAATACACCTTAAGGCAGCCAGTAGGAAGACCTGAAGGCTTTATTATGTCGGAGGCAGCTGTAGGAAGACCTGAAGACTTTATTATGTCAGAGGCAGCTGTTGTGGATCCTTTTGAAAAAAACGGAAAGGCTTTACGGTTACATTTGTCGGCCATATTTCTGAACTGAGCATTTTTTTATACGAAGGCTCCGGAACTCCCAACTTAAAGTTGACTCTCTTAATGTCTTTTAATGAAACATCCTTTCTAATCAATTTAAAACAGGATAGCATAGTTTTATTTAAACCTGTTTGCTTAGAGACGTAATCTTTAATATCAACTTCAGATACGAAAGGCGAGAAAGATGCCAAATGTAGCCATTTATATTTGACCGCAACATCTAAGTCCATACAAGTATTTGTACCTACCAATCGCACTTGTTTTTTGTTCCGTTTATTAGTGACCGTGGTCCACTGTGCATTATTAACCGCAACAGATGGCGAAATAAGAGAGCGAGAGATGCTAGTAGGCGAGAGAGCAACATTAGAGACAACATCAACTGGCGCCGGTATGCATTGTGAAGACTGCGAAAAGCTTGAAGCAGCACTCACATTAGGAACGGAAGCATCAGTATCAATGATAGAAACCGCAGTAGTAGTTGAGAGGGCGGCAGAGGAGATGACAGCTGTTGGCGACAGAATCTCTGCGCACGAGAGTGTAGCAGACCAAGGCCGAGCGTTATCAGCAGAAGGCATAGCATTAGTAGCGATAGTCGATGAGCGGGAAGCATGTGAGATTTGCGAAGATGGCAACAGAGGGCGATTAGCACCACTTATTTGTTTTAAGGCAGCATTCTCACTACCAAACTTCTCAATAGCAGCACCAATGTTAGACCGTAGGTTATTGACCTCAGCAGTGAGTAAGGAAATAGCGTCATCCTTTTCGAGCAGATTTCGCTGCATAGAAAGAAGATCTGAGTGCATGTTCTCCGTTTTAACCACTAATTTACTGTTGTCTTCACGTAAAGCGTTGATTAAGTTATGAACGCTGGCATTCTCAGATCGAAGGGAGACAATTAAATTGTATAAAGATCCCAAAGTAACTTGTTGTTTATTGACAGTGTCACCAGAATTATCGCACTGTTTTAGAGAGCCAACAGACTTAGAATTCACAGAGTTTAACGAGTTGGACTTTGTAACATTGGGTTTAGTACCAGTTGATATGACGTTCGCTACAGTTGGAGGAGGCGAACGAATGGAGTTGCGTCGAGCTGCGGCGCAGGCGTCACAAAAAAAACACTGGTTTGAGCTCAACAAGAATTCCAAGTCTGCTGGTTGAATACCAACACATAGTGTATGAAAAATTTCGTTGCACTTCGCGCACTGCACTTTTGGTTGGGCTCTATCAACCTTTTGGCCACACGAGCAAGGCATTATGCGGGAACTACCGCATTAACCTAATCTATAATAATGCCAAAAGCTCTCTTGTATTTATTTTCTTTTTCAATAAAAATATCAAATTAATTATTACACCGTTTTTTGCTGATATTAAAAAAAGACTGTTGAAGTTGGGGTTTCTTAGCATAATAATTGACACTGGGGTATGCTCCCATTAGGTTTTGGAGGTCAGTGAAACCAGTGCTAGCGATGACAGAAACAAAGTGTTCATACTGCAAAAGTAACGACAATTTTAACCATGTCAACAGTTTAATATTGAATGTATGTATGTAACCTGCGTTGGAAGTTTGTGAAGACAAATCACTTATATTTCAGTTGTCTATGGTCTAGACACAGTTCTACTAATTTTGGTATGCGTCATGAGTGTGGACTTTATTCTTGCCGTAGATATCATAACCGGTTACTGCACGAACCAGCAAATAAAAGTTCTGATGGCAACGCAAAGTCATCTTCGAGTTCGAATTTTCCAGATGCTCGAAAGCCAACAGCTAATACAGTAAATAATGTAATCACAATATTCGAAAAGGAGTTTAGCAAAAGAACATGGTTTAAGTTTTTGCCTGTGGAAATCAAAGGACCAAGAGGTAGTTGCAAAGTTATTGCATTTATCGATGATGGTTCGAAAATATCGCCAATTGAAGAGCAAGTAGCTAAAGCTATTGGTTTGAAAGGCCCACTAGATATATTATCATTGCGGTGGATAGGTGGGAAAACTACGAGCAAACTATCACAGCAATTAGATATCGAAATTTCTGGAGTGGGCCAAAACGCAAATAGCTTTCAGATGAGAAATGTACGCACTACAAGGAAGTGCGAAGTACGAAAAAATAAAATATTTGCCAGTAGATGATTATGTTGATGCCATTCTACAAATTCTTATTGACATGCCGCACACCAATTTAGTTCGCTCAACAGAAATGATAAATTTAGATGATAGTTTTTCTGTTCACAAATCAAACTTGCGATACGTGTTATTCGGATCCAATGAAGATAATACCGAGGGAGTTGTTTGTCGAATTGACTGTGAACAAAATACGATTAATGACATTCAGTTTTGGAATGAAACCCCTGCAGCCAGTGTTTCAGAAGCATACAAAAGAGCCGAAGCAATTATGTTAGAGTCAACAAACCAAATTGGTTGTCAGTACGAAACTGGTTTGCTATGGCGCATTGATAACATAGATTTCTGTGAGAGCTATAACATGGCGCTGCGTCGCCTTGAAACGATTGAAATAAAAATGAATAGCGATAGTGGGTTTGGTCGTTGGTATAAAGATAAGATTAACGAATATTTGAATAAATCTTATGCCAGAAAATTGTTATCGTCGGAAGTAACGGAGATGAAACCGCACACTTGGTATTTAGCACATTTTTCTGTTTGTAACAAAAATAAAAGAAATAAATTACGTTTAGTATTCAATACAGTTGCATCCACAAATGGCTTATTTAAATTTCGACAGGGTCTCGTTGCTGTATGCGGAGACATACGCGAGATTTTTCATCGAATTCAAATACGTGAAGCAAATCAAGACGCCCAACGTTTTTTGTGGCGAGACGGAAATATGATCCTGATGTGGACGTTATGAAAGCGATGATGTATGATTCAGTTTGTTCATCGTGCGCGGCACAATATGTGAAGAATATACATGCACTGAAGTTTACCACTGACCATCCGAGAGCCACCAATGCGGTAATTGATTGTCACTACGTGGACGACTACGTAGACACCTTCGATACAGACGAGGAAGGAATTAATGTTTCAAACAAGGTTAAAGAAATTCTTCGCCATGCCGGGTTTGAATTGCGAGGATTTCAATCTAACTCCGAGGGGTTCGCCTGGCACTTGGAGAGAAGTCGTCGCCCCTTACACACACTGACATGATGAGCTTTTGTTATAATGAATCGAAAACGGAAAAGATACTGCGAATGTACTGGCGTTCTTTGGACGATGCATTTTGTTTACGCGAGTTCCCGATAACGTGTTGACAGAAAAAAGGCGGCCGACGAAAGCTGAGGTATTAAGCCTTACAATGTCACTATTTGATCCGTTCGGCTATTTAGCGAATATTGCAATAAGACCGAAAATTATTTTACAACAGTTATGGCGCTTGAATGTAGATTGGAGAAGTGATATACCGGAAGATATTTGTTACGAATGGTACAACCGGTATAGAGAACTAGGCAAGGCTAGAAATCTGAGCATTCCGCGTTGCTATCATCAGCATTTTAGTAGATCAACAGCTATAATTGAATTGCATATTTTCGTGGATACAAGCGAGCCTGCATATGCGGCAGTTGCATACTGGCGAGTGGATTTTGAAGGCGAAATCAGCGTAGCTTTCGTAGCTGGAATATCACGTTGCAGCCCTATGAAAATGATATCGGTACCGTGGTTGGAGTTTGTTAGCTGCAGTACTGGGCGATCGCTTGAAGGATGCTATTTTAGGTGGCCATCATGTTCAGCTTCAGGATATAACGACTTGGTCTGATTCGAAGACGGTTCTTAGTTGGATAAGATCAGATAGTCGTTGTTATAAGTTATTCGTAGCGTACAGAATTGTAGAAATTTTGGACTCGTCGGATGTCAACTGGTGGCAGTGGGTTCCTGGGAAGCAGAATCCTGCGGATGATGCAACAAGATCAAAATCGTGTATTGATTCAAATTCTCGATGGGTTATCGGTCCGGATTTTTTAAGGGAGCCGAAAACAACTTGGCCAGTTTTAGATAATATTTCGGAAAAGGAGTGTGTGGTAGAAAGGCGCGCCAAATACGTATTTGTTATGGATATTGACGAATCTGTAGTAAATTTTGACAAATTTTCGAGTTATTATAAGCCGCTCAGAGTGATAAGTTGGGTGGTGCGTGCTATGAAAAAGTTGGAAACTATTAAACAACAGGGAGGTAGGAAAGTTTATGCACTGTCCGCCCTACATTTAACCGCGAAAGATATTATTTGCGCTGAAAAGTTTATAGTATATCGATACGTCTTTTCATATGAGATGCGTACTTTAGCAAACAACCAAATCCTTCCGAAAAATAGTTCGCTTTTTAAACTTACACCAATACTTGACGACGAGGGTGTTTTGAGGCTCTCGAGGCGCATCGAAAATGCTGATTGTGTGTCAGCATCTATTATCTAGACTTATTGCAAGACATTATCACGAAACATATAAACACCAAAACTACGAGGCAACTGTTTGTGCTATTCGAAGAAAGTTTTGGATTACAAACTTACGTAATTTGATTCGTTCGGCTAAAAACGATTGCCAAGTATGCAAAAATATAAATGTTGAACCGCGGCCACCTCTTGCGGGACAGGACTTACTCCATTTGTTCGAGTATTTAGCTACACGGGTGTGGATTTCTTTGGGTCGTACTTGGTAGCAGTTGGTCGGCGACAAGAAAAAATATGGGGATGCCTTTTTACATGCTTGACTGTGCGAGCAATCCATTTGGAATTGGTAAAAGACTTGTCAGCTGATGCACTCATACTGTGTCTAAGAAATTTCATAAATCGATGGCGGATTCCTTTGAGAATACGCAGTAACAGAGGCACGAATTTTGTAGGTGTGAGTAAAGAAGATTGGGTATTGGTAGAGAGAAAGTTGGTTGATGAAGGTGTAAGGCAAGGGGTGGAATGGGTATTTAATTCGCGTGGTAGTCCATGAAGGGGCACGGGAGCGAATGGTGGGCTGTGTTAAAAGAGTGCTTTCTTTTACGTTGAAGACAAGGGTGCCGAAAGTGGAGACATTACAAAGCCTTTTGATTGAAGCTGAAAATCTGGTTAATTCGCGACCGTTGACCTATTTGCCGCTAGAAAACGAAGACGCTGAACCTCTGACGCCTAACCACTTCATATTGGGATGTTCAAATGACGTGCAAACGCCGACCGTGGACGAAAATCTTTGCTTACGTAAATAGTGGCAAATCCTGCAGCAAATGAAACAAACATTTTGGAAAAGATGGGTGTTGGAATATCTTTCTACACTTACTCGCCGAAGCAAATGGTGTCGGCGAGTAGAGCCTATGAAAATTGGAGATGTTGTTCCCATCTGTGACGATAACAAGAGACGTGGTGAATGGAAGCGAGGAATCGTAGTGGAAACTTTTCCGGCACCAGATGGACAAGTGCGACCAGCTATAGTTAAGACAACAACTGGAACTCTCCGAAGACCAGCTTCCAAATTAGCCGTATTAGACGTCGTTCGTGAATTTCCGGGGGCCGGAATGTTGCTGACTAAATCCCATAATTTAAATTTTTTCCTAACAATGTAAACTTTGCATTATATAGAGATTAACAAATTTATACTTTAATTTTATAAATGCGGTATCACTCAAAACAATCTTTCATTAAATCCGAAATTGAACGAAGCGTTACTTTGCTTTTAGAAAGTATCTCACTTCTTTCGACTTAATTTTCAAAAAGGGTTCGAGGAAGTAAAACGAACAAGTAAGACATTTTTTCTTTGGTTAATTAATATATTTCACATTAAAATGTAAAAACCCCTTTAGATATTAAAACTTGCTGAAATTTTAAATAAACGCATGTTCATATATATGTACGTAAATGATTACTTCTTCGGACGTTAGTTGCAGCCGCAACAAGGTGGGTTACGTTCTGTAGCTCAAACTATTTCTTATGGAGTTAGTAAAGCATTAATTTTTTTATCAATTGTTTTTTTTAATTGTTTCCTGTTATTTCCTATTAGACTTGTTTGATTTTGTATTTGTTTAGGTGAAACTGATCGTACTCCAGTTGCTTTTGGGGAAGGTGAGTCTGAACTATGGAACTTTTCCTCGATTTCGTTATGATAAATTGATATATTTAGCTTGAAAAAGTTGTTTACCTTTATTATTAAGTTATTTATTATTTTTTATTGGATTTAAATTATTATTAATTTATTTCAGTAAAAGTAATAAAAATTTGATTTTTCTCTCTTATGCTTTGAAAACATATGCTTATCTAAGCTCATTAACTATTAATTAATCAAATTATCTCATCATTTATTAATTAAAGAATCAATAATATAACATAAAATGGAAACAACTGTTAAACTTTGTCCAACTTTGTACGGTTTATTGAGAAGTAAGTGAAATAGAAAGTTGTGTATCTACATTTCGAACCTGAACATATGCAGGGTTGCTTTTTAAAGTAACATTTCAACAGCCCTCCTCCAAGCAGATGTTATTACAAAATCATTAATTTTTCTTCCTGTTTGGTAAATTCTTCGTTAAGACATCGGCTATCATTTCATTAGTTGGCATATATTCCAATTTAATGTCACCTCTCCTGACAACATCTCTCACGAAGTGGTATCGTATGTCTATGTGCTTCGTCCTTGCATGATGAACAGGATTCTTTACAAGGTGTTGAGCACTAAGATTATCGCCGTATAACACAGTTAATGTGCTCGCATCGCCACAACCAGTTTCGATTATAATCCGTCTTAGATGCAATGCCTCTTTTGCTGCAGATGACATAGAGAGATATTCCGCCTCGGTACTACTTAAAGCTACGCAGTCTTGTTTTTCCGACTTCCAGGAGATCGCTCCTCCAGCCAAAAAGAACACAAAACCAGTATAGGGCCTGCGGTCAATTCTATCACCGCCCCAGTCTGAATCTGCGTATCCTAACAACGGTTGGTTGCATGAACGATAATGCAGCTCCATGTCTGCAGTAGTTGCTAAATAGCGCAACACATGAGTGATACCACCCATATGCTCACTATGCGGTCTGCACGCACCAATACGATGCTGGCGCAATAAATCCTTAACATACAGTGACTGATATTTCACCCAATTCGCCCTCTCTCTCTCTATTTGCATGCCCAGAAACATCAGCATTGCACCTTTGTCAACGCATTCGAATTTCTCGCAAATCTTCGGCCTTTTATCATAGTTTTCTTTGACTGACTCCCTAGAAGAAGATCGCCAATATATACAAGGATAAGGAAAAGTTTCCCTTCTATATCTTTCTTATATAGACAACGCCCGCTTTCACGCTGACTGAAGCCCAACTCACGCAGCGCTGCATCTAACTTAGAATTCCATTCTCTACCGCTTTGTTTCGGTCCGTAAATAGCCTTGTTTAGTCTCGACACTTTCTGACCACTACTACCGCTGCAATACCCTTTTGGCTGATTCATTTAAACAATATCATTCAGATCGCTGTTGAGATATGCTGTGCATACATCCTTCTGGTGTAAATGCATTTCTAGCTTCACCGCTAGCGCCAATACTAATCGTATGGTTTCGAAACGACACACCGGAGAGAACGTGTCTGCATAGTTCACACCAAATTGCTGTGAACATCCCTTCGCCACCAAACGCGCCTTATAACGCTCAATATTGCCGTGTTTATCTCTTTTCAAACTATATACCCATTTACAGCCGATCAGCGATTGCCCATTTGGCACATCTACCACTGACCACGTCTTATTTGCAGTAAGAGCCTCGTCCTCCCTTTCCATCGCTTGTTTCCATAGAGTTGCCTGCTCACTTGTCATTGCCGCTTCATATGTTTGTGGAACTTCGACTTCGTTTGTGTACCTGGCATCATGGCATTCAAAGCGTTAAATTGCTTTTTAGGACGACCTGGCTTACCCGTATGGCCATGCTTCACCTGCTGTTCATCAGCGCTTAGGAACTCATCACCTTCACTGCTGCTTTCTCGTGTATCGTCGACATTCTCGTTTGAGCTACCTTCACTGCTGCCGTCTTTTGTATTATCGCCTTCATTGACATCATCAAAATTGTCCTGCTCGTCAAACAATACATCACGCCTTTTTACCACTTGTCGCCGCTCTGCGTCGTACAATCTGTAAGCTTTTGATACAAGCGAATATCCTACCATTCCATATTGCTTGCGCTTTGGTGGGAATTTCTTATAGTGCGTTTTATCCAGTGCCACCGCCACATATCCAAATACTCGTAAATATTGAACAGATGGCTTCTTGTCAAACCAAGGTTCGTAAGGAGTTATATTGTTCAGCGCACGGTTGCGTAAATATGCCGCTGTGGCCAGATTTAAAAAGGTGGGTCCCTTTCTACATAAAAGATTCGATTACTTCAATGTTTTGCTCTCATCAGTTCATCACATCTGTATTGAATTTGCTTTATAGTTGATGTTGGGTGAAACAAAAATGGGGAGGAACTTTCCTATATTGTACATGGGAAAGTGCCTTAACGCTAAGAAAACGCGCTGAGAAGTGTAGTAGGCTCGGTTGGCGGCTGTTATGTCGACTCTTATTACATTACTTTGCCAGTTTTTGCTTATGTACGTAACTGCTTTTTTTTTGTACATGCACCCAAGAACGCGCTTAATCGGAAATCACAACTTTCAAATAAAAATTTTAATTAATCCACTATCAAAAACTTTCTAATTTAACTATTCACTAAATTTCTTGAAAAATACGGCCACTTCGGGAACTCCGGGCCCGGGGGGAATGCCAAATCATTGTTTTATTTTGAATAACACCAAAAACGCTGTTGCGTTTATCTTCGAACAAAAAAAAGTTGTTTGTTTGTTTGAGCCGTATAATGTCAACATTGTGCTTCTTCACCGTTGCATATTCTTTGGTAAAGCTGACTGTGCAGCCCGTTTCTACGGCACGACCGACAGATATGAAATTTCCCCTCATACCGACACCATTTCGTTTTATCAAACATGTTGCCGTTTGATGCTGCTAAAACAGTAAAGGAATACTGTTTTTGTTGTTTCGACCCATCGTTTTGCTTTACAGTACAAGCTGCTCTTATGTGTCCACGCTGACCGCAATGGAAGCAAATCACATTTTTTGACTGTTTACCTTTGAACTTCTTTTCGCTGCCCTGCGCCGACTCAGTAATTTCTACTACAGCAATTAGTGTAATTAATAAATAATTTATTAATAGAATTGTAATTATATTTGTTGGCTAATTATATAATTTATTGAGACTAGATCTGATTTCTTCAATAAATAGATTAATATTATAAATTGCCTGTATTTCGTTAGTTTGTAAAAAGAATTAAATGTAAGTTTTATCTATAAATAAATTTATTAATTTAAGAATAAAAAAATACAAATTGTTAATTTCATTGATATTGAAAATATTTCATTTGATGCTAATGAGGTCACATATATAAATAGAACTAATATACTTCGTAAAAAATTAAAAATCAAATATAAGAAAATCAAACTTTTTTAGCTATTAATTCTGTTACTAAACAGATTTGTAAAGTTTGTAGTAATACAATTAGTCATTTAGCTTGGGGGTTATTTATTTGAACAAATCTTGAGATTAATGTTGAAGAGAATAATCTAAATTGAATAATATCAGAAGATAGTTTATTTAAAATATTAATTTTGGATATTAATGATAAAGTTTATTCTTTTCTTGTGAAGGTTTAAAAGATTATTCTTATTTTTGATTTACAAGAACAATGCTTTTGTTAAACCATAAATAGTTTTGCATTGTGGTTACCTTATTTTTTATTTTCCATAGGTGCTCTTGTATTTGTATCTAATCGCAAACATTTATTATCAATAGTTTTAAATTAGAATATATTGTATTAAATTACTATTTTTTTTTTAAAATAGATTTTAGAGGATTTTTTA
Organism: Anomoia purmunda; assembly: GCA_951828415.1. Taxonomy (NCBI): domain Eukaryota; kingdom Metazoa; phylum Arthropoda; class Insecta; order Diptera; family Tephritidae; genus Anomoia; species Anomoia purmunda. The sequence continues at coordinate 49,021,159 of OX639994.1, forward strand.
GTGTAATATTTTCGACTTTTAGAGTTTGGGAAGGAGCATTAGGCCTTTCTATTTTTGTTTCAATTCGAAACTCATGGTAATGATTATTTTCAATCTTTTTATATTGTAAAAATAATTTTTATAAAAATTATTGTTCTTTTTTATGTTATAAATTACTAATTTTTAGTGGTTCAAAATTTATTATTTATGGTTATATGTATTTGTTTTTCATATTTATGAATTTTTGTATACAGTTTTTTTTAAATATTTCATTTTTTTAGGATAAGATGTGCTTTCTTATGGTCCAATTTTATTAAGTTGTTGAATTTAGTTTAATAATTCCGGCGAGTGAATCTGTTCAAAAATAGAACAATTATAAAAATTTATTTTTATTTAATATTATAATTCTTTCGTTATTTTTAATTCTGATATTTGGGAGAATAAATTTATTTATATTTTTTTTATTCTTTCAAAGTGGATTAATTCCAACTTTATTTTTAATTTTAGGTTAAGGTTATCAACCTGAACGATTACAAGCTGGAGTTTATTTATTATTTTACACTTTATTAGTTTCTTTAGCTTTTCCAACTAATATATTTTATTTATATAACAATTTAATAACAGTGAATTATTTGTTAATAAATAATTATTTATTTAACTATGAATTGTTAGATTTGTCTTAAATTTTAGCTTTTTTAGTTAAAATACCTATATTTTTAGTTCTTTTGTGATTATCAAAAGCTCATGTTGAAGCTTTTGCGTCTGGATCCATAATTTTAGCGGGAATTATATATGGGGGGCTATGGATTATTAAGTGTATTTTCTTATTAACAAGTTGCTGGAAGTAAATATAATTATATTTGAATTAGAATTAGATTAATATAATTGGAGGAGTTTTAATTAGCTTAGTATACTTATGGCAGACTGATTTAAAGGTTTTAATTGCGTATTCATCTGTGGCTGATATAGGAATTGTTTTAGGAGGTCTGATAACGTTAACTTATTGAGGAGTTTGTGGTTCTTATAGTTTAATAATTGCTGATGGTTTATGTTCCTCAGGTTTATTTTGTTTAGGTAGTATTACTTATGATCGGTTTGATAGTCGTTGTTTAGTAATTAATAACGGGATATTAAATTTTTTGTCTTCAATAACTTTATGATGATTTTTATTAAGCGCTAGTAAGCAGCTATCTTCCTTAATTAAATTTATTTGGTGAATTTTCTTTATTAAATACTATTGTTAGTTGATCATGGTTAACTATAATTTCTATTTATTTATTTAAAGCTGCTTACACTTTATATTTATATGCTAATAGACAACATGGAAAGATTTTTTCTGGAGCTTATTCATTTAGAGGTGGTAAGATTCGTGAATATTTTTTATTATTTCTTCATTGATTTCCTTTAATTTTGTTAATTTTAAAGAGAGATACTTGTATATTTTGATTTAGATTTAAATAGTTTATAATAAAATATTGAATTGTGGTGTCAATGATATGATTTAATCATTATACTTCTATTTTTAATTGTAATTAGAATTATAAATTTTATTTTTAGGTTAAATTTTTCATATTTTTTTTGGAATAAGAAGTTATTGATTAAATTCTACGAGAATTGTTATAACTATTATATTTGATGGAATCAGCTATTATTTATATCTCTTGTTTTATTAATTTTTTCTTTAGTATTCTATTATAGAAAGATATGTTTAAGAGGTGATATAAATATTAATCGTTTTATTGAATTTGTTTTATCTATAATGTTATTAATTATTAGTCCTAATTTTATTAGAATTTTATTAGTTTGAGATGGATTGGGACAAGTATATTCTTGTTTGGTTATTAATTTCAGAATGTAAAATCATATAATGCTGGTATACTAACTGCTTCATCTAATCGTATTGGTGATGTTGCTTTTTTATTAGCTATTGCTTGAATGTTAAATAATGTAATGAACATTTATTTTTTATTTAGAATTAATAAAAAAAAACAGTTGAAATAAGAAATATTGGTTCATTAATTGTTTTAGCAGCTATAACTAAAAGAGCTGAAATCAATTTTTCATCTTGGTTACCTGCTGCTTTAGATGCATCGCCACCTGTTTCTGCTTTAGTTCATTTTTCGACTCTTATAACTGCAGGAGTTTATTTATTAATTCGATTTAATTTTGTGTTGTATGAAAACTGATTAGGTCACTTTCTATTATTATTATCTGGTTTAACAATATTTATAACTGGATTAGGTGCTAATTTTGAATTTGATTTAAAAATCATTATTGCTCATTCTACTTTAAGTCAGTTAGGTTTAATAATGAGAATTTTATAAATTAGCTTTTTTCATTTATTAACTCATGCTTTATTTAAGATATTCGTTTAATAGGAGGAATAGGGGGTGTTTTAATGTGCTAATTTAGCTTTATGTTGAATACTTTTTTAGATGAATTTTATTCTAAGGATTTAATTTTGGAAACAGTTTGTTTGGATTATATTAATTTTGTTTATTTTTCATTTTGTTCAACTGGTTTAAATGTTTGTTATTCTTTGCGATTAGTTTATTATTCAATAAGAGGTGATTTCAATTGTGTTTCTTTAAATATATTGAAAGAAGAACAATGTTGGACTAAACTTCGAGGAATAATAGGCTTATTATTTATAAGGATTATTGGTGATAGAATACTTAGTAGAATAATTTTCCCAACACTTTATATAATTTGTTTACCTTATTATATGAAATAATTAACATTATTTGTTTGTATTTTCGGATTCGGGGATTAATTGGTTACATTGTTTCAAATGTTTCTTTTTTTAATAAATCTTTAAATAATTACTTAGTAAGTTACTTTTTTGGTTCTATATGATTTATATTTTATATTGCTACATATGAAATTATTAAATACCCTTTAATTTTGGGTGGTTTAGTTTTTAATCAAGGTTTATCTGAATATGTTGGAGGTCAAAATTTATACAACGAACGAAAAAAATACTCAAATAATTATTTTATACATAATAATGATTTTAAAATCTATTTAATATAATCTATATTTTGAATTATTTTTTATTTAGTTTTTTCTTATTTTATTCAAATTACTTAAGCGAAAGAATGTGACCCTGAAGATGTTAAGGTAATTATTTAGTTTTTGAATACACTAGTTATTTAGTAATTTAAAATAAAAAATTTTTATAATGAAAATCTAAATGTGTATTCCACTGCTAAGTACTTCATCGTGTTGAGGAACAATAGTCTTTTAGCTATATGCATTTATGCGTCTCTTGTAAATTTGCACGCACTTGTAATTTACCATGCTTCAGCTTAATAAATTCTACAATACTGTTTTTCATTAATACAAAACGTATTTGGAACTTCATATCGGCTTCTAAGAAGAATAGTATGAGCCAATGCAGCTTGTACTTTATGTTATGGCCTTAATAAAAATCTTACATTTCATTGTCACTTTGATTTACATAATTAATTATTTTCCTTCATAATTTGCTCTTTGTGCAGAACTAGATATAAAATTTGATGGTACTAATACTTTTTTGAATAATCTGAATTGAACTGAATTAGAGTTCGGGCTATTCGGTTAATCGATTAATCGAATTATTCAAATTTGCCGGAGGTCGAGTACTGTTAAGCTGAAAGTATACACCATGGATTCAGAAGCGAACGCGTTACGTCGTGCATCTTAAATATGGTAAACTATATTATTATTATTATTATTCTTTATTTTTAAGTTTATGATTACAAAAAATCTTACAGACTAGAAGTGTAGACTTAATGATAATTAACCTACTGACTAATACATGTATATGTGTTTTATTATGCATAGAAAGAACGAATCTTAGACACAAACAGAGATCTTAACATAGCAAAATCGAGATCCAGGCTACTATAGATTTTATTTAGCTCACTAAGTGCTCGAGTAATAGGGGCAAAATTAAAGTAGTTAGATTTCAATACGGTAACATGAAAAGGATAGTAGTGGCGGAGCATCCTATTAGGTACATTGAAGCCAATCTGCTCAAGAAGTGTAGGGCAGTCAATTAAACCATTAATGACATCATAGATGAACACTAAAGCCTGAATGGTTCTCCTATTCGCAAGGGATTTCAAATCTATGAGCAGACAGCGGGCACTATAAGATGGGACGGGCTCACTAAAATGAAGCGGTTGAAGAGCAAAACGAATAAAATTCCGTTGAACTCGCTCAATTCTATTAGAGTGTGAATTGTAAAATGGATTCCAAATTATTGACGCGTACTCCAGTTTTGAACGGACTAATGAGTTAAATAGCGACTTTCTAGTGTAGGGATCCCGAAAGTCTTTCGCGTATCGCTTTAAGAATGCTAAATTAGAGTAAGCCTTAGGAATCACACAGTTTACATGGTTTATTTGTGTGATTATGTTATAGGCGGCGGCGTTGCGAATGCGTTAACGCCAATAACGTTGAACATAGGGCAACAATTGACTTTCTAAATTTAAAACTAGCTACATATGTACATAAGTCGAAACAACGAAAACGTAATAATATTATTCATTTTGTTAATAGTGTTTTATGAGCCATATATCAATGATTCAGTACAAGTTTCCGCCATCCCGCGACAAATGACATATCTCAAAACCAAATGTGGTAATTCGACTGAACGGATGACCCAATGGCAACGCGCGCATGCAATGAACCTACGAAGCAGGCTAGCCTCTACCAAATTCAAAATAAGATTTATGATTGAACTAGGAAACAAAGCAACATGGGGTGGGTCTTCACTAGAAAGGCACGCAAGCAGCCTTGGTACACGGATGGCTCAAATGTCATAGGGTGTATAGGGGCCGGCGTTTTTGATCCAAGAGCACACATGTCTCGTAATCAGGTTCTCTAGATTACGGGAATCAAAACAACCGAAGAAAATGATGAGGCTGATATATTAGCTAGGGACGCGGTCAGAAGGGCGCCCACAGTACCCGAGCCCTTTATGGCGATAGGGCTACACTCAATTAAGCAGGGGCTTAAGAAAAAAGAAATCACATGAAATGAAGGACACTGGAATCTCATGGGAGGGCTATGGTAGGCGATTATGAAACTCCTAAAGAACAAATAAGGATGATGGAGTATTTAAAATTTAACTCGGATCAAATCGTTTCTATCATTTGAATACAATGCATCCTTTTTAAATATTTATTGCTCTTGCTGAATACAAAAAATTCGTAATCATTATTAAATCGATTACTTGGTGAAAGAGAAATCCCGCGATAAATGATTGGCGCGAGGTTATAGTCAGCGTTGTAGTTGGTAGCAGCTTTATGCCATAGAGGCGTGTTTATGGTCAAAATGAGGTTGATACTTAACGTAAGCTGTAGCTTTTTGACATAATTTTCAATGGGCTATCTGTCGAAAACTCTTCATCTAAATGTGAAGTGAACACCGATTTAATTTTGTCTATGAATTCGCCCTATGTCAAAAAGCTCAAATTAACTTTAAGTACATACCAACTTCATTTTTTTATAAATACGCTCCATAATTATTAGTGGGCCTTTTATCAAACTAAGCTGCGACCAACTTTAAAGTCGACTTTTTGTTTATTATGACCAATTCAAATTATTGAATTCAAATATGTTCCAAAATGCTCAGATTTCATTTATGTAGGTTGAACGGGTAGATATGTTTTCTTTATAATTTGAGTACATTCCTTTAATGTGAAAAGACCTCAAGATTTCGAATATTACATCCGTTTTTCATCCTCCTCTGCTTATGAAGATTTCCACTTCAGATTTATGCTATATGTTATTTATTTTGAAAAATCTATGAATTATTTTACAACCTTTTGATTTTTGCACACGAGATAATTAATTGCAATACATTTCGATTAAATTTACAATACAAGGTTGCCGAATCTTTTATAAAAATCAGTTGATAGTATAGAAATCGTGGGATATATTCAGATTATAAAATAATCTTTTAAAATGGAGAATATATTTGTCCAATCGATTTTTTAAAAAGCTTTAAAGACGATAAATATTCGAAATTTTGTAAATTTTCGTAGAACGTTCTTTGAAAATAAAGAGTAATGTTCAGAGGACAGAATTTTGCTCATAGCAAGATTGAGATGAATTGATGTTTATTACTGATTATTAACACAACATTTTAGCCTTTCCTAATCGAAGGACATTTTGATATACATACATATGTATGAATTTCTCTATTTCAAGAAATTATGTATATATATATACATATCTATATATATAAAAGAAAGTGTCCGAAGCGATGTAATCCCATAACTCGAGAGTGGCCAAACCGATTTTGATGATTTGTACTTTGATGGAAAGGTATTTTCTCAGTACGAGTTTAAAAAAAAAAAGAAAAAAAAATCGAAAAAAGGTCAGTTAGGGATCTACAGCAAAACTCCAATAATGTAACCCAAGGTGTGAAAAAATTACCTAAAAAAAAATTTCTTACATCGCGTGCGCTGCAAAAACTATTGATTATAGAACAAAATAATGTACTACGTCTTTGCAGGACATATAATTATCTATAAATAATATCACGACAGCATATGTCTAACTATTGTAGTTATGTCACAGTAAGTGTTTTCTCATTTTAAAAAATATACATAAATGCCACCGCTATAAAAGCTCTTTTATTTCTACTTTGGAATTAATCCTTATCAAAATAAATGACTTCATATTTAAGTCTGCTTCAATACAATTACATAACTTTTTGAATTATTCAATTTGGTCATTCCATTCGAAAGATATCACAAGTTTAAAAATGTAAGTTATTTGAAAAATGTCGCATGGTCGCCGCTCACGCCGCACAGTGGTAAATTTTGTTCAGAGGTGAGGCAATAAATAGAATGAGGTATCGTAGAGCTTTGAAATTTTGCACAGATGCATTTTAGGCAAAAATAAAATATTGACAAAATTTTTTGGAAAATCCGCCCACGGACACGCCCACCTCCCATACAACTGAAACTTAAAAAGTGCTTTATTTTTGAAGATTTTCACGCTAGAGCAACAAAGTTTTGTGAGATTGGTTGTTTCAACAATAGCATACCACATAATAAATATTAAGGTGATCTGCCAACGAACACGTCCACCTCCCATACAACTTTCAAGTTATAAGCGTCGTACTTAACAACAATTTCAAAATAATAGAGAAAACATCAATAATTTGATTTTTAATCATATTCCATTAACATGTCCTTTACTTCATCATGATATTCTAATTTCTTAAATTTAAATTTTTTCAGAATTTGTTAATAAATGGATCTGATGTTACCAGCAAATGATACATAACGTCTTCATTGGTGGACGACCTTGAACATTTTCTCGAATGATGGAGTCTATAATTTCTATAATCTTTTTTTCTGGCTTCCTGTGCTTCCTCAGATACAGTATAAGTATTTGACAGCCGATCTGCATTTTCGTTTAGAAACCTTTGCATATGGCGATTAGCTTTTTTTCATTTCAATTTAAATTTCTGTAAAAATATGTTAACCAAATTTTTTTTTTAATTTTTCAATGTTTTCCGTAGATATATTAGCGTTAGTTGTCGAAATAACACCAACAAGAACATCAATATCTTTCTCGCAATCAAAAGCGTTTCAGAAATTTCTTTATAAGATAATATTAAATAAGCCATTTTCGATAATATAATATAACTAGCGTAACCGGCTTGCGTTGCTGCTCCAATAATATTTATAAATAATTTATAAAAACGGCCGAAAATATATTGCCTATTGAGATTCCAGTAAATAAACCTTAACTAACATATCTACATACCTACATAGGAAACTTCTAAATACCTTAAATAGCATACATTCTTGAATACATACATACGCTCTTACGAAGTACATATTAATAATTATCTATAAAATATACATATGTATTATATGTATGTATATACTTATGTATACTCATTATACCTACTGCTGAACCCTTTATTTAAAAGATCCCAAATAAAGTATATATATACATATAATACATATGCATGTGTTACAGCTACATATGTAAGTATGTTAATAAAATGCATTATACTGCAGAACCCTTTTTTCCTAATTTCTTGCGCAAGTGATTAGCGCTGCTAAGTTTTCTGTGGAAAAGATTAAGCATTTAAGGAAAATTTCTTGCTACCTAAATATTTTTTTACATGCTAAACAATGTTCAGGAATTATTGTTATTTTTTGGAATATAGAAATTTCTGGCTCTCTGAGAATAACATACTTAGGTGGCTGTACTGTATCGTAGTTGATTTATAATTTGTAATAATCACTTGATATAATAATATGTATATAGATTTATTATTAGCAACTGTTCTCACTTCTTAATAACCGTTATAATTTTTGCACTTGACAATATAATGCGTTTGATTGTGAAGCAAATCATGAACAATATAATTTACGCAACAATTCTCAAAGGCAAGTTTAAAGAAGAACAAGTTCTCATTCCGCGTTTTCCTTTGATACCGACAGACATGCCTTTCGCATTCAAACGCATTCAATTCCCGGTTCGTCTTGCGTTTGCCATGACAATTAACAATGCGCAAGGCCAATCATTGGATGTTTGTGGTCTAAATTTAGAAAATGAATGTTTTTCAAATGGGCAATTGTATGTAGCCTGTTCACGTGTTGGTAAGCCATCTGCTTTGATTGTGTTGGCACCGGAACAAAAAACGAAAAATATTGTGTATCACAAAGTACTCGAATAAAGATGATTTTTTGCTAAGAAAATTTTTTATTTAAAAAAATAATTTATTTAATGTTTAGTTTAATGGAATGTAAATTTTTTGGTTTAGTTTAATAGTACTGTGGGTTTGTTACCACTTTAAATATGTATTCTATTTATTTAAATGCTCAGGAAGTATATTACAAGTCAGCTTATCTCTAACTAGAAAATGTAAGTCCGGAAGTATAATAAAAAAGTTAAATATGTACTACCTAGCTGTGGTTGTTAAATCAGCAGGGTTGCATTTTAGGCGTGGTTCCGTATGCTAAATTAGAGTTGAGATCCTTAGGTATGTTACACATTCGATGTAATCTTGCGTGCATGTATATGTTGCTTGCCACAGTACTCCGCCACCAGTGACTGAGTCGTGTGCGAAGTCACTATGGAACGTATGAAAGAAATTTTTTAGGAAAACGGACTATTCTTCCGCTCCCTGTCGTTTTAACCACTTTTTTATTGCTGTCTGTTTCACCTGCTTTTGGTTTGCTTTCAAGCGGTGGTTGTTTCATTTGCTGCTGTTGTTGTTGCTGCTGTAAATGATGTTGTGCATGCTCTTGTTGTTGCAAATGCTGTTGTTGTTGATAATCTTGTTGTTGTGGCTGCGATCTGGTGAAATTTTCGTGGTCAGCGGGCAAATAAGCTGCTTTTAGACGATCTATACTCACGCGAAGTGTACGATTTTTCGCTAGTATCTTGAAAATTTTGTCGTTCCGGCTTATGACCTGCGTCTGTCGCGTCGTCGCGTAGGAATACATGCGTACAAGTTTTCAAATCTTTGTGAACGAAAATTTTGTTGTTTGAATGATTCGCGGTTGGAACAGGCTGAATCTTATCCATCAGATCACGTAACTGTTGAACAAATTTGGTGTCAAAATCGCCTTGATGAATTTTTTCGAAAAAATCGCAAGGCATTCGCAAGGTGGTACCATATACCATTTCTGATGGGGTTGCTTTAATGTATTCTTTATAAACATTTCGTAGTGCTAGCATGATGAGTGGTAAGGCATCCGACCATCGTTCGTTGTTTTGGCACTTGACAGCTGTTTTCATCGTACGGTGAAAACGTTCAATTAAGCCGTTTGCTTGTGGGTGTCGTGGACTAGATCGCAAATGTTTGGTGCCGATCGCCTTTGCTAACTCATTAAATAGGTTTGCTTCGAATTGCTTTCCCTGGTCCGTGGTGATTGTGGTCGGTACTCCGAATTGTGCAATCCAGCCATTTAGGAGGGCATTGGCCACTGTGTCTGCATTTATATCTTCTATTGGCACAGCAACTGGCCATCTGCTGAACCGATCGATGCAGGTGAGGCAATACCGAAAATTGTTTGACACTGGTAGCGGGCCTATTAAATCGATATGAATACAGGAAAAGCGCTGGTCAGGCACTTTAAAATTTTCTATTGCTGATTTATTATGTTGAGCGACTTTTGATTTCTGGCAAGCGACACATGTTTTTACCATTGTTGCGATGTCTTTTTTCATGTATGGCCAAAATGAAGCGTTCGCTGATTTGCTTTATCGTAGCTTGCTTGCCAGGGTGCGCCAGATTATGTACCGAATTGAATACTTGACGGCGAAATACTTTGGTGATGAATGGTCGAACGTGTCTGGTCGAAACATCGCAAGTAATCGCTTTAGCTGAGTTCGGCAAACTAATAAGTTTGAGTTGAAGCGCTGATTTATTACCTGATACTAGCTCTTTAATCTCCTCATCGTTTTTTTGACTATCAGCTAAATCTTCAAAATTAATTGGGTCGCAGCTATCTATCGATTCAATCCGGGAGAGCAAGTCGGCAATAATGTTGTCTTTACCCGCGATATGTCGTATATCGGTCGTGTATTGTCCGATGAAATCGAGGTGACGAAGCTGCCGCGGTGAGGCTTTTTCTGGTTTTTGTTGGAACGCGTAAGTGATTGGCTTATGGTCCGTTAAAATTGTGCATTGTCGACCTTCTATCGCATGTTTAAAGTACTTCACTGATTGGTAGATTGCGAGGAGCTCTCTATCGTAAGCGCTATAACGTTTCTGCGTATCGGTCATACGCTTCGAATAAAACCCCAGTGGCTCGAGGTGCCCATGATTTATGTGGTGAATAGCTGCACCAATTGAAAAATTACTGGCATCGACGTGTAACACTAGTGTTGCATCTGGAACGGGGTGTGCCAAGGTGACTGCGTTGGCCAATGCCTCTTTACACTCGTTAAATGCCTTAACCGCGTCGTTTGTCCATGTTATCGGTGTCTTGTCGTTTTTAGTGTTACCTTTAATAAGACACTGTAGCCTACCTTGCGTGGTGGCTGCGTTTGGAAGAAAGCGTCGATAAAAATTACACATGGCGATAAATCGGCGTAGGTCGATTGCTTTGTTCGGCCGCGGAAAATTAATGATAGTTTCCACCTTCTCTGCCGATGGGTGTATGCCCTCCCTACTGACTTGGTGTCCAAGGAACATAACTTTAGGTTGCACGAAAACACATTTCGGCACGTTAAGCTTTAGACCGTGCTCGCGCAATCGTTGCAACACTGAACGTACCTGTTGATAGTGTTGTTCTTTGTTTGCGGATGCAATGCATATGTCGTCTATGTAGCAGATTACATGATCCATGCCGAAAAAGACCTGATCCATAAAGCGTTGGAAGGTTTGTGCCGCATTGCACAAACCAAAAGTCATAACATTGAACTCGAAGAGTCCGAAGGGAGTGATGATCGCTGTCTTCTTTCGATCTTCCTCGGCTATGGGGATGTTAAAATATGCTCTTTCTAAATCGAGTGTTGAGAATATGCACTTACCGTTTAACGCTTGTGTAAAGTCGTGTATGTGTTTGATTGGGTAGCGATCGGGTACGGTTTGCGCATTTAAACGCCGATAATCCCCACACGGCCGATATAGTCCCTGCTTTTTCGGCACCATATTTAGGGGGCTAGCCCACTCGCTTTTTGATCTGGTGCAAATACCTTGTTTTAGCATGTACTCGAATTCTTGTTTTGCTACGGCTAATTTCTCTTGATTTAGACGGCGCGCTCGCGAATGTACTGGTTGCCCATTTGTTATTATTTGATGTTGGACAGCTGTTTTACATGAATTGGCGGAGCTGTATGACGTCGGCGTTGTTAGATCTTTGAATTCGTTCAGTAACTCTTGATATGTGCTGTTTTGGTTTATTGAAAAAACTGGTTCGTATTTAACGAATTCGCAAACGCAGTGTGCTTGCAATTTTGTTTGTTTATCGATTAGCAATTTGTTTTTGACGTCGATGAGTAAATCGAATTTTTTTAGGAAGTCGGCACCTAATATTGGTTTGGAGACATCTGCTGCAATGCACTCCCAGTCAAAATTTCGCCGGAGGCCTAAGTCCAACGTTAGGATTTTGGTGCCATATGTCTTAATGGTGGAACCGTTGGCTGCAAAAAGGACATATGTTGATAGCGTAAGTTTCCTACGAAAGTATGAAGCTGGCAAGACGGTTAAATCTGAACCAGTATCGATCAAAAATTTTAATTGTGTTTTACGATCTATTATGAAAAGACGGTTTGATTTGCTCTCCCAGAACGCTTCGCCAACCGTCAACGGTGAAGCGGCATTCAGTTTTCCGACTGTTGGAAACTGCACGGCTTGACACATTTCCTAGCTGTTGAGCCGAATCGATGGTGATAATAGCAGTGAGGGAATTTATTTACCTGACTCTTTGAACGCGTGCGACTACCTTGTGTAGCAGTAGCTGTGACGGCTTGTCTTCACCCAGTTCACATTCTTGAACTAGACGCCGTAGCTTTCGATTTTCGGAGTCTGTAAAGTCGTTTATTAAGCGCTTCTTAATCGCTTCGTATTTATTTTCGAGTGGTGGCGTGCGAACGATATCTGCTACATTAGAAAGTGTAACGCTATCTAATGATCCTACCACGTAATCATATTTTGTTTGGCCGCGCATGACGTTGGCGTAGCGAAATTGCGACTCCATTTGGATAAAATAAAGGTCTGGGTCGCGTTTACTGAATACGGGTGGCTTGACACCTATCCGGCAAATTTCGTTTGATGCGTTTGTAAATGGTGGTGTTTGTTGATCATCGTTGGTGTTTTGTGGCGGTGGTGGGTCTGATTGACCTGCGGCTACAGGATCCACCATGATTTTGCAAGTTTTAAAATATTACACGTGGTAGATAGGATGCTTGCAAGTGGAAATATTAGTTAGTGCGCTGTTGTTTGATGTGCGCGTTGCCTTGTACGTCGAAGAAATTTTTCCTTTATCGAGGGGTCACCAGATGTGGGTTTGTTACCACTTTAAATATGTATTCTATTTATTTAAATGTTCAGGAAGTATATTACAAGTCAGCTTATCTCTAACTAGAAAATGTAAGTCCGGAAGTATAATAAAAAAGTTAAATATGTACTACCTAGCTGCGGTTGTTACATCAGCAGGGTTGCATTTTAGGTGTGGTTCCGTATGCTAAATTAGAGTTGAGATCCTTAGGTATGTTACACATTCGATGTAATCTTGCGTGCATGTATATGTTGCTTGCCACAGTACAATGCCGCCATATTTAATTCGAAACGTCATCTGCTAGATTATGAAAGTTGAATTGGCATTGTTAGAATTGAATTGTCTTGCAATAGTTTCGTTGTATTTTTGGGTGAGACGAAGTCCGCCGGGCTGCTAGTATATGTATATATGTATATGTAGGTATAGTATTTCATAACAATATGCTTTAAAGTTCACCTCTATATCGTAATAAATCACTTCAATTAAAGCTAATTTGCTAACTTGTTATCAAAAATGTTAAAATTTATTTATCATTTTCTGGTAGGACAACACCTTAAAATGAGCCTCCAATACGATAAAAGACCAATAGCTCTTAACGGTAACCCTATAAGCCTTGGATAGGAGTGAATTTTGCTGAAATTATAGAAACAAAAAGTAAGCAAATGAGTTTGAAATCGAAAACACGTACATACACATATACACATATACATATATAAATAAACAATGAAATCGCGTTTCACACATTGAAGTAAATTTACTGAAGCTACAACAAATGCAAGCAGATAATTCCCCCGTAAAATAACCAAAAACACTTCAAGTTTTACAAATATCAAAACTGATTGATGAAGACAAACATCGAAGCACACCTGAAGAAGCTACATGTTCAGAACATGGTGCAAAGCAAAATAGGCCAACGCTTTTCAGCCACAGATTTTCAGAATAAGTTCTGGAAGTAAAAACCCAAAGACACGCCCCTGAACGACATATGACGTAATCATTGAAAATAATGATTCAGATTTGCCAGATAATTCTAAATCCTCGGCTTACGCCAATTTTATAAATTGATTAGACTAATACAAAGAAACAAAAGCTATGATTTCCTATCAATTAAAATTATTAAAGCCTGTTATTGCACCTACTCCACCCCCGAGAGTAGAGATGCTCCATATGCAAACACAAGAAGCAAGTTCGCGCATATATCTAAAAGTGCCAGCATGTGATACAGAAGTATTTCATGGAGGTTATGAACAAGGGCCGTTCTTCCGGGATATGTTTACAGCCGTATATATAGACCATCCATAGTCACCTCAAGCGCAAAAGCACATAACATTACATATGTTAAACATATATAAAACATATAAAACAATCAGTGTTCATGTATGGCTTGGTTACATGTACATTTGTGCGTAGGTAGCGAAACTCATCATTAAGTTGTAGATAATTATATTAAATTTATAGATAGATTTACTAAAATGCTCATAAAGAACATTTTTAAAGCTGCTTTTGTTTAAACCACTGCGGAATTCCAAATACGAATAGCGTTGACAAAGAATATCGTAGCAGAAGTTAAATAATTATATTTAGGCACTATAAGGTCAGTTATCCGTGCAGACTTTGTCGCGGGGCAGCAAGGACTCCTCATCTGCTACAGGTGGTGGTTGGGCAGGCTGTCGAATGTCACCCCCAGAATCTTCGGATGATTAACCGTCGGAATAGGGGTGCAATCGATGTGGATGCTGAGATCCAGCATGACCTCCTTCGTCCAGGTGGTACAGAGGGTCGCCGAGGACTTAGCAGGGGACAGCACCAGGTTTCTGCTTGTAAGGAAATGGGCAAGGTCGGAGAGATATCCGTTCACCTTCAAACACAGGTCGTCAATTACATTGCCGGTTGCCATTATCGAGCAATCATCGGCATAGGAGACTTCTGTGACTCCCTCTGACGGTTGAGGGAGCTTGGAGATATAATGATTGAACAAAAGTGGAGACCGGACGCGACCACACAGGTAATTCGCGGTCCACCGTTTCAGTCCCTGCGAGAGAGTCGATGCTTCAACGTCAGCTAGAAGCGTGGAGTGGCTGACTGTATCAAAGGCTTTTGACAGGTCCAACGCTACTAGGATAGTTCTCTTGCAGGGGTGGTTTTAGTTAAGACCGCGGTTCACCTGAGTGTTTATGGCATTAAGTACTGTTGTTGTGCTGTGCACTATCCGGAAGCCATGTTGATGCTTAGCCGACCCAAGGTGGTATGTGCAGTACGGGAGGAGTAGGGCCTCAAGTGTCTTTACCACTGGCGAAAGCAGGGAAATCGGCCGATAGGAATCACCCTTGTCTGCCGGTTTCCCTGGTTTCAGTAGCGGGGCCACCCTCCCAGCCTTCCAGATGTCAGGAATGATGAAGGTGGCCATTGACAGGTTGAGGATCCTGTAAGGAACTCAACTACCGCGGGGCCTAAATTCTTCAGCATCAACACGCCAAGCCCGTCAGGGCCAATGTCCTTGGAGGATTTTGCACTCCCGATGACGCTGTCGTTTGGTAGTTTGCGCAGCCTTCTGGTCACCTTCCGCTTGGCCCAATCCCCCGAAGGATGCAATATGAATTGCCGGCTAAAATAGCTCGCGCGTCTCTTCGGGTCCGACGAGGCACGATCCCCGAATGAAATTTCCACTCGGTCGTCGCGCCTCGTCGGGTTGGATAAGGACTTCACGGTGGACCAGAGCTTACCAACACCCGTGATTAGGTTGCAGGACTTCAGATGCTCTTCCCACTTGTTCCGCTTATTCTGGTAAACCAGCCTCCGAATCTCCACGTTCAAATCCTTTATGTTAGGGTTTCGGGGATCGGAGCGGCGAAGGTGGTCGCGTTCATCCGCTAGAGCAGCCGCTTCGGCCGGGAAATTGGGACGGATTTCCGGGGTCCTCCCTGCCGGGATGAAGCGTTCTGCAGCAGACGCAACCACCTTGCGGAACTTCTGTTCGCCTTTGCGAACGTCCGTGGGTATGGGAAGTTATCTGAAGGCATTTTCAGTGAACTCCGCGAGGTCCAGTGGTCCATGGAGACAAAATCAGCAGGTCTGTCAATCGAGATGATTATTGGTAGGTGTCTGATGCAAGCGATAGCATAGGTCGCCACGTTATGCTATTTATCAGACTTGCGCTAGCTATTGTTAGGTCAGGCGAGCTGCTGCAACTACCCATAATCCTTCTGAGGGCATCATCATTCATCGTGCAGAATGTCGAATCTGGTAGGCTAGCAGGCTTGAATGCTATGGTGCGCGTTGAAGTCACCAACTACCAATCGGCTTTCACTTCTGATATCCTGCCTGGCAGCAGGTGACAGGGGGTATATAAACATTGAATATTTCGAGCTCGACATTGCCTGTCCGGACAGCTATTCCTTGACATTCTAAGATAGTGGCCCTACGGTCGATGTCTTCTTCAATAAGACGATACAGTGGATGGGTGATGAATGCTTAGTCACCACCATTACTTCGCTCGCGACCCTTACGATGCACATTGTAGTCGTTGCAACTCAACAAGGTTGAGTTGTGTGCAATTTCGTTTCCTGGATCGCAGCTATTGACAGATTATGCCGACTCATAAAGACGGTTATCTCCTCAATCTTGCCCTGCAGCCCATTGCAGTTCAGCTGAAGGAGTCTCGTTTGCATCGGGAGAGTCGTCGCCGAGAGAGGTGTGAGGGAAGGGTGATGTTGCCCACCTGGTCCCTGCTGCACATGTACTGGCACATTGGGCTGCCTTGAGGTGTTGTTCGGCAGCGCCGCCACGGGCGTGAGCGGTTGCAAGGCTCTACAGCAGGGAGCCAGGTAGTCACCCGACCATTCACGTGTAGTGCGCAGGCCGGAACATACTCGAAAGTGACACCAGCCTTGGCACGAATTGCACCTGACTGATGTCGCATTCCGGTATATCCTAGCCTGACACACGGAACAGACTGTGTTGGTCACCAGGAGCTGCTAACTACTCCCCACACGAGGGACGGAGCTAGGTGGGGGTGGGGGAGGGGAGCGTCTCTGTTTTTGTGTGCTCCTAAGAACCGTAGATGTTCTGCTGGTGCTAGGCATCGGTGTTCTTGGTGCAGCTAAGGGGGCCGTAGAGGCTGTGGGCGCCGTAGGGCGCGAACAAAATGGCGCCACATAACTTGTAGACCACTTCTTATGGGTCTTTAGACCGGAGCAGACCTTAAGATGGCTCCATACGTCGCACGAATTACAGCTTACCGAAGTGGAGTTCGGATGGAACCTTTTCTGGCAAACGCAGGAAAAATAGGTTTCTGGTCCAGGGTTTGGCTCGATGCCCGCCCTGAGCAGAAGGAGGTGAAGCAACCCTGCTGCAAGGAATTGCTCCAGGGGAGCAAATTATGGGGTAGGCAGGGTTAGATCGCCGAAACAACAGTCCTTGGCCGGGTAAAACCCGGGTTATTCCGGTACGTAGAACCGACTGTCGTGGGAATAGACCAAGAACGCAACGATCATTTATATCGGCCAAGGCTCAAAACGCATTGGAACTACCAATCCAAAATACCAATTTTGAAATTTCGGGGATAGGCGGAATAGTGGTTCAAAATTCAAATAAAATCTGCTCAGTGACCCTAATTTCCCCTGAAGCGGAAAAAGAAAAAGAGCTCAAACTATAGTTCTGCCGCAACTTACAAATATGCATCCAGGCTATCATATAAATACCAAGCATTGGACAAGCAGACCCCAACTAAAACACCGCGCTCAAATCGACATTTTATTAGGCAGCGATCTCATACCCCAAATAATACTTTAAGGTACTGAAACCCCAAAAGTTGAGAAAATTTTGGGAGTTAGAAGAATTCCCCTCTCTTATCGGTAAAGATTTATGCATTCATATAAAGGGTGTTTTTTTTAGACTGATAGAACTCTCGATAGGGATAGCTGCCACTTGACAGCTGGTAAATGACATTTCGTTCTTGTTTAATAAGCAATGACAAATCATCAAGGAAAGAATGATGCCGCAAGTACGTTTACAAATTGTGGAAATTTACTTTAAAAATCAGTGTTCTGTTCACCAAACTTATAGAGCTTCGGGAATTTTATGGTCCACATAATCGAGCATCAGAACAGCTTATTCGTCGAACTGTTGATAAATTTCGAACAGCAGTTACTCTACTCGATGGAAAACCAACAACAAGACAAAGAACTCAATGTACAGAAGAAAATATTGGTGCTGTAAGTGATAGTGTTGGAGAAGATCCGAATTTGTCTATTCGCAGCCATGCTCAACAAGTTGGACTTTGTCCATCCACAACATGGAAATTCAAACCAAAGCTAGTCGTGGTGGACATATGCCAGAAATCGTTTTTAAATATTAAATGTTATGAAAATATCTTTCAAATAAAAAAACAATTCGGCATCATACTTAATTTTGTATGTGTTTTATTTCAATTTAAAGTGCTATAAGTTCAAAAAACAGCCTTTATGATTGGATCACCCTAGTAGTAAAGATCGGCAATACTCCATACCTACCTTATATGTACGCATGTGCATACGTACGTTTGGCATAGGTATATACGTATAGATACTGTGGTTCCTCATATTCTTTTTCGTCGCCTAGTATACTATGTACTTATTTACGATTACGTATTTATGTTTCTACATATATTAGTATGTACATTTTCTTTACGCTTTAATGCTAAATATTTCCTGTGTATGTACCTATTGTTAAATGCTAGACTACTTAACTGCAATATCTGGCCAGATTTTTTGTCATTCTCACTATAAATATTGTACTAGGTCGAATAAATTCCGTATGACGTATGACAGTTGTAAAAGTGAAGGCAAAATAAAATTGATTTTTAAGCATTATCTATGCTACGGAAAATATTGAGCGTAACATTTCTTAAAAATCAATTTTTTCTTTTATCCGAAGTTCGACAATTTAACAGCGCAAATGTTTAGTAAGAGCAGTAAAAAGGTAGACCATAATTGCCCAAAATGTGACAGAGATGACAACGGTGAAATGGTCCAATGCGACACCTGCGACGCTTGGTATCACTTCAAATGGGTTGGGGTCGACAGCAATATGGCTGACATAAGCTGGTGCTGTGAGATTTGTAGCCACAGCGGGTTAACTGCGAACACACAATCGACAGCATGATCATCGCCAACCGGTAACCGGCAAGTGCATTTTCCTATATCAGTCTCAAAACCAGTAGACAATTCGGGCTTTAAAACCATTTCACAACAAAAAATTGCAGCGGACGCTAAGGCTGCATCAATAACAACCGCTAAGGATGTGCCAATACCAATTACGTTTCCGACTCTGCAATCTGCCACCGCCGCTAACTCATCGCCACCAAATTTGGCATCTGCGTGCCGGGACATGGAATCCACTGCAACAAAAGCCTCATTACAAGGACGTCAATTACCCACTGTGACAACTGGTCGTTATTCAACGCCCCCGGCAACGGCATCATTTAAACAAGTCGTATCTGATAACTTAGCGTCGAGCTCAGCATATACAAGGTGGCGCTAAAGTAATCCTCCTATCAGAAAATGCTATAAATTTTGCGATTGGCCCCTAATGTCAGTTCTGTTTTGACATTTGTGTAGTAAACACATGCGAAATACACGTTAATAAACAATGTTACGCTACACTGCTCCAGAACGCGGAATATTGCTGACTATTTATTTGACCAATAATCGGTCGGTGACTTTGGCACTACGTGAATTTCGTCGCAGTTTTCCTGGCCGTCCAACGCCTACTGGTGAAACACTGCGACGTTTAGCCGCTCGCCTCGAAGAGACTGGCATAACACGAGATGCTGCCAGGCGTGGCAGACCCCGGAGTAGCCGTTCTGCAGAGAATATTGCTGCTGTAGCCGAGGATGTCATGGAAGCGCCGTCGAAATCGACCAGACGACGTGCCACGCAAATGGGTATCAGTCGACGGTCTTTACAGCGAATTTTGGTACAAGATTTAAAGATGTTTCCGTACAAAGTCCAAGATGATTTTTCATCAAAAATAATCATGAGTGATGAGGCCCATTTCCATCTTAGCGGGTACGTAAATAAGCAAAATTTACGCTCTGGGTCACTGAAAATCCGCGTGTAACCCACGAAGAGCCATTACACCCGCTCAAAGTCACTGTATGGTGTGCTGTTTTCGCTGGAGGAGTCATCGGACCTTTTTTCTTCGAAGACGTCGCGGGCCAAACGGTTACTGTGAATGGTGAGCGCTACAGAGCAATGATCAACGAGTTCTTTTTGACGCAACTTGATGAATTGAGATTGGAAAACATATGGTTCCAACAGGACAGTGTAACGGCACACACTGCACGTGCCACAGCCGATATGCTGAAGGATGCATTTCCCGGGCGCCTAATCTCCCGTTTTGGCGATTTGCACTGGCCAGCAAGATCGCCTGATTTGACCGCTCCAGACTTCTTTTTGTGGGGCTTTTTGAAGTCGCGGGTTTATGTCAACAAGCCTCAGACTCTTGCAGCTCTTAAAGAGAATATCCGTCAAGAATGTGAGGACCTATCGCCGGAAGTTTTGGCCAAAGTGATGGAAAATGACATAAAAAGGGCTCAAATGACAATCAACTGTGGCGGCGGCCATTTACATGACATCATATTCTCGACTTGATGTAAAAAAAACTAAAAGATCAAATAAAAATAATCCACAAGAAGAATCAAAGTTTTTCATTTTTTTTTTAAATTACAGCCAAAAAACATTGGAAGTTTACTTTTGCGCCACCTTGTACTATGTTTTGCGAATCGAAAGTAACTGAAGGGTATGCCAAACGTCCATGTGGCACGGATACCGCAAAAAAACTTCAACTAAAACATTGGGAGGAGGAAATACGGATCCAGCAATAATAATTAGAGAGCAAGTGCAAAATACTATCGCAGTATGATGAGTTGCTTCCGACCAACGACTAAGTTTTTACGTTGAACAATAGCCACTGTCGCCGGATATATTGAAGCTGAGAACTTGGTAAGACTACAGCTTTAAAGGTAAAGCGCGTGAGATGATAAAAGGTAAACTGTTTATCCTTCCGATGATACCGGATATTATCAAAACCCTCGAAATATGTTTCGGTTGACCTAAATATATTCTCGAGCGCGTAGTGAACCGAACTCAATCCAAAGAATATATGTACATATCAGCCCCAGTCTGAGTATATAAATTACCGTTTTATGGAAGAAGGCTCTGGTTTTTGATCGATTTCAAAAGTTTTCATGATGTAGCTTTATGAGTTTAACGCACTATGTGTAACAAAATTTGATGCAGATCTTTCTAGTAGTTTTTGACATATACATTATTACAGTAATACAGTTTTTTAACACTTTTTAAAAAAAGTATAGCTCATTATTTAACATGAATTATATAAATAAAAGTTTGAAATTTTTACGAAATTCAACAAACTTAAAAGAATTTTCATAAAGTGTTCAAAGCAAGCATCAGAGGTTATTTCGTGGGAAGAGCATGCGGTACGTATGCCGTTAGAATTGGTGCAGAAAAAAATCAACAAACAGTTGTTTCATAAATCCTACTTATTTTATTCCTCGCAACGCCCCAAATACGTTCGCCATCCAGTAGTGGGGCAGAAAGAAAAGGCGATGGTTTGACCGAAACGTTTGTTGAAAATGCAACAACTAATCAGGCTATAGAAATTAGGCTAAATCATACGATGGAGAAAATTAATACGCTGTAGGTAAAACAAGATAACACCAACCATCGTTTTAGGGAAGGTCAGGTACCTGGTGTTAATATGTACTTCACCGTCAACCATAAATATTGACGGTGATGGAAATGCATAAACAAAAGACTGACCAATATTTATGGAAGCATATGACATGGCATACAACAATCGGCAAAACATGATGCGTTTACAAAAAGCTATCAAAAGAAAAACCGAGGATAACGCCAAATATCTACAGCAGGAACGTTTCGCGAGTTATGACGACTTTTTAGGAACGAATCGGTAATCCAGACTTACTGGTGAAAAACCAAATTATCAAAATTCGCGATGTGCCCAGTATTTCGGACAATTGAATCGAACTATTGACTCCGTTTGTAACCAAGGGGCTAAATCTTGATTTGTTCCTAAAAGCTCCAAACTGTGATCATCACTTATGGATGAAATGTTAATGAAACGACCAGTATAACGGAGGCTGGAGTGATCATGAATATCATGAGGTAGTAAGGTGTAAGCAGTTTTTAGAAACCCCTTGTGATCAGCAGTGGCGATTCGCCCGTCTGCTTCGTTTTTGTTGTCTGCGACCGGATCATTTAGGTAACCGTAATTCGTAGTCGAAACTCAGGGGCCAGAAGGACGCATAGGCTATTGAACGAACGTACCGATGAGCGAATAACTTTCTGCAAGCACACCCAATTTGGCTAGCGCTGTCGTAACGCCGGTTAGGCATTGAATTAACCAACTTTTTTTTTCACATTCTTGTAATAAGATAGATTCAAGTAATTTTTGCTTGAAACGGAATGCTGTCCAATTTTTGTGTTAAGCGAGGTCGTTAGCTCAGCCTTTTCAAAGCGAATGGGTCTGGAGGTAAATATACCGTCATCGCATTCACGTCTCTGTTGATAGTTACAATTTTGACAAAGTAGAGGGCTTTGTTTATCTTTGAACTAGCATTAACACCAACAACAATGTCAACAAGTTCCACTTTGGGCTGGTAAGCAAATGAAGGGTAAAGTCCTCTCTCGACGGAATGAAAACTATCCCCTTATCCCCTCATCATGCCAGTGCTATTTGATGGCGCAGAAGCATGGATGCTGTCAACATCAGATGACATTGCCCTTGGACTGTTCGTGAGAAGGATTCTCTGAGTGGAGAAGGACTTGGGTTCACTTGGTGTATCCAGTTGGCGCCGGTTAGCAAACCAAAGGAACAACTGGCGTGCCAAAATCGCCTAGGCGGTTAAAGATCCAGTTATTGATTGATTGATTGAGTGAGTTCGCCTAAGCTGTGGTAGCATACATAGGTACTGCAGGATTACAGAAGCATCCGAGACATTTCAATTAAAATTTATGTTGGGTGTTCACCCTAAATTCTTCTAAAAATAGTACCATCCACTGAAAATTGCCATTGATAACTTTCATCAAGTTCCCCCTTCTCCAAATATACGGTTTGGAGGGTGCACTTGACTTTCGATTATTTTTTCGCTAATTGCTTGGTCAGCGGAGTTTTTCCACCCATATATACATACATACCATCAAATAAAACCTCTAACTCACTGCAATCTCCGATCATCTTGAGCCTGCGCGACGCAATTGGGCGTATGGTCCATTTGCACCGACTCAATCCAAATTCAGTCCACTCGTCAACATATTTTTGGGGGAGACTACGATTTCTGAAGCGCCGCGATTTGATGACTGATTCTAGTAGAACTCGACGAAATAAACACTCGGAAACGAAGCGAGGTATCGAAATTTTTTATTCTTGAAAAAGTGTTTATTTCGTCGAGTTCTACTAGAATCAGTCATCAAATCGCGGCGCTTCAGAAATCGTAGTCTCCCCTATTTTTGTGTTTTGAGAGCACTACCTGCCGCAAAATCGACACTGACACACACAAGATTGTAACCAAGCCCCGTGCCGCACAACGGGACACAAAACTGCTAACCACTGAACCGCAACAGAGCGATGTTTTTTGATCAAATGCATGAGAAACTAGAAAGGTACGTGGTTTGAACTGCAGTGCACATAAAACGTAGAAATCTTTTGATTATTACACAATATAAAATTATATCTTTTGTGTTTGCGAAACCATTTGCTGCATAAAATTCGATCGTTGTTGTTATTACTAACAAAACGCCAATTTTTTTAAAATCAAACTCACGTCAGTTGTTAGTGCGTAGTCGATTCAGATTAAACTGCAACACACTATTTTCTTTCAATTTCTTTTCGTGATTCATTTAATAACCGTATTCAAATTAATCAACACTGCTTCAGCTTTCACTTTTTTTCTCAAGTTTCGTGTTGGTAACAACATCGACTAAGTTTTTTGAGAGTTCTCAACCTCATAATGTATCCACATAACCACAAGTTATTTTCGCGCGGCAGCCGATTTCATATTTGTAAAGTTTGGATGTATTTATACACAAACACTTAATGGCACAAGTACACACAATTTATATATTCAGTAATAGTTGGGTGACGAGAACTGTTATATACAAACATACATATATATGAACAAAGACGTACATATACAGACATTCAATAAGCAGATTCATAAAAATAACGAAATAGAAATCTGTTTATTAAATTTTAGTTGTATTGCTTTTAAAAAAGTTGGATTGTTGTGATTATAGCTTTCTGTTGGTCATCCTATAGAGTTCTAATTTTTGGGTCTTTTATACATCCGTAATTTGGTGAAATACTTAGACTTATACATTCGGTTAACAGATGCGGTCACTGAATTTCAAAGTGACTACAATAGCTTGCCGCAACAAGGCCAAAAACACAAAGTTCACTTTTGCTATACTATAACAAGAATTAAAAACACTGTGGGGAAGGGTGATGATAGCTTACGACGAGCTATTAAGTTCAGAAGGATAGATATACCTGTCCAGGAACATAGCATCCACCTCTCCAGCTATTTAGAGGCGAGTATCTCTCATGGCCACCATTTCGAGGTATCACTCCGGTTGAAAAATTATTCCACCTGAACCCAAAAACGCAGGAGGAACCAAGGAAGTTAGAAAGTGCCCTCTTACTAATGAAGGGTTCACTACCCCATGGAAAAACTTGAGTGATAAAGATAGGTACGAAAACAAACGTATCCTTTCAACTTCAAATTCTATTAAAAAATTACTGCGATATATTAATAATTGAGTCGCAGCATTACAAAGCCACCAAGTTCACATATCGAGCTGAGATGCAGTACTTACATATCTCAGCTCGAAGAAGCTGACAGAGAGTACACTGGCGTTGTGGGAACATACGGTAGAGAATAAAACGGAAATATCGAAGTCGCAGGATATGGATAAGTTCATTCAAATAGGTTCCAAAACATAGAAACTGTCTCAAGTCTGAAGGGGAAAGACATACAAAAGTGGCAAGGCCACAAATAACTAAGCGTACCTCCGAAACTCCACACAAGCTTAGTCAATAGTCCATTAAGTAAGTGGACATTAGGATATTGAATGGCATGTCAACATCGCATTATTATCATTGGCATCTTCTTTGAACAACTGGCGTGCTTCCACGGAAAGCTATGGTACATTATTTTCGACGGAAGAAATTAAGATACAAGGATTTTGTGACGCTTCCGAAAAGGCATACGGCTACGGTCTACTTTCGTGTCAAAGATAATGTGAAAGTCTTCGTCAACCTCCTGCTGGCTAAGACCAAAGTAGCTCCCGTTAAAACCACATCCTTACCGCGTTTGGGTACTAATACTACTACCGGAACTTCTGGAATCAGTCATAAACAACCTTATACTGGGACATCGAACCAACTCATATGTGGACGGATTCCACAACAGTACTGGCCTGCATACGAAGACCTCCGTGCTGTTGGCCGACCTTTGTTGCTCATCATTGATAAGGTTGAAAACAAAAATTGGTGTCATGTGCATACAGAGTAAAATCCTGCTGATCTACCTTGTACAGGAGAAGCAGTGTAGGATGTAATCAACAATTTTTTGTGGTGGCAGGGACCTTCTCGGCTAAAATAAGGCGTTCCAAGTTGGACAGCACAAGATATAGACTACCAGAAAGTTATAGTAGAAAAAAAAGCAAGTACATACAACACAAATAAACAATTTTTATGGGACCAGAAAGTTATAGTAGAAAAAAAGCAAGTACATACAACTCAAATAAACAATTTTTATGATATCCTAAATAGATTTGAGGCCCCCACTGATCTAAGTACCGTACCCTTTCTAGCAACACTTGATTTGTTTCTAGATGAGTATGCCCGAAAGATGTAAACTCTGTCAATGGTGCAAGCTCTGTCGGAGCTTCTCGATCTTTACGAGCCGAAGTGAAAGCTTTTATGGATGAAGCATGCAATAAAACTCCATATAAGTATCGCCGTCAATCGGTAACATGGTATTTTATGCCAGGTTTCTCTCCTCGCATGGGCGGTAGTTGAAAGGCAGGAGTTAAGACTTTCAAAATCCACTTTAAAAAGGTCCTATCCGACTATAAATATACTTTCGAAAACTTCTCAACTCTTTTACGTCGAGTTGGTCTTGTCTCAATTCGCAACAACTAAGTCCATCCTCAAATAAACAGGAGCCGCTTACCTCCGGTCTCGGGGGCATCTATTAGCCCCACCAGAAATTTATCCCAAAGAGAATCCAATCTCGATTGTATATCATTGGCAGAAATTAAAGTCCCTACATCATACATTCAGCAGAAGCACAAGAAAATGGAGACTGCTATCAGGGCATTTACAGGGCGATTATCGATGCTTGCAGTGATTTAAATATTCCCTCGGCGACATCAGAAGACATCCCGTCACAGTTCAGGGTGCAGCGTTCTGGCAGGTGCGCAGTTTCACCCACTGGGTCTTACCAGTACCTAGCGACCACAGGGCTGCCGTCGAGCGACTTGACGACTTTGTTACGGCTCTGTACTTTGTTGGCAATTGCAGTAGTGTCAAGTGTGCCCTCCTAAACCCTAACCGTCAGAATGGGGGTGCCATCGACATGAATGTTGAGGACCTGCCTGACCTCCTTTATCCAGGTAGTACAGAGGGCCGCCGAGGACTTAGTAGGAGGCTATGCCAAGTTCCTATACGTTAAGAAACGGTCAAGGTCGGATAGATATCAGTTTACTTTCCAACACAGGTCCTCAATTACATCGCCGGTTACCATTATCGAGAATTCGCCGGCATATGATGCAATAGGGACTCCCTTTGGTGGCTAAAGGAGCTTGGATATGTAATAGTTAAACTAGACTGAAGTCAAGTCGCCCCTGCGTTACCCCTTGTATTCCTTGTACATCTTAACTTATTGTCGATCCTCTAAATAATACCAGCGATTGTCGACCGCGGGAGAGTTGACGGAATAGCTTACCGTGTCAAAACCCATTGACAGGACCAACGCAACTAGGACAGTTCTCTGACAGGGGTGGCCACGGTTAAATCCATGGTTGGCCTGTGTGTTTATGGCATTGAGTACTGTTGTGATACTATGCACTTCCCGGCGAAAGATTTCACCTTGTCACAGGTGAAGGTACGGGGTGTACAGGTCACCTTTCGTTGGTCCTCTCCACCGAAGTATACAGTATGAATTGTCGGCAGAAATAGCATCTCTTTGGGTCCGACGAAGCATGATCTGCGAATGAAATTTCCACTCGGTCATCATGCTTTGTCGGGTTGGATAAGGACCTCACGGTGGACCAAAGCTTACCAACACCCTAGACCAGGTTACAGGACTTTAGCTGCTCCTCTAAATTGTTCCGCTTATGTTGGTCTACCAACGTCCGAATCGCCACGTTCCAATCCCTGATACAGGGATTATGGGGATCGGGGGGGCGAAAACGGTCACCGTCGGTTTCTAGCGCAGCTGCTACAGCCGGAAAATTGGGACGGATTTCAGGGAACCTCCCTGCCGGGATGAAGCGACCGGTAGCAGTAGTGACCAGCATGGGGAACTTTTGCTCGCCCTTCCGAACATACGTAGGTGTGTTAAGAACCGTTAGGTAATCTTCGCGAAACCGACCTAATCAGACTTTTTCAAGTGGATGAAGGTTCCATGATCCGCAGAGACAAAATCAGGAGACCTGGTGGTCCGATGCAGCCGATAGCATAGGTCGCCACGCTATGCTATCTATCAGACCTAGTAATTGTTAGTTAGGTGAGTTACTGCAACTAGCCATAATCCTTGGGAAGCGTCGTCGCTCATCGTGCAGAATATCGAATCGTAATTTTTGTCAAACCAATTCGTTTCCCGTACGATCTGCTGGTAGGCTTGTATGCCAGAGATCGTGATGCACATGGAAGTCACTTACTACCAACCGGTTTTCACCTCTGAGAAGCACCGCACCTAAGTCATGATATCCTGCCGGGCAGCGGATGAGCAGATGGGTATATAAGCAATAAATATTTCGAGCCCAACATCGCCCGACCAGACAGCTATCCCCTGATATTCTTGGCTAGCAAAAGGGGGTTCAGCAACTTTGCGAACAAAAATATGCTCTCCCAAAAACTCTAGGCACCACTATTCGTTAGTAATTTCCAGCTTAACCAGGTCCAGCACCCATGTGATTGACAAGACCTTATCGCTAAGTGGCAGCGCATGGTGGTTAGACCTAAAATAACCACAAATAGCATCTGTCTTGAATTATGCCTTTACACAGCGTTCTCACAAACTATAAACAATATAAGTAGGCATCAGTGGGGAAGTTTTACGCCAAATCAATAAATATTGGTTCTGCATTATAGTTTTTTTTAATTATACATATTTTACATGTATGTTTTTTTAACGTATACACGTATACGTATTTAATGGTTTCCCAGGCAACCGTAATGCGGAATTGCCGGCACATCATCCCCTAAAACAGCGTCAAAGCGAACGTGACGATGATGTATATTTAGTTAATTTTCTCTTCTTATCCACATACTGCTTTAGCACGCAGATGGTCGAGAACAATGCGGTGTCCGAAAACCCTTCTTCAGGATATCACTTGGTCACTGGAGTTTATTTACGCCATCGCCACACCATTTTACTGATAAAACTATTCCAACATATTACACACGTACATATATATATGTATGTATGTATATACATTATATCAAATAAAATGTCTTGCTTGAAGCATGGATTAATACAAACGAGCACAAATTGCGCAGCTGTTCCCGTTTCCTACAGCTAACACCTACGAACAGATTGAAATTTTTAATGGAAAATGATTGTTGCGTGATTTGCCTTAGTTCTGGACATACTGTGTCAAGATGCACAAGTGCTTACAATTGCAATACGTGTCACTCGCGACATCACACCCTCCTGCATCTAAATGCAATTCAGCCAAAGGCAACGACGCGTTGGACGCCTTCGAGGCCTGCCGATGATTCTCCATCGACATCGAGGCAGGTGCAAGTACAACGTGATTCCGATAAAGCAACTGAAAATGCAAACAGAAATTTTAATTCGGTAAATGCCCAGATTAAGGAAGCATGTAACATACAATTGCGGTCCCCCGTCGACCCGTTGTTTAGCTTGACTGCAACTGTCCTGTTTTTACCACAACTAACCGGAAATCTGCCGACAACAAATATGTGCGCGACGACGAGACAAGAATTTCCGGACCTGGTATTAGCGGATAAAAGGTTTTTCATAAATGAACAAATAGACCTCTTTCTCGGTGGAGACATTTATCCACAAATCATATTAAGTGGAATAAATAAAAACGTCTTGAGGACACTTCTAGCCCAATAAACCGTATTCGGATTATAACCGGTAGTGCGGATACCACAAATACACAAAGAAATATAGTTTCGTACTTCAGCGAAGTTGCGCTGGATAAGCAACTTACGGCATTCTGGGAGTTAGAAGATTTACCCAAAACTAAAAGCCTCAATGAAGATGATAAATATTGCGAAGAGCTTTATAAAACGACCACTATCAGAACTAATGAGGGAAAATACATAGTCTCGTTACCATTCCGACAGGAATTTAAAAAATTTCCAAAAAGAGTATAATAGGGTATTAGCAGAGTATGAGACACTAGGACACATGACGAGAATAAATAGTAACATTTCAGCAGACTCATGTGATAATTATTTCTTGCCTCATCACGCCGTTACAAAGGCTGAGAGTACCTTAACTAAAGTTCGCGTGGTTTTCAATGCATCAAGTGCAACCGCTAATGGGGCAAGCTTAAATGACGTCCTCCTACCAGGTCCAGTACTGCAATCAGATCTTCCAATACTGATTCTACGCTGCACTGTGTTGCGGCTAGTGGAAAAGTAACTTTTCTCCGATTATTTTTTTCAGTGTTTTTAATGATGCAATTTTGTCACAGACATTCCAAGTAAACAAAAAACACATAAAGCTTATTTTTATGTTGGCCCGTTGATTTTTAATTGATTTTAGAAGTCAAATATACAAAATTTTCACGAAAAGAGGGGATTTCAGGGCTGTATTCAAAATGATCTCATTTAATTTTGGTGACAGATATTTTGATTCGGAAAAAAAATCTGCCTTCGGACAAGTATCTTCTGTAAAAAAAGGAATGTTGTTTGAGACATTTTCATATGCACCTTTTTTAGAGCGAAACCCCGACTAAAGGTCCATTTTTCCTTTAAATTTGGGTTAGGTAAGCAATATCTAAAAAGTCCCAGAGAGTCCCAGTTCCAAACCACTACAGAAATGTTACATAACACTGTGCAACACTGAAAATGAACTTTGAAAGAGACCTAGCCTAGGCGTTAGGCCTTATAAAACTAAGAAAAACTGTATACTTGAAATTTGCGAAACACCCCCAAAATCTCATTTTAGGGCCAAAAAACTGTTTTTGAGGTCATTCGCTAGTCAATCATCAATATCTTTGCGAATTTTCATCCGATTCAAAAGTTGTTTATATATTTTGAAAGGTTACAAATCACTATTTTTAAAGGCGTATAACTCATCAAAATCAAACGAGAACTGACGAAGCTACAGAGAAAAAAAATCGTAACTTAATAAAAAAAAATTAATTTTGAAACTTTTACTACGATTTTACAATAGTCTTAATTCAGAAAGGTACCTATCAAAGACAATATTATTAAAGTGAATTTAGTACTGCATCGATTAAGCTATTTGAATCGAAAATCGGTTGGAAATTGACAGAGTTATTACTATTTAAATTATTTTAGATGATGACCATATTTAAAAATTCATACATTTTGTTTATCTTTCAACTTCAAATTTTTATTGTGACTGAAAATAAAACAAAATTAATCATTAAAATGCTAAATAACTTTATAGCTAAAAATGTTTGCTTGATCTTCTGCGTTTATAAGACGAGTCATCTGTTTCACGTTTGAGTGACCAGCAGTAATTAGCTATCATCCTAACTTGGTTCTTTCCTGTAAACCGTTTTTCAATGTTGGAGATTTCTTGGTGAAATCTTTCACCTTGTTCGTCGCTGAATTGACCAAGATTATCCGGGAAAAATTCCAAATGAGAATGCAAAAAGTGAATTTTTATAGACATGTTGCATCCCATTTCTCCATAAGCTTCCAAAAATTCATGGACCACCTCAACGTAATTTGAACTTCTCGTGTTTCCAAGAAAGTTTCGGCACAAAGAAATGAAATTCAGCCATGCTCTTTTCTCTACTGGGTTCAATTTTTTTATGAAGTCATCATCAGTCATAATCTTACGAATCTGCGGTCCAACGAAAACGCCTGATCAAAATGTAGAAATAAATTAGGATGAATTCTTTTTGAAGAATTCTTGTTGGGAAATTTTTATAAGTACCTTCTTTAATCTTGGCGTCACTCAACTTGGCGAATACAAGTTTCAGGTGTAGAAAAGCCTCGCTGTTTTTTTCGAGTCGTTTAACAAACTGTTTCATGTACCCCAATTTTAAATGCAATGGCGGCAAAATTATATCATCAGGCTTAACTAATGCAATATTGAGAACATTATTTTTGCCAATTTGAAACTTTCTCGGTGGCCATATGTTACACTTGTAATGATTTTTGGCACGACTGTCCCATTCACAAAAGTAACAAGGATATTTAGTGTAGCCACCTTGCATTCCAAGTAGAATTATCAGGACTTTAAGGTCCGAGACAATCTGCCAGCGAAATTTATTGTATTTAATCAATCGTAGAATTTTTTCCATCGTTTGATAAGTCTCTTTCATATCAGTAGCGTATGCCACTGGAACTGATGGCAATTCATTTCTGTTGTGCAGCAATACTGCTTTCAGACCTACGATGTTAGTCAATTGAAAATTAATTGATAAATTGTATTCAAATTTAGTTCTCTCACACTCATAACACATTAAATACTTACTTTTGCAAGAACCGTCTAGAAATAATCGCCAATCTTGTGGACAGTGCACGTGATCGAGTGCAGCAAACAAATCATCCACATCAACGCAATAAACTAGTTTGTTATTGGTGTCATCAGCTTTGAAAATGTGTTCGAACGAAGATAGGTCTCTGTCTCGTGCAGACGTTACTTTAAAGTTACTGTCTACTATATTCCACTGCTTTAATCTGGAGGCCAGAATCTCTGTCTGTCTTATAGACAGATCCATATCCCGCACAAGATCACAATAATCGTGATTTGACACGAAATGACGTTCCGTTTCTATTGCTTTGGTTGGAAGGTACGGTTCGTCATTTACCTCATTAGAAGATTTGTGGCTTGAATCAGGAAATGTAGCTGGATTTTTGTCTTCAGTTCGCTGATCTTGTTTTCCTCTTGGAATCGGTTTCGATACAGTCAACACATTGGCATATTCTATGAGGTGGCGAGTTTTATAGTGGTGACCAGTGATTTTTGTTTGGCAAAAGTAACAATCCTCCGGCTTGTGATATATTTGATAATGCCAAGCCATAGGAGTCACAAACGGCAGACGCTGGTCATCACATTTACCGGGTTTCCATTGTTTTAATGTTGTACAGCACATCGAACAAATATATTCGGGTTCATACCAAGCACTTTCCACGTATGAGCAACTGAAAAAGAGGTTGAACGCTTCAACCACAGCTTTATTTGTTCTTAAATCGAACCGATATTTCTTATCAACAAATAGACCGCAGGCGTAACAAAATTTGTTGCGCCTATCACACATTTTACCACACTTATCACACAATATAATTGCGAATCGGTCGCAAGGTTGAATTGACGGCGTAAATTTATTAGATGAGCACTCAAAATTTTTGGAAGTGAATGTGTTTAAAATAATTCCTCATACTTGCTATGTTTCTAGTAAAATAACGCAATGAAATGCGGTCAAAGTAGAAAAATTAAAAAAAAAACTTTTCGCCAGGTAAATTTATTTAATAGCACAAAAAATTTAATAGCTTCGTGAATTTTTGTCCGATTTCATTGCATGAGCACTCAAAATTTTTGGACATGAATGTACTTTCAAAATAATTCCTCATACTTCATATGTTTTTAGTAAAATACTGCAATAAAATGCGGTCAAAGTAGAAAAATTTGAAGAAAAAATTTTTTTTCCAAGTTTACCCGATGAATACTTACAACACGCTGGCTCAAAAAATATATCTTTCTATCTCAATTTAAAGGTATAATCCTTACCTTTCCAAAACATATTTCATATTGAAAATCGGTAAAGAAATGGCCAAGTAATGAAAAGATTAGCGCGTACACTTCCGAAGAACGGTTTTTTAACGGTAAAGCAAGATTTTGAGGGTGTTACAAATTTTTCAAAAACCGTTTTGAGTTATATTCGACCAGGTAAACAATTTCCACTATGTCACTTTAAAAGCTCATTCAATTTTTTCCATTTTGTAACACTGTGTAATTTGTTTCCAACGAACTGTGAAAAAATCAGCTGCCCATACCTGCCCTCCTGGGAGTTATAGCGATTTTAGTATATCACTCTCAGTATTTATTCCATAGAAATAGAACGGAAATTCTCGGAATCACTTATTGAATAATTTAATCATATTGGTTTTCGGGTGACTTTCCGTCATCCCACGTCAAATTTTTATTATTTTCAGACCGGTTTCGGCTAATCGCCATCTTTTCTTTTTTGTCACTAATTAGTCCGCATGTGTGTCCGTCTTTATATAGTGTTTTCCTTTTGCTTGTGGTGGTACCTTTCTCTCTCTCTGTTGTTTTACTATTTTATTCTCTCTCTTTCGCTCTCTCTCTCTCCCCCTTTGTTTTTACGTCTAGGTAGGTGGGTGAAATAATCTGTTATTGCGCGCTTATTTGTATTGTTTTTATTTTGTGGTCTCCCTTTATTTACTACATTTAATTGCTTTCTGATGCGTTTTTCATATAAGTGTTTTAATGGTTCGAATATTACATCAGAATATATAATTATAATTTTGGCAGTCAAGAATTATGGAATACATTAAAATTTCCTATCAGGAACTGCATGAGTTGATGCAACAGAGTAAAACTAGAAACGTGGAGGATGTTTTGGAATTGCTTGATCATGAGCATGGAGTGAAAAGTAGTTTAATATTTCCAAACATAAAAGATAAATTGAAAAAGTTTGTCAATAAGTACAATACACGTCTTCAAGAGTTTAACAGGATGTATGAACGGCTTGGAGCTACGGACTGGATTCAAGAGGGCTATATTGAAGTTGGAAATCATCCAACTACTTCAAAACGAAAACCCGAACCTAAGGAATTTACATTATGCTGTGAGAAAACAAAGAGGAAAAGAAGTATGGAACTAATGGAAACAGAAGAGGTTTCTGCAGATTTAATTAAATACACAGCTGAAGAATTGAGAAAAGAGGAAGAAGGGGATATAAAGGCAGCTTTGGCTTTCTTCATGGACATGAAACTCAGCGTTTATCAGTGGCAAAAGTTAAAAGAATATCATGAAAAATACAATTACTTTCCTAGTTACAGAAAACTTTTAGAAGAGAAAAAGAAATGTTATCCAGAGGATGTCGAGGTAACTGAAAAGTCTGCTTCAGTCAAACTACAATCTCTTTTGGATCACACTGCGAAAAGAATACTGGAATCCCAATCAATTGACCACCTTCAAGCATATGCAGAGAAAGAAATGTTATTGATTAGCAAATGGGGTATGGATGGATCTTCAGGACATAGCCAGTATAAACAAAACTTTACTGACAATACAGCAACTGATAGTAGCTTGTTCACTATATCTATGGTTCCTTTAGTTCTTTCATGCAATAAAGAACAAGTATGGGAGAATCCAACACCATCATCAACCAGATATTGCAGACCAATCAAGTTTGAATATGCTAAGGAGACTGCAGAGTATACAAAGCAACAGGACGATCTCATGAAAGAACAAATAAATAGTATACACGAAACGATTATCAACATAAGCGGATTACAATTTAAAGTAGAACATAAATTGGAGGAAACAATGGTTGATGGAAAAGTCTGTAATTCTTTATCAGATAACAAGTCTGCAGCAACATGTTACATTTGCCACGCAAAGCCCAGTGAAATGAATCAGTTGGACAAAATTGTTAAAAGGACACCCAATCAGGAAGCTTATAGATTTGGATTATCAACATTACATTGTAGAATAAGATTTATGGAAACCCTACTGAACATTGCTTATCAAATCACTATGCGCAAGGCAGGGGAAACAAAGAGAACTAAGCTCAGTGAAGATGAGAAGATTATTAGAGATCAAAGAAAAAAGGAAGTTCAACAAAATTTGAAAGATCAGCTCCAAATAACTGTCGATGTTGTGAAACAAGGAAGTGGAACAACTAATGACGGTAACACAGCAAGGAAATTCTTTAGTGATCCTGAGGAAACCGCTCTGGCCACAGGAGTAGATACCGAACTTATAAGAAGGTTTTCTAGTATTCTTCAAGCTATAACTTCTGGATATAAGATAGACTGCGATAAGTTCTCTAAGTACGGAAAAGAAACTGCTGGTCTCTATGTAAAGAAATATTCGTGGCATTATATGTCACCAACTGTCCACAAGGTTCTTATTCATGGAGCTGAAATAATTCGTTCATTTTTGGTCCCCATTGGCCAACTATCAGAAGAAGCATTGGAAGCAGGAAACAAGGACTTCAGAAACACAAGGCTTTACCATGTGAGGAAAACATCAAGAAACGACAATTGTGAAGACATATTACTTTATCTGCTCGCCAATTCTGATCCCGCAATCACAAGTAGGAGAATACTGAAGGAGAAGAAACACCTGAAATTATCAGAGGAAGCAATGAACTTATTGGTAGATGACTGATAATTTGTAATTTTTCTGTAGAATGCAATAAAATATGCCTGTGTTATAAAATAGTATCTTCAAATTTTTTTTTTATTCTACATCTATTCTAGCACTCCACAAAAATGAGCATAACTCTCTTAAACCTGAAGCTTTTGACTTCAAACCGGTATCAAATTAAAGCTTTTATTGCCACCTTGAAATAGATTTTGGTTTTATATAAAATTTCAGAGTTTTTCAACAAATATCGAAAAATAATGAAAATTTTACGTTTATAATTCTTGTTCGGACCACCCTATCCTTTATTTAAAAAGCTAAAAAACTAATAGGGTATTTATCAGAAATAAAAGAAGAATTAAAATAAATTTTTTTTGTAAATTTTTCGAACTTTTTTTTTTTTTTGACTTTTGTTGAAAATTTGACGCAACAATTTTTTTCGGTGTACATTTTTTTTCACTCATTCTGTTTGGGATTTCATTCTGACCAATCTGTAGAAGTTTCTCATCGATACAATTAAAATTACAGTTTAGGCAATATGATTTCCAAAAAATTCCGGTTTCGCAACACTGTGCGCAGGAGGTTATACAGATATGTTTTCAACAGTGACATCGAGAAAATGTTCAGACAAATTTGGATAAACGATAACCAGGCGAAATATCAGCGCATCGTCTTTCGGGCAAACCCGAACGAATCAACGAGCCTATATGAATTAAAGACGGTTACGTTTGGAATAAACTGTGCTCCTTACCTGGCCATAAGGACACTGTTGCAGTTGGCCGATGACGTAGAAAGCTCGCATCCAATAGCAGCTAATATTCTGAGAAAATGCATGTACGTAGATGACGTACTTGCAGAAGGACACAGCATCGAATCTACCATAAAGGCAAGGGACGAAATTTCTACGGTACTGCGGTCAGCAGGTTTTCCCTTACGAAAATGGACGGCCAACTGCGAGGATGTAATAGCAGACATTCCAAAAAAGGATTTACTAAGCGAAGATTTTTTGGAATTCGAGGACACCAGCACAGTTAAAACTCTTGGAATAAGATGGAACGCCCATTCGGATTTTTTTTACATCCTAACAAGACCAATGGGGCATAGTGGCACAGTCACTAAAAGGTCGATATTGTCTTCCATCTCCAATCTGTTCGATCCGCTAGGATGGCTTGCGCCCATTGTAATAGTAGCCAAAATATTGATGCAAACCATTTGGCTGGAAGGCACAGAAAAATGGCAAAATTTTACCAAACACTACCGCGAGATAGAGAGGATTAAGATACCGCGTTGGGTCTATTTTTCTCCCGCCCATGACGTCGAAGTACATGGCTTCTGCGATGCTTCAGAAAAAGCGTATGCAGCTACGGTATACTTACGGGTTAAGCAGGGTAGTGAAGTTCTAGTGAATCTGCTGGTAGCAAAAACATAAATTGCTCCAGTTAAAACTATTTCCCTGCCCCGATTAGAACTCTGCGGCGCGGTATTGCTCACCGAAAGCATTGAGTCGGTACTTGGCAACCTACCACTAGGACAGGTACAAGTACACTTATGGACAGATTCCACAATTGTGCTTGCATGGAACCGCCATGTTCGTGGTCAACGTTCGTAGCACATCGGATAACCAAAATTGTCGACAAAGTCGGAAATACAGACTGGCTTCATGTGGAGTCGGCATCAAATCCAGCAGATATGGCGAGAAGAGGAGTTCTCGCCTACGAATTAGTCGATAACACTCAGTGGTGGCATGGCCCTTCTTGGTTGCAAGAAGACAAGGAAAATTGGCCAAGACAAGAGACAAGCTATAACACCAACATCGAAGAAAAAAGGGCGCATTTATGTGCAACCATAACAATACAAAATTTTTGTCGATAGGTTTTCAGATTTACCGAAAGCTTTGATAGTCTTATCATATCTTATGAGATTCTACCAAAGCACTCATCCGAACAAAAAAGCTTCCTTTCGAGTAGAGTCTTGTTTAATTTCATCCGATGAAATTAAGGCAACGACACAACGCTTAATAATCCTTTACCAGAAGCAATACCATAGTGATGAATATTCGAACCTAAAGTCAAAGAAACCCATCGATAGGAAAAGCGAAGTGCTACCCCTTAACCCGTTCTTAGATAAAAATTGGATTATGAGGACACGAGGTCGTCTTGGCGCATCGCTAGATTTAGCGTACAACGAGCGTCACCCAATAATCCTTCCTTATAAGTGCCGATTGGCCCGTCTTGTTGTCCAATTTATCCATCAAATCTCCCTGCATGGCGAGAATCAATTAATGCTGCGTCTCATTCGAACGCAATACTGGATTCCCCGAGTCAAAAATATGGTAAAGTCCGTCATCCATAATTGTAAGGTCTGCACAATCCACAGAAAACAAACCCAAACGCAGCTTATGGGAGTGCTCCCTCAGGAACGCACCTCCTATTCGCGTGCTTTTACAAACACGGGTGTAGATTTCGCAGGACCTTTCGATACCAAAAACTTCCGCGGCAGAGGTTGTCGCTCCTCAAAGGGTTACCTCTGCCTGTTTGTGTGCTTCGCCACTAAGGCTATACACTTGGAAGCCACCAATGACCTTAGCACTGTATCTTTTTTGGCAGCCTTTGCTAGGTTCATAGCCAGGAGAGGATGCCCAAAAAATGTTTACTCCGACAATGGCACCAACTATGTCGGAGCTTCGCGATCTCTACGATCAGAATTTAAAGCTTTTATAACCGAAGCGCGAAATAGTACAATGATTAAATATAGCCACCAGATAATCACATGGCATTTCTTACCCACTGCAGCGCCTCGTATGGGCGGATTGTGGGAAGGAGGGGTAAAAAGTTTTAAAACCCGTTTTAAAAAGTTTGCTTCCGGCTTCAGTTATACATTCGAAGAGTTCACAACTCTTTTATGCCCAATCGAGTCTTGCCTTAACTCCCGTCCGTTAAGCCCCTCTTCGAATGAACCTTCCGACTTGGAGCCTCTTTCCCCCGGTCACTTCCTAGTAGGTGGACACCTATTAGCTCCACCTGAACTAGAAGTCAACGAAAGCCCTGCCTCGATCGTAAGCCGAGGGCAGAAACTTAAAGCCCTACATCAAACATTTTGTAAAAGATGGAAGGCTGAATATCTGCTGAAAATGCAGAAATGCACAAAGTGGAAACATCCGCAAACTAACATAAAAACAGGAGATCTTGTGGTTATAAAAGAAGATAATCTACCGTCTAATATGTGGAGACTGGGAAGAGTCATCAACCTACACCTAGGCTCGGATAACCGGGTACGCGTCGGCGACATCTATACTACGAAGGGGCAAACCAGCAGACCAATAACGAAATTGGTATTGCTGCCCTCCATCGAAAATACCGCTACTTCCCCTACCCAAGGATAAGTACTTAAAAAAAAAAAAAATCATAAATAGTACGTGTAGTACCAGAAAATGAAGAAATCTGCTCTGCCATTTTTTCTAGCAATATAAGTACCTAACTTGAAAATGTTCCGATGTATTGAAATTTGTTGTACTATAAAAGATTTTAATATCTTATTGTGCTAATTTGCCCTAAGAAATAATGAAAATAATGAATGTATTATCTACGACGTGGCGTACAGATGTAAAGAAATCTGCGAAATCATGTTTCTTACATACATCAAGTAGTGGTTATTTGGTACACGATACCCGTAC
This sequence comes from Anomoia purmunda, assembly GCA_951828415.1. Classification (NCBI taxonomy): domain Eukaryota; kingdom Metazoa; phylum Arthropoda; class Insecta; order Diptera; family Tephritidae; genus Anomoia; species Anomoia purmunda. Next base: position 49,060,612 of record OX639994.1, read on the forward strand.
AAAACTAACTGCCAAACTAACCAATAGTTGGAGTTAATTGTGAAAAATGGTCATTTAATACCCGATACTATTACAAAACTAACCGAGAAACTAACCAATAGTTTCAGTTAATTTTGAAAAGTGGTCATGTGATATCCGAAACTATTTCAAAATTAACCGACAACTAGTTAATTTTCCGGAATTTATGACCGATTGTCAAAAATCAGCCCGGTTCCACCCTAACATTAGTTGTGAAAACCTTAAACCCTAAAAACCCTATCCACTAACTAAAGTTCACAGCGTAAAGAAAATTTGCTTTCAATGAAAGAAACACGCAAGAAGCTGAGAGAACGTAAGACCATTTTTTTTGGAAACATCTAAGTACTAATGTTTACCCTATACACATAAAACTTTTAAATATATATACATATGTATAAGAACAAAACAATTACTTGATTATGAACAGCTCCACTGGTGTCCCGCTCCTCACATCGTGGAAATTATTCAATTTGTTCACCTGTTGGGAAAGAAAACAAATTAGTTTCAGCGTACAAAATTGATTAGACAACACAAAAAAAAAATCGATCCACATTGATACTTTACAACCTCCTTTTTGCTTCCGGTCATCATCCGCCATCTTCGCATGGCATACCCCTCCTCCAGCCGACTGTGCCCTCGCAATCGAATGCAACACACCACAATGTGCATGTAGATGTATATCGATATACATACATACACATGCACCTACTTACATATGTACGTAAAAACTCCAAAATTTATGTACAAAAAATCATTTTATTATTATTATTATAAATATATAAATACCACTTACCTGATCCTCGCCGCCGTACACATGCATGCGTCCACCATTGCAATGAATGCGATGTATGCATATGGTACGACAGGCACTGTTAGCCAGCTGCACATGGCGACATGTACCCCAACCTCAAAATGACGTGTTCCACACACGTACTTTTGCCATCACAAGCATGTTTCTGGGTCCCGACGACGAAAACTCGGAAGATACCACGCACACGGTTCTTGGCTTCGATTAACAGCCAAATATCCTTTTATATTATCCACTTAATACGAAAGGCAAAACTGCTATGGAAAATAAAATTTTTCAAAGTCTCGCCTCGCCACCCAAAATGGAACTTTATAAAAAAAACTAGTGCACCAAGCACTACCACGAAATGCGCGCACTAATCACTACTTTTTTTTCACAATTTTTTTTAATTAATCTACAACTTTTTTTACTATTACTTCCCTAATTTCAAAATAAGCAAAAAATTCCACACTCACTCGCGGCTGAAAATCACGTATAAATAATTTGTACACATTCAGTTACCGGCTGGCCCTGTGGTCAGCAAATTATGCACAGTGGCATACAAACTGTTTGTGGGTGGTAGACCAGATTGCTGACCTACCTCACCACAATCAAATAACTAATGCACAAAAACCAAACAAAAAAACAGAATGTTGAGCCATTTCATGGTGGGCGGCACTTTGCACGAATACAAAAATACAGGAATAGGTAGTTCACATCAGTTTTTTATTTCTTTTCAATATATTGTAAACATCATATGCAGTCAGGTGTTAGGTCACAACACTGACCAGTCCATCAGGTTTTTTTACGATATATGCAAATATATCGCAATGCCATATACGTTCGCAACAGTGGAACATAGCCAAGTCCACCACCTTTAGGTTAGGCACCATCTACCGATGGGGGGCGCAAGGTTACCGATACGATCACACCCAAATACCATTTTTACAGTGGGTGATGAAAGCTTATGGACACTTGGCGCATAAATACACCACATATATATAACAAATACATAAATTCACAAAATTTATAATGAAATACATACATATGTATATAGATAAACACATTTTTTTGTACTTTCATTATTTCATGAAACAAATTTTTTTGTGACTTTTATTTTTTCTTCAATTCAATTTATTCTTTTTTCTTTAACCTATTCCGTAAAAATTTTTCGCACCATCGATTTTAAAATTTCTTTCTACTATTTTTTTTACAATTCATAGTTCAATTTTTATTCAATGTATATTTTTTTCAAAAGAAATCCTTCTAAGCGGTATTAAAACTTAAAGCACCGACTAATTACACTGGAAAATATCGGGTTTGCATATTCTCGCAATTAATTCAGTCTTTAGCTTACACATGTCAAATATCTATAACTATTTTATATTACTATATAATCGTTGGTTATTCTTCTACATCACTTGCCACCCAATATTCCACCACATTAATCAATGAAATAAATACACAAAACTTTTAGACCATGGGCCGTTTCACAGCAACGCGCAACAAAACGGAGCAGCGTGCCGTCCGTTTCGACGTGGCATGCCGATTATGCCATAAAAACCACGGCATAAGAGTTTGCCCGATCTACCGAGCCAAGTCTGCGGAAGAGAGGCTGCGGGTGGTATTAATCCACCACTACTGCGCGAACTGTCTGTCGCCTTTCCATAAACAGGAGATCTGCAGCAGCATCGGGCGCTGCCATCGGTGTAACGAAAGACACCATACCTCACTGCATCTCCAGTTCGAAAACGACCGTCGGCCAACGATCCCGCCAGCCGAGGATGACGATGATCGATCCGACGTACTGTCGATCAATCTGACCGGCCAGATAAAGTCGTGGGCACAGCAGGTGGCGGAAGCTGAAGATGAAGAAGAAGCTTCGGTGACCCAGGTGGTCCCACTCCCAGCGGGTGGAGGCTCGGACACCCGAATTTTCCGACCTTCACTACATCATGAACGGCGAAGGCGCAGCTCGGAAACCAGTCCTCTACGACTGCCCAGGCAGCGCGGCGTTGGATCCCGTCCATTCAGACCGCCTGCCCATGAGACCAAACGACGAGTGACTGGCGTGGGAACTCGTCCTTCCCAACCAGCGCAACATCAGCAAATGGGTGGCTCGGGAACGCGTCCTTTCCGACCATCACATAACGCAGCGAATTGGCGGCGAGTTGACTCGGAAACCCGTCCTTCCCGATCACAACAACGACGCGCCCCATACCACGTTCCACAACATAGGGAAGAGACGCTACAAATAGCGCGCGAACAACAACAACCAACATTCCGGTCGGGCCGTTTGCTCGACAGCACAACCGCCCCTCTCATGAGGGCATATGAGGCAATCGCACCGACAGCGATCGTCAAGATAGAGGCAGGCGGCTGCCTGCATTTAGTGCGGGCCTTAGTAGATCCGTGCGCGCCCAGCACCATTATATCCAGCGAATTGGCACGAACGCTCAGACTGGACCAAATCCACATTCCAAGCAAGCGTCACCACTTTTACTTGTAAAATGTGCCAACTCTTTTTGTTGGGGTTTCGAAAGGATGACGTGTGATTTGTGGCGGCTTTGGCACTCTCACAGCTCTACCATCCTTCAACCCTGACAATGTCTCAAGGGTCTGAAAACTTGTCCATATCTTCCCACTTGGGTATGTCGTTTTTATGGTCTATGGTTTGTTCCCATAGAGCCAGTGTACTGTCAGGCAGCTTCGTCGAGTAGAGATAAACGACAATTGCGTCCCAGTTCGATATGTCAATTTGATGACTCTTCAAGGCTGATAAGCAATTGTTTATCTCTCGCTGCAAACTTTTTATAGAGCTACCACACTCAAACTATATTGCCTTTAAGTTAAACAATAGTTTTAGTTGCGTGTTAACTAAAATACGCTTGTTTTCATAGCGTTCACACAAGTTTTTCCACGCTGTAGTAAAGCCTTCATTAGTTAGTGGGCACTTTCTTACTATTTCTTTGGCCTCCCCTTGTGTCTTATGGTTGAGATGAAAAAGTTTCTCAACTGGGGTGAGCCGTTTATTGAGGATGTAGGAACACTACTCTAAAATTTGGATCGAAGTTTATATCTTCTTCTTTGGAGTGAAATGGAGTTTTGTCTACTAGCAAAACCGCTTTAAGGGGCTTATTGTTATCTTCCAAAAACTTTTTGACATGAGGAATAAATTGGTTTTTTAACCAATCTTTAAATAAAAGTGTCGACATCCAGCCTTTTTTCGAAGATTTGTATATAACAGGGAGATTATGGTTTTTGAAAACGCGTGGCTTAGCTGATTTCCCAATTACAAGAAGTGGTAATTTATGAGTTCCTTTGGCGCTTGAGCAAGGCATGAATGTGAAGCGATCCTTTGAAACTTTTCTGCCGGGAGCTGAGGTTTCATTTACGTGAACATGCGTTGAATTTGGAAGAACTCTCCAAAATAATGCAGACTCATCAGCATTGTAAACTTGCGTTTCATCTTCAATAATTTTATGAAATCTTTCTTTAAAGGGCTGTACGGCAGCGGTATCGCTAGATAATTTTTCTCCACAAACTTTAAGGCGTCAAATCCCATGTCGCTTTTTAAATTTGTCAAGCCAACCTGAGCTTGCTTGAAAATCGTCTCTTTTTGTTATTTCTCTATAAAAAAATTTTGCTTTCATTTGTAGCATATCTGATGACACGGGTAAATGGTAATTTCTTTGCTGCAAAAACCACACCATCACAGCTTCTTCTACTTGTGGATGCTCACCTTGCCTGATATTCTTTCTTTTTCCTGGAAAAAATTTGGTACAATCATTTATATTTTATTGGTTGAATTTCAGCTTACCTGATCCTTGGAATGTTTCCGACACATATTTTCGAATCTTTTCTTTATTTTTCTTTATATCAAAAATTGTAGATTTCGATAATTTAAAATGTTCAGCTGCATATCTTATTGATTTCCCTGAGTCAAGAAATTCTAAAACTTTGCATTTTTCGGTGATATTTATCCTTTTATGTTGCTTTTTTATCGCTGACATTCTCTAATTACTTTTTTTTAATACGCAGAATATTATAAACTGTAACCACAGCTTGCCAATAATAAATACGACGTGCACACAAAAATTCACTACACAGACTGAATTAACTATACATATGTGTGTACATATGTGCATACATGCATTTGAAAATCAAAGCCTACTTGATGTAAAAGCGGACAGTTAATTTGAAAACAAAACATGCTAGAGTTTTTTCTGTCCGAATTATAGAGGTAAAATATGAAAAATGTCCGGAGTGTGCAGGTGTCCGCATTACTGGGAAGACCGGAAAAGTGAGTGTCCGGAAAAACGAGATAGTACTGTATACCTAACTCTGATATTGTTAAAAAAGTTCCGCAAAATGACAATTACCAGTAAATTTTTATATGTCTGTTTCTTTATTAACCGATTTTTCTTTAATTTCAGTCAAGTGGTTATTTTTTAAAATGTGATGAAAAAAAACACTTGCCACCGAAATGTGTCGACGTATATATGTATAATTGTGTTTTAACAAGTAAAGTGGGTACTTAGTTATGTGCCAGTGATATTGTTGATTTACTTGTTGGTTATATATACAAAATTACAACAAAGGCTCAAAAGTGATTATGTGAAAACGCAATAGTGTGCAATAGAAATAATGTTTCTTGAATCAGTGAACTAGTGACTTGCAAATTAACAATTATGCTATGCCAATGAGCAGTATTGAACAAAAGAAAGTTATGCCGATTTACTTTAAAGTAAATGTTCACTCCGTTCGCCAAATGGCAACCCTAACTTACCGCTTTCGTCAAAAAGCTCTGCTCAAAAACTTCGGCCTCTCTGAAGTTAAAGGAAGCCGTTGCTTCCTCCCTTTTTTTCTTCTTTTGGCGATCCCCACAGCAGACAGACGCGCTCTTCACTCAGCTATTCATTGGTCCAATCGAGCCGGATTTCTAAGACGGAATTAAAATTTAAAAGAAAATTGGACACACACAAACAATTGGAATTTGGATAATCAAGTACTACACAAATTACCAACATCATATACGAGCACAGTAAAACAATATAAAACACCAACCAAATCAAACGAAATAAGGTAAGCTCGTGAATTTAAAAGGGTGCAATTCAACCAATTTGAGTTGCATCAAATAAAGCGGAAAAATAAAATTTGAGCAAAGTAGAGGCCAGAACATATTTTTGGTACTTTACTTTTGCATACAAATAAAAAGGGGACAAAGACAATTCTTTGTTAGTGTACTTCGGTAAGTGCAAACCCTATTACCGCTCCTTTCGGTATACATATGTACATTTACATTTATATGTACTACAGTAAAAGCTTACATAAAAAAAAATTTATTACATGTTTATTCTGTGTACATAAATCAAGAAAAAGGAAAATTTCTCGCCTTTGCCTTGATCTTCCTTTTTAAATATTCATACCAATATATATATACAGTCCACATATTAGCTCATTTCCTTGTATATAAAGTTCAAAAAGCTCGTAATAAACACTCCTTTAGAGTGCGGAAAAATAATAAGCATACATATACGTATATGTATGTACATAGAACAAAAAAGAGATCAAGTACTAGCGGCATCTAATGTTACAAGCGGTAACATTAAATAAAGCTAAGAGTAAAACGAGAGAATTTATTTTTGTCATTTACCAAACACTTAAAAAATTTCCGATCTGACACTCTTATTAACTCGCTGTAATATTCAAGAGTTCTCACGCGTCATTTGTTTTGCGCTATATTCGCAACTCAGCCTACCCACTGGCTTACTATTTATATATACATACGTACATATAAATATATTTTCGCTACAATTAGCGAACACAAAAACAGCAATAGAATTATATGTGCTGTATTTACGCGAGTGAATTTTTGCAAACAAAAAAAAGTGAACGCAAGCGCTAGCAGTGGAGATAGCAGCGCAGCAGAGCAGCAGTGCAGCATACACACCAACTGTGTGGGAGTGGGTAAGGCCAACAACAATAACAGGCATACGCACGACAAAGGGAGTCTACCCAGCGGACAAATCAACAGTGGGCAGACACCAATTAAATCAGTGACATAATTATTTTAAAAAATTTGTGATTTCAAATAAATAAATATTTCGTGCTTTGTAATTATAAATAAAACCGAGGCAATTAAGTGAAATAAAATTAAATAAAATTTTTAATTTTGTTGTTTTTTCAATACGGCAAACTTTGAAAGTTTTGCCTGTATTAAAGCAAGTGCATATATTGTTGTTGCGGCAATATATATAAAACGCAAAGGTGACTAGACAGCAAACTTAATGTTTTTGCTCGTTTTATAAATTTAAATTTAAATTTTTTTGTGCGAGTTTAATAAATTAATTTGACTTTAAATTCGAGTTCATCTAAGTTTTCAAAGTTGTCACTTCTTAAAAAATTTGTGTTCACGTTCTAATTGAATAAAATTTAATTATTTAAATAATTTAAAAGCTTTAATAGTAAATATTTGTAATTTTACTGGTCTGGTGTTATTTTTCAAATTAAAGCTCTAACGCTGCAAATTTTTGGAGTTTTGATCATTTATCGACTCCATTAATATTTTTTAAATATTTATTTACGAAACTTTTTGTTCATCGATCGTTTATCGGTGTATACATATTTTCGTTCAGATTTTCGTAACTAATTTTAGCCAGCCGTTTTTTTTATGCGTTGATCTTTGTGAATATTTCGCTAAATATTCACAATTAAAATATTTTAGTGGAACATAACTGCTAAATTTTCGTCAATCTTTTACTTCTTTTAGTTTAAAATTTTTCTTTCTATCTTGACCAGTTGTCGAAATTCTGAAAATCATTTATTTGAATATTTTTGATAATTTTTAATTGTTTTTAAATTTTGTTGTGGGGATTCGATCGTTACCGATCCGTTCTATTAATTTTAAATAAATAATCAATCGCTAGTCGATTTGTTTTTTTTTTCGTACGATCATATATCGTCGGTTTAAAGATTATTTAAACAATTTTTTGCCTTTTAAATAAAATGTTTCTACTTTTTTGAAAATAAAATGGCATCGTTAGCAAAATTCTTCCAAGCAGCAGATGCTCTTTTAGAATTTGAAGGTTGTATCACGCCTACAGTCACAAATCAGAGCACTTTCTCTCTTGAAATTCAACAAGAAGAGTTAAAGTCGCTCTGGGCTGAAGTAAAGGCTGAATATAAAAGTTGTTTGTCGAATGTAAATTCGATGTGCACCGATCACGAGGCTACTATAGAATCGATCAAGCTCAAATATTCCAACTGCTATCAAGCATATGTTTGTTGTGGAGCTTTGATGGGTGAGCACATACACAGTCTCACTATGTTCAACCAAAACTCGAATTCAACCACTATTCAGCCTGAACGGTTGGTTGAGACTTCAGTTATGCCTAGTATTCACCTGCCTCCATGCGATACCGAAATATTTCATGGTGATTATTTAAAGTGGCCCTTCTTTAGGGACATGTTCACCGCCATTTATCGGAATAACGCTAGATTATCTCCGGTGGAAAAACTTTTCCACCTTAATCAGAAAACTCGAGGTGAGGCGAGGGAAATAGTACAGAAAGCCCCCCTCACTAATGATGGTTTTGCGTTGGCATGGACTAATTTAACAGATAGGTATGAAAATAGGCGAATTTTAATAAACTCTCAGTTGAAGATATTGTTTAATTTGTCATATATCTCCTCAGAGTCAGGAACAGCGCTGAAAAAATTGCAACGAGAAATTAACAGTTGCATTTCGGCGCTCCAACTACAGGGTATAAATATTGAATGTTGGGATGCGATTTTCACATATTTGTGTTCGACTAGGCTCCCAGAAAATACCCTCGCTCTGTGGGAACAAACTTTGGAAGAAAAAACTGAAATTCCAAAGTGGGTGGACTTAGACAAATTTCTCAACAATAGGTTTCAAACACTTGAAACAGTGTCCGATCTTAAAGGGCATTCTAACGTCCAACCCACAGCGAGCATGGCATTTAATAATAACTCGTCAAAGACCTTCAAGCAATATAATCAACTCCAAACAAAGAGAGTAAATACACATCTCATTAAACCAAACAATGTACGATGTAAACTCTGTTCTTCGCCAACTCATGTCCTAAAAACATGTCAAAGGTTTTTGGATATGAGTGCAAGTGCAAGATTTTCTGCCGCGAAAAAACACCGTCTCTGCCTTAACTGCTTGTCAGATGCACATGAAATAAATGACTGCAAAAGCAGTTTCACGTGTGCTAAGTGCAGAAAAAGGCATCACACTATGCTTCATAGGGAGCAAAGTGAAGAGCCGTGTACGTCAAACGTACAAGAGACTTCAACTAAGTCTCATACGGCGTCCATCAAAGCCAATGCATCTAATTGTCCAGTTGACAATAACCGATGTATGCTTCTAGGGACTGCTATGGTGACCATTTGTCACAAAAATAGCTCATACACTGCCAGAGCCTTAATATATTCAGGATCCGAAGGAACCTTTTTTCTGAACGCTTACAAAAGCGCCTGAATCTGACTACTAAGGGTATATGCGCACAAGTATCGGGGCTAAATGGAACCATCTCCGGAAGGGTACAAAAAGTTTGTACTTTAAGTATTGGCTCCCCTCGTAATAAAGGTTTCCGGATCAAAGTCGATGCTTTGGTTCTTCCCAAACTAACAGGTTTTCTACCGTCTCAAACGATCAGTGATGCAATTTTAAAATCGCTTCCTGATATCCCGTTGGCAGATAGTAACTTTTTTAAGAGCCAACAAATTGACTTGTTAATTGGTGGAGACCTTTATCCAAAAGTGGTTTTAAATGGGGTAAAGTCGAATATTCTCGACACTCTCATGGCTCAAAACACGGTGTTCGGATGGATCTTAACCGGACCCGTGCTGAGTGGAAGGGTTCCGAAGACCACGTATCTTTCATACTTTAGTGAGGTCTCACTAGATCAACAAATCACTAAGTTTTGGGAGTTAGAAGAAGTACCAAAGACCAAATTTACTACGGTCGAAGAAGAACAGTGCGAGCGGTTCTACACAGATACCACCTTCCGCAATCACGAAGGTCGGTATGTAGTTTCGCTCCCGTTCAAACTTACACCTCTAAGGGAACATATGGGCGCTTCTCGTCATATCGCGATGAGACAATTTCTCAGAAGTGAGATGTCTCTGAGCAAAAAACCCCTAATAAAGGAGGAATGCAGTAAGGTACTTCAAGAATACGTGGATTTGGGTCACATGCACGAAGTTGTATATGTCAAATGCAAGGGCCCTTCCAAAAGCTATTACCTTCCACACCACGCTGTCCATAAACCAGACAGTACCACGTCAAAATTAAGAGTGGTGTTCAACGGATCTTGTCCCACTTCAAATGGAGTCAGTCTTAATGACCTTTTGTACACTGGTCCACCTCTCCAAACCGATTTGACAATGCTTGTTGTAAGGTGGCGATTATTCAAATATGTGTTCAATGCGGACATTGAGAAAATGTACCGACAAATAATCGTCAACCCCAAGCATACTTCATATCAAAGAATCCTCTTCAGAGATTCTTTGGACGGGGAGATCAAGGACTTTCAGTTAGACAGAGTCACCTTCGGTCTCAACTGTGCGCCATATTTGGCAATACGCACGTTGCTACAACTTGCCAAGGACTCTAAGTTAAAATATCCCCTAGCATCAGAAATTCTTAAGTCAAGTACATATGTGGATGATGTACTGGCTGGTGCGCACGATATACCCGATGCAGTTAAATCACGAGACCAACTTATTGAGGCGTTAAACTCGGCAGGTTTTCCGCTAAGAAAGTGGACCTCAAACAGTAAGCAAATTCTGTTAGGTCTTCAAAGTAGCCACCTGCTAGCCACTGACTTTCTGGAAATCCACGATTCCAGCGAAGCTAAGACTTTAGGCATCCGATGGAACGCAAAATCGGATCAGTTTTATTTCTTGGCAAAGTCTTTGGAGAACAAAGATTCGTTTACAAAACGACAAGTTCTGTCCACAATTGCCAAATTGTTCGATCCTGCAGGTTGGTTAAGCCCAATTATAGTAGTAGCAAAAATGCTTATGCAGCAAATTTGGCTGGATAAGACAAATTGGGATGAGGAGTTGAATCCAAACTCTCTACATCAGTGGAAAATGTTCTTGGACAACTATCCTCATATCAATTCTATAAAAATCCCCAGATGGGTTAATTATAGTCCGAACTGTCAAATACAGTTTCATGGGTTTTGTGACGCCTCTGAAAAGGCATATGGAGCAGCTATTTATATTCGTGTGCAGGACGCAAATTCAAATGTTGAAACACATTTGCTCCTGGCCAAAACAAAAGTTGCTCCTGTCAAAACCATCTCTATACCGAGATTGGAATTATCTGGAGCAGTTCTCCTTTCCAATATGGTAGATTTTCTTTCGCCCCAAATGGGTATTGAAAATCAAGGGTTATACTTTTAGACTGATTCCACAATTGTTCTCGTTTGGTTAAACAAGCCACCTTACTCGTGGTCTACATTTGTAGCTAACCGAGTTTCGAAAATATCTGAAAGTACGAAGATAGAGAACTGGAATCATGTAAGCTCCGAAGACAACCCAGCAGACCTCGCTAGTCGTGGTCTTTTTCCTCAAGAATTAGGAAATAATAATCTTTGGTGGCATGGTCCAAAGTGGCTTAAATTCAGCCAAGCAAGTTGGCCAAAACCACAATCCAAAGAAACCTTTGAAACAACACTCGAAACATAGGCTGTTCGAATCCATACTGCGTCAATTCTTCCATTTGAAGACATTTTAGAACGCTTTTCCAGCCTATCAAAGAATATTCGAGTAATTGCTCGAGTTTTTAGGTTCTTTAAGCGGATTCATCCATCACACAAAGAACGCTCGAATTCCCCAGTCATCACTCCTGATGAAGCCAAATTCGTCCAATCAAGGCTTATTCAACTCTCCCAAAGAGCACATTTTCCCTCTGAATACAAGGACTTACAAAACAAAAAGCCTGTGGGAAAAGGGTCTACGATTCTATCGTTGACTCCCTTCATTGACGACACCGGGCTTCTCAGAGTCGGTGGCCGGTTAAATAACGCTCCTTCAATGAGCTTCGATGAACGACACCCAATTATATTGCCATATGGTTGTCATTTCTCCAAAATAATGATAAAATTCATTCACTTGGTCTCACTCCATGGCGGCAACCAGCTAGTCCTGCGTCTTTTACGCATGCGATACTGGTTGGTGAAAGCCAAAAACCTCATTAGGTCTATTATACACAATTGTAAAACTTGTGTTTTGTATAGACAACGAGAGCAAATCCAACTCATGGCTGCTCTACCTGCGTCCAGAACGCAAATAACGAGACCATTTGAAACAACTGGTGTCGATTTCACGGGCCCATTTGAAGTGAAAAACTTTACAGGCCGAGCTTGTTTGATTACGAAAGGCTACGTATGTGTTTTTGTATGCTTTTCTACAAAGGCCATACATCTTGAAGCCACAAGTGATCTTTCAACTGCCTCATTTATGGCAGCGCTGTCAAGATTTATTTCTCGCCGAGGTTGTCCGAATCACATATATTCAGACAACGGCACCAATTTTGTGGGAGCCTCAAGAGAAATCAAAAGAGACTTTAAGGCATTTCTAAAGTCATGGCCCAAAGCTATAGCCAACAGCGACGAGTTATCGGAAATAAATTGGCATTTCATTACTGCAGGTGCTCCTCATATGGGAGGCTTATGCGAAGCTGGGGTAAAAGGTTTCAAAACCCACTTCAAGAAAATTGCAGGTTCAATGAAATATACATTCGAAGAACTTTCTACGCTGTTGGCCAGGATCGAGGCATGTTTAAATTCTCGTCCAATAAGTCCAATGTCAGTCAATATCAATGACTTCACCCCGCTTACACCAGGACACTTTCTGGTTGGCTCGCCTCCTCTGTCAAAGGCAGAACCGGAAATCAATGATAACCCGATCTCATTGGTTAATAGATGGCAAAAATTAAAGGCATTGAACCAAATGTTCTGCCGAAGATGGAAATCGGAATATTTATCAGAACTACAAAAACGATATAAGTGGAAATATCCACAGAGAAACCTTGCTATCAACGATTTGGTAGTTGTTCGTGAAGAAAACATTCCTCCGAATGATTGGAGATTAGGCAGGGTGGCAAAGGTTCATCCTGGGTCAGATGATAAGGTTCGAATTGTCGACATTCAAACTCAGCGCGGTATAATTAGTAGACCAGTAGTGAAGCTTGTTCGATTACCAAACGAAACTGACTAAATTTGCCATAAACTAATTTTATTTTTTCTCGTTTAGAAAATGTCGAAATTCGCATGCGGCCTATGTATGGAGAACCATCCTCTCCGGTTGTGCGCCGAGTTCCGCCGAATGACTCCCGAAATTCGGTTGAGAACGGCGTTGATATATCGCTATTGCAGCAACTGCCTCGCTTCGGACCATGCCTTAAGTGATTGTGATAGTGTAATTCGTTGCAAACGATGCGGCAAAACCCATCACACAATGCTTCATGGCCCCAGCTCCGACGCAGAAGAAGAAGATGAAGACGTCGTCGAGCTCTCATGGGCACAGCAAGTCGAGGAAGAGGAAGCCTTGATGGCTGAAATAGATGCTTTGCCGACAAATAAGGAAAGGGATGCGCCAATGACAATCATGGCAACAACCGCAATGACGCTCTCCCACCCGTTCCGGCCACCCCTCAATAGGGTGCAGCTGGCTCCGCGTTCTACGACGCGACACTTTCCGCGCACACCGCTCACTCAAGATCGAGCCAGACTCGATTTGTCTCGCCGACTTAAGAGAGCTGGTGACTTCCGATCGGACTGGCGGAATGGAAACGACCGGCTCAGACTCGATTCGTCTCAGCGGCGTAGCCCGGACCGAACGAGACTCGATTCGTCTCGTCGGCCACCCCATCCGAAAAGAAGGCGCGGTCAAGGTGCTCGTCGTCGCCGAAATGCGCGAGCAATCATTGAGAAAAGATCAGCAACACTCCCTTGGCAGCAAATGATGGCGTTGTCACCTACGGCGTTGGTACGCTTACGCACTGCGGATAGGTTCTCCGCAGTGCGTGCCGTGATCAACCCTGTGAGTCCGGCGACCACCATTTCCGCCTCCACGGTCACAAGACTGCGACTCCGCACTCAGGTGCGTGGAGCCGGCCGAGTGTGCCATCTGACACTACGCAACAACCTTGGTGGTCATGATGAGCTGTCCGTGTGCGCAAACATCGAGACGATCAATCCAACGCCGACACCCTTACGCTCGCTAACACCCCAGGCCGCGCAAGGTTTTAACAATTTGCGACTCGCCGACCCGTATTACGACAAAGCAGCGCCGGTCGAAATGGTGCTTGGCGCGGATCTGTATGCCAAGCTTATACAGCCTGGGCTGATGCCCTCCATCGCTGGACAGTTGGTCGCGCAGAACACCCTACTGGGATGGGTTATTTCAGGCGTGACCCACTAGGCCAGCACCAATATTTTAAAATTAAAAAAAAAAAAAAAAAAATTGTATTTAGAATTAAGAAAATTTCGAAAAAACAAAAATTGTACCTTGAAATGTATTTAACTTTAATTTACAAGACTGATTTAAAAGACTGAACCATGTATCTTTAAAATAATTTGTAAACTTGCGCTTTTCGCAGTAATACTGCAAGGCGGGCGGAATGTTCACTCCGTTCGCCAAATGGCAACCCTAACTTACCGCTTTCGTCAAAAAGCTCTGCTCAAAAACTTCGGCCTCTCTGAAGTTAAAGGAAGCCGTTGCTTCCTCCCTTTTTTTCTTCTTTTGGCGATCCCCACAGCAGACAGACGCGGTAAGTTGAGTTCCATGAAATATTTTTAATAAACCATATTTTAATCCAATTGTTTATACCTTTATTTTCCCCGCTCTACGGAAAACCGGCCTAGCTTTTCACTCAGCTATACAGTAAATAAGAGTGAAAATCCAAAATTAAACTTTAAATTAAAATTCGATGGATTGAACTGTTGCAATACAGTACCACTGTTCACTGTTGTGCGTGTGTGTGTACGACCGTTAGTTTTTGTTTTTGTCACTCGCGGACAAACGGAATTAGCACAGATTTAATTTTTCTTGAAGTGTAAACCATTTCGTTTTCACAAAAAAAATCACTTGCCTTGTAAGGCGATGTTTCACAAAAAATTGATTAACGTGTTATAAAATGTAATTGGAACATATAACACGTATGTACCTTAATGTCTCAGTGACTTGTGGTGATGGCAGTTGATTGTGTTTGCTGTTGGTATATGTATGCAGCTGGTATATGTGTGCAGCTTGTATATATGTGCAATTGCCTTGTTGGGTGGTTGATTGTGCGGCTTTGTTTTAAATTTCGCAATTTTTCTGGGGCTTTGAATTTCTTCTCCGGCTTTGCTGCTTTTTAAGATTATTTAGTGGACTGTATTTGAATCTCGGCGTTGATGGACCATGTACAAATGTCCAGACGCACAGTTGGAAATTTGAAAAGAAAATTAAAAGATTTGGTTTAGTTTTACTTTGTAATGGAAATTTATTCAACTGTATATATGTAGATATACAAGAATGTTGCTTTACCAGTGGTGTGAATCGGTGGTTGACTTGTGTCGCTCTTGAAATCCTGAGATCGAGTGAAATTATGAAAAAATGTACGGTGTCCGTCAACCGCAATTTTATTGGAAGTGAGTGAATGGAAAAGTTAAAAAAAAAAGGAATTATCCGGCGGGAAATGGGGAATAATTCACAGTTGCACATGTATGCGTATGTGTATGGACGCGCACATTAGGGCGGTTAGAAAATATTTACGCTGCGGCGTAAACAGATTTTCTCTTTTTATTAAAAAAAAAAACTACAGCGGTGCGATCCCCGCTCATTGAGAGCCTGCTCGACGCACTTGTGCATTGGGTAAGACTAGATGTCCCCCCACCGACTGACCTCCATTGCTCGCTTGGAACTACCATCGGCAGTGTGTGCTACTCGTCTATGTCAGTTCAACGTCGAAAGCCACTACGTAACACTTTCAAAAGTAGTGATGTGGTGCGACTCAAAGACAATGATATCATGGATTAAATCAGACCACATACGCTACAAACGATATGTGGCTCATATGGGGAACGAGATTTAAGAATGGCGTGACTTCCGAGTGATATAAATTCCGCCAGTTTCAGGACGTGTATAACAGGCGCTAGAAGGGAATCGTTTTGAGCAAGCAGACTAGCATTTATCCTGCAGAGTGAGAGTAAGTGGCCAGCACCACCGGAAGTAGAGGAAACGAATGAAGAGCTACGAGCTAAAGTAAATTTTGTATTTATTTTAAACCATTGAAAGACCTTCGAAAGGGTTTCCACGTTTCAGCGATTAAAAATGGTATCTAGTTGCTTCTTACCCTTCTACGAGAATTGCAAGCGAAACTCTGGCAAAACAAAATACACTAAATTGGATATTAAAGAAATGTTAATTTCTCGTGTACTTCCAATGGAGGCTTATGGTAGCGATTATAAATCCTTGAAATAGCAATGACTGTTGAAATGCTGTAGGAACACCATATCTGGACGAATCCGAAGTAATTCGCGTAAAAGGCAGATTTAACAATGCCGTGGCCATTTTTCTATATACTCGTCGGCCAATCATATTTCCTAATGCCTATTAATACTGGATTCTTCTAGTGAGGGCATCAGTTAAACGAGCTACTACAGACAGAGAACTGAAGCGACAGCTTTCCGAGCTTGCGGCTGAAAAACGCCGAATGGGTATTCAATTGTCCGCTTAACTCTCTCGTGAATGGTTGCTGGGATCGACTATTAACTCATATACGTTATCCCAACGATGAACGCCTTACTCTTAATCAATTCCTTATGTTCACTGCAAATTCGTACCATACGCCCAGTCCATTCTAAGAGAAGCTGCATGCAACTGGAAGAAGTGACTTTTGGAATAACTTCCTGACCTATGTCGCAGTACCAAGTGGTACCAACCGTTCGAACCGCTGAAGGCGGATAGTGTCGTCCGGATCTGCGGTGCTAGTGTTCATTGTTTCAAATGGTTGCTTTGGAGTTTTTCAGCGACCGGCCTGCATCGTGGCGAAGCTAGACTTTGGTGAATCTGTGCTGGCCTAGATTCACGGAGGCTGAAATGTTACGGAGAATGATCACTTATATTTCTTAAATTTATTCCCACAGTGCATTCATGTTAATGCTTCTGGATTTCAACCGTGTATAGTAAATATTAAAAATGCATTTGGCAACCTTTTCGCAGTTGTCATTTTTTATTTCATTTTCCTTCCCGGCACTTTTAAAAGAATTTTATTGTTTCTTGGTGGGATCATTAACAGGCGGACGCACAAACGCGTAAGTGATCATATTACTATTTTAAACTACTTGCCAATTTATTATAAATTTCCTTAGGAAAAAATCCTCTCCCCTTTTCAAACATAAATACATCAAATACACCGAAGGAAACAGTTTATTATGTGTAACTCCTGCGCGACTAAAACAATAGTTCTGTTTTCGTATTCACTATCCAGTAAAAACCAGAAAGAACCGGTAATAGGTAACGTTACAGAACTTATACTGGATATTGTTTTCGTACGCCAAAACTAGCAAAGTAGAGGAAATTGAGAGAGCGAAAATGGCATCTGTAGTGTGATTCACTAACTTATTTTAAAGATATTCGTTTGGTTAACTCAACTTAACCAAAATTTTAAGGACCCTGCTATTCTGCAACCATTTTTTAACGATTTTCGCATTCGCCGAATCAGCTGTTGATGTTAGCTAGTCGATGTCCGAAAACTAAACGACAACAAATTTGATGTTGTTAACTCAATCGAGAAAAGTGAAATTTGTGATTTCAACTTAAATAAAAGATAAATTTAAAATTTTGTAATTTGTTTTCTTGTAATTAAAAAAGGAACATTAAATAATGTCGTTTGAATATTTGGCATATGATTTATCACGAGGTGATGAAGAAGTGAGCGCTCCAACAGTGGATCGACGTTTAATCCGTTTTATCTAAATGCAACAGAATTTCAAAAACTGTATCGGCTAACTCCAGACTTGGCTGAATACATAATTTATCAGCTTGATAACCAAATAAGAGGATCCAGAATAACAGCAATATCAACTGAGAAACAGGTAGCTCGTGTAATCTTTAAGCCTGTATGCAATTTTAAATTTTTTATATCGGTAGGTTCTAGCGGCGTTAAGGTTCTTCGCAACTGATTGCTATCAACGACTCGTAGGTGAACAATGGGGAATATCCATGACCCAGTTTTCCGTAAGCCGGCATTCATCGGGTAACGGACGCAATCAATTATTCATTGTTTCACCAGAAAGTGAGGTTTCCTATGACCCAAGTGGAACGCCAATCTGCTAAAGAATTGTTTGTTTCGGCGTCGTCCCCCTTCGTGGGAGGCTCTATTGGAGCCGTCGATTCCACGCATATACCAATTTTACCACCAAGCACTCATGAGGAGGCTTATGCCCACCACCAATGCCAATCTACCATTCAATTAATATGCTAATGGTAAAAGCAAACTTTTACAAGGATCCATGTATAAAAACAGAAATATAGTTTACTTTTAATATATAGATAAATGATTATAATTTAAAAAAAATCAAATATATGTATGTAAGTCCTAAATACGCTGGAGCACAACGCGAAGTTTGAAAACGCTAACCATGGCATATTTACAGGTTATTCCGCATATTCCTTGGAGTCGAGTTGAGGACTATTCTAACAAAACACTCATAGAAGAGTCCGGAATTCTGCTACAATGGATCATTGCAATATACATATATAAAGAATTTTTGTTTCACTTTAATGAAATATAATAAAAACGTTCAAATTTATATTTGGCAGCAGGCATTCGTTTGTTTTTTCTCTATTCCTGTTTGTGCTTTTCGCTTATTTTGACATTTAGTTTGACAGAGGTGCCACTCGTGATCACTTTGAATAAATACAACGAAACAGCTTTTAAGTGTCGTTAAGAATAAGTTAGTGAATCGCACAATCGTTAGTGCAAACGGCAGATATTGCCGTCAAAAATAACAATTGTCGCACCGTTTAAAGTTAGTGAATCGCACTACTGAACTTGCAAGTTTTACCTGATTTTTACTGGCAAGAATTCGCCAGTAAGATAAACAGCTGGTTGAAAGTATTCAGTTGATCACAAGTAGAAAACAATTATTAAAATTGAAAACTATTTTCATTAAAAAGGTTGAAAAATAGGAAAGTGAGTAACTAAATAAACGTATACTAAGTTTATGAAGTTTATTGTGAACATATATCAGTAGTCTTGAATCTTTAGCCGGAGTGACTGCGATTAGCAATTGTGAGATGTAAATTATGAATTGTGGAGCTATTTGCTTATTTAATGCTGTAACAAAAACTTTCAACATCTTACTGGTTTTGCGTTGTAGTACTTTCTTGCATGTTTCCCTCATTGAGAGCAAATTTTGGTTACGCTCACAAATTTTGTTACCGGCAAGTTATTGGATAGTTTTTACTGGAGAATACGAAAACATAACTAATTATAATAAAGTGCAAGATTTAAACAAATGAAAATTCGCGTTTATTTGTGACAATTTGCTGTCGGTGTTGGGAATTTTCTTCCATATAACGCATGAACAAATTTTTTTTTAAACCTTTGTGTGGAAGCAAATGTTGAACACCGTCTGTAAAAAACGATTATCATGAATCCACCAGAATGTTTAGCCACTTTATTGTTCTAAAATAGAATGGGATACAAACTGCATGCTACAAAACCTTTTAAAATCCAGATTAATATGTCAAGAACTTTTTTTGAAATTTCGAAATAAAATAAACTTGAGTTTAACATACACCCCGATTATAAATATCCGCTCGGAATTCTTTCCTTGCGGAATTTTCTATTCGGTCGAAAAATTTGCGCCAATTCTCTTTCGCTAGTGAAAAGAAAAATTGGCGAAGAGGAATTTAGAACTTTCGAAAGCAGCCGTTGCTGTTTGACGTTTTGTTTTGGTGCTATTTTTTGTGAACAGTGAATGAGAAATATTATAGTTTTTGATAAAAAGTGTTTAAAATAATAATAAAAATGATTAGTATTGCCTTTCGGATGGTAGCAGAAGAGGAAATGGAAGATTCTGTATCACAAGAACCTCAGGACCAAGGACTATAAGAAGAAGGTTGCGCGATAACACGAACCCACTTGAGTTGCCGGAATTATTGTAAGAGCTAACAAAGTTGTTTTTAATCCTTTTTTTAATTCAATTGTGTTGCAGATTTGCTAAATCCTATAGGGTAAACAAGCCCGCATTTAAAAATTTGTTGGACATTTTAATAACGCACACACAACAGCCCAGAAAACGTTTTGCAGTGTGCCCGATTATCAAACTAAGCGCATGTTTACGTTTTTTTTGCTGAAGGCGGATATCAAACGAGCGTTGGAAAGGATACAGACGTTTCCCTTGCCCAATCCACCTTCAGCAAAGTTCTAGGAGAAGTTGTTGATATTTTTGAGGAGGAGTTGTGTTCAAAATGGATCTTGAAAACTATGAACAGCGGTGAAAAAAGGCATATTTCACGTTCGTTTTATACTAAGCACGGCATTCCAAGTGTCCTTGGGTGTATCGATGGAACGCATGTCCGTATCATGGCACCATCTCAAAATAAACATCTATACTATAATCGAAAATCGTAAATTGCTGTTTCCGTCGCCGATAGTTTGTACTGACGGTTTGGGCCACCGCCAGTACCCTTCGCATGCTTCATGTTGCTGGCTGCTTTTCCCCTCACGTACCTTTTTTGTTCACCCCATACCTGTAATGCGATAGTTTTTACAAACTCATAATAGTAGGACGTGCGCTATAAATATGTATGTACCTTTTTCCATTCGGCGATACATTTAGTTGGTGGTCCTGCAGAATTTAACTCCTCCTCGGCATTTCGCCAAAATCTATTAAGCACTTCCTTGTTCCCTTTATAGAAATTTGTTGCAAATTGCGGCTGCCCTTGCATAAGGCTTATTAAAATTTCAATTTGCTGCTTATTTATACTCTTCGTCCTAAAAAAAACCAAAAACAATACAATATTATTTTATAAAAGTTATTTTTTATTATTTAAAATTTTATTTACTCACATTTTGTTCAGCGTTCCCTTAAAATTTTCTAATGAATTATTTCTCAATCAATTTGTGTGTATACTCACTTTTATTTTCATTGGGGATACCTACTTTACTCGCCAAACCACTTTTCGATTTTTCGAACATCGTTTAGAATAGGCGAAAAGCGAAAAAGTACGTGCGGAAATGGTATTTAGAATACGGGAAGAGGGAGAAGCGAAAAAATACGTGCGGAATTGTCGTTTATAATCGGGGTGTATATATTTTTTGACATTATTATCAACATTGGCGGTTGCCTTTCGAGATCGAGCTTTATGGCGATTATACCTTTAATCGATTTTAAAATAGCGTCGCTATTCAAGTGGTTTTTCATTAAATAATTGGGAAACGTTTTATACTTTTTGTACATATACATAGATATAATGAAATATCCTACTGCAGTTAAAGATAATTCGTTCATCGATAATTTTCATGGTATTGATGTCGTGGACCCTTACCGGTGGCTGGAAGACCCTGACTCTGCTGAAACCAAAAAGTTCATTGAAGAGCAAAATATGATTAGTAAATTATTCATTGAGAAAGGGGATGAAAGGCCGTGTATTGCAAAGAAGCTAACAAAATTGTGGAATTATCCAAAGTATAGTTGTCCAACGAAGCATGGAGATTTTTATTATTTCTTCATTAACACTGGATTACAAAATCATAAGTAATAGGTTTATTGATCATGTTACTCTTTTACTAAAGTGTCTGCTAATAGTGTTATGTACCAGCAGAAACAACTAGATAGTGAAGAGAAAATTTTCTTAGACCCTAACGTGTGGTCTGATGATGGAACTATGGCTTTATCTCAGACGTCTTTCTCTGAGAATGGAAACTATTTGGCATACGGCATAAGCGATAATGGATCAGACTGGCTAAAAATACGAATTCGTGATGTTTATTTAGGTACCGATCTTGAGGAGACTTTGGGAAAAGTAAAATTCAGTGCTATTTCTTGGACCATGGATAATAAAGGGTTTTTTTATGCCGTGCGTTGAATATATTTTACGTGTATGTATGCAAACCTAATGCATTCTTCAAATTTTACAGCTTTATGATCAGGACGGAAACAAAAACGGTGCTGAAGTGCAACAAAATGAAAATCAAAAGCTTTATTATCACTATATTGGACAAAGTCAAGTTGAAGATTTCTTGATAGTGGAGTTTCCAGAGGAACCATCTTGGCGTATGTAAGTTCTTAAATGTAAATTTAATAACAATTTTTTTTTTTTGAATAAGAGGCAAAGCAAAATACAATAGGTGCAGGAGATGCATTCCCACGACAGTCGGTTCTACGTACCGGAATGACCCGGGTTTCACCCGGCCAAGGACTGTTGTTTCGGCGATCTAACCCTGTTTAGATCGGCCTACCCCATAAGTTGTCTGTCTCTCCTGGAGCAACTCCTTGCAGCAGGGTTGCTTCACCTCCTGGTCAGGGCTGGCATCGAGTCAAACCCTGGTCCAGAAACCTATTTTTGCTGCGTTTGCCAGAAAAAGCTCCATCCGCACTCCACTTCGGTAAGGTGTAATTCGTGCGACGGATGGAGCCATCTTAAGGTCTGCTCAGGCCTTAAGACCCACAAGGAGTGGTCCACAAACTATGTGGCCCCATGTTGTTCGCGCCCTATGGCGCCCATAGCCTCTACGGCTCCCCTAGTTGCACCTAGTGCACCGGTGCCTAGCACCGGCAGAACCTCTACGGTTCGCAGGAGCACACAACAACATGGTCGCCCCACGATGAATGATGATGCCCCCACCAGGATTATGGGTAGTTGCAGCAGCTCGCCTGACCTAACGATAGCTAGCGCAGGTCTGATAAATAGCATAACGTGGCGACCTATGCTATCGCTTGCATCAGACCACCTACCTATAATCATCTCGATTGACAGACCTGCTGACTTTGTCTCCGCGGACCATCGGACCTACATATATCAACTTTAAAAAGGCTGACTGGGTCAGGTTCGCGGAGTTCACCGAAAATGCCTTCAGGTCTCTTCCCGCTCCCACCGACGTTCGAAAAGGCGAACATAAGTTCCGCAAGGTGGTTGCGTCAGCTGCGGCCCGCTTCATTCCGGCAGGGAGGATCCCTGAGATCCGTCCCAACTTCCCGGCTGAAGCGGCCGCTCTAGCGAACGAACGCGACCACCTTCGCCGCTCCGATCCCCGTAATCCTAACATTCAGGATTTAAACGTGGCGATTCGGAGGCTGGTGGACCAACACAAGCGGAACAAGTGGGAGGAGCATCTGAAGTCCTGCAATCTGGTCACGGGTGTTGGTAAGCTTTGGTCTACCGTGAAGTCCTTATCCAACCCGACGAAGCACGACGACCGAGTGGAAATTTCATTCGGGGATCGTGCCTCATCGGACCCGAAGAGATGCGCGAGGTATTTTAGCCGACAGTTTATACTTCATCCTTCGGGGGATAGGACCAAGCGGAAGGTGACCAGGAGGCTGCGCAAATTACCGAACAACAGCGCGCCTCTTACCTTCACTTGTGGCTAGGTAAAGGAGGTCATCGGGAAGGCGAAAGCCTCCAAGGCCATTGGCCCTGACGGGCTAAGCGTGTTGATGCTGAAGAATTTAGGCCCCGCGGGAGTTGAGTTCCTCACCGGGATCCTCAATTTGTCTATGGCCATCCTAATCATTCCAGACATCTGGAAGGTTGGGAAGGTGGTCCCACTACTGAAACCAGGGAAACCGGCCGACAAGGGTGATTCCTATCGGCCGATTTCCCTGCTTTCACCTGTGGTAAAGACACTTGAGGCCCTACTCCTCCCGTACTATACATACCACCTTGGGTCAGCTAAGCATCAACATGGCTTCCGGAAAGTGCACAGCACAACAACAGCACTTAATGCCATAAACACGCAGGTGAACCGTGGTCTTAACCAAAACCGCCCCTGCGAGAGAACCGTCCTAGTAGCGTTGGATCTGTCGAAAGCTTTCGACACAGTTAGCCACTCCACGCTACTAGCTGACGTGGAAGTATCAACTCTCCCGCAGGGACTGAAACGGTGGACCGCTAATTACCTGTGTGGTCGTCAATCATCAGTATGGGTACCGCAGGGTGGCGTCCTGTCCCCATTATTGTTAATCACTACATCTCCAAGCTCCCTCAACCGCCAGAGGGAGTCACGATTATCTCCTATGCTGATGATTGCTCGATAATGGCAACCGGCAATGCAATTGATGATCTGTGTTTGAAAGTGAACGGATATCTCTCGGATCTTGCCCAATTTTTCACTAGCAGAAACCTGGCGCTGTCCCCTGCCAAGTCCTCGGCGACCCTTTTTACCACCTGGACGAAGGAGGTCAGGCTGGATCTTAACATCCACATCGATGGCACCCCCATTCCGACGGTTAACCACCCGAAGATTCTGGGGGTGACTTTCGACAGCCTGCTCTCCTTCTCCGCGCACACTACCGCAATCGCCAATAGAGTACAGAGCCGCAACAATGTCCTCAAGTCGCTCGCCGGCAGCTCTTGGGGCAAAGACAAAGAAACGTTGTTGGCAACATACAAGGCGATTGGCCGGCCGGTAATAAACTATGCTGCGCCAGTTTGGTCACCGGGAACCAGCAGGACACAATGGACGAAGCTGCAGACCTGCCAGAACGCCGCACTCCGCACGGTGACGGGATGTCTTCTGATGTCGCCTGAGGAGCATCTCCACCAAGAGGTCAATGTGCTCCGAGTTAAGGAGCACAACCTCATGCTCAGCAAGCAGTTCCTTGCTGGATGTCACCGCTCGGGGCATCCAAACGGGCACCTGCTTGCCGTGGAACTGCCCCCCAGGCACATTAGAAGACATCTACTAGAACTAAAGGACGAGATCCAGCCACTCATCACACAACCGCTGGATCCGGAGGCGTACCGGCGGGTCCTAAGCAACATCCACAGAGACACAGTCACGAACATCATTGACTCCCGCCAGGCAAATGCAGTCATCGGAGCCCAACCACCACCTGTAGCAGATGAGGAGTCCCTGCTGCCCCGCGAGTCCCGCGTCACTCTGGCACAACTACGATCTGGATACTGTAGCAGGCTCAACTCCTACTTATCCAGAATCAACCCCGACATACCCAACACATGTCCGGCATGTGGAGATTCTCCGCACGACACCAACCACCTATTCACATGCCCTCTCAAACCCACTCATCTAACCCCCCTCTCCCTCTGGTCCAACCCTGTCGAAACTGCACGTTTCCTGGGCCTCCCCCTAGATGAGTTTGACGACAACGACCATGGGTGAATCCGCTCTTTACGGGGCGCGACTAGTCGCTACAACAACAACAACAACAGGTGCAGGAGATATGTATAGTTCAATTTCAATATTTTATTTAGTCAATATTTTATTTAAAATATTTTATTTATTTGGATATTCTAATCACTGTTCTCGAATCGATCGAAAAACTTGTCGATATGAATCGCTAAATATGCGATGAAATCATTCCACTCATCGACAAATTAGTGGAACACACTAACGGAATAGATGAAATCATTGATGGGGTAGGCCGATCTAAACAGGGTTTAGCCATAAACACGCAGGTGAACCGTGGTCTTAACCAAAACCGCCCCTGCGAGAGAATCGTCCTAGTAGCGTTGGACCTGTCGAAAGCTTTCGACACAGTTAGCCACTCCACGCTACTAGCTGACGTGGAATCATCAACTCTCCCGCAGGGACTGAAACGGTGGACCGCGAATTACCTGTGTGGTCGTCAATCATCGGTATGGTTTAGAGATACAACATCGAAACCAAGGAGAATTAAACAAGGGGTACCGCAGGGTGGCGTCCTGTCCCCATTACTGTTTAATCACTATATCTCCAAGCTCCCTCAACCGCCAGAGGGAGTCACGATTGTCTCCTATGCTGAAGATTGCTCGATAATGGCAACCGGCAATGCAATTGATGATCTGTGTTTGAAAGTGAACGGATATCTCTCGGATCTTGCCCACTTTTTCACTAGCAGAAGCCTGGCGCTGTCCCCTGCCAAGTCCTCGGCGACCCTTTTTACCACCTGGACGAAGGAGGTCAGGCTGGATCTTAACATCCACATCGATGGCACCCCCATTCCGACGGTTAACCACCCGAAGATTCTGGGGGTGACCTTCGACCGCCTGCTCTCCTTCTCCGCGCACACTACCGCAATCGCCAATAGAGTACAGAGCCGCAACAATGTCCTCAAGTCGCTCGCCGGCAGCTCTTGGGGCAAAGACAAAGAAACGTTGTTGGCAACATACAAGGCGATTGGCCGGCCGGTAATAAACTATGCAGCGCCAGTTTGGTCGCCGGGAACCAGCAGGACACAATGGACGAAGCTGCAGACCTGCCAGAACGCCGCACTCCGCACGGTGACGGGATGTCTTCTGATGTCGCCTGAGGAGCATCTCCACCAAGAGGTCAATGTGCTCCGAGTTAAGGAGCACAACCTCATGCTCAGCAAGCAGTTCCTTGCTGGATGTCACCGCTCGGGTCATCCAAACGGGCACCTGCTTGCAGTAGAACTGCCCCCCAGGCACATAAGAAGACATCTACTAGAACTAAAGGACGAGATCCAGCCACTCATCACACAACCGCTGGATCCGGAGGCGTACCGGCGGGTCCTAAGCAACATCCACAGAGACACAGTCACGAACATCATTGACTCCCGCCAGGCAAATGCAGTCATCGGAGCCCAACCACCACCTGTAGCAGATGAGGAGTCCCTGCTGCCCCGCGAGTCCCGCGTCACTCTGGCACAACTACGATCTGGATACTGTAGCAGGCTCAACTCCTACTTATCCAGAATCAACCCCGACATACCCAACACATGTCCGGCATGTGGAGATTCTCCGCACGACACCAACCACCTATTCACATGCCCTCTCAAACCCACTCATCTAACCCCCCTCTCCCTCTGGTCCAACCCTGTCGAAACTGCACGTTTCCTGGGCCTCCCCCTAGATGAGTTTGACGACAACGACCATGGGTGAATCCGCTCTTTACGGGGCGCGACTAGCCGCTACAACAACAACAACAACAACATGAAATCATTGAACTCATATCGACAATAAATTAGTCGAACTCACTTGCCGAATCGATTAGATACTTTCCGTGGCTCAGAGCGTTCATTATAAGCCGGACAACATGTCATTACAACGTAAATTACTTATTTTCGCCCAAATTACCTCGTATAAAGAAAGTGCGTACATACGAGCTACGAGCTACCAAAATTCCAAAAGTATTTTCAATTGCCAGTCTGGCTCTTGAACGCCCGTAATGCGCCCAAACGAAATAATGCGGACCACCTTATCAGAATTTGGCAGTGGCTACTCTAAGGAAGCCGCTGGAATTATTTTTCAAAGGCTTCCGAAAAATTCCATATGAACCACGTCTACAGCTGTAAATTTGTAAATTTACATCGCATACATCAGGAGCATAATTCTGGAAAAGCCTTTGTAATTAATATATTTCGATCCAGACTGCGCTTTATTTGAATGACTTTGCCTTCAATGCTGCCAACGCAAGTCCATGTTTATTGGGTGTAATATATTATCAGCTGGTTTAGCTTACATCATGATACAAATATTTCTAAGGTAAAGTCGCCATAGGAGAGTCTGAATACGGGAATGTTTCTTATGTGTACGAAAGGTTTGGGGTACTGGACGGTGGGGAAACAATAGTCGTGAAAGTTATAGCTATTTCGGAGATCACCGCATCTCATCAGACTTATTCGAATCCATGTCTTCCATGGTAAACTTGCTTTAGTATAAAATAGAATGGTTATAGCCAACTACAACCACACAGTGATTCCCTATTTAGCCTGTTCTACGTACCTTATCCGGCCAAGGACTGTTATTTCGGCGATCATTTCGGTACAGAAATATATTTTTGCTGCTTATGACGGAAGACTCCATCCAAACTCCACCTCGGTAAGGTATAATGCGTGCATTGGATGTAGCTATCTTAAGGTCTGCTAAGGCTCATAGGGAGTGATCCACACGGTCCCATCTTGTTTTGAATTGGTCACATTTTTCTTTGTTTGGAACAATTGTTCACTATATACATATGTAGTAGTTGCAATATTCAAGTATATAACAATCCCACGACAGTCGGTTCTACGTACCGGAATGACCCGGGGTTTACCCGGCCAAGGACTGTTGTTTCGGCGATCTAACCATGTTTAGATCGGCCTACCCGACAAGTCGTCTGCATCCCCTGGAGAAACTCCTTACAGCAGGGTTGCTTCACCTTCTTCTGCTCAGGGCTGGCATCGAGCCAAACCCTGGTCCAGAAACCTATTTTTGCTGCGTTTGCCAGAAAAAGCTCCATCCGAACTCCACTTCGGTAAGGTGTAATTCGTGCGACGGATGGAGCCACCTTAAGGTCTGCTCAGGCCTTAAGATCCATAAGGAGTGGCCCACAAACTATGTGGCCCCATGTTGTTCGCGCCCTACGGCGCCTATAGCCTCTACGGCCCCCTTAGTTGCACCAAGTGCACCGGTACCTAGCACGGGCAGAACCTCTACGGTTCACAGGAGCATACAACAACATGGACGCTCCCCTCCCCCACCCCCACCTTGCTCCTCCCCTCTTGTGGCGAGTAGCCAGCAGCTCCTGGTGCCCCACACAGTCTGTTCCGTGTGTCAGGCCAGGATATACCGGAATGCGACATCAGTCAGGTGCAATTCGTGCCAAGGCTGGTGTCACTTCCGTGTATGTTCTGGCCTGCGCACCACACGTGAATAGTAGAGCCTTGCAACCGCACACGCCCGTGGCGGCGCTGCCGAACAACACCTCAAGGCAGCCCAATGTGCCAGTGCATGTGCAACAGGGACCAGGTGAGCAACATCACCCTTCCCTCACACCTCTCTCCGTGACGACTCTCCCGAGGCAAACGAGACTCCTTCAGCTGAACTGCAATGGGCTGCAGGGCAAGATTGAGGAGATAACCGACTTTATGAGTCGGCATAATCTGTCCATAGCTGTGATCCAGGAAACGAAACTGCACAACAACTCAACCTTGTTGAGTTGCAACTGCTACAATGTACATCATAAGGGTCGCGAGCGAGGTAATGGTGGTGACTTAGCATTCCTATCGGCCGATTTCCCTGCTTTCGCCTGTGGTAAAGACACTTGAGGCCCTATTCCTCCCGTATTACACATATCACCTTGGGTCGGCTAAACATCAACATGGCTTCCGGAAAGAGAACAGCACAACAACAGCAGTTAATGCCATAAATACACAGGGGAACCGCGGTCTTAACCAAAACCGCACCTGTGAGAGAACTGTCCTAGACTTGTCTAACGCTTTTGACACAGTCAGCCACTTCACGCTACTAGCTGACGTGGAAGTATCGACTCTCCCGCAGGGACTGGAACGGTGGACCGCGAATTACCTGTGTCGTCGTCAATCATCGGTATTATTTAGAGACAAAACATCTAAACTAAGGAGGATTAAGCAAGGGGTACCGCAGGGAGGCGTCTTGCCCTCACTATTGTTTAATCATTACATCTCCAAGCTCCCTCAGCCGCCAGAGGGACTCACAATTGTCGCCTATGCCGACGACTGTTCGATAATGGCAACCGGCAATGTAATTGACGACCTGTGTTGGAAGGTGAACGGATATCTCTCCGACCTTGCCCATTTCTTTACAAGCAGAAACCTAGCGCTGTCCCCTGCTAAGTCCTCGGCGACCCTCTTTACCGCCTGGACGAAGGAGGTCAGGCTGGATCTCAACATCCATATTGATGGCACCCCCATTCCGACGGTTATCACCCAAAGATTCTGGGGGTGACTTTCGACAGTCTGCTCTCCTTCTCTGCGCACACTACCGCAATCGCCAATAGAGTACAGAGCCGCAACAATGTCCTCAATTCGCTCGCCGGCAGCTCTTGGGGCAAAGACAAAGAAACGTTGTTGGCAACATACAAGGCGATTGACCGGCCGGTAATAAATTATGCTGCGCCAGTGTGGTCGCCGGGAACCAGCAGGACACAGTGAATGAAGCTTGCAGACCTGCCAGAACGCCGCACTCCGCACGGTTACTGGATGTCTTCTGATGTCGCCTGGGGAACATCTCCACCAAGAGGTCAATGTCCTCCGCGTTAAGGAGCACAACCTCATGCTCAGCAAGCAGTTCCTTGCTGGGTGTTACCGTTTGGGGCACCCAAATAGGCATCTGCTTGCAGTGGAGCTACCCCCCAGGCACATCAGAAGGCACCTATAAAGGACGAGATCCAGCCACTCATCACGCAACCGCTGGATCCGGAGGCGTACCGGGTCCTAAGCAACATCCACAGAGACACAGTCACTACCACCATTGACTCTCGCCAGGCAAATGCAGTTATCGGAGCCCAACCACCACCTGTAGCAGATGAGGAGTCCCTGCTGCCCCACGAGTTCCGCGTCACTCTGGCACAATTACAATCTATCTCCTACCTATCCAGAATCAACCCCGACATTCCCAACACATGCCCGGCATGTGGAGATTCTCCGCACGACACCAATCACCTATTCACGTGCTCCCTCAAACCCACTCATCTAACCACCCTCTCCCTCTGGTCCTACCCTGTCGAAACTGCACGTTTCCTGGGACTCCCCCTAGATGAGTTTGACGACAACGACCATGGGTGAATCCGCTCTTTACGGGGCGCGACTAGCCGCTACAACAACAACAACAACAACTCTTGTCTTGTGAATGCCATATTAGAAGCTCAACCACCACCAATGCAGATGAAGACTTCCTGCTACAACAACAACAAAAACAGGCCTCATCTTGCTAGCGCTGTCGAGCGCCAACGGCCTCTACCTAGCACCCAGGGGCCTACACGGCTCCAAGGAGCAATCAGCAACACCCGCATCTCTCCTAAACCTTCCGTGTGTCAGACCAGGATACGCCGAAAGGTGACATCAGTTAGTTGCAATATGTGCCAAGACTGGTGTTACTTTTGGATGTGTCTTGGTTCGCGCACCACACGTGAGTGGACGGGCTCCAGAGCAAGATCGAAGAGATAACCGACTTCATGAGAACACATGGTCTGTTGATAGCTGCGATCCAAGAAACAAAATTGCAACCTAACTTGTTTAGTTGCAACTGATATAATGTGCATCGCGGAGTTCACTGAGAGTGCCTTCGGTGCCCTACCCACACCGACAGATGTTCGCGTTGGCGAACGACAGTTCCGCAGGGTGCTCACGACCGATACGGGCCGCTTCGTTCCTGCTGGGCGTATGCCCAACACAAGCGAAACAAGTGGAAGGACCACCTGAAGTCCTGCATCTTCGCTGCGGGTGTGGGTAAGCTTTAGACCACCGTGAGGTACATGCCCAACCCGGTGATGATCGAGTGGAGATACCATTCGGTGAACGACCCGGCATACGCGAGCCGAAAGTTCATACTGCATCCTTCGGTGGATAGGAATAAACGGAAGGTGTCCATACACGTTTGAGGGTTGGTCAGATGTAACACCAACAGACATCGGCAAGACATTATTAGCATTTACGGCAGGCACGACCGAATCATCATTTGCAACAACAATTGACCAGTTACCACTTGTCAGCTTCGACAGTGAAACTTTAAGGTCATTAACCTCCTTAGTTATACATACTATTATTGAAACCAAATTTGAAGAGTTTTGTAGGCAATGATCGCAATTAAACACAATGTTACTATTATTAGCAAGTAGATCACACATTCCTTTGCTATCCAACTTTATACATATTTTATGAAACTTATTTTTACAAACATTACAAGAGATTTCTTAGCCAACTCGTAAAGATGTAATACATTTAGCTCAAGTTAAATCTTCCGTAGCAAGAGCGAAGAAAAACACGACCGTTCACTTCAACTGATTCACCCACTACTGCTTTGAGAGAGCATGTGAATAGGTGTTTGGTATCGTGCGGAGAATATCCACATGCCGGACATGTGTGTCGTATGTCGCGGTTGATTCTGGATAGGTAGGAGTTAAGACTACTATAATATCACGAGGCAGCAGGAAGTCTTCATCTGCATTGGTGGTGGTTGAGCTTCTAATATGGCATTCACAAGACAAGAGTTGTTGTTGTTGTTGTTGTAGCGGCTAGTCGCGCCCCGTAAAGAGCGGATTCACCCATGGTCGTTGTCGTCAAACTCATCTAGGGGGAGGCCCAGGAAACGTGCAGTTTCGACAGGGTTGGACAAGAGGGAGAGGGGGGTTAGATGAGTGGGTTTGAGAGGGCATGTGAATAGGTGGTTGGTGTCGTGCGGAGAATCTCCACATGCCGGACATGTGTTGGGTATGTCGGGGTTGATTCTGGATAAGTAGGAGTTGAGCCTGCTACAGTATCCAGATCGTAGTTGTGCCAGAGTGACGCGGGACTCGCGGGGCAGCAGGGACTCCTCATCTGCTACAGGTGGTGGTTGGGCTCCGATGACTGCATTTGCCTGGCGGGAGTCAATGATGTTCGTGACTGTGTCTCTGTGGATGTTGCTTAGGACCCGCCGGTACGCCTCCGGATCCAGCGGTTGTGTGATGAGTGGCTGGATCTCGTCCTTTAGTTCTAGTAGATGTCTTCTAATGTGCCTGGGGGGCAGTTCCACTGCAAGCAGGTGCCCGTTTGGATGCTCCGAGCGGTGACATCCAGCAAGGAACTGCTTGCTGAGCATGAGGTTGTGCTCCTTAACTCGGAGCACATTGACCCCTTGGTGGAGATGCTCCTCAGGCGACATCAGAAGACATCCCGTCACCGTGCGGAGTGCGGCGTTCTGGCAGGTCTGCAGCTTCGTCCATTGTGTCCTGCTGGTTCCCGGCGACCAAACTGGCGCAGCATAGTTTATTACCGGCCGGCCAATCGCCTTGTATGTTGCCAACAACGTTTCTTTGTCTTTGCCCCAAGAGCTGCCGGCGAGCGACTTGAGGACATTGTTGCGGCTCTGTTCTTTATTGGCGATTGCGGTAGTGTGCGCGGAGAAGGAGAGCAGGCTGTCGAAAGTCACCCCCAGAATCTTCGGGTGGTTAACCGTCGGAATGGGGGTGCCATCGATGTGGATGTTAAGATCCAGCCTGACCTCCTTCGTCCAGGTGGTAAAAAGGGTCGCCGAGGACTTGGCAGGGGACAGCGCCAGGTTTCTGCTAGTGAAAAAGTGGGCAAGACCCGAGAGATATCCGTTCACTTTCAAGCACAGATCATCAATTGCATTGCCGGTTGCCATTATCGAGCAATCATCAGCATAGGAGACAATCGTGACTCCCTCTGGCGGTTGAGGGAGCTTGGAGATGTAGTGATTAAACAGTAATGGGGACAGGACGCCACCCTGCGGTACCCCTTGTTTAATCCTCCTTGGTTTCGATGTTGTGTCTCTAAACCATACCGATGATTGACGACCACACAGGTAATTCGCGGTCCACCGTTTCAGTCCCTGCGGGAGAGTTGATGATTCCACGTCAGCTAGTAGCGTGGAGTGGCTAACTGTGTCGAAAGCTTTCGACAGGTCCAACGCTACTAGGACGGTTCTCTCGCAGGGGCGGTTTTGGTTAAGACCACGGTTCACCTGCGTGTTTATGGCATTAAGTGCTGTTGTTGTGCTGTGCACTTTCCGGAAGCCATGTTGATGCTTAGCTGACCCAAGGTGGTATGTATAGTACGGGAGGAGTAGGGCCTCAAGTGTCTTTACCACAGGTGAAAGCAGGGAATTCGGCCGATAGGAATCACCCTTGTCGGCCGGTTTCCCTGGTTTCAGTAGTGGGACCACCCTCCCAACCTTCCAGATGTCTGGAATGATGAGGGTGGCCATAGACAAATTGAGGATCCCGGTGAGGAACTCAACTCCCGCGGGGCCTAAATTTTTCAGCATCGACACGCTTAGCCCGTCAGGGCCAATGGCCTTGGAGGCTTTCGCCTTCCCGATGACCTTTACCTCGCCACAAGTGAAGGTAAGAGGCGCGCTGTTGTTCGGTAATTTGCGCAGCCTCCTGGTCACCTTCCGCTTGGTCCTATCCCCCGAAGGATGCAGTATTAACTGTCGGCTAAAATAGCTCGCCCATCTCTTCGGGTCCGACGAGGCACGATCCCCGAATGAAATTTCCACTCGGTCGTCGTGCTTCGTCGGGTTGGATAAGGACTTCACGGTAGACCAAAGCTTACCAACACCCGTGACCAGATTGCAGGACTTCAGATGCTCCTCCCACATGTTCCGCTTGTGTTGGTCCACCAGCCTCCGAATCGCCACGTTTAAATCCTGAATGTTAGGATTACGGGGATCGGAGCGGCGAAGGTGGTCGCGTTCGTTCGCTAGAGCGGCCGCTTCAGCCGGGAAGTTGGGACGGATCTCAGGGATCCTCCCTGCCGGAATGAAGCGGGCCGCAGCTGACGCAACCACCTTGCGGAACTTATGTTCGCCTTTTCGAACGTCGGTGGGAGCGGGAAGAGACCTGAAGGCATTTTCGGTGAACTCCGCGAACCTGACCCAGTCAGCCTTTTTAAAGTTTATATATGTCCGATGGTCCGCGGAGACAAAGTCAGCAGGTCTGTCAATCGAGATGATTATAGGTAGGTGGTCTGATGCAAGCGATAGCATAGGTCGCCACGTTATGCTATTTATCAGACCTGCGCTAGCTATCGTTAGGTCAGGCGAGCTGCTGCAACTACCCATAATCCTGGTGGGGGCATCATCATTCATCGTGCAGAATGTCGAATCGTCTATCTGCTCTGCCAAATCATTTCCCCTACGATCAGCTGGTAGGCTTGAATGCCAGAGATCGTGGTGCACATTAAAGTCACCTACTACCAATCGGTTTTCACCTCTGAGGAGCGCACCTATGTCAGGGTGATATCCTGCCGGGCAGCAGGTGACAGGGGGTATATAAATATTAAATATTTCGAGCTCGACATCGCCTGACCGGACAGCTATTCCTTGACATTCTAAGGTAGTGTCCCTGCGGTCGATGTCTTCTTCAATAAGACGATACTGCACTGTGTGATGGGTGATGAATGCTAAGCCACCACCATTACCTCGATGCACATTGTAGCCGTTGCAACTCAACAGAGTTGAGTTGCTGTGCAGTTTCGTTTCTTGGATCGCAGCTATTGACAGATTATGCCGACTCATAAAGTCGGTTATCTCCTCAATCTTGCCCTGCAGCCCATTGCAGTTCAGCTGAAGGAGTCTCGTTTGCCTCGGTAGAGTCGTCGCGGAGAGGGGTGTGAGGGAAGGGTGATGTTGCCTACCTGGACCCTGCTGCACATGCATTGGCACGTTGGGCTGCCTTATGGTGTTGTTTGGCAGCGCCGCCACTGGCGCGTGCGGTTGCAAGGCTCTACAACAGGGAGCCAGGTAGTCACCCGACCATTCACGTGTGGTGCGCAGGCCAGAACACACTCGAAAGTGACACCAGCCTTGGCACGAATTGCACCTGACTGATGCCGCATTCCGGTATATCCTAGCCTGACACACGGAACAGACTGTGTGGGGTACCAGGAGCTGCTGGCTATTCCCCACACGAGGGGCGGAGCTAGGTTGGGGGAGGGGGAGGGGAGCGACCATGTTGTTGTGTGCTCCTGCGAACCGTAGAGGTTCTGCCGGTGCTAGGCACCGGTGCACTAGGTGCAACTAGGGGAGCCGTAGAGGCTATGGGCGCCATAGGGCGCGAACAACATGGGGCCACATAGTTTGTGGACCACTCCTTGTGGGTCTTAAGGCCTGAGCAGACCTTAAGATGGCTCCATCCGTCGCACGAATTACACCTTACCGAAGTGGAGTTCGGATGGAGCTTTTTCTGGCAAACGCAGCAAAAATAGGTTTCTGGACCAGGGTTTGACTCGATGCCAGCCCTGACCAGAAGGAGGTGAAGCAACCCTGCTGCAAGGAGTTGCTCCAGGAGAGACAGACAACTTATGGGGTAGGCCGATCTAAACAGGGTTAGATCGCCGAAACAACAGTCCTTGGCCGGGTGAAACCCGGGTCATTCCGGTACGTAGAGCCGACTGTCGTGGGAATGACAAGACAAGAGTCGATGGTAGTTGTGACTGTCTCTTTTTGGATATTGGCTAGGACCTGCCGGTACACTGTCGGATCCAGCGGTTGGGTTACGTGTGGCTGGATTTCGTCCTTTAGTTCGAGGAGGTGCCTTGATGTGCCTAGAAGGTGCCTCATCGGCAAGCAGATGCCTATCTGGGTGCCCCAAGTGCTGACACCCAACAACGAACAGCTTGTGGATCCTGAGGTTTTAGACCACTCCTTGTCGGTCTGATGGCCGGATCAGACCTTAAGATGCCTCCATCCGTCGCAAGAATTACACCTTACCGAGTTGGAGTTCGGATGGAGCCTTTTCTGGCAGACGTGGGTAAAATAGGTTTCTGGCCCAGGGTTTGACTCGATACCAGCCCTGAGCAGAAGGATGCGATCAAGGAACGTTTTAGCCAGTGCCCGAATTGTTTTGCACGATGAGCTAGCACAATTGAGCGATTATTTTCAATGTCCATAGTCACTAATTCGGCGTAATCTTTCGGTTTTAAGCGAAATTAAAATTGTACTGGTTTAAAGTTTCCAAAACGTGACTAAGAAAGTTAATTGGTTGACTAAGGCGAAGTTATTCAATGTTTACATACCGGAGGAACAGATGACACACCATGTGTATATTAAATTATCACACCAACCTTTCTTACTGAGTTAGAAACACAGTTCAGATGTTAGTAATTGTTAACTTCGATTTCACACTCGTCGTTATCACTCGTAATGTGTGTTTCTGTTAGCATTAAAATGTCAATCAAATCATCGTGTGGTTGTCAATGAGCTAATACTTTTTTCGGAGTTGGTCTTTTTGACAGGTGGTATTGATTTATACTCAGTTTGGTTTGCCATTTCATAATGTACAAATTTACTCTGGAACAACGTTTGTAAATCGTGCAAATTTATTACCAAAATAATTGTTCGGTTCGCGCGACGTATCGCGCGCTGCGTCCAATATTTTGTGTAAAAATTTTGTTCAGCGGTGAACCTCACTTTTAAAAAAACACCCTTTATGATTGTAAACAACCCCGCACAAATGCTTTGGTTGCTGGTAGCCATTCTTCTTTCAGCTCAGTTCAATTTTAATAAAGTATACTGGGCGCCCTCTACTTTGAGTTGGATGATTAACGTCTATACCAAGTCTTAAATTCTTATTAGCACATATACAGTTAAGGTTGTTTTAAATGCCGAGCTTATTGCATTTCTTGCATCTATGTATGTTTTTTGAGGCACTTATAACATTTCCAACTTCAATCAGTATAACTTCGTTTCTTCTGATTTCTAAAAACCGTATTGACAGTCCGATTTGATTCAAATATATGACATACATTTGTAAATTTATTTATTTATTATTAATAAGTAGCCTACGCACACAGGAGTATTCAATATCAAAATCCGGACAAAAGTAAAAAAAAAAGTAGAGTATTGTTCACTTATTTGTGCTGTTTGCATACCTCTGTAACCGAGCTAACTAAACTCGTTTTCAAACAATAGCTGCAAACCCCCTGCTCGCGAAACAGGTAGTCGGACTCTCGTCGATGTCGAATGCTCACGCATCTTTAGTTTCGATACGTTTTTATCAGCAACTTTGAAGTTTGTGTTCGTTTGTGTTCTGAGTAATTTGTGGAATAACTAATAATGGATACGGAAGCCCAAGGTATGTACTGAATTATTACATTGAAATATACATATATTTTATTGATATTTAATTTCTAATTGAGATGACAAGCACTTAAAGACAAGTATGAATATTAATTTATATTTTTTAACAAAAGAGGTATTTTTGTTATAGTTCCGGGTCCGATCGCGCGCATATCTTTTTTTTATAGTTAACTTTACATCTTAGTCATGTCATGCACATAAAAATAAGTCACCCATCTTATCACCATTTTTTTTATGACCTTTTATAATTTGGAGGTATTTACATGTAATTTTTTTCCAGGAGTTAAAAAAATGTTTTTCATTTCAGGTTTCGTATCAAATGAAATTCAAATGACTAGAAGATCATTGTACATGATTTTCAAGGATAGCAGCAAACGAAAATTGGATCAAAAATTGTCGGATGTAGAAAAAACACTACGGGAGATCACGAAATGTCCCGATACTGAGTTTCGGACATTGACTAATGATCAGAGACATTTTAAATCGGATTTTAAGTTAAGGTGGACTACAGCCAATAACACCGAAGCA
Source organism: Anomoia purmunda (assembly GCA_951828415.1). Taxonomy (NCBI): domain Eukaryota; kingdom Metazoa; phylum Arthropoda; class Insecta; order Diptera; family Tephritidae; genus Anomoia; species Anomoia purmunda. Next base: position 49,098,713 of record OX639994.1, read on the forward strand.
AGATTCCTATTAAAAAATGAAAACTGGCTAGACGGTGTTGTAACAGTACACAGTTGGTCGACAATATCTAAATTAAAACAAGGACGCCCAAAAAAGTCGTTTCAAGAATTAACTGATCGCAGTAAAAGACGACAAACAAGAGAACTTAGGGACCACGTGGATGTTGAAGAATTAACATATGCTGCTAGTGTTAGTCAAAGAAAATCCGGAAATGTAGAAGCTTCGAAATTTATAAAAGAAGTCATTGCCTCCCCAACAAGGGCGAAAAGGCTTAAAAAGAGGCTCTCTGGAGGTCAAAGCGCTGCTGTAAAGAAACATTCACCATCGGAAGCTTTATCTCTTCATTGAGTGTGACTTAACCAAGAGACAATACGAAATACTACACGAATCCAACAAGAATATTTATCCATGTTATTCGCTAATTAAAGAAGCCAAAAAAGAGTGCTATCCTAAGGAAGAATCTATGCGTGTTACCGAAACTTGTGCAGAAGTACAACTGCAAGATTTATTAAATCACACAGCTTCAAGACTGTGCAAATACTTAGAAGAAATATTTGAAACATGTGATTCAGAAGACCTTCTACATATGGAACTTATTTCAAAATGTGGTTGTGATGGCAGTCAACAAGCGAAATTTCAGCAAAACTTTCAAAGTGACTTAGAGGCTGATGACTCAAACATTTTTCAAAGTTCATTAGTTCCAGTGAGACTACAATCGATAATTGGAGATAAAAAGAAAATTTTATGGCAGAACCCAACGCCTTCTTCGCCACAATTCTGTCGTCCAATTAGAATACGATTCTTACACGAAACTGTCGACATCACAAAAGATGAGATAAAGTATGTAGAAGATCAGGCGAAAGAATTGACAAAGACACAGATTACAAATACGAATGGAACTGTAATGTACGTTTCACACTCCCTGGCACTGACAATGGTAGATGGCAAAGTATGTAATGCAGCTACAGGCACAACATCTACCATGAAATGCTATATATGTGGAAAAACTTCCAAACATTTCAATGACTTTACAAATACGAACACTGAAAATCCTGAAGCACTCAGATTCGGAATTTCAGTATTACATGCAAGAATTAGGCTTTTTGAGACTCTTTTGCATATTGCATACAAATTGCCAAATAAAAAATGGCAAGCTAGGGGCCAACATGAAAAAAATATTGTAAAAGCGACAAAAGAAAAAATTCAAAAGGATTTCAGAACAAAAACAGGACTGATAATAGATATGCCTAAGGCGGGTTTTGGTAATTCTAACTCAGGAAATACATCCAGAAGGTTTTTCAGCGATCCAGAAACAGCTGCAGAAATCACAGGTATCGACATTCGCCTCATACAGAGACTCAGAATAATTTTAGAAGCAATTTCTTCTGGATATGATATCAATGTCACAAAATTCGCGAAGTTTGCAAATGAAACTGCTGAACTGTATGTAGAATTATTCGACTGGCATCCGATGACTCCTACACTTCATAAAATACTTGTGCATGGTCCTGCTATTATTAAAGATGCCCTTTTGCCTATTGGACAGTTGTCAGAAGAAGCAGCAGAGGCCCGAAATAAACACTTTAGATGTTACAGACAAGATTTTTCTAGAAAATTCTCACGGGAACTTTGTAATAAAGACGTATTCAACAGACTTCTGCTGACTTCTGACCCATTTTTGAGCTGTGGACGAAAACGGCAAAAAATAAAAACCAGCGGGAGTTTCTTACCAGAAACAATAGAGTTGTTTTTAGAAGTGGATCAGTAAAAAATTTCAGACGTTTAGTTGTCAATTTCAAAATAAATCTTATGTAAAAACATTAGCACTAGTATTTAAATACAACAGACAATTATAAGATAACATTCTATACTATTTCCAATAAGAAAGGAGCAAAAAATATTTTTGACCGGATTTTGAGGTTGAATACTCCTGTGTGCTACGGCTAATACAATTATTCTTATTTACAAATAAAATTTCAAAAATTAACAGCCAGCTGTCTATGACATTTTAAATTTTAATTATAAACTACATATGTTAGCCGAAAAATTTTACCGACGGGCGGCGCTTTGTCGAGATATCTCTTAAAATTTAGTTAGCTAGTGTTATTATTGTTATTATTTGTTGAACGGATTCTCGGTGCAGTAATGCACGAAAAAAGTTTTAAGCACGCAGTTCTAGCATCGAAGGGCGTCGGCCGTCCTTAAGTTTATCATGTAGTTATAAGTACATGATTGTTAGATTTGACTTAATAGGTCATACAGATTTTATATTTTTATATATTTTTTGAAGAGGATACGCTGGTCCTTAAATCTCCTGTCGGCGTGCGGATATGGTTGGGCAAGTTAAAATGTGTTCCACTGATCCCTGCACATAGCGGAACAGACAGTTATTTGGAAGAGCGCTTTGAGGCTGGTGTTGATAGTGTGCCCGAGACGGAGGCGTGTGACTAGTTTCAGGATGCACAATGGTATTTCTAGCAATTTCAGTCAAAATGAATCTACTAGATATATGTATGTATGTATAATCCCCACCATTTTATATCAGATGCCCGCATTGGGAAAAGACGCCTTATATCCATTCCTGAATTTTCTTGCGTAATGCGGCGCCTACGTTGGCAGGGATATGTGCAACATTACGCGAGTAATTATTGAGCTATGTTGGCATGAACAGGTGCAAGATAACTCGAGTAATTATTGATCTGTATCAACGAAACTTAGTATTCACATTGCCCTTGACCCATGGTATTTAGGTACTGCAAATCGGGTAATAATCAAAATTAAAGGAAAATCGTTATTTAAGCAAGTATTAAAGATAATTTGCTCAAATTTAATTTACAGCATGCACACTAAACGTAACCAAACAAAAAAATCGTAAATGGGCGTGCTAACGCCTACTTTAGAGTAAGTAGGTATATCTCCAAAACAATGTTACCAAACTTTCCCAGATTTGGTACACACATTGTCTTTCAAGTCAATAAGCAAAAGTTTTAAATTTGGAAATATCTGACAAAACCCACGCCCATCTCTCATATAATGGTATTTTACAAAAATAAAAACTGCATTCATATTCCAGTACCTTATAACGTTTTCTTTTATCGAAATAAATGTCATCTTATTTTAGGGCTACATTACGAATATGTCATGGACCCTGCGCAAATGTAGCAATTTTCATATGAGAAAAGAACAAAAAAAATCCACCCCACCAATTTCACTTGCATTATTAAGTTAATTCATCGAACGCAAATATATTAAAAATAAAACTGTTGTACGAACAAACAAACTACACAATTAAAATCAGCTGCACAACGCACGTTTGGTTGCGGGTAGAAAATGTTGCTGAGAAATGAACTCGAAAATTTGGCAGCCCTGGCACGGCAGAATAAAGACAACATTATTTTGAAAGATAATTTTCTCAAATTTTATATGCAGAATGGGGTTGGAAAACGACATACAGTCTGTCTAGTAGAAGCGTGATCGGCAAAATTTGCACATAGAGTGCCGTTATCAAAATAATTTGAATGCACCTTGGTAGCGACATCATTTTTGTAGTACACATTGCAAAAACTGTCAGTTTCGTGAAACTATTACAAAGTGCACGTTGTTCTAAAAAATGAGTTCCGCGTACGAGAAGCGATTTGAAGCTGTGTTTATTTGTCTACACCCTAAAGGGCCGAAAATGTCACGTTTAGCTGCAGCAAAATATATGAAGAAGTCGAAGTCATTCGTAACGAAGTGGACGAATTGGTATTTAGAAGTAAAAAATGTCGACGATTTGCCTGGGCGGGGCCCTGAAAAAAGACCTCACCAAAGTAGGACAAGAAGATCCTTGATTTGTTTGCGACGAAGCCGGGCTTAGATAGATAGATAGATATATATTAGAGGATTGCACTTCGACCTTAAAGATCCATTGTGCCCTCTGCTCTTTATAATACCTCGTCTAACCCCAACTCTTTTATGAAGTCTAATATAGTAGTTGGTGGCAACGAGCGTACATGCTCCTCGGCTGGGCTATGTGTACCCAGGTAGCTTTGTCGTCTTCTCGAGATGGCGTCACACTCAAGCAACAGGTGCATCGGGGTCTCCGGAGCTAAGTCGCAAAATCGACAGTACTCGTTCGACCATATTCCGAGCCTGTGCAGATGACCTCTCAGCCTGCAGTGTCCTGTGAGAAAGCCTGTCAACATCCTCAGGCTATTCTTCGAGAGGTGCATAAACTGCTTGAAGCGTTTATGGTTGTAACCTCCCAGTAGACACTTCGCCTGACGTAACCCCGGCTCAAACTGCCAGTGATCCTCCTTCAAGTTGTTTTCTTCTATCCTAAGCTCTTCCTTGATAGTGTGTTGTCCTATCGCTAGGAAAGGCTCAGGTCCTATAGGCGTTTTTTGAGCCGCCTCCCTTGCTAATCTGTCAGCTTCCTCGTTACCTTCCATACCTTGATGGCTAGGGATCCAGAGGAGCTGAATATGATTTTGTAATGCTAGTGTGTTGAGTCTCTCTATACATTCAAGCACTAGTGAGGATCTCACCTCATATGAGGCTAGCGCCTTGAGTGCTGCCTGGCTATCGCTCAGAATGGTTATGCGTTCATTGCGATAATTTCTCTTCTGGTTGATCTCTGCACATAACAGGATGGCATACACCTCCGCTTGGAAGATGCTTGGAGTCCTTCCCATTGGTACCGACATGTGTGTTCTGGGGCCAAAGACCCCAGCTCCTATGCCTTCCGGTGTTTTAGAACCGTCAGTGTACCAGTGCAGGTTGCTAGCTTGGAGGTGTCGTTCTAGTGCGGATACGCTCCATGTTACTTTGCTTCCTAACTCAATTTTAAAATTCCTTTCAAAATTGGTTACTTTGATGATATCGTCCCTGGGGAATTGGGCTAGTGGTAGCCGTGCGCTGAGCGCCTCCATTTCCTTAGACGATATGACTTTCCCTTTTCCATACCCTTCTTTAGCAATGTTCAGTAGGGTTCTTTTCGCTGTCTGTTCTATAACTATGTGGAGTGGCGTTAGGTCCAGAATCACCTCTAGTGCCTTGGTCGGACACGTGCGCATGGCTCCTGTAATGCACACACACGCTAGCCGTTGGAGCCTTATCAGTGATTTCCTCACTGTTGTAAGAGAGGTTCTTGATACCCACGCCACCGCCCCATAGGTTACTATCGGTCTAACAATCATAGTGTACATCCATCTAAGCATGTTTGGGTTGCAGCCCCAGGACTTTCCCGCTAGACGTCTGCACACCATTATTGCTTTGGTTGCTTTGGATACTGTCACATCAACATGTTCTCTCCAGAGTAATTTGGAGTCTATTGTGAGACCTAGGTATTTCACCTTGCTCACCATGCTGACTTCGATCCCTGCCAGGGTGATAGTTCTCATCCCTGGTAGTTTCCTTTTTCTGCTAAATGGTACGATGGCCGTCTTGTGTGGGTTGATATTGAGCCCCACCCCGGCGCACCATGCCTTTGTAAGATTAAGAGCTCTTTGTATGATGTCGCATAACGTGTTCTCGTATTTCCCTCTAGCTATAATGACAATGTCATCCGCGTATCCCTGGCAGCGAATTCCGTTGTCAGTTAGCAACTGTAGCAGTTCGTCCACTACCAGGCTCCACAGAAGGGGGGAGATTACTCCCCCTTGTGGGCAGCCCTTACTGGGTTTTAGCTGCACAACGCTACCTGCTACAGTTGTTTCCGCTGTTCTGGTCCTGAGTAGTGCCTCTATCCAATTGCATATGGATGAGTGCACGTTCCTTTTCGTTAGCGCTTGGCATACCCCTGTATGCGTGGCGTTGTCGAAAGCTCCCTCTATATCCAGAAAAGCGCATATAACGGTCTCCTCGAAGTCAAATGCACTCTGTATCTCCGTCGTCAGTTGGTACAGAGCAGTATCCGTGGATCGTCCCGCTCTGTATGCATGTTGACTTGGGTGAAGAGGTTTACTTCGCAGAGTATTTGACCTTATCTCATTATCGATGATCTTCTCCATTGTTTTGAGTACAAAGGAGGTTAGACTGATTGGTCTAAAGGACTTCGCTAGTGAGTAATCCCTTTTTCCTACCTTTGGTATAAAAATTACCTTAGCTCTCCTCCATACCATTGGAATGTAGGCAAGAGCAAACGAGTCCCTCATAACATTCACAAGGTGCGAATTTATACCTTCGCCGCCCTGCTGTAACATCACTGGCAGTATGCCATCAACTCCCGGAGACTTATACCGTTCAAACGAACTCATGGCCCACCTCACTGAATGGTGGGTAAATATACTTTTAGCCATCATCCAGTCAGTTTGTGATGGTCTCGATTTCCGTGACCAAGGCTCCATGTCAATTGCGGAGGCATCCGGGAAGTGAGTCGACAGCAGAGCTAGCGCCCTTTCCTCTTCACTAGCGGTATACGTACCATTCGGTAGTTTAATGGCTAGTTTTGTCTCTATTTTCTCTTTTGCTAGAGCTCTGTGAAGTCTTGCTGCAACTGGTGTGGAAGCAATGTCCTCACAGAAGCGTCTGAAGCTGTCTCTTTTTGCTTTTCTTATCTCCTTACTGTACTTCGTTAGATTTGCTGCGTATTCCTCCCAGCATCCGGTGCGTTTTGCTTTGTTGAAAAGCTTCCGCACCGTTTTCCTAAGGGAAGAGAGGTACTCTGACCACCAGGGTGTTTTTGTTTTGCCCTTTGGTTTTGTCTCGGGGCAGCTGCAGTTGAAGGCATCCGTGACTATGTCATTAAGCCTTGTTACCCTGCTTTCTAACTCCATACAGTTCGTTCCCCTGCGAGTGTGTCCTATGCTAGATAAGTTTAGGCTAATTAAGTTACTATATTTCTCCCAGTCAGCCCTCCTGGGATTTCTCATGGATTTGCCCGCCATAGACTTAACCTTCAGATCAAACTGGATGATTCTATGATCCGACAGAGAAGGTTCCGTGGAAACCTCCCATTTCGAGACCAGATTATCCGCCAGTTTATTGCTGAGAGTAATGTCTAGTACCTCTTCTCTGGTTCTGGTGACAAACGTCGGTGTATGCCCGACGTTACATATGTCCAGATCATTGCTTAGTATATATTCTAATAAAGACTCACCCCTCTTATTGGTGTCGGTGCTGCCCCACTCTTCGCTATGTGCATTCGCGTCACATCCGATGATAAGGGGTAGTTTTGCATCCTCACAGTACCTTATTAGCTGTTGAACCTCGGGCGGGGGGATGGTGTTAGTGTCCCCTGGGAAATATGCAGCGGCAAGTACTATATCTTTAGATACTCCATCCACCTCCAGTCTTGCCTGAACTGCTACCAAGTCCCGAGTTAGGTGCTCTGTAATGCAAAAGTAATCAATATTGCTCTTAAGCACTACACATGCTCTGGGCCTTTCAGATGAGAGATCCCAAATTACCTTACTATTTGACTCCTGCAGGCCCCTTACTTGGCCCTTGTAGACCCACGGCTCCTGGGCCAGTATTATACCCAGATCCTCCGAGGCGGACCTCCTAGCTATAACAGCCGAAGCTGCTCTCGCGTGGTGGAGGTTGATCTGGGTTACTGTCACGGACGGGGTCATAGTTGTGGCTCGTCGACCTCCGAGAGCCTTAATTCGCTCTCGCTGCCTCTGTCTAGCTCGAGCCTACCTAGGTCGAGTCCCTCAATCAGTTCCTGCGTCGTGGGAACTTCCGCTGCTTCGATGACCGTCCTTGCCGGTTCCAGGAAACTCGCCGGGAATGCCAGAGACTTGGCCGGTGCTTCGGATGGTTGGGCCATTTCCGTAGACACCTCTTCGTCCTGTGCTTTTCCCGACGCCGCATCTGGTTCGCCCGCGATCTTTGGTCGCCAGGGCCTGACGGTGACGAAGCTGAACCTGTAGTTCAACCTGAAGCTGTCTCGCTTCAGTCTGCTGAACGACCCTTCATCCATCCCTAGTGTCAGCCTGATGCCATTGTCCTCGGTACTGCTGCTGATGATGCGCCATGCTGAGGTGTGCATGCCCTCATTTTGCGCGCTTATCAGCCCTATGGCATGCTCTACGGATTTATCCGCACTCCTCGGGAGGAACACCATAACCGTATGCGTTGGGGGTATCTCATCCCCCCTCTTCGTACACAGTTTCGGACCTTTCCATGCCCCGAGTCGCGGTGCCGCCTCCGCAAGCCATGTCGCAGTTTTTTCGTCCTTACAGTCTACAAGGAGTAGTCCCGGACGAAAGTACACGCCACAAAAGGCGAGCGGGTAGGTCCACCCTTTAAAAACCTCATCCATAATCGCCTCTTGCAGCTCGGTAAGGTCTTCGGAGCTCAGCGTTACCGCCGGGTAGCCTTCGGGCAGTACTGCCAGCCGGATGCCTTTGAGAGCGTCCGAGTAACTAATAGGCTGCCCTGTTCCACCCGCCGGTTCCACTGGGCCCTTCCCTACCCTTGCTTCTGCTGAGCCCGACGATGGGGGAGGTGGGTGTGCCCGCTGCCGTTTTGAGCTCGGTGCCTGTGGGGTGATCTGCCCGCTCTTCCGCTTATCAGCGGGTGCAGGTACGTCTTGGTTGGTGGTATGCCCGCTTCTCCGCTTTACAGCGGGCGCGGGCCTGTCTGCTACTTCTTTCCCGCTCGACCGCTCTAGTGCGGGTGCGGGTACACTTAAATTTCGCCTGTATTGGGCACTAGGCCCCCCGCCCTTCCGTTCTTCGACGGGTGCGGGTGTTTGATCTATCCGCGCTCTCAGTACCGCCATCTCTCTGGCGGTCTCCGGAGATTTGCCCTGTTCCAAGTAGCGTAGGTACCACTTTACACCTGAGCCAGACAGCCCTACTCTTCTGCGGTCATCTAGGGCTCCTGGTCTTCCTCGGGTAGGTAGAAGTGGAAGTTTGCCCCTCCTTCGCTTGCGCTTCCCTTTGTGGCTTTGCGCTCTGCCTGGCCCGAATTCCGGTGAACGGTGACTTGTGTGTGCCGATCTACCTGGATGCCCGGAGACCGATCCGTCCGATCGTGTCTCAACGGTCGTGGTAGACGAGGCCGGTGATCTGGAGCGATGCCTGGAGACTGATCCCTCTGATCTTGCCTCGACAGGTTTGTCACTCCCGTTGCCCGTTGTTTTTCGGCGGCGTGCTGCTTCTCTGCTCGTGGAGGGCCCGTCACTATCTTCCCGAGCGTGCTCGGCAAAGAGGGCTGCCTCTGCGGGGGAAAGGTCAACTGGGAGGGCAGTGCCTCGTCTCCCTGTTCTCCCCTGGTCTTCCTTCTTCTCTTCTTCCTTTTTGTTTTTGTTATTGTTTTTGTTGTTGGTGGTTGTCTTCATCTTTTTCGTACGACCGCTTTCTCGCCAAGGCGATACTCACGGTCTATCTATTTGAGTGGGGGTCTCTAAAAATTCGCCGCGCCAGCGCCCCTTGTCGCGGTGAGGCCACGTTACTTCTCGAGGCGGCCCGGTGTCGAGAAGGCGCCGTACTACTACAGCCGATTGTCCTCCTGGCTGCAAATCGTCCAATGGGCACGGTGTCGCATAACACCCTGGATTAGGAGGTGGCAGTTCTTGGTCATCGTTCTCAAGCGGTTCCGATCATCAAGGTGGTGCACTATTTGGGTAGTGCACCCTCTTCCTGATCAGATCCGATTTGTGATTCGATTAAGCCCCTGCACCACGTCAAGGTGCCTGCCCTAGCAGAGGGAAGCCGGGCTTATCGTTGCGTAAAGCTAAAGAAGTTGTAGAGAAAAGTGTTGTTCAAATATCGGTAGAGACGATTCGAAAACGTTTAGGCGCTAACGACGTCAAATACCGCAGCTCTCTTAAAAAACCGTTGCTCTCATCATTACACGTTGAAAAAAGACTCGCCGGGGCCTGCGTCAATTTCATTTTGGGCAAATAGTAACATAAATCGATCTTGGTGTACCGCTAACAATCGATTGCTCCAACGAACTGTTAAACACCCAGTGAAGGTCCATGTTTGGGGATGTTTCTCAGAAAAAGGATTTGGACGCCTTTTCGTGTTTACGAGCAACTTGAATGCGGTTTTGATGAACAAAATTTATCAAACAGCTTTATTACCATCAGCTGCGAAGATGTTCGGGAGAAGAGGATACTCTTGGATTTGACAAGAAGACAATGACCCCAAACATCGCAGTCGAATGTGAGCAGGGTGGAAACAGCAAAATGGTGTTGAGGTGTTAGATTGGCCTTCACAGTCGCCTGATGCCAATCCGATAGAAAATGTGTGGGCAATAGTAAAGCAGAAACTCAGAGGAAAAACGATATGGACAGCAAAACAGTTGTCAAGACAAATTCGGCTGATTTGGAAACGATTGCCTCGGCAACTTGCTCAGAACTTAGTGCAAAGTATGAGTCGGAGGTGTGAGGCCATAATAGCGAATGGCGGTGACTATACATGTTATTAAAAGTATTGCGTACAATAAATATTATAAACGTGTAAAATGTTGTTTATTTGAAACGAATCGGACAAATAGTTTCCAAGTTATGGCGATCACGCTTCTACTAGACAGACTGTATGTATATGAAATTGGCAATTTACTCAAATTGGATATACAGGATTGGGTTGGAGAGCGCCAGACGTGGGTTACAAAATTTGTGAAAATGGACGTTGCACCGCGCACTCTATAAGATAATTTGTTCGCGTTTGATATACAAGATTTAGGTTGATAATGAAGTACACTTTGCATTTATAGCCAGAAAACACAATTGCGAAAATTATAGAAATCAGACGAAAGCTACGCCCTACGACCGGTAATTTACAAAAGATCTAAATATTCGATATTTTACTAAATCATAGTGAATGCCTTCATATCTGTTAGGATAATTTAATTAATGAGAAATGCGTAAATATCAAAATTTTTGAAAATGGGTGTGGCACTAAAGCAAACTAATTTATTTCTGTGTTTATTTAAATCAATAATAATTCTAGCATATCCGGGTTGCTTTGCTCCGCCACTAAAGGCACTTTTTTTTTTAGATTTTTAACAGTGCTTTTGGGCTTTCAATAAGTATTATTTATTCGGTTGCACCAGAACTTAGACTCTTCCTTATAGCGGTTTTCGTATTTTAGTTAACAGAGTGCTCCATATGGACTGAAACGATTTACATATTGTAACAAAGTGATCCATATAAACTGAAAAAATTAAATCAGCACCAGCAGGAAATATAAGTATTTTGATAAGTTCGCCCTGTACCAACTGTTTTTTGTTTACATATTTGAAGACGGAGGCCCAAAAAGTATGCAGCGGAATGCATATAGTGTTATGCCGAACTGGTTTTCAAACGTGTTAAATGGTTGAACTGGTTAAATTCCCACAGTTTGCATGTGATTTAACTTGTTTACGCACTGATTTTGCCATTAAATCAGTAAAATGCCACTTAACTTTAAAGCGTAAAATTTGAACATGGTATTACTTGTTTTTTATTTAGTTAGAATTTGTTTTTCTTGGTGTTGTTGTTGTTGTTGTTGTAGCGGCTAGTCGCGCCCCGTAAAGAGCGTATTCACCCATGGTCGTTGTCGAACTCATCTAGGGGGAGGCCCAGGAAACGTGCAGTTTCGACAGGGTTGGTCCAGAGGGAGAGGGAGAGTTTAGATCGGCCTGCAGTGATTGTATTGTTACTTGTATTTTGTTTCCTCATCGACGAAGTCTTAAAAATTTTGATCCGATATTCATCGACCTTAAACAAAACATCAATTGCTGAGCATTTTTGTATTTATAAGAAATATAAGTTCTTATTAAACTTCGATCATAATATTGATCCTATGGTGTAATTTTAAAAATCGTGGTTTCGTTTGTTAAAAAAACGCCAAAAAATTCTGTGACATCAAACTTCGTCTGGATGTACAGTCTTTTTCATCATGCACAATTAGACCATACTTAATGAAAGTTTCGAAATATAAAATCTTTGCACTTGCATTATTGAGTCGGATCAACAAAACAAAAAAAGAGTATGTAAACAAAGAGTAATACAACAATCTGATTTAAACACTCAAGTTCATTAATAAACCGACTAAAAATTTGGTATATTTGACATTTGCGAACCAGCTCTTTTCATTTCCATTGGTAAAAACAGCTTAAAACTCGGGGAAAAACTTTGTAGGCATAAAAACCGGTACATAAAGTTCTGCAAATTATAAAACGCTCATTAAGTGCATACAATTGGTTTGTGTTTTTCTTCTTTTTTTTTTATTAATATAAAAATAAATATTTGTAGTGATGATAGGAAAAGCAATTTATTCAATTCATTCTTTGCTGCCCGTATGCGCGAACTTTTCTTAAGAGGCTCGTCATCAAGTTTTGTACAACGGGTTAGTCCACTTTTAACGATGCTGTCCACCACCTTCTTTTTATTTCTGCAATTTTTTTGGTGAGTCTTTACTTGATTTTATTCTTCCGATGATTTTAATACATATAAGCAGCCGCGGGAATGATTCCACCTTTGGGAATTCTGGAATCTGGAGATTTCAGCCCTGAAGAAAAAAGCAGAATACTCTTTAACCAATCTAAAAGAAAAGGTTTCTGGCAACTTCACAAAAATGCACTTAAAATTTTCAAGAAGGCCGTAAAGAAGGCTTAGTGTGAATAATGGCAAAACTTCTGGAACAATATTGAAGAATACTCTAAGGCCAGCAGTCTGTGAAAAGTGTTTTCGAATAGTGCCTCAAATATGTGCTCTATCCAGAAGCCTAACAGTGACGACATCATCTTCTACCGAATTGCTGGAGATACTCATGAGCACCCATTTCCCGGGGCGATCGGATGACGTCTCTAACACTCCGACAGACCATAAGACCTACTCTTCCCTAGGAAACTCTGTAAGGGATATCGTAAGTTACGCCAGGGTGGAATGGGCTATAATGTATTTCCAACCATATAAATCTCCGGGATTGGACGAAATCTTTCCCTCTCAACTGCAAGCTGCTAAGGACATAATATGCCCGTTGCTCTCGCAGATCTTTACAGCTTGTCTAAGCCTAACTCATGCCCCACACGAGTGCACAAAGGCGAGGGTGGCCTTCCTACCAAAAGGAGGTACGGCTGCTCATGTGAAACCGAAGAATTTCAGGCCCATAAGCCTTACTCCGTTTCTTCTTAAAACTCTAGAGAGGCTATCTCCCAACCAGCGAACATGCTCCAAAGGCAAACCACCTGAGACTTCACTCCATTATGTCGTTTCAACGATTGAAAAAGGATTGGCCCTCTAGGAGTACACGCTGGAAATTTTCCTCGATATATAGGGATCCTTTAGCAATGTTCACCCGGACTCGGCGATCAGGTCCCTCTTTAGAGTGGGAGTGCAGCAGGGGGTGATGAAAGAGAACTCTTCTTTCCGCCTTTCAAACCACTTCCATTAAACGGGGTTGAAATCACTCTCTCAACCAAGGTCAAGTACCTTGGAGTAATTCTAGGCAAGACGCTCGAACGGAAGCGGAACATCGAAGACCGCTCCAGGAATGTCATGACCGCCTTGTATGCTTGCAAGGCATCTGTAGGAAAAAATGGGGAATAAAACCACACATTATACTGGATATGCATACTATCCCCACTACTGTGGAATGAACTACCTCAGACGCTAGCAAATACTGGCCCCACCTGCCGAGGTTATGCCGATGATATCGTAATAATATGCAGAGGAAACTTCGTAGATACTCTATGTGAAAGGATTCTATTTGGCTTAAATATGACCAAAACATGGAGTGCTAAGGAAGACTGAATGTGAATGCATCAACAACCACCATTGTACCTTTTTTAAGGAAATATACGCTTGAAGGTCTTAAGCCTATTAAAATTGTTGGATACCAAAAAGAGGTTAAATTTCTAGGTCTGATACTAGATACTACTCTGGAAATCACACTTAGAGGAAATTGGAAAGAAAGCCGTAAGAGAATTTGTGACTTGCATGAAAGAACTGGGGCTCCTCAAATATACTGAGATCGTACGGCCAATGAATACCTACGGGGCCACCGTTTGGATGGATAGAGCCAATAAACGGCCATCACAGCGCTCAGTAAGCTACAGAGACTGGCCTGTGTCTGCATAACATGAGTTAGCAGAACTTGTCCAAGGAGGTTCTGTTGGAGTTAACACTTCTGGACATTCAAATCCAATCGCAAGCGAAGAGGGCTATCTGGAGGCTGACTACTACGACGGGTCAGGACGGTATATGAATCGCGGGATGATTGAGAATCTTGCGAAACAATACCCCGAAACTGTAATACCGAGAGACACTATGCAACCAGAGTTTAGCTTTAGAAAAATATTCAAAACAAAACTCAGTAGCAAAGAGGATTGGGTAGGTATATCTGAAACATCAAATATACCAATGTTGATAACCTGGTACACGGATGGTTCATTAACTGAAGAAGGTACCGGGGTAGGAATATATAGTCCGTGGTTAAGATACTCGAAATCCACAAGGAAGCGAATGCTTACCAACCGTTATTAAGGCCTTCAAATCTCACCAAGTAGCTTCTGAACTGGTGATGGGGTGCCTTAAAAAACTGAGCACACTTGGTCTGACAAATCATGTGTGGATTTTTTGGGTTCCGGGACATACTGGTATTGAAGGTAAAGAAATTGCTGACAAACTAGCAAAAAATGGAAGCTTCAACTCCCTTCATGGGACCAGAACACTTCTGCGGTACAGGAAAAAGGGCAATATCCGCTTTGGCCCAACACAGGTCTGGAGCAATCCAAAGCGCTGTTAGGTTCTTACAAACTTTAAGCGCTTTAGAGAGTGCATGGGCTTATCAAAGAAGAATTATCACTATAAACTATCACCTGACTAAACTTGGAATTTATTTGGATGAATGCTGTAGATTCTGCAGAATACAAAAGGAAACTGCAAGATACATTCTGGAGCGGTACCACGCGCTAATACATAAACGCAAAAGGAATCTGGGCGAATACTTAATAACAAATGACAGTATGCATTCCAGAGATTTAGGGTCAATACTAAATTTTATCACGGATACTGGATTAAATGACAGTCATTAATCCATGAATGGGGGCACAATAAATCTCAAGGTCGCAGTGCTCTATACCTAAACAATAATAATAATAATGCGATGAACGGACGGACAGCCAGGCAGACAGCCATGTCTTAAATGTTTTCGCTTCCACAAAATTTTGGTATATACATTTCTATATATATCTCGGCTGCTTTATGCAGTTACAAACACCCGTTAGGCGAACAAAGTTATAATACCCTGGGCACTAGTATGCTCTGGTATAAAAATTATCAAGGATGTCCTAATTAAATAAAGTTTACTCACAAAAATTAATACTCTATTACTCCATTAATTTTTGTTTAAGTCGAGTTCAGGAGGGTAGGGTACACCAATTTAATTTGTCGACTGAATAAACTGAAGTGATCTTCTTCGGGCTCTCTGGCATATCATTGACATCACAAAGCAAATATTTCGGGATTAACAGCATAGTTCGTCAGCGCTTTATGTTTACTGTCGAAACGCTGTATCCATTTATTTCGTTGTTCTTGCAAAGATGTTAGTGCACTGTTTTGTTTTTCACTGATAGACTGTTCAGTGCCATTCTCGGTAATTGCAGCTTTCAAGTGATTTCAAGTTATATCGTTCAGTTTAAAATCGAAGACCAATTCATTTGGTCTAAACCCCATGGATGCATTTGTCTGAAAATTAAGGTACCGTTGTAGCTTTTGTAGTTGCCGGCGAGTAGTTGGGGTCTGACGTCCCAGTTTGTAGATAATTCAATATGATTTGGACAGCACGCTCCACTCAAAATAACTCGAAATCTCATTTAACGTTTGCAATACAGGTAAAACGTTTTGGTGTTGTGGCCAAGTTTAACAATAAAATATTTCATAAAACTATCGCTCACAGCGAGGACGTGAGTGTGGCCCCAAATCATCAATATAACTATATGAGTAGGAACGGAACTTGCTCAGTAGGCTCGATAGAGAGTACTCCCTCGCTTTGCCCCCTTAATTTTATAACAATAGCAGTCAATTTCATCGAGGAAACCAAAAACTTTGAAGAATTTTGTCCGTCTTCTTTCCACCACAAAATGGTCTAGTTCGTCGGGTATATTCCAGCACGTTGAATAACTTCGCAAACCATCTCGCAAGAAAAGGAATGGCGGGTCAGTTATTATTTAAATGTCTTACCAAGTAAGTAGATACGGAAACGTTGTTGAGCTTAAACTACGGAAATCACTTCCAACTCGTAAGTGTGGAAGTTGGCTTCGGCTATGGTGCAGTGGTTGCTATAAAATATCACAACTCTCCAATTGGCACATTCAGTTTCATATTGCGGAATTAAAGTCACAAATGCTTGTTGGCAATCGTCGCACTCAAATTTTCCAGCTGCAGCTTTCGTCGTTAGTTTAACCATATACTTGCCCAAACGGCATACTGTTACATTCGAAATGCCCTTCGGTTGTAACAAAGGCTGTATATTTTCACTATTTTGCTTCTACCTCAATATGCTTCAATTACAAATTTATTATATTTTGAACTCCAAACATCGCTGCCGACTAATATCAGTTTTTCGATCATGTTATCATCAACAATTAGCACGTGAAATGTGCGGTTAGTACCATCATCGTCAAAATTTGCTTTAATTTTGAATTACATTGGTAGTGCGCACCACCAAAGCCTTTCAATGTCACACAACACTTCCCATTCCTGCTCCCGATTTCTTTTTAACTAAAGTCACTGTGCCCGTTTACCTGCAATTGTTTAATAGCGAAATCATTTTCAACGTCTTCACATTGCATCTCAAGCAGGAATTACAACTCAATGAAATTCTCAAAAATTCGCTAGTTTATGCTTGCTAGTTTATGAAAATGCTTCAATCGATAATTTCGCTACACTTTTGAGTTTCATTTGCACCACAAATAATCAAATTTCATCGTCCTAATCATAAACACTTTGTAACTGACGAATACGATTCACAAATTTAACCGAAGTTACCGTTTTGGTGCTGGGTCGAATATTGGAAAAATTGCTGCAATATCAAGCACGTCACCAAACCGACGATAATGAAATTCTGTTTTGGTACGTCTTTGCTCATTGCACAATAACCCTAATGGTCGACGACAACATGACATTCGTCAACAGTTTTTGAGCCATTCGCGTGTTCATACATTCACTGCCAGTTGCGTCAGGCACTGCCATAGCATATGCATTATGCCATCTGCCGTTAGCGAATGCGTTGCCTGTTGCGTTGTCAACTTGCGTCGGCAGTGTATGTACACCAAAAATTTTAACGTCGGCAATTAACGACCAATTTTGTTTGCATGTTGCTATGTCACAAATCGTCGGGCAGAGAAACATACGCGCTACATACTGTGTTGCTAAATGGAGTGGCTCTAAATCTCTCGCAGCCGATTGAGCACATTTTCCCATCTATTTATGCACCGAATTCATTCACTTCTGATTATTGCAAAGGATGCTAATTAAATAAGGTTTACACACAAAAATGAATACTCAATAGATATTTATTTAAACCTTTCAATTCCACAACACAACTAAACTCTTCGACTACACGTATTCGACTCCTCTCTTGAGTTTACAGTTCAATTGCTTGTGATGCAATACGCGCTTTAAAAGAGTAAGCTGCCTGCCTTATCGGTTGACAGAGTGAACTAGATTGACTGAAAACGAATATAATCGACTTGACCAACTTTTCTCTCATACTAAGCTGAGAGTCAGAAAATCCTATGAGCTATATCGTGACATGAAATCTTTAGTTAATTCGAATTTAATTGTTCGAAAAGAATTACTTTAAATGCTATGGTAACGTGAATTGCCTCAAAAACATATTTGATAAAGAAATTATTGAGAATAATATTATTTTTAACTTACCCCTTTTCACTTCTATACTTTGTGAAATTTTAAATAAACTAACTATTGATGTAAATGAATTACAGGCAGGATCAAAATCTAAAGTACGAGATAATTTTAGCAATAAAAGATCATTCAAAGAAATCTGAAATTTTTCCAAAAATAAATGTTGGAACATTTGGAGATAGTTCTTAAACGATTGGCACAGGTTCACCTGTTATACATTTCTTAAATTAAGGATTTAAGCAAAAGGAATTACTTAGTTTAAATGGTTACAGCGCTGCTTTAAGGAGTATAGGTACGAGTTTGCCGTGGAGAACGTGGGTTCGATCCCCGGAAGAAGTCAGATGAGCAAATGTTGTGATCTCCGAAATAGCTATATCTTCTACCATTGTATGAAAAATGGCCTTGTGTTCATAAACATTTTTGTTGATAAAAGGAATTAACTTCAGAAATTTATTGGAATGGTTAACTATTGCACAGTGCAATTTTTGGGTCAAAAATTTAGTTTTTGGCGCTGTGCTAAGTACAGAAATATTTTGGAGGTTTTCGTTATTTCTTGAGTTTTATTTCTCGAGCGGTTTAAGAAAAAACACGGCCGTTCGCTTTCCTTGTACAAAATATATTGAATTCGGTGTTTCACTTTCCACCCGACGCCATTCTTACCAGCGAGTCTTAGTCTAGTTACATCAAAATCTTAACGACTAGCTCTTAAGGTCTAGTTACAGCAAAATCTTAACAACTAAATCTTAAGGTCTAGTTACGTAAGCTTACTGTTTCCTCCAACATATATATCTGTATGTCTATATGACAGCCAGCCAGTTGAATAGATCTGTCATACACCGCCTTGCCAATGATCTAGGTAACTTTCCTTAAGCAGGGTACAGATCTCTTGCTTGCTTGGACATTCTCCCCCTAGGCGCATTAGGCCGCTGGTGTTTCCTCCAACTCTTTCAGGGCTCGCATTGCCTCATTTACCATCCGTGAACCTTGCTTCTGTTGATGTGCACCATACAGAACGATCGGTCACTCGAGGTATGAAAATTGCGGCTTGTGCCTTTCGAGCACTTCTCGCATTCACTTGCTGTGAACGTTGGAAGGCGGCTACAGGTGCACGTGCGGCTCTTGGCTGAGCTGGCTGCTTGAGCGAGGACGTCTTGGGGAGGTATGGACGCGACGGAGCGCCTGTTGTCGTTGACGCGAAAGTTGGACTGGCTGCTTATCCTGGTGAATAAAGGTGTGGTGGCTTGAACCGCACACTCGGCATCTTCCATCTGAGTTGTGCAATAATGGTGCACTTTACCTATCAAAAAACGGTGTTGTGAAGAATGTCGCCGGGTGCATATTCCTCATTGATGTTAGTCCGTTCAGGCTGTTTCCTGTGGGAGACGTTGTGCGTCTATCGCATCGGATGGCACCGCCACTGCAGAGAGCAAAGATCTGCGTGGGGCTGGTGTAAGCACATATACTTCCATCTGTAAAGAGAAATGCGAAAGCTTGTATCAGTGTATTGGAAGCAGATTGGTGTAAGTGAAGAGCACGAGAAGTGTGCTAGTAATTTGTGATAGTGGTAACTTATCAGTCTAGGTTGTACGCGCATAGCTTTGATATGGGTCTGATGAATATTACAGTCTGAGTGCGTACTTCGACCACGCGGAGTAGTACGCACTCACCTAGTTTTGGGAGGACTTGGGTATTTTTCCATCTATATAGTTTGTAAGATCTTCACCTTTTCTCAGCTATTGGTCAGGAGTAAGTTTTCATGGTTCGACTCAGGGAATGGCAACATCGGAGCACCTCTGAGGAAGGACCAGGAGTGAGTGCCGTATAGTCGGTTGGATCTCGAGAAAGCGGAGAGATGGGGCGTGAATTCAGAATGGCTTCTATTCAGATTAGGATAGTACTAAACTCTTCAAACGTGAATTTGTGCTACCCAGCAGTATTTTTGAGATGGGTCTTGAAGCTCTTGAGTGCGGATTCCCATAAATCGCCCATATGTGGTGTGCCAGGGGGAATAAATTTCCAGTTAATCCCTTGAACACCGTACTTTTGCGTAGCATCTTGCGAGAATTCTTGGATTAAGGCGGATAACTCTCGTTCGGTAGCTCTTTTAGCTCCTACGAAGGTTTTCCCATTGTGGCTCATAATCTCTTTGGGATAGCCACGGCGTCCGATGAAGCGGGTAAAGGCCGCTAGAAACGCATCGCTAGTTGGGAGGAACACAGCTCGAGGTGGATTGTCTTTGTGGTCTACGGGTTCGATGATTTGTCCGGTTCGGTTGGAGACATAGGTTTTCCAAGAGGTGGTTTTTCTAGCCAAGCCAGAACGATTTCCGAGTCGGGCCACAGGGCTAGTCTTCCAGAAGGGAATGCGATATATAATTCGAGACTGGTAGGCTTATGGTTTTGAGAGGCGCACACACCAGCAGATGCATGGTGATGACAGCCTTTTGTGGTGGGGACATGCAAAGTTGCACAGTATGCCTTCTCGGAGGCGTCACAGAAGCCGCGTAGTTCAACTGCTTTGTTTGGGATGTAATTTACCCATAGAGGATCTGTTGCTTAGTGCTTGCCGACGTTGCAGAGATTGATTCAATGGTATAAGAGAAAGAGTCTGATAAAGCATTCCATTTAATCCCGAGAGTTTTAGTGATACTTGCTTTTTCAAAAACGAGAAAGTTGGCATCAAGCAAGTCTTCCTCTCTTATACCTCGGGATGGTTGGCAGTGATCTTTTTAAGGGGATCAGCGAGTTGAGGCTGATGAGAGATCATGACTGCCTTTACGTCCTTTGCGAGCTCGTGAAGGCTGGGTATGGCTCGAAAGGGCGCACAATTGTGACAGTTTTCAATTTATAATCCTTCATAGGACTGTTTTTTTTTTGAAGAGCGGAAGATGATTCGTTAGTAGTTATGGCCGTCAGGATGGAGGAGTATCTGGCGTTACATCTTTTCAACGTCGCAGTAAAACCAAATTTGTACGTTCGCCATTTGAGTATCAATAACATCAAATGGGGCTGTAGAGTTGGTCTGGTGTGTAATATATCATTCAGAGAGTTACCGGAACCTGAATTCTTTGACGCATTGAAGACGACGCTATATCTATTATTACAAGTTTATTAAAGTAAGGGTCAAGTTTTCAGTGTTAGATTGTGCGTTTAGAGTTTGTTGAACTCACTGAAAATTGACCCTGAATACCTTCTTCCCAGCCAGCTCTGCAAATGCTCGGGCATCGGACACGTTGGCAATCCTCTTTTACTTGGAATTGCTGGATGAAGTGGAAATCTCTGATCGGCAGAACATGCCGTATAGGTCGTTCCAATTGGCTACGGTTTGGTTAATTGCACAATTTTAATACTAAAGGACTTCATTGAAATAAACACCAAACACCTGAGACAACTGCAGCTAGACCAACTTATCTAATTGTAAGTAGAAAAACATAATGAAATTTTGCCAAGTTTGTGAGCAAAAACATTTTTTGTATACGAATTTGAAAAGATATTAATTGTTAATATATATCGAAAGAAAGTAATTCAATTATCTTTCTTTTGATAACAAAATCCATAAGTTCGGTAAAATTTCTCTTTTAAATTTTGCGACTTTTCAAAATAGTTTTTGGAAAAGTGATTTTTTCAACGACTTTAAAAAGTTTTTAATTGTTAACATATACCAAAAAGAAAGGTTATTCGATTGCCCTTCTTTTGATTATAAAAACGTTAAAATCGATCGACTTTTTCTTATAAATGTTGCAACTTTTCAAAATATGAAGTTGGGGAAAAGTAAAACTGTGAAATGTTTATGGAAAACTGATTTTTTTAAACGACTTTAAAAAGTTATTAATTGCTAATATATACCAAAAGAAAGGAAATTCGATTGTCTTTCTGTTCATTAGAAAAACGTTAAATACTATCGACTTTTTCTTATAAATTTTGGATCTTTTCAAAATATGAAGTATGGAAAAAGTAAAATTTTGAAAACTTCAAAACGTTTTTGTTGCTTATATATACCAAAAGAAACGCAATTCGATTGTCCTTCTTTCGATTAAAGGGACGTTAAAATCGATGGACTTTTTATGTGTAAATTTTGTAACTTTTCAAAATATGCTAATATTTACTTTATTTTGTAGCTTCTATAAATTTCACTATTTTATTTTGATTGCAAATTTATCGTGCATTTGGTGGCTTTGACAGCGGGAAACATCAGCAGTTTTATATACATACATATATAACGTGTTTATATGTATATGCAATATAAAGTTTTATTAATAATACAATTTTAAATGTAAAACTTTATTTACCATTTGTATATAAGTTAAGCCCAAAAACATTGAAGGCCACCCAAGTAACCTGACCGTTCTTTGATGTCTACTCTGACATCATAATAGCAACAGCATCGCTCATATTTGCAATGTAAGAGTGCGCCGACTGCTGGGAGAGCGGTCGGTATGAATGGCAGCGCAAATCAGCTAACGGTCACCTTTCTTGAGTTGCTCTTATTGGAATGAGTGTAACAACATTGAAGTTTGCGGTATTCTTATTGGAACAAGTCCAATTAGAATTTACTTTTGTAAGTGAGTTGCAATTGGAGTGTCACGGCTTGCACTATTGAGGGTCGCAATTCATATGCACCTTTATTATTAGAAAAGCACATACTCATCTTTCATTTACGTAATAATAAATAAAGCACATGCTGTACTGTAATTAAAGCAAACGCGTTAATTATTTATTACATAATAGTTTTCTATATGTCAAAACTATTATTGGAAACTTATAGATATATTTCTTGTAATTTAAATTGTAGTTAGTTTCAGTAAAAATGATTGGAAAATATTTTAAAATTTATATTATATTTTAAAATTTTTTTGAAGCTTGCGATGGAAATTAGAGATCAGTTATAGTTTTTTTCTTATGGCGGAGCTTAATGGGTGCGACAGTGATGCCTGATTACACGTACTAGGGGAAAGTGGATAAACTATGCACAGTGCCTTCAAAAAGTTATATACTGTTTCAGCCGGTTTTGAAGATAACGAAACTTACGTCATCATCATCATTGGCTTCCATGTACGCCAACGCGAGCACCAACGAAAGAGGGAGAATGCTCAACTGCAGCAATGCTCTTCACTTTAATAGCGGCCCACCACATCTGCAGTTTCGCCATAGCAACGACGGTGGACTCCCATATACGAGTAAGTACCAGCTCTACAAAGACTTCAGCGGTACCACTTGCTCAGCCTTTGAATATGTTAACTATGCATATAACGATCACAACACCAAAATCATCAGATATACTACATACAACATCAGATATGCATTGCTTAACTTAAGAAAGAACACTGCCGAAGTCCATCCCACGACCAGCCAATCCAGGCCTCCGCCAATTTATATCCGGGAACAAAACTTGTAAGAAGAACTCGTTCACATAACTTCCCTTACTAAAGAAATAAATATTCACCAGACAAAACTGCAAATCTACTAGGAACATCATTACCGGTTGGTATCGAAATATTTAAACGATACACAAATAAACGCACAAAAGCCCTACAATTCGTAATTAAATGCCCTGAAACTCCAAAGGTTCAATGCAAAGTTATATAAGCTGTATTTGAATGCATCTAACCTTAAGTATCTATTCTTCTATTCGATTGTTCTTTCTTAGTGAAGTTGTGCTGTGGAATTCATTACATAGTGCCACAAAAGCTGTAGTGAGAAAATTCTGTATTTACAAAATTCAGTATTTACAAAGTTCTGTAAAAGCGAAATTCTGTACTGACAAAATTCTGTATTGAAAAAATTGTGTATTGACAAAAGTCTGTTTTTTATTTGATAATTTCATGTGCCAGCGAGTTGCTATTAAATAGTTGTAAATCTTATAAATAAAAACAATTAATATTTAAGAAAAGCAAAAGATTTATAAACTCCAATATTAACTTAAGCGATATTTATACAAAGGAAAAGAAATGAGAATTTTAAGTCCAAAATAACAATACAACAAACAAAAGACTTCAATATCAATTCAAACGATAAGTACATACATATGTATGCAAAAAAGAAGAAATGAGTATTTCAAGTACGAAAAACTAGTATATAATTAGATTAATAACAAATATTTTTGCTATTCTTTTCAAAAAAGATACTTTTCCAATAATTACTCTTTTTTTATTATTCTTTCTCTTTTTTGTGATTTCACATAAATACATATCTCTGCATTCAAATTAGCTATAAGTTGATAAATACCGGATTTTTTTTTTCTACAATGACATTAAGTCGTCAATGCCAAGCTTCTACACTATTTTGAGTTCTAGGAAACTGACTCGTTTCTACATTCCTATGCACTGACCAAAATGTCGGATAATGTTTTGGTGGTGCATCAAATTTACCAATGTAGTTTCTTTCAAACCAATTTGCGAGTCTCAGCATGTCGTAATCATCTAAAATACTATAAAAACTGTTGTAGTATTCCGAGATTTCATCTAGAGGAACAAAAGCTAGGCTTTTCAGCATTCGAAGTTGCAACGAAAAGTTCTCAGAATTTCCATATTTTTAACCAGTCTAAAAGCAATGAAAGTAAATGAAGATTACGCAGATATATTAAGTGCAGACAATCATAAACCTTTCTTTTTGAACTTTTCTCCAGATTATTTTACTGAAGTGGAAAAAGCAGCCACGCAAATCAGTGCCCGGGAAAGAATTTCTTAGCGCCGATATCAGTCCCATTTCAAAATCGTTGACAATTCTTTCTGGTTGAAGATCTTCGCCGTACTCGGATGCGATTCGGAACAATTCTTCAAATAAAACCTCGTATAATTTTTTGGACTTGCTGCGCATAAAGCAAAACACGAGGGGAAATGTTTCACCTTCCACTATGCCATGAAT
This sequence comes from Anomoia purmunda, assembly GCA_951828415.1. Lineage (NCBI taxonomy): Eukaryota > Metazoa > Arthropoda > Insecta > Diptera > Tephritidae > Anomoia > Anomoia purmunda. The sequence continues at coordinate 49,123,364 of OX639994.1, forward strand.
TGTAAAGAGCTGTCTCATTATTTTCGGGGTAACGTAAAATGTTCCGTCCACAATCCAGCAAGAACTCTGACTCAGAAAATTTAAACACGACTTCGTACCACAAATAATTACGCATTCATTCCTCTCTGTGAACTTTTTCGCCAATACAAATAATTCTCCTTCCAGAGTATATAAATTTAAAGGAATATCTATGTCCTCCAAAATTTGTGGCTCTCGAAAACGAGGTGCTTCATGCCTTGATCTTCGAATTCCAGCTTTTTGGGCATTTCGGGATGGTAAATAGTCCCGGCAGCTCTGCTCTGCTTCCACTGTAGCTCTTTGTATTATCTGACTTGGCGCTAAGTGACTTCTCCGAGCCATGCGATTTACTTTATTATTAATTGTTGCAATTGGTAATCATTGGGAGCTGGTTCGTGGCAATGGTACGCCCAATTATAAGTTTCCATTTGGGTCTTTCTTTCGAAATAATAAAAAATAGCCGTCTAAGAACAATTTCTTTCCTCCTTTATTGGAAGTTATAATTTGTATTTGTGACATAACGAATAAATATTTTAATGAAAAAGCATAGATCAAAAACGACACGTGCTTTAGTTGCTTTCACAATTCTTACGACACTGATAGACATTAGACAAAGAAAAATATTGTACAGGAACGAAAATGCAGCCTACACTAACAACTATTACCATTGCAGCGTAGTGTTCATCGGGGCTTCACTGCATTGGAATTTTTTTTAGAATTGCTCAACTGCATTGCTCAGTTGACAACAACAACTTTAACGAAATCAATTAAAATGAAGTAAAAACCAAAACAGAGATAAAAATAAATGCACACTTTTTTATAAAATTCTTTGTATTTCTTATCATTTATTTACAGAATTACGTAAATACAGAATTTTGTCAATACAGATTTTCGTCAATACAGTATATTTTTTACAGAATTTTGAAATACATAATTTTATATACAAAATTTTATAATACAGAATTTTTAAATACAGAATTTCGCATACAGAATTTTGTAAACAGAATATTGTATAATACAGCATTTCGTACCCAAGCCGGAAGAAAGTGTACAAACTTCTTGTGAATGAAAAGTAGTAAATAAGATTTACAAATATAAAATGTTACATTGATCACCTAGCAAACGCTTAAATTAAACAAGATATGTAATAAATATGTTTGTACACCTAATTTTGACGTTGACTGTATGTTTTGTATGAAATTAGCTGCGATTTTAATTTATTTCCTTATGTACACATGTTATACTAAAAGCGTTTGCCCTGGATAAGCAGATTTTTCTAATTTTGATCACCTAGAGGCAGTGTAGGATGTCAATGTCGCTGCGTGTGATTTACTTAATAATTTATTCTAAAAAAATTGTTTGACTTCCATAGAATGTATTTACATATGCCCGATTTTATTTTTTAGCATACAGCGACAATATGTCTTATAAAAGCAGCAGATACTACATCCACAATTATCACACTTACTTTCTGTATATCCCATTTTTGGAAATCTTTGATTTTTGACCTTAAGAAAGATTAACTAATAACACAGTAAAACAAAGTATAGATTTTGGTTACGATGTTGGAAATTTGCTGTTGTACAGGGTAAACTTTGTCTTAAACTATGTAGGGAGTTGATTATCACATCTTTTGACATGGTCTCAAAAAAAACCAAATCAATATCGATTATAAAGAGTATTTTTGAGCTTCTTTGGTTATCAAAATAATTACATAGCCAGTAAGCTAACTATGAAACTCCGTTAATTTAACTTAGTCTATTTGTTGTGAGTCACTCAAGTGCTTTGGAGAAAGCGTGATAATCAGTAAATAACTTTAAATGCCTACCCAATAGGCAATATCTATGTACAGTGGCTCACATAAGTATTTTGCATATGAGGAAAATAAATTAAACGATATTATTTTTCCCGGCAGCTCTGCTCTGCTTCCACTGTAGCTCTTTGTAATATAATTTATTAGCTACTAAAATGCATCCTCATTATATGTATATTCTACATACATATTTTTAAATTATTTATGTTTAAATTGAAATTGAAAAAACTATGCAAATAAACATATTATATGTTCACATGGAAAATAATAAGTTACGTATATTTCATCTTTAATATGTAATCAAAAAATAAATACTTTGTTTTCTGAAATTATTAGATTTCTTGGATTTTTTTATGCGATTTCTGCTTTTTTTTTACAAGGGAGTTTTAAATTTGCGCTGTTTTTGGATATTTTGGAACGTATCCCTTGTTTTTGTATGAAATAAGAACCTTTTTTTATGCGGATTTCTCAGGAACTCATCTATCGCATAAAAAGAGACCTGGGTGTACTTATCTATAGTTAAGGTTGTTTACTAGTATTTATCTATTGTTTAGGTTGTTTACTTTTGTTTCATGTTTCTCTTTGTTTGTTTGTGGAAAATTCCGTTTCGGTTGCTGCCTGATACGGTTTGTATCGATAATGCATTCGCTGCATGTTAGAACGTGTTATGTGGTGACGTCAGCGGTGGCGTTGTAAACATTCCTTAACACGTGCATCCAAAATGCCAAAAGGCAAAGAAATGATAATATCGGGAAAAATAATTTTGCAGCTTCACAATGAAAGGAAATCTACAAAATACATTTACGATATATTTAGCCGATGTCGTAAAACGATAGAAAATGTAGTAAAACAGTGTAAGGTGCGCGGCGGTATAGAAAATTTAACCCGTTGTGGTCGACCAAAGTTGCTGACTATGAGAGAGGAACGCAAAATACTTAAATCCAAACGCGAAAATCCACATTTGTCCCCACCAAAGCTTTTCGACAAGCTTAAAGCAGATCTACACAACCAAGTTTCTCTTGAGACAGTGCACAGAGTGCACAGGACGAATAATATTCAGGGTCGCGTCGCTCGAAGAAAACCACTTGTTTCAAATATTAATAAAGGAAAGCGACTTTTATTCGCCAACACCTACAAAAGGAAAAGTTTCGAGTTTTGGAAAACTGTAATATTAAGCGACGAAAGGAAATATGATATTTTTGGATCGGATAGTATGGTTTGGCGGAAACCAAATGAATAGCTGTATATAAAAACCCTCAAAGCAACTGTTAAGTACGGCAGAAGTTCGGTGATGGTGTGGGGGTGTATGTTGGCTCAGGGAGTTGGAAATCTTGTTTTTATAGACAGCATAATGGACAAATATGCATATGTATATGTGGCAATCTTTAAAAACAATTTAAACTTCAGTGCAGAAAAAATGGGTTTGGCAAGAAACGGGGGTTTGTTTCAGCATGACAACGACCCGAAACATACGGCTCACGCGTTCCCACGACAGTCGGTTCTAAGGTACCGGAACGACCTGGATCTATATCCGGCCAAGGACTGTCACTTCAGCAGCATTCCCCAAAATTTTGTGGGGAATGTTTTATGCTGTTACAACAACAACAACATACGGCTCACGACGTTAAAATGTGGTTACTTCTCAACGCAAAACATTTTCCAACACCCCTCAAACCCTGACATAATTTTTTTTATTTAATTGGCGCTATAACCGCTTAAGCGATTTTGGCCGAACTTCTCCTACAATTTGTGGTGCGCGTCTTGATGTTGTAACACAAATTGAGGGACCTACTGTTTTATGCCTACTCCGAACGGCGAAATGTTTTTTGTGAGAAGTTTTTTCATAACAGAAATACACTCGGAAGTTTGCCATTGCCTGCCGAGAGGCGACCGCTATTAGAAAAAACTTTTTCTATAATTTTTGATGTTACTTGCCCTGGCCAGAATTTGAACCAGGGACCCACCGAATGAAGCGCGCACACCCTACACACTCGGCTACGGTGGCCGCCCTCAAAACCCTATAGAAAACGTTTGCAAATGCAAAAATAAAATCGTTTGTTTTTTTTCTTCATATGCAAAATACGTTTGTTAGCCACTGTATGTAGTTACATACAAGATATACTACACTTAAGCAGCAGTTTGTTTTACTTGTATTTTCTGCTTCTATTCCAATATTTGAAAGAAAACGTGTAACTTCGATCCGCTGTTTGTAAATAATATTTATAAGAAGAAGAGATAGCCCCATACACAAGTATACGAAAATAATCAGGACCGCAAGCTGATTCAATTCTGTCATGCCCGTCTGTCTCATCGCAAACTAGTCCGTCCCTAAGTATTTGTTATATATGTATGTATGACTTCATCTGACTTGTCATGCAGATGTATTTCGATAATATAATAATTATTTGTCGGACAGATCGGACATTATACAGCCGCTATACAACTGATTGTTCAGCTATGAGCTTTTGCGTTATAACTTCTACACCAAAACAGCTAATGACATGAAATTTGGCACAAATTGTCACTTACTATGGGTGGAAAGTATTCACCGAAAATTATTAAGATCTCCCATTGTACAAATGTCCAGACGCACGGTTGGATATTTGGAAATAGAAATAAAAAAGATTGTGTTTTAGTTTTAAAGTATAATGAAGATTTATTCAATTGCATATATGTAGATATACATGAATTTTGCTTTACCTGTGGTGTGAATCCGTGGTAGACCTGTGTCGCTCTAGAAATCCTGTGAACGAGTGCAATTATGAAAAAACGTACGGTTGCCGTCAGCCGCAGTTTTATTGGAAAGCAATTATTGGAAAATGTTAGCAAAAGGAATTATCCGGCGGGAAATACGGAGTAATTCGCAGTTGCATATGTATGCGTACATACACGAGCATTAGGGCGGTTAGAAAATATTTACGCTGCGGCGTAAACATGCCGGCCCCCTTGCGGTAAGCAAAAATCCTGAGCGTTGACAACAGTCTACTACTGGTTCACACCACATCACATATTTGATTAAAAAATATTATTCTGTTTGTTTGTTTGTTGAGCCGCTTGCTTGTTGTTTCCTTGAGCCGCTCCGATACGTGTGTTGTCGCGCTAGTTGGGGTAATTATATGGGGCGTTTCGTCGTAGTGATCGGGAAGGACGTGTTCCCGAGTCAACTCGCCGCCAATTCTTTTGGATATCAGATGGTCGGGAAGAACGTGTTCCCGAGCCATCCGTTCGCTGATGCTGAGCTGATCGGGAAAGACGAGTTCCCACGCCAGTCGCTCGTCGTTTCTTTTTCCTGAGCAGACGGTCTGAAAGGACGGGATCCAAAGCCGCGCTGCCTGGGCCGTCGGAAAGGACTGGTTTCCGAGCCGCGCCTTCGCCGTTCATGCTGCAGTGACGGTCGGAAAGTACAGGTTTCCGAGCCGCCACCCGTTGAAAGTGGTCGTAATATTGGGTGGCAAGTGATATGGAACAAAATAACCAAAAAAAAAAAAGATTTTATTTTATGAAATTATGCATATATGTATGTATTTTATTATAAATTTTATGTATTTATGTATTTATGTATTTGGTGCATTTATGCGCCAAGTGTCCAAAAACTTTCATCACCCACTGTAAAAATGGTATTTGGGTGTGATCGCATCGGTACACTTGCGCCCCCATCGGTACACTTGCGCCCCCATCGGTACATGGTGCCTAACTCCAGTTGCTCTTGAGGGTGGTGGACTTGGCTATGTTCCACAGTTGCGAACGTAATATGGCATTACGATATATTTTCATATATCGTAAAAACACCTGATTGCATATAATTATTTTAATATTAAAAAGAAATAAAAAATTGATATGAACTACCTATTCCTGAATTTCGGTAATCGCGGAAAGTGCCCCCCACCAAGAAATGGCTCAACGTTCTGTTTTTTGTGTGGTTTATGTACATACATATGTACATTAGATATTTGATTGTGGTGAGGTAGGTCAGCAATCTGGCATCCAGCAATCTGGCCTACCACCCACAAACAGTTTGTAGGCCACTGTGCTTAATTTGCTGACCACAGGGCTGTTCAAAAAAAAAGTTATTTACACGTGAATTTTTAACGCGAGTGGTAGTGACAATTTTTTTTGTGTATAATTAAAATTAAATTAGTGATAAAAAAGTTGATTAATATATAATAATACAACAATTGAAGTGCGGAAGTGTTTAGTGGTGTGGCGATTTGCTAGTAAACGAAGTTTTTTAGCAAGACGCCACGAATTAATGAAAAATCGAATGTGAAGTGATTTTTTATACGACGGCAGCTGAAGCAGCGACGTGGGCAGAATTTTGTTCAATCGTTTTGAAAAGAATAAAATATATCCGAATGGGCGTCTTTCCGTATGCTTAGCTGGTTTTACATTGCGTTGAATCTTCCAGCTAAGCACCCGGAAAAACTACGTGTTTGGAACACGTCCTTTTTGAGGTTGGCGTACATGTCGCCATGTGCAGCTGGCCAACAGTGCCTGCCGTACATATGCGTACATCGCATTCATGGCGATGGTGGACGCATGCATATGTACGGCGGCGATGATCAGGTAAGTGATATTATTATATTTATACTAATAATATCATAATAATTTTTGTACATAAATTTTTGAGTTTTTTACGTATGTACATAAGTAGGTACATGTGCATGTGTGTACTTATGTACATATATCGATATATACATATCTACATGCACGTGGCGTGATGCGTTCGATTGCGAGGGCACAGTCGGAGGGACGAGGGGTATGCCATGCGAAGATGGCGGATGATCGGAAGCAAAGAAAGGAGTTTGTAAAGTATTAATGTGGATGTGGGTAAACACTAGTACTTAGATGTTTCCAAAAATTTTTTTTTTTTTTTTTTTTTTTTTTTTTTTTAACGGATACATTGGAAAGATCTAAGTACTAGCAAGAATTGGCAAGTTGGATAAAAAAAATTATTGAAAATTATGGAGTTGATCCAAAAAAATATAAAGTTATGATAAAAGTTATTAAAATTTGAAAAATGATAAAATATTTAAATATACAAAATGTTTAAATACTATATCAAAATATTTAAAATACATATATAAAAAAAACTTGCAACTTCTCATTAGTTTTACGTTCTCTCCGCTTCTTGCGTCTTTACGTTTTCTCCGCTTCTTGCGTCTTTACGTTTTCCAAATTTTCTTTACGCTCTGAAATTTAGTTAGTGGATAGGGTTTTTAGGGTTTAGGGTTTTCACCACTAATGTTAGGGTTGGACCGGGCTGATTTTTTGACAATCGGTCATAAATTCCGGAAAATTAACTCGAGCTATTGGTTAGTTGTCGGTTAATTTCGAAATAGTTTCGGATATTTATTTTGATATGACCACTTTTCAAAGTTAACTGAAACTATCGGTTAGTTTGTCGGTTAGGTTTGAAATTGTTTCGGGTATTAAGTGACCACTTTTCAAAATTAATTCAAAACTATTGTTTAGTTTGTCAGTCGGGTACCGAATAACTACTTGATGTATGTAAAAAACATGATTTCGCAGATTTATTTATTTCTGTACGCCATCGTCGTAGGTAATCCATCGGAACATTCTTGAAGTTACGTACTTATATTATTTAGAAAAAATGGCAGTGCAGATTTCTTTATTTTCTTGTACTTCACGTACTGTTTTTGAAATATTTTTTTTTTTTTTTTTAAGTACTTATCCTTGGGTAGGGGAAGTAGCGGTACTTTCGATGGAGGGCAGCAAAACCAATTTCGTTATTGGTCTGCTGGTTTGTCCCTTCGTAGTATAGATGTCGACGACACGTACCCGGTTATCCGAGCCTGGGTGTAAGTTGATGACTCGTCCCAGTCTCCACATGTTAGGCGGTAGATTATCTTCTTTGATAACCACAAGATCTCCTGTTTTGATGTTAGTTTGTGGATGTTTCCACTTTGTGCGTTTCTGCATTTCCAGCAGATATTCAGCTTTCCATCTTTTACTAAATGTTTGATGTAGGGCTTTAAGTTTCTGCCATCGGTTTACGATCGAGGCAGGGCTTTCGTTGACTTCTAGTTCAGGTGGAGCTAATAGGTGTCCACCTACTAGGAAGTGACCGGGGGTAAGAGGCTCTAAGTCGGAAGGCTCATTCGAAGAGGGGCTTAACGGACGGGAGTTAAGGCATGACTCGATTCGGCATAAAAGAGTTGTGAACTCTTCGAATGTATAACTGAAGCCGGAAGCGATCTTCTTAAAATGGGTTTTAAAACTTTTTACCCCTGCTTCCCACAATCCGCCCATATGAGGCGCTGCAGTGGGTAAGAAATGCCATGTGATTATCTGATGGCTATATTTAATCATTATGTTATTTCGCGCTTCAGTTATAAATGCTTTGAATTCTGATCGTAGAGATCGCGAAGCTCCGACAAAGTTGGTGCCATTGTCGGAGTAAACATTTTTTGGGCATCCTCTCCTGGCTATGAACCTAGCGAAAGCTGCCAAAAAAGATGCAGTGCTAAGGTCATTGGTGGCTTCCAAGTGTATAGCCTTAGTGGCGAAACACACAAACAGGCAGACGTAACCTTTTGAGATGCGACAACCTCTGCCGCGGAAGTTTTTGATATCGAAAGGTCCTGCGAAATCTACACCCGTGTTTGTAAATGCACGCGAATAGGAGGTGCGTTCCTGAGGAAGCACTCCCATAAGCTGCGTTTGGGTTTGTTTTCTGTGGATTGTGCAGACCTTACAATTATGGATGACAGCCTTTACCATATTTTTGACTCGGGGAATCCAGTATTGAGTTCTAATGAGACGCAGCATTAATTGGTTCTCGCCATGCAGGGAGATTTGATGGATAAATTGGACAACAAGACGGGCTAATCGGCACTTATAAGGAAGGATTATTGGGTGACGCTCGTTGTTCGCTAAATCTAGCGATGCGCCAAGACGACCTCCAGTCCTCATAATCCCATTTTGATCTAAGAAAGAGTTAAGGGGTAGCACTTCGCTTTTTCTATCGATGGGTTTCTGTGACTCTAGGTTCGAATATTCATCACTGTAGTATTGCTTCTGATAAAGGATTATTAAGCGTTGTGTCGTTGCCTTAGTTTCATCGGATGAAATTAAACAAGACTCTGCTCGAAAGGAAGCTTTTTTGTTCGGACGAGTGCTTTGGTAGAATCTCATGATATATGACAAGATTCTCAAAGCTCTCGGTAAATCTGAAAACCTATCGAGAATGTCATCAAAATTTTTTATTGTTACGGTTGCACATAAATGCGCCCTCTTTTCTTCGATGTTGGTGTTATAGTTTGTCTCTTGTCTTGGCCAATTTTCCTTGTCTTCTTGCAACCAAGAAGGGCCATGCCACCACAGAGTGTTATCGACTAATTCGTAGGCGAGAACTCCTCTGCTTGCCATATCTGCTGGATTTGATGCCGACTCCACATGAAGCCAGTCAGTATTTCCGACTTTGTCGAGTATTTTGGTTATACGATGTGCTACGAACGTTGACCACGAACATGGAGGTTTACGTATCCATGCAAGCACAATTGTGGAATCTGTCCATAAGTGTACTTGTACCTGTCCTAGTGGTAGGTTGCCAAGTACCGACTCAATACTTTCGGCGAGCAATACCGCGCCGCAGATTTTAATCGGGGCAGGGAAATAGTTTTAACTGGAGCAACTTTTGTTTTTCCTACCAGCAGATTCACTTGAATTTCACTACCCTGCTTAACCCGTAAGTATACCGTAGCTGCATACGCTTTTTCTGAAGCATCGCAGAAGCCATGTACTTCGACGTCATGGGCGGGAGAAAAAGAGACCCAACGCGGTATCTTAATCCTCTCTATCTCGCGGTAGTGTTTGGTGAAATTTTGCCATTTTTCCAAAGTAGTTGAAGACACAGGTTCATCCCACTCTGTGCCTTCCAGCCAAATGTTTTGCATCAATATTTTGGCTACTATTACAATGGGCGCAAGCCATCCTAGCGGATCGAACAGCTTGGCGATCGAAGACAATATCGACCTTTTAGTGATTGTGTCACTATGCTCCATTGGTCTTGTTAGGAAGTAAAAATAATCCGAATGGGCGTTCCATCTTATTCCAAGAGCCTTAACTGTGCTGGTGTCTTCGAATTCCAAAAAATTTTCGCTTAGTAGATCCTTCTTTGGAATGCCTGCTATTACATCATCGCAGTTGGCCGTCCATTTTCGTAAGGGAAAACCTGCTGACCGCAGTACCGTAGAAATTTTGTCCCTTGCCTTGATGGTAGATTCGATGCTGTGTCCTCCTGCAAGTACGTCATCTACGTACATGCATTTGCGCAGAATATTAGCTGCTATTGGATGCGAGCTTTCTACGTCATCGGCTAACTGCAACAGTGTTCTTATCGCCAGGTAAGGAGCACAGTTTATTCCAAACGTAACCGTCTTTAATTCATATAGGCTCGTTGATTCGTTCGGGTTTGCCCGAAAAACGATGCGCTGATATTTCGACTGGTTATCGTTTATCCAGATTTGTCTGTACATTTTCTCAATGTCACTGTTGAAAACATATCTGTATAATCTCCAGCGTAGAATCAGTATCGGAAGATCTGATTGCAGTACTGGACCTGGTAGGAGGACGTCATTTAAGCTTTTTCCATTAGCGGTTGCACTTGAGGCATTGAAAACCACGCGAACTTTAGTTGAGGTACTCTCTGCCTTTGTAACGGCGTGATGAGGCAGGAAGTAATTTTCACATGAGTCCGCTGAAATGTTACTATTTATTCTCGTCATGTGTCCTAGTGTCTCATACTCTGCTAACACCCTGTTATACTCTTTTTGTAGGACGGGATCCTTGGCTATCCGTGTCTCATTCCGGAAGAATTGAGAGCAGGCTTTTTTAAGAGAAGGGCCTAGTTGTATGGTTACTATTCCTGTCGGAATGGTAACGAGACTATGTATTTTCCCTCATTAGTTCTGATAGTGGTCTTTTTATAAAGCTCTTCGCAATATTTATCATCTTCATTGAGGCTTTTGGTTTTGGGTAAATCTTCTAACTCCCAGAATGCCGTAAGTTGCTTATCCAGCGAAACTTCGCTGAAGCACGAAACTATATTTCTGTGGGTCTTTGTAGTATCCGTACTACCGGTTATAATCCAACCGAATACGGTTTCTTGGGCTAGAAGTGTCCTCAAGACGTTTTTCTTTATCCCACTTAATATGATTTGTGGATAAATGTCTCCACCAAGAATGAGGTCTATTTGTTCATTAACAAAAAACCTTTTATCCGCTAATACCAGGTCCGGAAATTCTTGTCTCGTTGTCGCGCACATATTTGTTGTCGGCAGATTTCCGGTTAGTTGTGGTAAAAACAGGACAGTTGCAGTCAAGCTAAACAATGGGTCGACGGGGGACCGCAATTGTATTTTGCATGCTTCTTTAACCTGGGCATTTACCGAGTTTGTGATGCCCGAAACTTGGGCATGCATCTTTTTTGCAGATAGATTGATTCTGCGTTTGAGCCTCTCTGTTATAAAGGAACACTCAGAACCAGAATCAATCAGTGCTCGTGCAGCAAAATCTGTGTCATTGAGACGTATATTTACGCGAGCTGTTCCTAATAGCACACCTGTACTTGAATTCGCAAAGCAGGACTTAAAATTTATGTTTGCGTTTTCTGTTGCTTTATCGGAATCACGTTGTGCTTGCGCCTGCCTAGATGTCGATGGACAATCATCGGCAGGCCTTGAAGACGTCCAACGCGTCATTGCCTTTGGCTGAATTGCATTTAAGTGCAGGAGCGTGTGATGTCGCGAGTGACACGTATTGCAATTGTATGCGCTTGTGCATCTTGACACAGTATGTCCGGAACTAAGGCAATTCAGGCAACAATTATTTTCCTTTAAAAAATTCAATCTGTTTGTAGGTGTTAGCTGTAGGAATCGGGAACAGCTGCGCAATTTGTGCTCGTTTGTATGGCACATTTTACAAGTAAAATTGGTCACGCTTACTTGGAAGGTGCCAACTCTTTTTGTTGGGGTTTCGAAAGGATGACGTGTGATTTGTGGCGGCTTTGGCACTCTTACAGCTCTACCATCCTTCAACCCTGACAATGTCTCAAGGGTCTGAAAACGATTGGACAGGAACTTGTCCATATCGTCCCACTTGGGTATGTCGTTTTTATGGTCTATGGTTTGTTCCCATAGAGCCAATGTACTGTCAGGCAGCTTCGTCGAGCAAAGATAAACGACAATTGCGTCCCAGTTCGATATGTCAATTTGATGACTCTTCAGGGCTGATAAGCAATTGTTTATCTCCCGCTGCAAACTTTTTATTGAGCTACCACACTCAAATTCTATTGCCTTTAAGCTGAACAATAGTTTTAGTTGCGTGTTGACTAGAATACGCTTGTGCGTTCGCACAGGTTTTTCGTCTTCTCCTATAACACTTTTAATTCGTCTTGCTGGATAGCAAGACCGTGCTTATTTTGTTCGGAGGCGGGAGTGCTGTTGAAGTCAGCATCGAACTCTGCGACAGATTCTGCTAAACGGATGTATGAATCCATAATGAAAGCTAAGAAGGATTTAGATCTGATATTTTTTAAAAAAGTCCCACAAAATGACAATCACCAGTAAATTTTTATTTGTCTGTATCTTTATTTAGTGATTTTCTTTTTAATTTCAGTCAAGTGGTTAATTTTTTGTTTTGTTTTTAAATGTGTGTGCCACCCTAATGTGTGAAAATGGCACTTGATGCAAAAGAAAAAAACACTTGCCACCCAAAATTTGTCGACGTATATATATAACTGTGCTTTAACAAGTAAAGTGGGTACTTAATTATGTACCAGTGTTATTGGTGATTTACTTGTTAGTTATGTATATATACAAAATTACAACAAAGGCGTGATTATGTGAAAACGCAATAGTGCAATAGAAATAGTGTTGCTCGAATCAGTGAAATAGTGACTTGCAAATAAACAATTGTGCTAAGCCAATGAACAGTATTGAACAAAGAGTTATGCCGATTTACTTTAAAGTTAATAAAAGTGAAAAATCCAAAATAAAACTTTAAATTAAAATTCGATGGATTGAATTGTTGCAATACCGTACCACTGTTCACTGTTGTGCGTGTGTGTGTACGACCGTTAGTGTTTGTTGTTGTCGCTCGCGGACAAACGGAATTAGCACTGTATAATTTTACTTGAATCACTATTTCGTTTTCCCAAAAAAAAATCACTTGCCTTGTAATGCGTTGTTTCACCAAAAAATTTATTAACGTGTTATAAATGCTATTGGAAAATATAACACGTACCTTAATGTTTGTGATTTGTGGTGATGGCAATTGATTGCGTTTGCTGTTGGTGTGTATTAGAAGGCTGCATGCGCACATTCATTTCTTCCATTTATGCGAATTAGTCGAATGTGAATGTGCTGCTCATTCGATTCATGAAAGCATGAGTTCATAGTGGTGGGTATTCACAGCGAAATAAGAGAAGAATATGAATACTCTCTTGCCTCTCTCTACAATGAATGCATAAGTCTTCTCTTCGCCACACTCCCTTATACTCAATGGTCAGGCAGAGTGAACGCGCAAACTAGAAAATGTGTCGAATGTTGCGAATGTTTTGCAGACATTCACCACCAGCGATGCCTGTAGATGCTTTTAACTAGAAAAATAACTTAGGTATACATCAAAAAATACTAACATATGTATGTACCTACATACATACTAATATATTGAAAATCAGGGTTTTCTGTATTCATTGCAAATATTATAAATTTGGCATTTTTGAGTGAAAAACATTAAAACTGCATGAAGATATTTTATTCTTTTAATTTTGCATTTGCAACAAATCATGAATTATTCTAACGTACATACATACATAAATATTTAAAAGAGATTGTTAATTTGCTGTTATATGAATATGCAGAAAACTGGCAAAAACGGATTGCACTCTGCGTTATATCGATTACAAAGCGCATAATATGTCTGTACATATAGTACATATGTATGAATTAAAAATGGTCGCGGTAAAAACCCTAGCTTACATACCCACAGGCAACCTTGAAATACTTTAACAAATATACATACATATGTATGTACATACAAGTGTTTATATTTTCTGGGTGGTTAAGGATCGTCAGTGATGTGATTAGTACTCATTGTTTTGTGTTTATAAGGATTTTTTTAGTTTGGGAAAATACGTACATTTAAATGTGTACATATGCATGTCTGGAATTGTGCAGATACTGCGAAGGCAAAAAAATCGCAAGTACCTGTGTTAATCACTTGTGCTAAAAATTATAAAATAGAGGCTTACCAGTAAATTAAACCATTAATGTGTGACTAGTGCTTAACGCTTCAACAAGTGACAACATAATTCGTAACCGTCTGTATAATATCCCGCAAAGTGAAAAAAAGTAAAAACGTTGCAATGGACGCAGAAGATATAAGTACACCGGATTGCCTAATTAATTTAAAGTATAATTTTCTTTAAGTTAAAAGTGTAACAAATAAATATTTTTATATATTTATAGAATTTAGTAATGGATTCCTCAGTTCCCAACGACTTGACCACAACCACACCTGGACCCAGTAATTCAGACATAAAAGCCAAAATTATTCAGAACGAATTTAAAATCAGCGATAAAGCAGGAAAAAGTAAAGTTTGGGAAATTTTTGGCAGAGTGGAGAACAATACTGGAGAAGAAATTGAAAATGTTGTAGCATGTAAAAAATGCATGAATGTGTACAAGTTTTCCAGCACTTCAAATTTAGTGAAACATAAGTGCTATTTGGTATCGAGATGTAACGATAGTGCCTTGGCCGAAAAAATAGACGTCGACGTTGAGACAAAAAAAAAGCGGAATATTAATTCTTACTTTGTGGATAATAGAGAGCTGCCGATCATTTAAAATTGTGGAAGACTCCGGGCTGATAAAATTTTCAGAATTTTTAATAGAAACTGGCGCAAAATATGGGCAACATGTAGATGTAAGCAAATTACTAACTACCCCATCCAACAACAATTGTACGGAATGTTGGTAAAATATATAACGCGTATTTTCCAAAAATATGCGAAGAAATTTGCTCAATAAAAAACGTGGGATTTGCCCTCACTTCCGACATATGGACAGATGATTATTTACGAGTATCGTATTTATCTGTGACGATTCACTTGATCAAAAATGGACAACTGATCACTCGTCTTTTGGGAATGAAGTCAATGGAAGGCGAAAGATGTACAGGTAATAACATTCAAATTTATTTTTCTTATATAGCTTTAAGTAATTTTACACGCTTTGTGATTATAGTTTGCTAAAATTGTTTGCTTTTTTTATTTATTATTTTATTTTTTTTTTAGGTGGAAATATTACAAAAAAGGTACAGAAACTCCTGACCGAATTTGATTGTACACTCAACGATAAGGTCATTATTGTCACAGACAGAGGTTCAAACATGGTGGCAGCATTCCGCACCTTCAACCGCATAAACTGCTTAAACCATTTAATGCACAACATACTGGAAAAATCAATGAAGGAAGTTTCTGAGGTGGCGAAACTTTGCAAATATTCTTCAAAACTAGTCAAATTTTTTAAAAAGTCGGGCATAAATTCCCCATTAAGGACATCTTTAAAAAGCTTTTCATGCACACGCTGGAACACCATTTATTATATGATTTCTTCAATAGCGAAAAGTTGGGTTGAAATCGTTAATATATTACAGGAAAAAAATGAGCTCAACAAGATGGATAATATTAGTTTGAATTGTATTAGAAGTTTACTACAAGTATTACAACCCTTCGAAGAGTCCTCTAGGAAATTGGAAGCTGAAAAGGATGTAACTCTTCATTTAGCAATAGTACATATACATCGTTTGAAGAAATCGTGTATGCCAAATAATGAAGATGCAGATATTGTCAAAAATTTAAAAGAAAGCCTGAGTAATCTGATAGATACTATTGTATTGCCAAACATGTCAATTTACCACAAAGTTGCAATTTTCTTGTTCCCTCCTGCCAATAAGCTAGTTATATTTAATGAAAATGAAAAAATTCGTATAAGAACTGAATGTAGTAACATAATGAGAAGTTATATGAATGATCTAAGTAACGAAGAAAGTCAACCTGAATTGTCTGCTTCCGTGTCAGCTTATAATTCGCAAATTTTTATGGGCTTTTTCCAACCTCAACAATCATTTAATTTAGAAGAAAAAATCAGTAATGAGTTACGCATATATGAAGACACAAATGTAACATTTCATGACGATTTTGGTATCCTTCAATGGTGGCACTTGAATAAAACGCAATTCCCACTACTCTATAAAACAAGCTGTAAAATTTTAGCGGTGCCAGCTAGTAGTGCCGCTTCTGAAAGGATTTTTTCAAAGGCGCGGCATCTTATATCAGAGAAACGAAGCTTAATCGGTTCCAACGCAATCAATGTAAATTAACTAATGTTTTTAAATTGTAATGTGAATCGAATTGAGATTATGAAAGAGTTAGGCCAAGAAACCAATCCTTGAAGAAAATAATGTCCTTAAGAACACAACTATGTATTTAAATTTATGGAATTAATAAATTAGTTTTAGAATATATGTATATACATACCTACATATGTAAGCATGAAATACTTTTTTTTTTAATTAAATATATATGCGTATGGAATGAATTAATTTTTCAGTCACTGAAAAATCTTGCTATTTTTTATCATTTTCAATAAAATATATTTAAAAAAATATGTCGAATTTTTTTCTAATTAAATACTTTGATCCATTTAGCAAAACTCTGAAATTTTGCCTTGCAATATTAGCACACATGCGAATATTCATTGTGCTCAGCCACACATTCGAATGCTCATATGTAGTTGCACAACTTATTTACGTCTCTTCGCACAATGTGTTTCTCTTAAATTTTGTAGCAACTGAGCTACGTACTCACAGCTATCTGCACACTCATTCATTCATATCGCTGGCTGAGCGTTGAGTGCGTCGACTGTTTGTGATACAAGCGAATGGGTTAAAACTGCTAATGACTGCATTCATGCAGATGTCTAGTGTGTATGGAGCTGGTATATGTGTGCAGCTTGTGTATATGTGCGCCTTGTTTGGTTGTTGATTGTGCGGCTGTGTCTTGTGCGGCTTTTTATCTTGTGCGGCTTTTTTTTTAAATTTTTGATTTTCTCCGGGCTTTGGTTTGCTTTTGGTAATTAAGTGGACTGTATCTTTATCTCGGCGCAGATGGACCATGTACAAATGTCCAGACGCACGGTTGGATATTTGGAAATAGAAATGAAAAAGATTGTGTTTTAGTTTTAAAGTATAATGAAGATTTATTCAATTGCATATATGTAGATATACATGAATTTTGCTTTACCTGTGGTGTGAATCCGTGGTAGACCTGTGTCGCTCTAGAAATCCTGTGAACGAGTGCAATTATGAAAAACCGTACGGTTGCCGTCAACCGCAGTTTTATTGGAAAGCAATTATTGGAAAATGTTAGCAAAAGGAATTATCCGGCGGGAAATACGGAGTAATTCGCAGTTGCATATGTATGCGTACATACATGAGCATTAGGGCGGTTAGAAAATATTTACGCTGCGGCGTAAACACCCATACTACCGATTGGTATGTTACTTGGTTTTGCGTTATAACTGATACTAAGCAGCTAATAACATGAAATTTGGCCCAAATTGTCACTTGCTTTGGATACAGCAAAGTATTCACTGAAAATTATCGAGATCGGGTTACTATAAGCTATAGCTCCCATACTACTGATTGTTCAGGTGCGAGGTTTTGCGTTATAACTCTGATACTAAATCAGCAAAAAACAAGGCATTTGGCACACCTTTTACTTATTATGAATATAAAGTGTTCGGTTGTAGCTCGTAGAAATTATGCAATGAAAATTGCTTTAACATGAGAAAAAGAAAAAACTCCCTGGGAGGAAATCATTGAGAATAGATTTTCATTAGTAGAAAATTTTCCTACTCCAAAAGAACAAAATATTATTGACTGGTTATTGACGAGTGTTTCTGCGGGCATTAATTATTTCATCATACATTATTTTATTTTATATGCGAAAAGTAAATAGTGAGAGGAATTAAACCGACAATTCAGTTACATACATATGTGTGTTTACATAGAGAACGCCGCTGTGGCAGCCCATGTGCTGCCGGTAAAATGGTGTTTACATGAGGCGATTTTACAAGCAATTTTTGGTTGCTTCGTGCAAACAGAACTCAACTTCTATTAATCGCCAAAGAACGTAGATCACAAAGAAGTTACATCACATCCCACCGTTCCTCTAACAGAAAGTCTCGTGCAATTCACCCTACCAGAACTAATTTGACTTTTGCTGATTGATATTAGAATCTGACTAGATCCAATTGGTTTTTGCGTGTAGTGAATTGGCCAAAAGTTCTTACCACAGCGAACGAAACACCATGCTTCTTTGTAATCTGTACTTTTTTTTAATCGCTTTCAACAAGGTTGGTCGCCAACCAAATTTGCAACCCTGTGTTTGATTACAAGGACGCTTTCTTTTTGGCGCTTATCTCCGTTTTATACGTCATGCCAGACACAACCTTCGTCATCATGGATGCACAAGCACTCATTCTGTCGAGCCTATAAAGTAGTGTTGGCTTGATGTATCTACATTTGTTCGATTGCGAAGCGAAACTTCCATGCAGAAATCGTTTGACTAAAGTGACCATTGCGGTCGTCCCTCGGCTGGCAATGGCAAATCCCCAAGTGTATTTCTGCCAAATCTATGAATTTAGTCACGTTTGGTTTGCTAATAAAAATATTTTTGTGCGTTGCAGATTACCGATATGATATTTAGTAAAAAAGCTCCATCCGCCTACTATAGCTCGTCTCTAACCATGCTTTAGTATAGATATCACCAAATTATGAAATATGATGACTTTTTGCTCCTATGCCATTTTTAATTTTCAGCGTAAAGAAGCAAACCAAATTATTGAATTTTAAATAGTTACACATATGTATCTCTAGAAGAGAATTAAATTATAGATTTAAGTCAAATATATATACATATATATGTATATATATGTATTTATTATTAATATTTAGTCTCAGTTTAACTAAATTAATGCCGGTATTCTTTAAGCACTCGCTCGTCACTAATTGAGATTTCTCGGTGGTGAGATTGATTTTGAGACTATTCGTTATTCAGTTAGGGATGCAAACATCGTAAAATAAAACATCGATAGTTCGATTTAAAAAAAGCATCGATGGTAAAAAACATCGACAGTAAAAACATCGATGTATCGAAACATAAAAGCAACAATTTTGAAAGTCTTTTCCCTGTAAAATGGTTTCAGTACTGCGTGAAGACGCTACAATGTAAGTTATGGTACCACCATACTCAAATAGGGTTTACTCTAATATTCTATGTAATACACATACACATGCACACACACACGTACAAACATTGCATACGAACTCTTCAGTGCACGCAAAAGCAACAACAAACACTTTACGAAGTACCTGAAAGATTGGTCGATAAAATAGTACTTAAGTAAAATTGGCGATCGGCACAACAACAACCTGAAGAGTTGGTCAGCAAAAAAGTACATAAGGTGTGGCATTTTTTGTAGAAGTTCAGTTCCGAAATTCTGGTGAAGTGTAAATTAAAACAAATAAATAAACCAAAGAGATCAAATAAAAAATAAGTGTTTTACTCAAATCAGAACAGAGTGTGTTAACTTGTATAAATATTTAGAGGCATGTTTATGCGGCCTCGAAAACACATTTTTCATATCATCCCAATTTAATTGGAGCCACAGCTGATCCAAGATACATTTGTACCTCAACCGCCATCGTTGTGATGGTCGGGGATGGTAACTGTTTAGATTTTATAGTCTGGCGAGCTTAATTTTTATGATATGCCCACATATTAAAAGATTTTGAATATACAGTGGCTCCAAGCCAAAGTCGCACACCGTAGAAAAATATGTTCCGTCCTAAAAATATTTCAACCAAAGCAATTAAAAAAAGGTAAAATATTTTTTCAATTAATCAGTTATTCCACTTTCAAAATTTGAAAACAAAAGATATAAATTAATTCAGTATTATAAAATATTCTAGTAAACCATCAAATAAAAGTAAATTCAATGCACAAGCCAAACTCGGCCAGTGGCAACTATCCTCTAAATAAATGCAAGTCTGTCGAAGAATTGCAACCAACTTCAAGTATAGTGTTTAACTGACTAACGGAAATTCCCCGGATGGTTTTTTAATACAAACTTAGTTGGAATTACGGTTTGTGATTTAAAAATGTCTAGGAAAAGAGGCCAAACAAGTATTGAATTAAGAAAGTTGGTTATTAAGCATTCCAACGATGGAAAATCTGTGCGTGAAATTGCTAAATTGTCGACAGAAGTCATTCTCCTGTTCACGATATAATTAAGCGCTTCAAAACCCACAAACAAGTGGAAAACCAGCCTAAAGCTTCCCACAATAAGATTTTTACCGACTCAGAAAGCGATATCTGTTGTGAAAAGTTAACGATAATAATTCCACCAAAATTAGCTGTTATAGCTGAAAATGAGTTGGGAAATAAATCTAGTACATCTACCATCAGAAATCTACTTCATGAGGCTGATCTAAATGGTAGAAAGGCCCGACAAAAGACGTTGATCAGCAAACATAATCAGACCATACGATTAAAATTTGCAAAAGAACATGAAAATAAGGATTTTTCGTTCTGGAAAAATGCTATATTTCCTGACGAAAGTAAATTTAATGTTTTTAGCTCCGATGGAAAACCATATGTATGGAGGAATGGAATGAGGAGCTGCAACTGCGCAATCTGAGACCAACTGTCAAACATGGTGCCGGTAATGGTTTGTGATTCATTTTTGGCTTCTGAACCAGGATCTTCGCATTTTATTGAAGGAATAATGAACTAGAATGACTATCTTAACATTTTAAAAGAAAACTTACCAAAAAGTCTTGAAAAATTGGATCTCGGTGATGATTGGTATTTCTACCAAGACAATGATCCAAAGCATAAGGCCTACAAAATGCGTTCTTGGTTGCTTTATAATTGTCACCATGTTCTGGGGACGCCAATCCAAAGTCCTGATATTAATCCTGTCAAAAATTTATGGGACTACTTAACACAAAAATTCGACAGCATCCCGTTTCAAGCAAAAATTACTTGAAATCTATCTTATTACAAGAATGGGAAATAATCGAACCTAGTTTTTGCGAAAAGTTGGTTGAATCAATGCCTAACCGGCACAAAACATTTATTAAAAATAAAGATTTTTATACAAAATATTAGATTTTCAAATATATTTCGTTATTTCAAAAAACTTGTTGATTGTCCGAGTTTGGCTTGCGCATTGAATTTACTTTTATTTGATGTTTTACTAAAATTCAGATTTCCTCATTTCCACATCGTAGGTGAAAGTGCAATGCCATCACATTCAGACATTTTCCGCTGTTTCGGTAGTGTTTGAGGAGCTTCAACCATTTCTTCTTTTAATATATGCACATATGTATATGTTTATGTACTTTCTAAACGTGGCAGCGAAGGTAATACATCCACCTAATGTTGTCAGGTTTTACATGTGGGGGAAGTATCTGAGTTTATTCTAAATAAGCTCCAGACTTTACTTTTTAATTTTAAAGGTTACATTTTCAAAACCTGAGAAATACGTACTTATACATATGTATGTAAAAATCCAATGCAGTTTTTGATACATATTTTCTACATATGTATGTATATACATATGTACATACATACATAACAAACCGACAATTAAATGTTCGTGACAATGAATGAACGCAAAACAGGTACTAATATTAAAAGCTCACAAATTACTTAAAATGCAAAGAAATTATAATTCTTTGTAAAACTTACTTCGCATTATTTCATGAACCTATTCGCAAAATACATGCATACATATGTACATTCCACGAACGAATTCTCAAAATTGTATAACCAAACGCATAAGTAAGCGGCTTATGCGATCTATTTATGTATGTTCTTAGCTTCGAAACATCGATTGAGATAAAATGTTACCGAAACAAAAACATCGGTGTTTCTGTTACATCGATGTATGTTTGCACCTTTATATTCAGTAAGCCGTCCTCAATAAAGTCACTAATTTGTCCGCGGGACCTGAGTAAAGAAATTGAGGAAAGTATTGAACAAACGCGAAAATGAAGTATCACCCGATCTGCCTGTGTCTTCTTAAATCTGCAAAAAATAACACTTAATTTTCAATACGCATAATAAAATAGCTGTTTGTCGGCCTTTGCTTATGTGCTTTGCTCTCCCTTCTTGATTCAAAGTGAACAAGGATGAGAAGCTGCATTTATCGTTTGTTGGTAATTCTAATTTTTACACATATTTTAAATAATCGGTTCACATAAAATGCAGTAATAAGAATTTTGAACGGTTAATTTGAATGTTAGTTTTACATGGTTATCGTTATTTTTAAACAGCAATAATGCTGTTGACCAAGGATTGAAAAAGTATATTGTGTGCTATCGATGAACACATTTTCATTGAGGTTGATTGTGCATCTATAGCTGAACATACATATGTACCATCAGTTGATTGTCTCTACCGCTTTTCACCACAGCCTTGTTGCTTACTGTATTCCGAAATAATCTCAACTCACCAAAAAAGTCTCTAATTGAAAGTCTCAAATTTAGTGACTTCAGATGAGACTGACTTACAGAATACCGGTATAAGGTTCAATGCAGGACTATGCGCCAATATTAGTAGTATAATATATCAGTGTTTTTCGTTATATTAAATTTACTTCTTTTATTGCAGGCAAACAATCGTATCTGACTGCGGAAAGTATTTGATAATATCTGTAGTGAAAGGTTGCAGGGATAACCTTCTTTATTATATTAATCTAAACGAAGTGGAAAATATACGATCAGATCTAAAAGTTATAAAAGTGATAGATAAATTCGAGTATGATTACGAGGTATGTAAATAAATGAAACGAATCAGTTGACGGAAAATATTTCATACGATTTTTTCCAGTACGTCACTAATGTGGGATCAAAAATATATTTGAAGACAAACAAAAATGCCCCTAACTACAGAATTATTATCATTGATTTGGAAAGCCCTCTAGAAGAAAATTGGAAAACTATCATTCCAGTAAGTTATTGTATGAATATTGCCTTATTATATTTTAGCAAGTCTATTCTCTACCGGTAACAAAACTGGCGTTACCGGTAACAAAAGACTGGGAAATTTTACACCTTTTTTGTATTCTGTGCAGACTTATTACCAGTAAAATTTGTTACCATCACGTGCAAAACGTGTGAATTATACAAAAAATCTTATTTAAAGTTGATTTTGTGTAAATTGTACGTAAAGTGGTCGCTGTTGTCGAGGACATTGTTGCGGCTTTGTACTCTATTGGCGATTGCGGTAGTGTGTGCGGAGATGGAGAGCAGGCTGTCGAATGTCACGCCCAGAATCTTCGGGTAATTAATCGTCGGAATGGGGGGCCATCGATGTGGATGTTGAGATCCAGCCTGACCTCCTTCGTTCAGGTGGTAAAGAGGGTCGCTGAGAACTTAGTAGGGGGCAGCGCCAGGTTTCTGCCTGTGAAAAAATGGGCAAGATCGGAGAGATATCAGTTCACTTTCGAACACAGGCCATCAATTACATTGCCGGTTGCCATTATCGAGCAATCATCGGCATTGGAGACGATTGTGACTCCCTCTGGCTGTTGAGGGAGCTTGGAGATGTAATGATTAAACAAGAGTGGAGACAGGACGCCCCCCTGCGGTACCCCTTGTTTAATCCTCCTTAATTTTGATGTTTTGTCTCTGAATAATACCGATGATTGGCGACCACACAGGTAATTCGCGGTCCACCGTTTCAGTCCCTGCGGGAGAGTTGAGACTTCCACGTCAGCTAGTAGCGTGGAGTGACTAACTGTGTCAAAAGCTTTTGACAAGTCATACGCTACTAGGTCGGTTCTCTCGCAAGGGCGGTTCTGGTTAAGACCACGGTTCACCTGCGTGTTTATGGCATTAAGTGCTGTTGTTGTGCTGTGCACTTTCCGGAAGCCATGTTGATGCTTAGCTGACCAAGGTGGTATGTATAGTACGGGAGGAGTAGGGCCTCAAGTGTCTTTACCACAGGTGAAAGCAGGGAAATCGGCCGATAGGAATCACCCTTGTCGGCCGGTTTCCCTGGTTTCAGTAGTGGGACCACCCTCCCAACCTTCCAGATGTCTGGAATGATGAGGGTGGCCATAGACAAATTGAGGATCCCGGTGAGGAACTCAACTCCCGCGGGGCCTAAATTTTTCAGCATCGACACGCTTAGCCCGTCAGGGCCAATGGCCTTGGAGGCTTTCGCCTTCCCGATGACCTCCTTTACCTCACCACAGGTGAAGGCAAGAGGCGCGCTGTTGTTCGGTAGTTTGCGCAGCCTCCTGGTCACCTTCCGCTTGGTCCTATCCCCCGAAAGATGCAGTATAAATTGTCGGCTAAAATAGCTCGCGTATCTCTTCGGGTCCGACGAGGCACGATCCCCGAATGAAATTTCCACTCGGTCGTCGTGCTTCGTCGGGTTGGATAAGGACTTTACGGTAGACCAGAGCTTACCAACACCCGTGACCAGGTTACAGGACTTCAAATGCTCTTCCCACTTGTTCCGCTTGTGTTGGCCCACCAGCCTCCGAATCTCCACGTTTAAATCCTGGATGTTAGGATTATGGGGATCGGAGCGGCGAAGGTGGTCGCGTTCGTTCGCTAGAGCGGCCGCTTCAGCCGGGAAGTTGGGACGGATCTCGGGAATCCTCCCTGCCGGAATGAAGCGGGCCGCAGCTGACGCAACCACCTTGCGGAACTTATGTTCGCCTTTTCGAACGTCAGTGGGTGTGGGAAGAGACCTGAAGGCATTTTCGGTGAACTCCGCGAACCTGACCCAGTCAGCCTTTTTAAAGTTGATATCGGTCCGATGGTCCGCGGAGACAAAGTCAGCAGGTCTGTCAATCGAGATGATTATAGGTAGGTGGTCTGATGCAAGCGATAGCATAGGTCGCCACTTTATGCTATTTATCAGACCTGCGCTAGCTATTGTTAGGTCAGGCGAGCTGCTGCAACTACCCATAATCCTGGTGGGGGCATCATCATTCATCGTGCAGAATGTCGAATCGTCTATTCGCTCTGCCAAATCATTTCCCCTACGATCAGCTGGTAGGCTTGAATGCCAGAGATCGTGATGCGCGTTGAAGTCACCAACTACCAATCGGTTTTCACCTCTGAGGAGCGCACCTATGTCAGGGTGATATCCTGACCGGACAGCTATTCCTTGACATTCTACGGTAGTGTCCCTGCGGTCGATGTCTTCTTTAATCAGACGACACTGCACAGTGTGGTGGGTGATGAATGCTAAGCCACCACCATTACCTCGCTCGCGATCCTTACGATGCACATTGTAGCCGTTGCAACTCAACTAGGTTGAGTTGCTGTGCAGTTTCGTTTCCTGGATCGCAGCTTTTGACAGATTATGCCGACTCATAAAGTCGGTTATCTCCTCAATCTTGCCCTGCAGCCCATTGCAGTTCAGCTGAAGGAGTCTCGTTTGCCTCGGTAGAGTCGTCGCGGAGAGAGGTGTGAGGGAAGGGTAATGTTGTCCACCCGGTCCCTGCTGCACATGCATTGGCACGTTAGGCTGCCTTAAGATGTTGGTTGGCAGCGCCGCCACAGGCGCGTGCGGTTGCAAGGCTCTACAGCAGGGAACCAGGTAGTCACCCGACCATTCACGAGTGGTGCGCAGGCCAGAACAGACACGAAAGTAACACCAGCCTTGTCACGAATTGCACCTGACTGATGTCGCATTCCGGTATATCCTGGCCTGACACACGGAACAGACTGTGTGGGGCACCAGGAGCGGCTGGCTACTCCCCACTTTCACCTAATCATTTCGGTTTTCGGCCAGCATCCAGCACAATCGACGCACTCTATTATATTGATCACCTAATTGCAAAAAGTCTCTCATCTAAAAGACATCTTTCAGTACTCTCAGTCGATTTTGAAAAAGCTTTCGATAGAATGGGTATACATGTTGTGCTTAGCAAGCTAATCGATCTCCGAATAGGCCCAAAAATGTTCAATTACATTAAATCTTTTCTGACAGCACGTTCATTATGCAGCAGGGTAACTAGCACCCATTCATCAATACATCCTCTTCAAAATGGGATACCTCAGGGATCTCCGCTTTCAACGACATTATTTTTAATTGCTTTCGATGACCTTAGCAAAATACTCCGCTCGCAGAAGGAGATCAGCCATTGTTTCTACGCAGACGATTTATACCTCACGTGCAACAGAAAAGAGAGTGAAGACACTCTTAGGCACTTCAAAATTACCCTATCATCAATAAGCAATTGGTCTCAACACTCCGGAGCAAAGCTGTCACTTCAAAAATGCAAGCATCTTCATATGTGTCGGAAAGATCTTTGTAACCCTATCTCAATTAAGATTAATAATTTCTCAGTGGAAAATGTTCAACAGTTAAAAATTCTCGGCTTAATCTTCGATTGTAAGCATAGTTTTAATGCACACTGTATTTATTTAAGATCTAGTCTAGCTTCCAAACTTAACCTCATAAAATACCTTTCCTCCAACAAAAGTAACATACATACCAACTCCCTTCTCAATATTACCCAACTCGCTTTGCTTCCCAAAATTGATTACGGATTGCCGATTCACGGTCAATGTGCTCAGACACACCTATCTCGCATCAAAGGACCATATCATGCAGCTATAAGATGCAGCCTGAGAGCGTTTAAAACTACGCGCACTGCAAATTTACTGGCGGAAAACCGCTTCCTCACCAGTGAGGACCGACTTCACTATATCAGATGCCGTCAAATTTCAACCATTTATTCGACAAGCAACTCAGTTATATTCAAAGAGATCCAGCTCCTAAAAAGGCGGAAACGCAACATGAAATCTTCATCTGCTCTGTGTACTTAAGCCAGAATCGGACATACGCCCCACATCCAACTTGGAGACAGCCGTCGTGGTTTTTGCCAGACAAGTCCTTCCTGAACGGACTATTCTTCGGAAACAAAGCACTAATATAGACAACGATTTTACGCGATTACTGACCCCTTCTTAAGGAAAGCATGGAAACTACTATTTTCAGGTGGGTCAAAATCTAACGAATGGTGTTTTACTAGCTCATGGAATCCTCCCAATGCAACAGCTTTTGATGCTCTTCATTTTGGTAAAGCATCAAAAAACAAATTTATAGTATGTACAGACACTCTATCAGCGTTTGAAGCCACTAAGTCGACAAGGAACTCATTGGAACCAATTGCCGCCATAAAAGAGCTCATCGTTCAACTAGAAAAAAACATCCAAATTGATGTGGATTCCTGGGCATGCTGGCATCAGTGGAAATGAGTATGCAGATAAAGCCGCCAAATTAGCTTCAAAACCTCCACTAATTACCTTCATGCCGTTCTCAAAGAAAGCTGTGGCAAAAATAATTTCCAAAATCGTATACCAACGATGTGCTATTAAATGGGCAAATTATTGCCACACGTATAAGTTACACAACCCAAATAGAACAGCAATCAAGCTCAGTTGAAGGAGTCTCGTTTGCCTCGGTAGAGTCGTCGTGGAGAGGGGTGTGAGGGAAGGGTGAAGGGTCCATGTTGTTGTGTGCTCCTGCGAACCGTAGAGGTTATGCCGGTGCTAGGCACCGGTGCACTAGGTGCAATTAGGGGAGCCGTAGAGGCTATGGGCGCCTTAGGGCGCGAACAACATGGGGCCACATAGTTTGTGGACCACTCCTTATGGGTCTTAAGGCCTGAGCAGACCTTAAGATGGCTCCATCCATCGCACGAATTACACCTTACCGAAGTGGAGTTCGGATGGAGCTTTTTCTGGCAAACGCAGCAAAAATAGGTTTCTGGACCAGGGTTAGGTTCGATGCCAGCCTTGATCAGAAGGAGGTGAAGCAACCCTGCTGCAAGGAGTTGCTCCAGGGGAGACAGACAACTTATGGGGTAGGCCGATCTAAACAGGGTTAGATCGCCGAAACTCTACCGGGGCAAACGAGACTACTTCAACTGAACTCCAATGGGCTGCAGGGCAAGATTGAGGAGATAACCGACTTTATGAGTCGACATAATCTGTCAATAGCTGCGATCCAAGAAACGAAATTGCACAGCAACTCAACTCTGTTGAGTTGCAACGGCTACAATGTGCATCGTAAGGATCGCGAGCGAGGTAATGGTGGCGGCTTAGCATTCATCACCCATCACACAGTGCAGTATCGCCTTATTGAAGAAGACATCGACCGCAGGGACACTACCTTAGAATGTCAAGGAATAGCTGTCCGGTCAGGCGATGTCGAGCGCGAAATATTTAATATTTATATACCCCCTGTCACCTGCTGCCCGGCTGGATATCACCCTGACATAGGTGCGCTCCTCGGAGGTGAAAACCGATTGGTAGTTGGTGGCTTCAACGCGCACCACGATCTCTGGCATTCTAGCCCACCAGCTGATCGTAGGGGAAATGATTTGGCAGAGCAGATAGACGATTCGACATTCTGCACGATGAATGATGATGCCCCCACCAGGATTATGGGTAGTCGCAGCAGCTCGCCTGACCTAACAATAGCTAGCGCAGGTCTGATAAATAGCATAAAGTGGCGACCTATGCTATCGCTTGCATCAGACCACCTACCTATAATCATCTCGATTGACAGACCTGCTGACTTTGTCTCCGCGGACCACCGGACCTATATCAACTTTAAAAAGACTGACTGGGTCAGGTTCGCGGAGTTCACCGAAAATGCCTTCAGGTCTCTTCCCACACCCACTGACGTTCGAAAAGGCGAACAAAAGTTCCGCAAGGTGGTTGCGTCAGCTGCTGCCCGCTTCATTCCGGCAGGGAGGGTCCCCGAGATCCGTCCCAACTTCCCGGCTGAAGCGGCCGCTCTAGCGAACGAACGCGACCACCTTCGCCGCTCCGATCCCCGAAATCCGAACATCCAGGATTTAAATGTGGGCATTGGCCCTGACGGGCTAAGCGTGTTGATGCTGAAAAATTTAGGCCCCGCGGGAGTTGAGTTCCTCACTAGGATCCTCAATTTGTCCATGGCCACCCTCATCATTCCAGACATCTGGAAGGTTGGGAGGGTGGTCCCACTACTGAAACCAAGGAAACCGGCCGACAAGGGTGATTCCTACCGGCCGATTTCCCTGCTTTCACCTGTGGTAAAGACACTTGAGGCCCTAATCCTCCCGTATTATACATACCACCTTGGGTCAGATAAGCATCATCATGGCTTCCGGAAAGTGCACAGTACAACAACAGCACTTAATGCCATAAACACACAGGTGAACCGTGGTCTTAACCAAAACCGCCCCTGCGAGAAAACCGTCCTAGTAGCGTTGGACCTGTCGAAAGCTTTCGACACAGTCAGCCACTCCACGCTACTAGCTGACGTGGAAGCATCAACTCTCCCGCAGGGACTGAAACGGTGGACCGCGAATTACCTGTGTGGTCGTCAATCATCAGTATGGGTACCGCAGGGTGGCGTCCTGTCCCCATTATTGTTTAATCACTATATCTCCAAGCTCTCTCAACCGCCAGAGGGAGTCACGATTGTCTCCTATGCTGATGATTGCTTGATAATGGCAACCGGCAATGTAATTGATGATATGTGTTTGAAGGTGAACGGGTATCTCTCTGATCTTGCCCACTTTTTTACTAGCAGAAACCTGGCGCTGTCCCCTGCTAAGTCCTCGGCGACCCTTTTTACTACCTGGACGAAGGAGGTCAGGCTGGATCTTAACATCCATATATGACTTTCGACAGCCTGCTCTCCTTCTCCGCGCACACTACCGCAATCGCCAATAGAGTACAGAGCCGCAACAATGTCCTCAAGTCGCTCGCCGGCAGCTCTTGGGGCAAAGACAAAGAAACGTTGTTGGCAACATACAAGGCGATTGGCCGGCCGGTAATAAATTATGCTGCGCCAGTTTGGTCGCCGGGAACCAGCAGGATACAGTGGATGAAGCTGCAGACCTGCCAGAACGCCGCACTCCGCACGGTGACGGGATGTCTTCTGCTGTCGCCTGAGGAGCATCTCCACCAAGAGGTCAATGTGCTCCGAGTTAAGGAGCACAACCTCATGCTCAGCAAGCAATTCCTTGCTGGATGTCACCGTTCGGGGCATCCAAATAGGCACCTGCTTGCAGTGGAGCTGCCCCCCAGGCACATTAGAAGACATCTTCTAGAACCAAAGAACAAGATCCAGCCACTCATCACGCAACCGCTGGATCTGGAGGCGTACCGGCGGGTCCTAAGCAACATCCATAGAGACACAGTCACTAACATCATTGACTCCCGCCAGGCAAATGCAGTCATCGGAGCCCAACCACCACCTGTAGCAGATGAGGAGTCCCTGCTGCCCCGTGAGCCCCGCGTCACTCTGGCGCAATTACGATCTGGATACTGTAGCAGGCTCAACTCCTACCTATCCAGAATCAACCCCGACATACCCAACCCATGTCCGGCATGTGGAGATTCTTCGCACGACACCAATCACCGATTCACATGCCCTCTCAAACCCACTCATCTAACCCCCCTCTCTCTCTGGTCAAACCCTGTCGAACTGCACGTTTTCTGGGTCTCCCCCTAGATGAGTTCGACGACAACGACCATGGGTGAATCCGCTCTTTACGGGGCGCGACTAGCCGCTACAACAACAACAACAGCAATCAAGCGCTCTACGACAACCAGAAAAGCCATGAACAAATGCTTCATCCGCCTTAGATTGGGTCACACTAGCCTAACTCACGCCCATTTGTTGAAAAGAGAGCCTCAACCAACATGTAATTTCTGTCGCAATGGCCCTTTAACCATCCCCCATATCCTCAATGAATGCCCACTTCTTACAAAAAGAAACTCATTCTTCCCGAACCTCAATCTTTCAGAAATATTAACTTACCCAAATGAGATAAATATTAAGCAAATATTTGATTTTTGCAAAAAAATACAGACTAATAAATTAATTTAATTACTTTGTATACATCTTAGGCCGATAGCCTTGGCAGCTAGTGCTACATTAATTATAATTTTAATTGTAATTAATTTAGCTACAAACTAAAAAACGATATAACCTCTAATGTCGAAAAATTACAATGGTCAATACTTAGAACCAATTTAAACAAGTTTTTGCTGAAAATTTAAATGACATTGGTAAAACTGTTTTAAGGATAAGCTAGTCAACGATATCATATGTGAATCTCCATCCGGTATTGCTACTGCCGTAATAATGGTAAAAATGGATGGAAAAGGGCGAGTTGTTGAGCCAATTAAGGCTGTTGGCTTTCCGCTTCATTTGAGTTTTCTTAGGTTCAATGTAGTTGCACCAAGTGAGCGTCTCTCGAGATGCACATAAAGATACACCACTTTATTAGTTGCGGAATTGTAGTGCTATTAAGGGATAGTGGCGGACAGGAATTCCTATTTAGTGTGAAGGTGGCGTGACGATTATGTTTTGACGATTATGTGCCAGTTGGCCAACCAACCACTCCTCGACGAGCAGTTAATACTGAGCTAGAAATCTGGATGCATTGTTTGGTCATGAGAAACGGCAGAGGCTGATAATGAGAAACGGGGATCTATCAGAGAGTGTATACTTGAATGACCCAAAAAAAACTTCCTTGTGGAACTCCGGAATAGATATCCAATTCCATTCCATAACTTTCAGGAATTTTGCGTGTGTTCACAGGAAGTATCGTGCGTATTTAAATATATCCCTTAGTGTGTTCGTTGGAATATCTTTCGTTATCCTCGAGTAAATGGAGAGTATTTCCACTTTTGTCCGGTTTTTTGGCATATAGGATTTTCAATTTGTATCTGAGGAAATCCAATACGCAACAGAAGACGTTAACTGAACAGAATGAAAAAAGACCCTGAAGAAGGCAGAACGCGGCAACTTATTTGTCTCCAAACCAAATTTGACAAGGGATGACGGAAAATCGTTCCAATATACATACAACCACTTTTCACCCTTTCGGAAAACAGACGATCAAAAAGGAGATCTTGCTCATGTGTGCAAAGTTGTGCGGTATGGTGTAATATTTGAAATATTTAAATTTAATCTAGCTCACTTTATCAATAGCTTTATATCAAGAACGATAGAATGCAAGATTGCGCCTTCCGCGGACCGCTAGTTCTGTCTTTGTTAATTAGACAGCATCCGTTCTGCCATTTGTCCGCTTCTTCTACGTTTTAGAATTTATTCTTTACTGTCTCCTATTATTACGTCACTGTCAGTTGCTCTCAACGCGGAAGTCGAAATATTGTATAATTTTTGGTTTTATATACATTACTAATTGGTTGCAAGACGTGAATTTTATTTATAATGTTCTGTAGAATGTATTTCGAGTTTTTAGCTTGACTTATTTAAACATTGATAAATGTTGAATACTAAAATGTTTTAGGAACGCGCACAGGATGTATTGGACTGGGCAAAATGTGTGGATGAAGACAAGTTGTTACTATGCTATATTCAAGATGTCAAAGTGAGTAGCTTTTAAAAAATTTATACTTATTTTATGTTTTACTTTCAGTGTTAACTTTAAAAGTGTAGTAATATACGCGTTGTGTTGTCATTTTCGTTTATTATGCTTCCGCGGGCCATTATTTAATATCGAAACAAGAAAAATTACTTATATCAAGTACTTATTATCGTATTAAAATTATATTGGAGAAAGAAGTATCGCATAATTAAGAATTTCGAGGTCTGCAAAGTAGTGTATATGTTTTTTTTTGATCTTGAGCCTAGCACCGAAATTTATCTAATTAAGCATATTGCCAACGCTATTGTCAAAGCTGAACAGCCAAGAAAAGTAAATGACATAGTCATTTCGGTGCCAAGAGTGTGGGCATATCAAGTCCTTAGATCATCCAAGTAAGGACAGGCCAAAGCCGTAGTCCCTTGCAGACTGGATGCATATAAAGATAGAATAGTAAACAATAACATACAGCACATCAAAACAAATATTATTCAACCAACTAGAGCTGGCACGAATGTATATAATAAGACACAACAATGTGAACATATGTAATCCAGATTCAAAAGTAGTAAATCTGCTAGAAATAATAGAGACCGTGATTTGATTGCCAGTTACAGTTAACAAATAATGTTTTAAAAATGATAACGTTATTTGTCAACAAATTATGCAAATCGATTTACGGATTGCGGTATGAAATGCCAATGACCTTTCTAATCTATAAAGTCGAAACTCAAATATTTTTAACACGAATAATATTGATATCTGAAATCCAGTTTACAAGCAAACAATTTTTTCAAATAACATTTACGACCTTATTAATGCAAATCCTAGATTACAAAGCTCATGGAGGATCAACAATTTTAATAAAAAGTAAGCTGACATATATAAGTAGTGGTATTGACAGTATTATAGATAACGCAATGCAAGCTGCATACATGTTAGGTGCCTGTACTTTGATTTAAGCTTGTCAGCCACAAATAACAACTATCCTTACTAGGTCGTTATGCCAAAGGCAGACGTTACTGCATTCAGAAACTGGATTGACATCATAAATAGCTTGAATGTATCCATAAAGACCGGTCCAGAAAGAGATTTAGGTGTTGAAATACTGATAAGTTGGAAACACTTTTGAAGTGGAACTTCTTAGGCGGCGAATCACAAATTTTAGAAGCTGATTTTGTTACATAGCTGAGATAAAAGATACAACGGGGAGAAAGAGAGAAATGAAAATGAAAATGACGTGCAAAAAACAATACAAAGAGATAGAGCAAGCATTTTTCTGATCACGTACAAATCAATTTTTGTAAGAACATACTTCATTCAAAACTACTTACCGCACATATACCCGCACATTTAAGATTTCTTCAACCAGATACGAGTTATTTGCGTGGAAAGCTTTATTAATTTTCACATCGAGCAAAGTATTGCGACAATCGTTTCGATAGGCAGCGTATCAGCGGGGAAATGTTTGTTGTTATTTGCCTATTTGAATACTGAGCGAAATATTGTTACGTTCGTTTTGATAGGCAGCACAGTTGCATACATGTAGGTTCTGGGTTTATGGACAGCTGACAACTCCCAAAAGAACAGAAGTAAGAACGAGTTAAAAAGACGCGTAAGAGAAAAAAGCGAGTAGAAGCAAAACGGTCATCGCGAGCGGTCGCACAATTTGCAAAAATTATATTCAAATAACTCTGCTCATAGTTTTAAACTATATAAGTACACATTAAATTAAAGTTCATTAAATTCAAAACTGGTGGTCTCGTTCCGGAATTGTGAAAAATTGAAAATTTAGCAATGTACGCGAGTATTGTGCAGAATCTCGAATGTCGAAAAGAAATAATCGTCGGGCTTCACAAATTCGTGTATGAATGGGGAAACCGCAAGTCGCATCGAAAACTTTCTGGTTTCGATTTTGACGAAAGCCACCAAATATTTAATCAAAAATGTGCGGTTATAAAAGCTAATCTTGCTGCAGGCAAATTCAAGTGGTGGCGGTCACTCAGACGAGGAAAGTGACGACGATGACGTTAACGACGACGGCGGCGTAGGCGTATGTGCTTGCTACGACGAAAACGCTACTGACAGTCCCGACGAGAGAGCTGATACGACGATTCAGAGCGAGAATGTAGCAAGAGCTTGTTAACGCAAGCAACGAGTAGAGGATGAAACAAACGTAGAAGTGAACAACGATTATTTGTTTATATGCGGGTATGCTGATGGTGAACTTCAGAGACATAGAAGATTCTGGTAAATTGTTCGACGGTAGTGACAAACTGTCAGTAGACAGGCGGGTGAGCGAGTTCGAAGAAATGGCTATGCTGATGCACTGGGATCAGTTTCAAATGCAAAAAAGTCCCTTCGCGTGTTAGCGAAGTTATTCGTGCAAAGCGAAAGGGGAATACCATCATGCCAACGATTAAAAGATGCTCTCAAAGACGAATTTAAATACTCAGTTAATAGTGCACAACGGTACGGTGAGGGTAAAATCAAAAATGGGGAGGGTGTTTACGAATATTTTTTTAATGTGAAATAACTCGCATTTCGCAGTAGCATTGAAGACAGTTCCCTCATACAATATGTAATTGATGGTGTTAGTGATTTAAATATAAACTGGACTGATCGAATAATATAAGAGAGTTTAAAGACAAAGGACAAAATAAATAAGACGACGTATATAAAGGGAAGGGGACAAAATTGTTGTTCAATTGCGGTGAAAAGGGACGCAAAAGTGCAATATGTAATAACAAAGAAAAGGGAACTAAATGTTTTCAATGGGGACTATTCGGTAACATTTCCAAAAATTGTGTGAAGTGAAAAATTTCAAAGCAATGTGTGTGAAAAATGGGAAAGAACGTAATGAACAAAATTGCAAGGGTTGAAAACAAAGATTACGTTGCACTGCTGGACACTGATAGTAAATTCAATTTGATTACATATAATGCCTTGGAAGTCAATAGGTAACCAAAGCTTAAGTGAGTGCCCATTTTTTTATCGGCTTGGTAATAAATGACAAGAGAATAAGGTTAAGTAATGAAGTTAGAAACTTAGGAGTGATTGGCGCTACAAATTACGCCAGTCACTCCTTCCTGCTAACTGCCGTCAATTAGAAATACCAAGTAACGTCAAGTCCCTCTCCACTTGGTCCTTCCAACGCAGCGTACTCTTCCTCTACTACCACCAGCTCGTACCGCGTTGAACACTTTCAGACTTGGAGCTCATAAAGCTAATCGTTTCATCGTCTGCGGTATTCGCCGTCGGAAAGACGTAGAGGTCCATAAATCTTTCTCTCGAACACTCCAAGGGCCGTCTCACCCAACGCTGACAGTGCTCATGCTTCAGCGGCAGACAATAGTACGGGCATAATGAGGGACTTAGAGAGCGTGGTTTTGGTTCGTCGAGAGAGGGCTTTACTGCGCAGTTGCCTACTCAGCCCAAAGTAGCACTTGTTGGCTAGAGAGATTCTACGTTGGATTTCTAGGCTGACATTATTGTAGGTATTAATGCTGGTTCCAAGATAAACAAAGTCCTCCACTTTTTCGAAATTGTAATTGTCAACAGTGATGTGGGAGCCAACAGGCTAGTACGCAGACTATTTATTTGTTGACGGGAGGTACTTAGTTTTGCCCTCGTTCACCTCCAGACCCATTCGTTTCGATTCATTATCCAGTTTGGAAAAGGCAGAAGTAACGGCGCGGTTGCTGAGTCCAATGCTATCGATACCAACAGCAAATGCCAGAAGTTGCACCCTCTTATAAAATATGGTGCCTTGACGGTTCAATTATGTAGCTTGAATTATATTTTCTAACATAAGGTTAAAGAAACAGGAATCACCCTGTCTTAAACCTAGCTTGGTTTCAAACGACTCGGATAGGTTCTTAGTGATTCTAACGGAGCTGGTGGTGCTGCCGAATGCCAATTTACAAAGCTGTATTGTTGGGATACCAAATTCAAACATTTTAGTAGAGGGGCAGCTTCTTCTCGTGCTATTGAAAGCGGATTTGAGGTCGACAAAAAGATGGTGTGTGTTTATGTGGATTGGACAGCTGGCATGCGTTAGTCCGACCATATTTTGAATGAGCTGGTGCATGCACTTCACCAGATCTTGTCGCCGCACTTTAATAGCTCTGCTCGCAGCTCGTCAGCACCCGGGAATTTTTTAAATTTTTTTCCGCGCTATTGCCGTTCGAGTTTCGTCCAGGTCGGGTAACGGTACTTCGACTTCGTCTTCATTGATTGGAGCTTCGGGTTCTTCATCTTCGATGTTTTCCGCGCCACTACCACTAAGCAGCGTGAAGAAGTGCTCCCTCCACAGTTTGAGTGTACTCTGGATGTCCGATAAAATTTTCGGGTGTTTTTCCTATTGGCTATCATCTCAAGCTCCTCGCATTTGCGCATCTCGGTCTCTCTCTTTTTCTCGGAAGCGGCGACTCTCTTCGCGTTGCGCCCGATCGCAGCGTGACCCTGTGGCGGCATATTTCTTTTCCAATGAAGTAATTCAAAGTCATCGTGGTCCTGCTACAAACTTAAGAGTTGACCTAATGAAGTCGATTGATCTAGACATCCTGAAGAGGTATAATCGCCGCAGGCCAATACAAGTAACAATCTGAAATTGATTTCACCGTAAGTTACTTTTATGAATTTTTCTTCTTTATATCTGTACTGCTGTACCTAAATCATTTTCTACTGTCTTTTCAATGAAGTTTATTTTCTAATCGTTTATTTCGACAGAAAAACATGCTCTGTCCGCCCTGATACGATTTTGTTATGATTTCTTGATTTCCCTCTGCTTTTCCACAGTCAGTTTTGCAAAATTTCAACTGCCTTTGAAATTTTAACTGAATGAATTTTTTTATTGTATTTGTAGGTAGCAAGCAAATTCAATCCTTAATTTCATTTAGTTGTTGCTGTGCTCAGTATGTAAGGTAGGTAAGTTTGAAGTTAATGCTCCTTCGTTATCTGTCACAATAGTTTTAATATTTTGAACATACCCAATATTCCCAATAATGCTTCCTTTATGCCAATGGTACATCCCGAAGCAATAGGTTCGCCCCTCGCTAATTTTGAAAATTTTTCAATAGCTGTTAAAAGAAGTTGTTGCGCCGTTACTTTCTCTGCGACGCCGTGTCTCCCCCTCAAAACCAGTGAACATGTCGCCCCAGGACCAGGACACATGCCCACACAATAAATGCAGGCTGCCGCCTGCTTCTTTTTACTATCACTGTTGGGGATATACCCTCAAATGCTCTCATTATCCCGATCTGAGCGATG
Source organism: Anomoia purmunda (assembly GCA_951828415.1). Lineage (NCBI taxonomy): Eukaryota > Metazoa > Arthropoda > Insecta > Diptera > Tephritidae > Anomoia > Anomoia purmunda. The sequence continues at coordinate 49,160,989 of OX639994.1, forward strand.
GTAGTTGGTGTCGCGCTATTTGGAGCGTCTCTCCACTCCGTTGTTGGTAGTTTGGTCGATTCTTTGGCTGGGCAGGCGGTCTGAAAGGACGGAATCCAATGCCGCGCTGCCTGGGCATTTGGAAAGGACTGCAGAGTTGTGTGATGCTTTTCATTACATCGATGGCAACCCCCGACACTGCTGCATATTTCCTGTTTGTGGAACGGTTACAAGCAGTTAGCACAGTAGCGGTGGATGAGTACCACCCGCAGGCTCTCTTCCGCAGATTTGGCTCGGTAGACCGGGTTATGGTTATTTTGGCATATTCGGCATGCTACGTCAAAACGGACGGCGAGCCAAAGCGTCTGCTACGATATTGCTTTGTCCAGGTTTATAACAAAAATCGCTTAATATTCGCATTAGAATTTTTATTCGAAATTGTGACCGTTAATGGTTGGTGATCGTTAAAACTTATAATGTCTTTAATACGTACAGGTAATGGCGAGGGATTTTAAGGGCCCAGACGATCGCCAGAAGTTCACGCCCATTAGTTGCGTTATTTTTCTCTGCTTTTGATAATGTTCGTGAAATCATTGTAATTGGGCGTCTGTTCTGAGATAAGACTGCGACCAACGCGCTAGAGGAAGCATCTGTTGTTAACTCAAATGGTCTGTCGTAATCAGGATAAAACAGTAAAACATCTTCTGATGCCAAAATGCTTATTACGCTATTGAATGCTTAGATGGCTTCAAGAAGATATAAACCTGACAACATGATTTCGTCCTTCAAATATCGCCAATGGCACGCTGTTAAATACTTGGGGCATTCCTCAGGCCGTTCCGAATGTGTCACGGAGCTCCAGTCAGTGTTCTAAGGATTTTAAATTGAGCTTTTTGAATAGTGCCCACATTACTGGCGAATGCATTAATCTACAACTGTGATCCGTAAGTCCAGTGCCAAGTGAGCCGCATGTCGAGATGCATGCCAATATACACCACTTCATTAGACTGCGAGATCGTAATGCTAGTAAATGATAGTGTCGTACAGGAGTTCCATTTTTAGTGTGAAGGTGACGTTTTTACTCTTTTGCTCATTGCTCCTTATGTGACAGTTGGCCAACCACTCTTCTTCTTTTTGATGGCATTCATAATCGCAAATGGGTGCATTTTTATTGGTTCAGTTAGCGGGACAGCAGAGCGTAAAGGGGAAACATATCCGTTCGATGGCATGTTTGGCTGAAATACGTTTTTTATATGAAGTGCCAAAGTGTTAGCTTTTTCTTCATCACTACCGGCCCGTATCCCATTTGGATCCCTTAAAGGCTTGTCGACGTTAGTTGGTGATTGGATACATATCTTTTCACTTTAAATAGAGAACACTTTGTGCTGGTTGGTTACAAGCATTCAATGTATTTGACATGAGCGAGCAGTTTTCAGTCTCGAGGGGTTTGCTAAGTTCGCGTGTTGCGACGGCGAATTCCGCAGACGATGGAACGATGAGGTGTATGAGCTTTACCGCGACATAGACATAGTCCAGCGAATTAAAATACAGTGGCTACGTTGGCTGGGGCATGTCGTACGAATGGACGAAAATTCTCCAGCCCTGAAAGTATTCAACGCGGTACCAGCTGGTGGTAGTAGAGGAAGAGGACGGCCTCCTCTGCGTTGGAAAGACCAAGTGGAAAGGGACTTTCATTTGGTATTTCCAATTGGCGCCGATTAGCAGGAAGAAGCAGTGACTGGCGCAATTTGTTAAACTCGGCCAAAATCTCGTAAGTGGTTATTGCGCCAATTAAGCAAGCAAGCAAGCTGCAACGCTTTAATAGACGTATTCTTTTCGCCATCTGTGCATACACCAAGATACTTAACTGTTACTTTGGGGAATTTGTCCATCACTTAGAGAAACTGTACTTTTCTAAGAGTAAAGGTTACATGAGTGGATGATTGATGGTTGACTCTAATCTTCCATTTTTTAAGTCATTTCTATATTTCTTGCAACGCGAGTCTTTTTCTGGAGTCTCAATTATTGCTAAGTCATCTGCATATTTACGTGGCCAAGGTAGGCAAGTCTCCAGTAAATAATGTTTACAGCACTTTTCAATCTAAAAACTCCCTCAACCACCAGAGTGAGTCACTATAGTCTCCCACGCTGGTGATTGTTCGATAATAGCTACCGGCAACGCAATTGATGGCATGTGCTCGAATGTTGATGGTAATCCCAACGCAACAGTTAACCACCCGAGGATATAGGGGGTTACCTTCGACAGCATTCCCTCCTTTTCAGCGCAAGTTACCGCTATGTCTAATAAAGTACATAGCGAAACAATATCCTTAAGTCGCTCGCCGGCAGAACTTGGCGCAAAGACAAGGAAACGTTGTTGGCAACATACAAGGCGCTTGGTCAGCCATTTGTAAACAATACTACACCAATTTGGACGCCTGGGACATCCTGCATGTGCAACAGAAAGGACGTGACCTGAAAGAACTTGAAACTATTAAAATATACAAAAAGAAAACATTTCACTCAAGAATAGTAAACGACACAATCTCAGACGTAAGTCAACTCGCCGCCAATTCTTGTTCGGTACGCTGCTCTCAAATGGTCGGAAAGGACGTGTTCAGGAGCCTTCCGTTCGCGGATGCCGAATTGGTCGAGAAGGACGAGTTCCCACGCCAGTCGTTCCGTTCGTCGATTCTTTGGCTGGGCAGGCGGTCTGAAAAGACGGGATCCAAAGCCGCGCTGCCTGGGCATTTGGAAAGGACTGGATTCCCGGCCGCACCTTCGCCGTTCATGCTGCAGTGGCGGTCGGAAAGTACGTTTTTCCGAGCCGCCACCCGCTGAAAGTGGGATCGTCAGCGTGGGCTGGTGGGATCGTTGGCCGACGGTCACCTTCAAATTCAGTAAGCACAGTAGCGGTGGATGAGTACCACCCGCAGGCTCTCTTCCGCAGACTTGGCTCGGTAGACCGGGTTAAAGTTATTTTGGCATATTCGGCATGCTTCGTCAAAACGGACGGCATGCTGCTCCGTTTTGTTGCGCGTCACACTCTAAAAAGTTTTGTGTCTTTATTTTGACTTGATCGGTTAATATTGCGGAATATTGGGTGGCAAGTGATATGAAAAAAACCAAAGAAAAAGATAAAACACAAATAATTTTGCTTTTATCTATTATTATTAAATACGTACCACCGTAGCCTTATCCCGCGCCTGGGATTAGTCTGGTATATATGTATCTATCTTAATATTAATTTGATGTATTTATGCGCCAGGTGTCCTTAAACTTTCATCACCTACTGTAAAAAATGAAATTTGGGTGTGATCGTATCGCATTTGCATTCTAAACTGACACGCTTGCGCTTCCAAGAGGAAAATGGTGCCTAACATAAAGGTGGGAGACTTGGCTATGCCTCAAAGTTGAGGACGTATGTGATCTGGATACATTTATAAAGACTTGCCTATGACAGCTGTAACAAAAAAGTTTGGTGAAACAGACAATACTAATATTGAGAGTTCAGCAATTTCACTAAAAACTGTTTTGGTAGAAATTTCTGCTCTCAAATCTGAATATGATCGCGCGTTTGCCGTGTTAAGTGAGCTGCGGGCAGATAAACAGTTGCTGATAGCAAAAACTGAAGACTTACGCGCGGAGTTGAAAACGATGCAGCTCAACCAATCGAAAGAGATCTCCTCGGCCCTTGCGCTGCTTACGGCTGAGGTAAATGACCTGCGTGCGTGTGTAACTGCTTGTGTTTGTCATAAGAAAAAGCAACGTGCAAACACAATAACAAAGCATCAGACTACCATGCGCTCACACGCTCCGGTGACGATTGCATTATCACATTCTTCGGCTCCTGCTAATACTGCTACTAACTGCTCTCGCTCTGCTGATACTGATCGATCTAATGTTACTGATCGCCCTCATGCCGTTGTGCCGAATGACAAAGGTGACACTGTCGCTGCTGTGCGTATGCTGCCGATTGAGCAATGTCTCTCGCCTGCTGCTTCCTATCCTGTTACGTCGGATGTTGGCGCTACTGTTAATGTTAATGCTGAAGCTTTTATGCCTTTGACTTATGCCAATGTTGCTGGCTCATCTGTATTTTTTGCCTCAAATAATACTACTTCTGCCAATGTTCTTGGTGACAAACGCCCCAGTAAGAAATCAAAGAGTATTGTTGGATGTAATACGAGTAGTGAACTTGAGGTTGCACATAGGATAAAATGGCTACATCTATCGTCATTTAAGAACTCGGTCGTACCGTCTATATATTTTGAGACTCTCTTGAATTCAGCGAGTTGGCCTGCTGATGTTACTGTACGTCCGTTAAAGTTTTTTCAAAACGAGGGTGCTATACTCCCAAAACCGTAACTGACTCCGTTATGCATAAACCTCTTATCAATTCGCTTAAAATATACTTTCAAAATGTATCTGGACTCCGAACTAAGTCCAGGGCACTTTTTAATATGAGTGCTCACCTGGACTATGATGTCTTCGTTCTTACTGAGTCATGGTTGAATGCGGAATTTAATGATAATGAATATTTTGACCACAATCTTTTTAATGTTTATCGGAAAGACCGTGATGCAAGTAAAACTGGATATTCAAGAGGTGGTGGAGTTTTAATAGCTGTTCAGAGGCGACTACGCTCATCATTCGTGCGTTTAGTAAATATGGATTCACTTTTGGACCAACTTTGCGTCTTGGTGTATGGTATCACAAATATCTACATCTGTGCTTCTTACATTCCTCCGTCTAGTCCAGATAGTCTTTACAAAGTGCATGTGGACAATATAACTGCTCTCGTCTCTAATTATCATAATGACAGTTTTTGTATTCTTGGTGACTTCAACTTACCTAATATTGAATGGTCACATGGCGATCATTGTGGTTTAATCCCTAATAATATTAATAGCTTTCCGGAGTTGTACTTAGTAGATAACTTTTTAAGTTTTAATCTTATTCAAATTAATAGTTTTGCAAACAAGCTCTCTAGAATTCTTGATCTTATTTTTATTAATGATAACCTGCACTTTTCACTTAGTGAATGTCTTGATCCCTTATCGTGTTCTGGCTAACATCACATACCGCTTATTATTCATCTAAAATCTTACAGTTTTAAAAGTATTGGGGGCGATAATAAATCTAATAATTTTTGCTTTAAAAGTTGTAATTTCTACAGTGTGAATAAAGCAATTTCTTTGATAGATTGGGACTCAATTTTTGCTGGAATTAAGGTTTCGGATTGTTTTGACACTTTTAAATCCAAGATTAATGAAATTTGCTATAGATATGTACCCCGTAATAATGCGAAACACTACAAAATTTCATGGCATACAAAAAGATTAAAAAAGCTTAAGAATTCGAGAAATAAATTTTTTTAAAAGTTTAAAGTATCAGGAGCTTTAGTATATAAATACAAATATCTTCATTACTCCAAAAAGTTTAAGTCTTTAAGTAAAACGCTTCAGCAAAACTATGTTCGTAAGTTCGAAATTGAAATCAAATTAAATCCAAAGGCTTTTTGGCGTTATGTGAAATCCAAAAAGTCCTGTTCTAGTATTCCCTCGGATGTATTTTACAATGGAGAATATGCCTCCTCAACTCAAGACGCTGCTGATCTCTTCGCGAAATTTTTTAGTTCAAATTTTGATCCTGGGTCTGAAGCATTAATGGTTGACACTTGTAACGTCAACTCTGCTATTAATTTTGGGTCTTTATCGCTTGTCATTGATGATGTTTGTGAAGGCATTCAGAAAATCAAAAGCTCCTGGCTAGTTGATGTTGATGGGTTTTCATCTCATCTTTTCAAGAAATGTTCGGCCTTGGCCTATCCACTTTTGCTAATTTTTAATAAATCCTTAGGTTGCGGTGAATTCATAGACGCCTGGAAGGTTACAAGTATCACACCTGTATTTAAAAGTGGTAATAAATGTGATATTTCTAATTATAGGCCTATTTCGAAACTTTCTACAACATCAAAATTATTTGAATATATCATCAAACAGAAATTATATTTCGCAGTAAAGCGCTGTATTTCTAATAACCAGCATGGCTTCATGGCTGGTAGATCAACCGTCACCAATCTTGCTGTTTTTTCTGAATATTGTACGTCTGCCTTCAATAATAGACTTCAAGTAGATACTGTGTATTCGGATTTTTCCAAGGCGTTTGATAGAGTTAGTCACTCGATTTTAGTTTCTAAACTGTTTAGTTTTGGGTTTCACTCCATTTTCTTAAAATGGGTTAAGTCGTATCTCTCTCGTCGTAAATGTGTAGTTGTTGTCGACGACAACTCTTCGCATTCTTTTATAGCTACTTCCGGTGTTCCTCAGGGGAGTATTTTGGGCCCATTGCTATTTATAATTTTTATTAATGATATTTCTGAATGTTTTCACTTCTCTAACTTCCTCCTGTATGCAGATGATTTGAAAATATTTAACACAATCTCAAGCCTTTCGGATTCTTTCAAGCTCCAGCTGGATCTTAATAATGTTGTGGCGTGGTGTGATCGGAATCGACTTCATTTAAACATTAAGAAATGCTCTCATCTGTCGTTTTCAAAGTCTAGGGAAGTTATTTCTACCTCGTATTTTGTTAACAATTCCCGACTCACTACTTTGAGTGAGGTCTCGAACTTAGGAGTAATTTTTGATTCGAAATTTACGTATCTCAATCACTTAAATTTCATCATCGCCAAGTCTTATTCTACCTTTGCTTTCATTCGTCGTTTTGGTGCTGATTTTACTTGCCCATACACTTTAAAGCTACTATTTACTTCGCTTGTGCGATCTAAGTTAGAATATGCAGTATTTATATGGAGGCCATATCACCGTTGTCACATTAATAGACTAGAAACCATTCAGAAGAAGTTTCTGCGTTTTGCTCTTAGATCATTATTCTTCTCTGATCCGATTCCATCGTATAGTTCAAGATGTGCATTGATAAACTTAAAATCTTTAGAAAGTACGAGCAGTATACTTTCAATCTGCTTTGTTTTCGATGTTGTAAGTGGAGTAATCGACTCTCCAGCCCTTCTAGAGCGTATTTACTTCCATATTCCTCAAATAAACTTGAGGAGTAATGATTTGTTCTTCTTGGAGCGTGCCAGAACTGTTTATGCTTCTTATGCACCTTTTCTTAGAACTTTGAAAGAATTTAATCAAGTCTCAAATTCTCTCGCTTTTGATTTTTCGTTAACTAAGCAAAATTTCAAGCTATTATTAAATGAATTAATTAGATAAACCTTATTTTGTAAAACTATTTGTATTCCCATAGTCTTGCATAGTCTGTAAGAAATCCTGTATTTTTTAGACTGAATAAATAAATAAATAAATAAATAAATAAATGTCGTAAATATTTAAAGTAACATGTAAAATAAATGTAAATAATGAAATATTTATGACTTGGAAGAGTATTTTAATTAATAGACCTGACTTTTAATTAAAAACTTTTAGGACAATTGCCAAAAGAGTATTTTGCATTGCGCATATCAAAACACGAGTATATGGCAACTTTTGCATATATCGTAAAAATACCTGGTTGACAGATCAGTGTGGTGAACTAACACCTGACTGCGTAGGATGTTAAAAAAAACATTTTCTGAATGACTGAAAATGTCATTAAGACAAGCTACACGAGGCAGCTGACCCATTGGTAAGCATAAAAAGTTCAAAACTTTAATTATTTTTATATTGTTAAAGAACTGACGAGCCAAAGCGTCTGCTACGATATTGCTTCGTCCAGGTTTATAACAAAATTTTCGAAAATTCGTCATCGCTTAATTTTCGCATTAGGATTTTTATTCGAAATTGTGACCGTTAATGGTTGGTGATCGTTAAAACTTATAATGTCTTTAATACGTACAGGTAATGGCGAGGGATTTTAAGGGCTCAGACGATCGCCAGAAGTTCACGCCCATTAGTTGCGTAATTTTTCTCTGCTTTTGATAATGCTCGTGAAATCATTGTAATTGGGCGTCTGTTCTGAGATAAGACTGCGCCCAACGCGCTAGAGGAAGCATCTGTTGTTAACTCAAATGGTCTGTCGTAATCAGGATAAAACAGTAAACATCTTCTGATGCCAAAATGCTTATTACGCTATTGAATGCTTGGATGGCTTCAAGAAGATCTAAACCTGACAACATCACGCGATTCCGTCCTTCAAATATCGGCAATGGCACGCTGTTACATACTTGGGGCATTCCTCAGGCCGAATGGCATCCTGTCGTATTTGCCATTGTTTATACTCTTTTTTGCTATTTCATTTTGTAAAGATAGACCTGAAGTCATCACGGATGTTCTTATTCCGAATGTGTCACGGAGCTCCAGTCAGTGTTCTAAAGATTTTAAATTGAGCTTTTTGAATAGTGCCCACATTACTGGCGAATGCATTAATCTACAACTGTGAGCCGTACGTCCAGTGCCAAGTGAGCCGCATGTCGAGATGCATGCCAATATACACCACTTCATTAGACTGCGAGATCGTAATGCTAGTAAATGATAGTGTCGTACAGGAGTTCCATTTTTAGTGCGAAGGTGACGTTTTTACTCTTTTGCTCATTGCTCCTTATGTGACAGTTGGCCAACCACTCTTCTTCTTTTTGATGGCATTCATAATCGCAAATGGGTGCATTTTTATTGGTTCAGTTAGCGGGACAGCAGAGCGTAAAGGGGAAACATATCCGTTCGATGGCATGTTTGGCTGAAATACGTTTTTTATATGAAGTGCCAAAGTGTTAGCTTTTCCTTCATCACTACCGGCCCGTGTCCCATTTGGATCCCTTAAAGGCTTGTCGACGTTAGTTGGTGATTGGATACATATCTTTTCACTTTAAATAGAGAACACTTTGTGCTGGTTGGTTACAAGCTTTCAATGTATTTGACATGAGCGAGCAGTTTTCAGTCTCGAGGGGTTTGCTAAGTTCGCGTGTTGCGACGGCGAATTCCGCAGACGATGGAACGATGAGGTGTATGAGCTTTACGGCGACATAGACATAGTCCAGCGAATTAAAATACAGCGGCTACGTTGGCTGGGGCATGTCGTACGAATGGACGAAAATTCTCCAGCCCTGAAAGTATTCAACGCGGTACCAGCTGGTGGTAGTAGAGGAAGAGGACGGCCTCCTCTGCGCTGGAAAGACCAAGTGGAAAGGGACTTTCATTTGGTATTTCCAATTGGCGCCGATTAGTAGGAAGAAGCAGTGACTGGCGCAATTTGTTAAACTCGACCAAAATCTCGTAAGTGGTTATTGCGCCAATTAAGCAAGCAAGCAAGCTGCAACGCTTTAATAGACGTATTCTTTTCGCCATTTGTGCATACACCAAGATACTTAACTGTTACTTTGGGGAATTTGTCCATCACTTAGAGAAACTGTGCGGTAGTCTTCTTTTCTAAGAGTAAAGGTTACATGAGTGGATGATTGATGGGTCATTTCTATATTTCTTGTAACGCGAGTCTTTTTCTGGAGTCTCAATTATTGCTGAGTCATCTGCATATTTACGTGGCCAAGGTAGGCAAGTCTCCAGTAAATAATGTTTACAGCACTTTTCTATCTAAAAACTCCCTCAACCACCAGAGTGAGTCACTATAGTCTCCCACGCTGATGATTGTTCGATAATAGCTACCGGCAATGCAATTGATGGCATGTGCTCGAATGTTGATGGTAATCCCAACGCAACAGTTAACCACCCGAGGATATAGGGGGTTACCTTCGACAGCATTCCCTCCTTTTCAGCGCAAGTTACCGCTATCTCTAATAAAGTACATAGCGAAACAATATCCTTAAGTCGCTCGCCGGCAGCACTTGGCGCAAAGACAAGGAAACGTTGTTGGCAATACACCAATTGGACGCCTGGGACATCCTGCATGTGCAACAGAAAGGACGCGACCTGAAAGAACTTGAAACTATTAAAATATATAAAAAGAAAACATTTCACTCAAGAATAATAAACGACACAATCTCAGACGTAATATTTGAGCCTTTAAAACTTGTTTACGAAAAACAAAACAATAACTTAGGTAGAACAACAGGTTACTGACTTCTGCCTGCCTAAACACATCGCAGACAAGACAGCGAATTAACACTGTAGTACTCTACATACGGGCACATACAGTTTTTCAAGTACCTACATGTGGTTACTGACTTATACCTGCGTAAACACACCACATACACGACCGCGAATAAATCCACATACAGTTGTTCAGGAGAAAAATTACACTGAAGTTGGCACAACGCCGAAACCGGTTTGTCTTCAAACTAAACTTCACAAGGGATGACGGAAAACCGTTCCAATATTCATCAGTTCTTCACCCTGACGGACGAACCGAAGATAAAAAAGAAACATATACATATGTCTTCTTCTAGGATCTAGACATCATAGTCGCTGAATTTCACTTCGCTGAACTATGACAATGTCGATCTAAAGCTCATACAACTCATGTGGTATTCGCCATCGTAAAGGCATGGTAAGAGATTTGTCTGGTCAGACCAAAGTAGCATTTGTTGGGAGACATTCTTCGTTGGAATTCAGGCTGACAGTAATATCAATGTTGACGCTGGTTCCCGGATGAACAATATCCTCTTTTTTCGAAATTGTAATATTCAGCAGTTGCAAAGAAGACGCGAATGCACTGACTCTTTCCTCTTTCGTAGCCGTATTAGTTTTCCAGGTGTACCCAATTAATAAATAGCGGCATATAGGCACATTTCGTGCTATCGAAAGCTGATTTAAAGTCGACAAAGATATGATGTGTGTCAATCCTCTTCTCACGGATCTTTTCAAGTATTTGGCTTATCGTGCATTTTTGGTGGATAGTAATTTTACTAAATGGACGAATAAATTCGGAGCTTCATACAGCTACGGTCAGGTTGTATAAAGGTCTACACACAAAAGCGCGAGCTTTGATTCCAGTTTTACCGGCAAAAACAAACTTATACAGATTTGTGCAGACTATTGGAACGACATTCTTCCCCTCCCGAGAGCAACGTACGTTTTTCGACGCCAAGAAAGCTGAAGGCCAATCTGTTTTCAAGTGGCCCGCACGCATAAAGAGATTGGCGACAGAATGCAGATTCGGGGCACAGTTGGAACAATTTGTGGCAATAAATTCGTCTCGGATGAGGTAGGTAAATATATATCTAGTGTATATAAAACGCTTGCAGTAATCAAAACTTCTATGAATAAAGTATACATATAAGTTAGCACACACTGGTCGCACTTATTGCGACACTCCTATGGGCCGCCTAATAAATATAATTCTGTTACACATTGCAACCGAACACCTTATTCAAGGCCAAGACTAATACCACCGGATAATACTTACACTGATACTTATGCTATGGTAGCATTCTAGAGACATTGGTAGCATAATTATATTTCACACGATTCTGAAATGAATGCAACGAGTTCAGGACGGGAAACAATCATTGAAATGCTAACAATGACTCTCTCTCGCTCTCTCTCTCTCTCTCTCTCTTGCACAGTTGTATTTGAATTTATACTTTTGAATATATCAAGAATTCCTAGTATTGAGGAGTGGAACCTGAAGTTTAAGATTCCACCTGATAGTATTATCATCTATACAAATAGCTAGAAACTCGACAGTAAATCTCCTTTAGGTTACCAGACTACTGCAGCGTTTTCCATGTTGAATATAATAGCATTATTGAAGCGGTGGAGAAGCTTTAAACCGGAATTCTAGGAAGAGACATTTACATTCTTAGAGATAGCCAGGCTGCAATGAAGGCTACAAGTTCTTTCACCATTAACTCAAACATCGCGCTGGACTGCCGCCTATCCCTACAGGAGATTGCTCAGCAGAACAGGCTGTACCTCATTTGGGTCACTGGCTACAGGGGCATGGAGGGAAACTGCATGGCAGAAGAACTTGCTAGACAATGTACGATCAAGCAGATTTTTCAGGATAAAGAACGCATTGGTATGCCGTTCGTCACTTGACAACTGCTACTTAGAGAATATATATGTATATGAACAAGCTGACGATTACGACTTGTTGAACCTCGGTCAGACGTGGCCTAAATGGGACCGGAAACGGCCACGAAGTGTATACTCTCTAAAAAGAGAAGATGTTTTTAACGTCGTTGATGCTCTAACCGGGCGATGTCTAATAGAAAAACATGCGGAAAGGCTAGGCGTTCTGCTGCTCTTTCCTTGCAAGCTTGTAGAAATTATCTGCCTATCGAACACTCTGATTACCCCTAGAATGTAAGAAGATTATGATATAATATGTCCTATAGGGACTCAGAGAAATCGGATTGTGTATTTTGTGATTTCATGTAGGCTGAACTAGAAAAACTGTCGAATATTGCGGATGTTTCAGTGCTTGGAGATTTTAATATCAATTGGCTTGAATTGAATTGGCAGTTACATCAAATTTTCTATGATAACGCATTTAGGCAACCATTGACAGGGACCTACGACAATAATTTGTTCATCAGCAACTCTAATAGATTCTATTGTAACAAACTTGCTCATGGCAAAGGCAAATATATTAACTGAATATAAAATAAGCAATCATTGTCATCTGTCCGAGGGCTTACAAATTTTATGTCTCTACTGGCACTATCTATTTCAATGAAAACATTAATAAGTAATAAATAGATAATGAAATATATTAAAAATAATGAAAGGTTTACTCACCGTAGTTTTACACCCTCTTTCTTCAGCAAATGGCAAATGTGGAACGATTCGTTCCACCATCATCCATTATCCTCGCCCAGTGCGTCCAATTTGGATGCAGGACGTCGTAACATACCGCTGGTACGAACGTCAACACGCCTAACCCCTTCATCAGTCCTTTTCTAAACTTGCACCACTCTACCACGGCACCAACCCCTCTTTGGTGTGCTGACCGCACAAATGAGTACTAAGTCGCCAACCTAGAAGTGATAACTGCTATTTCCGAGATAACCACATATCATCATCGGACCTCTTTCCTTTTAGACTTCACCAAGGTTTAAATCATGGCACACGGAGTTGCTAGGCGAACATTCAACTACCCAGCCACGCTAACCGTGTGAAAATCGCTTGCATTCTCATTATCTCTATCTCCAACCATACCGCTAATTAGTGCGACGTTGCCACTATGTGCTTAACAGCGTGGCCAGTAATCTATTGAATTTTGAATTATGTGCTATGCTCCACTTTCAGAGAGTGGTAGCGCTGTTCTCTTTCCTCTCATTGCTTCTATTCTCTCACAAAAAAAAAAAAATAAAAATTGGTAAACAGCTACTGAGACGTTCTATGCGCTATGTGAAATGGGAAATGTGAAATAAATCAACCTTAAGCGCTGGTTATACTTACATTGAACTGCAACACATAACATACAGTGGCTCCAAGCCAAAGTCGGACACCGTAGAAAAAAATGTTTCTTCCTAAAAATATTTCAACCAAAGCAATTAAAAACAAAACGTAAAATATTTTTTCAATTACTCATTTATTGCACTTCGAAAATATAAAAACAAAACATATAAATTAATTCAGTAAAACATCAAATAAAAGTAAATTCAATGCACAAGCCAAATAAATGCAAGTCTGTCCAAGAAGTCCAACCAACTTCAAGTATAGTGTTTAACAGACTAACGGGAATTCCCCGGATGGTTTTTAATACGTACATAGTTGGAATTACGGTTTGTGATTTAAAAATGCCTAGGCAAAGAGGCCAAACATGTATTGAACTGAGAACGATATAATCAAGCATTTCAAAACCCACAAACAAGTGGAAAACCAGCCTAAAGCTTCCCACAACTAGATTTTTACCGACTCAGATAAGCGGTATCTGTTGCGAAAGTTAAAGATAATCCTTTCCTTAGTGCACCAAAGTTAGCTGTTATAGCTGAAAATGAGTTGGGAAATAAATCTAGTGCATCTACCATCAGAAATCTACTTCATGAGGCTTCTCTAAATGGTAGAAAGACCCGACAAAAGCCGTTGATCAGCAACCGCAATCAGACGGTCCGATTGAAATTTGCAAAAGAACATGAAAATAAGGATTTTCCGCTCTGGAACGATGTTATGTTTACTGACGAAAGTAAATTTAATGTTTTTGGCTCCGATGGAAACCCCTATCTTCGGAGGAAATTAAATGAGGAGCTGCAACTCCGCAATCTGAGACCAACTGTCAAACATGGTGGCGGATCGGTAATGGTTTGGGGTTCATTTTCGGCTTCTGGACCAGGATCTTTGCATTTTATTGAAGGAATAATGAACCAGAATGACTATCTTAACATTTTAAGAGAAAACTTACCAAAAAGTCTTAAAAATTTGGAGCTCGGTGTTGATTGGTATTTCTACCAAGACAATGATCCAAAGCATAAGGCCTACAAAATGCGTTCTTGGTTGCTTTATAATTGCCACCATGGTTAAATCAATGCCTAACCAGCTCAAAATGGTTATTAAAAATAAGGGTATTCATACAAAATATTAGTTTTGAAAATATATTTTGATATTTCAAAAAACTTGTTGATTGTTCGAGTTTGGCTTGTTTTACTAGAATATTTTATAATACTGAATTAATTTATATGTTTTGTTTTTATATTTTGGAAGTGCAATAAATGAGTAATTGAACAAATATTTTACCTTTTTTAGAAAGGAATATTTTTTTCTACGGTGTCCGACCTTAGCTTGGAGCCACTGTATCTGTTCTTTCATATCGAGTCGTTGTTATTGTTGTAATGGTTACTCAGACCCTGCAAGATCGGTTCAACCATGGTCCTTATCATCAAACTCATCTAGGGGGAGGCCCACGAAACGCGCAGTTTCGACAGGGTCAGACCAAAGGGAAAGGGGGGTTAGATGAGTCGGTGCTACAGGGCATATGAAAAGGCGAGCGGTATCGTGTGGGGAGTTATCACATGCCGGGCACACATTGAGCATGTCTGGGTTAATTCTGGATAGGTAGGAGTTTAACCTGGTACAATATCCGGAACGTAGTTGGGCCAGAGTGACGCGGGATTCACGAGGCAGCTGGAGCTCCTCTGCTATGGGTGGCGGTTTGACCACGAGGACGGCACGCACAGGGCGAGAATTGATGAAGGTGGTGATGGTCTCTCGGTGAATATCGTTTAAGACTACCCGGTAGGGTATGCGATGTTTTTATATGGATGTGGATTTTATATCCGTTTGGTGAGACTTCATGGTACGTATTTCGCGAAGCCTTGTCAGCGAGTGAAATACACTTGATAAAAAAAGTCTACGTTCACCCATAATGTATAACAATTGTAGGCAAAAATTCACAGATATATTAATTTTTTCCAGAGCTTTCCTAATTGCATTTTTGGCAGTTGTGTGTATGTTAAATTTCCAAGTGATCGTTTTTTTTTAAAGTTGCGTTCGATAACGGGAGCTTTGTCGCGCAGCGCAGATATAGCAAGCAAAAAAAGTGTGCGGTTACTTTGCAATACGATTGGATTCTCTCAATTTTTGAATCAAGAACTATTGTTAGGCAGTGTTTTTTTTGTAATTAGTAACCAAAGGTAATACTTGAAGGAAGTAGTCACGGAACAATTCTTAATTCTTAAGTGGATTTGGATCATTATCTTCTCACAGCCAAGATGCATATATGCATCTGTGCAGCAAGGAACGTGTCACAGAAAACTCATCGTCGAAAAGCTGCAATAGCAACATCAAACTACAAACTTCACCACTCGACTCTCACATCTGCTCACTAAGAGCACTTCTCAGCAAGCCGGAATTCGCGAACTTTGGGAGCACATATCTCGTTCTCTATACCCCCGCTGAAGAAGTTCTTGGACTCCATAGAGCCCGAAAGAACAACTGCCACGATGAGGAACGACGCTGTCTACAGGGCCTCGCCACGATCCGCCGCAAGCTGTTTAAGAGGTGCCGAAACACGTGAGTGCAAATAACTTTAGATAAGATTTAGAAAACTGTATCAGAAGATACGGCGACTTACGGAATGTTTTAAGACCGGGGCAAATTCCTGTAAGTACAAGAACGGCGGCCTGGTGACTGACGTCCAATACACACTCTCAAATTGTGGAGTAAACATTTCTGCACTTTGCTAAATGGTGACAGCGAAAGCGTCGCCGGAGAAACTGAAGATCCCGAATCCCAAATCGGTGATAACTACATTAACATCCAGCCACTCGAACTCGATGCAGTTCGAATAGTGTCACTGAGAACTGTTGTATTGAAAACGGTGGACTGTAATTTATGATTAATTACCCCATTTAGATGCATATGAAATGTTCACTACTGCTTATTAAATTTTTACAACTTATCACACGTTTCATGCAGCGTTAATTATCTATCATAAAAAAATTTAATGGCAGGTCATAATTTCTCCATCCTATAATCTTTCAAAAATAAAGTTGGCTATCATTCGCAAGTTCCAAAGAGTAATGCCAGCTCAGCTATTCATGAGTAGTTGCGATGCGATGATCTGGTGAGGTGTATGCATCAGCTTATTTGCAGAATATGGGCGGCCGAACGCATGCGAATTTAAGTGATTCACCAGAAGATTGATCCTGCAATATTCGCAAATTACCACGGGAGTTAGTATGAGGCACTAATAAGCGCCATCAGCGAACTGATTAGACCTTACAATAATGAGATATTGGAAAATATCCGTGAGAAAAACCTCGACACATACGTCTCCCTCTCTACTTAAAATAAGCACGAGAAGAAGTTGCCTATAGCTGCGATGTCTGTCAGTCCGAATTGGAAAGGATCTCTCCGTGGTGAAGACTTAGTGTTTAGACTAAATGATGACCTAAGAAGAATATCTGTCTGGGCGAAAACAAATGGCCTTTGTTTAAACGCGTCCAAAACGCAAGCACTACCTGCATCGCATAACTCTCTTGGCCTGACTAGCCAATTTTGCTGAACGAAACAGAGATTAAATTTAAATCAGTAAAATAAATTCACGTCTGACTTGCACAGATCACCTTAATTATGCCATATCAAAGATATATTATACACTAAGAAACTTATGGCACATTTGTTGTTGTTGTTGTTGTTGTAGCGGCTAGTCGCGCCCCGTAAAGAGCGGATTCACCCATGGTCGTTGTCGTCAAACTCATCTAGGGGGAGGCCCAGGAAACGTGCAGTTTCGACGGGGTTGGACCAGAGGGAGAGGGGGGTTAGATGAGTGGGTTTGAGAGGGCATGTGAATAGGTGGTTGGTGTCGTGCGGAGAATCTCCACTTGCCGGACATGTGTTGGGTATGTCGGGGTTGATTCTGGATAAGTAGGAGTTGAGCCTGCTACAGTATCCAGATCGTAGTTGTGCCAGAGTGACGCGGGACTCGCGGGGCAGCAGGGACTCCTCATCTGCTACAGGTTGTGGTTGGGCTCCGATGACTGCATTTGCCTGGCGGGAGTCAATGATGTTCGTGACTGTGTCTCTGTGGATGTTGCTTAGGACCCGCCGGTACGCCTCCGCATCCAGCGGTTGTGTGATGAGTGGCTGGATCTCGTCCTTTAGTTCTAGTAGATGTCTTCTAATGTGCCTGGGGGGCAGCTCCACTGCAAGCAGGTGCCCGTTTGGATGCCCCGAGCGGTGACATCCAGCAAGGAACTGCTTGCTGAGCATGAGGTTGTGCTCCTTAACTCGGAGCACATTGACCTCTTGGTGGAGATGCTCCTCAGGCGACATCAGAAGACATCCCGTCACCGTGCGGAGTGCGGCGTTCTGGCAGGTCTGCAGCTTCGTCCATTGTGTCCTGCTGGTTCCCGGCGACCAAACTGGCGCAGCATAGTTTATTACCGGCCGGCCAATCGCCTTGTATGTTGCCAACAACGTTTCTTTGTCTTTGCCCCAAGAGCTGCCGGCGAGCGACTTGAGGACATTGTTGCGGCTCTGTACTCTATTGGCGATTGCGGTAGTGTGCGCGGAGAAGGAGAGCAGGCTGTCGAAAGTCACCCCCAGAATCTTCGGGTGGTTAACCGTCGGAATGGGGGTGCCATCGATGTGGATGTTAAGATCCAGCCTGACCTCCTTCGTCCAGGTGGTAAAAAGGGTCGCCGAGGACTTGGCAGGGGACAGCGCCAGGTTTCTGCTAGTGAAAAAGTGGGCAAGATCCGAGAGATATCCGTTCACTTTCAAACACAGATCATCAATTGCATTGCCGGTTGCCATTATCGAGCAATCATCAGCATAGGAGACAATCGTGACTCCCTCTGGCGGTTGAGGGAGCTTGGAGATGTAGTGATTAAACAGTAATGGGGACAGGACGCCACCCTGCGGTACCCCTTGGTTAATCCTCCTTGGTTTCGATGTTGTATCTCTAAACCATACCGATGATTGACGACCACACAGGTAATTCGCGGTCCACCGTTTCAGTCCCTGCGGGAGAGTTGATGATTCCACGTCAGCTAGTAGCGTGGAGTGGCTAACTGTGTCGAAAGCTTTCGACAGGTCCAACGCTACTAGGACGGTTTTCTCGCAGGGGCGGTTTTGGTTAAGACCACGGTTCACCTGCGTGTTTATGGCATTAAGTGCTGTTGTTGTGCTGTGCACTTTCCGGAAGCCATGTTGATGCTTAGCTGACCCAAGGTGGTATGTATAGTACGGGAGGAGTAGGGCCTCAAGTGTCTTTACCACAGTTGAAAGCAGGGAAATCGGCCGATAGGAATCACCCTTGTCAGCCGGTTTCCCTGGTTTCAGTAGTGGGACCACCCTCCCAACCTTCCAGATGTCTGGAATGATGAGGGTGGCCATAGACAAATTGAGGATCCCGGTGAGGAACTCAACTCCCGCGGGGCCTAAATTTTTCAGCATCAACACGCTTAGCCCGTCAGGGCCAATGGCCTTGGAGGCTTTCGCCTTCCCGATGACCTCCTTTACCTCGCCACAAGTGAAGGTAAGAGGCGCGCTGTTGTTCGGTAATTTGCGCAGCCTCCTGGTCACCTTCCGCTTGGTCCTATCCCCCGAAGGATGCAGTATAAACTGTCGGCTAAAATAGCTCGCGCATCTCTTCGGGTCCGACGAGGCACGATCCCCGAATGAAATTTCCACTCGGTCGTCGTGCTTCGTCGGGTTGGATAAGGACTTCACGGTAGACCAAAGCTTACCAACACCCGTGACCAGATTACAGGACTTCAGATGCTCCTCCCACTTGTTCCGCTTGTGTTGGTCTACCAGCCTCCGAATCTCCACGTTTAAATCCTGAATATTAGGATTACGGGGATCGGAGCGGCGAAGGTGGTCGCGTTCGTTCGCTAGAGCGGCCGCTTCAGCCGGGAAGTTGGGACGGATCTCAGGGATCCTCCCTGCCGGAATGAAGCGGGCCGCAGCTGACGCAACCACCTTGCGGAACTTATGTTCGCCTTTTCGAACGTCGGTGGGAGCGGGGAGAGACCTGAAGGCATTTTCGGTGAACTCCGCGAACCTGACCCAGTTAGCCTTTTTAAAGTTGATATAGGTCCGATGGTCCGCGGAGACAAAGTCAGCAGGTCTGTCAATCGAGATGATTATAGGTAGGTGGTCTGATGCAAGCGATAGCATAGGTCGCCACGTTATGCTATTTATCAGACCTGCGCTAGCTATCGTTAGGTCAGGCGAGCTGCTGCAACTACCCATAATCCTGGTGGGGGCATCATCATTCATCGTGCAGAATGTCGAATCGTCTATCTGCTCTGCCAAATCATTTCCCCTCCGATCAGCTGGTAGGCTTGAATGCCAGAGATCGTGGTGCACATTAAAGTCACCTACTACCAATCGGTTTTCACCTCTGAGGAGCGCACCTATGTCAGGGTGATATCCTGCCGGGCAGCAGGTGACAGCGGGTATATAAATATTAAATATTTCGAGCTCGACATCGCCTGACCGGACAGCTATTCCTTGACATTCTAAGGTAGTGTCCCTGCGGTCGATGTCTTCTTCAATAAGACGATACTGCACTGTGTGATGGGTGATGAATGCTAAGCCACCACCATTACCTCGCTCGCGATCCTTACGATGCACATTGTAGCCGTTGCAACTCAACAGAGTTGAGTTGCTGTGCAGTTTCGTTTCTTGGATCGCAGCTATTGAGTGATTATGCCGACTCATAAAGTCGGTTATCTCCTCAATCTTGCCCTGCAGCCCATTGCAGTTCAGCTGAAGGAGTCTCGTTTGCCTCGGTAGAGTCGTCGCGGAGAGGGGTGTGAGGGAAGGGTGATGTTGCCCACCTGGACCCTGCTGCACATGCATTGGCACGTTGGGCTGCCTTATGGTGTTGTTTGGCAGCGCCGCCACTGGCGCGTGCGGTAGCAAGGCTCTACAACAGGGAGCCAGGTAGTCACCCGACCATTCACGTGTGGTGCGCAGGCCAGAACACACTCGAAAGTGACACCAGCCTTGGCACGAATTGCACCTGACTGATGCCGCATTCCGGTATATCCTAGCCTGACCCACGGAAGACTGTGTGGGGTACCAGGAGCTGCTGGCTATTCCCCACACGGGGGGCGGAGCTAGGTTGGGGGGGGGTGAGGGGAGCGACCATGTTGTTGTGTGCTCCTGCGAACCGTAGAGGTTCTGCCGGTGCTAGGCACCGGTGCACTAGGTGCAACTAGGGGAGCCGTAGAGGCTATGGGCGCCATAGGGCGCGAACAACATGGGGCCACATAGTTTGTGGACCACTCCTTGTGGGTCTTGAGGCCTGAGCAGACCTTAAGATGGCTCCATCCGTCGCACGAATTACACCTTACCGAAGTGGAGTTCGGATGGAGCTTTTTCTGGCAAACGCAGCAAAAATAGGTTTCTGGACCAGGGTTTGACTCGATGCCAGCCCTGACCAGAAGGAGGTGAAGCAACCCTGCTGCAAGGAGTTGCTCCAGGAGAGACAGACAACTTATGGGGTAGGCCGATCTAAACAGGGTTAGATCGCCGAAACAACAGTCCTTGGCCGGGTGAAACCCGGGTCATTCCGGTACGTAGAACCGACTGTCGTGGGAATGTACATTTGTTATTCTCTACCGATCGATACAAAACTTAAACTTGTAAAGACCCTTATCGCTCCCCAAATATCATACTTTGAAGTGGTATATAGTAATCTTGATTACGAATCTAAAAATAAGTCTAGCTCTAAACAATGTTGCTAGATTCATATATTTTAAAAGAAAGTATGATCACATTTCGCATATACTAAAAACATTTTTGGTCTTAGTTTTGAAAATTACCTCAATGTTCGCAATATTTTATTTATATAACGATAATATTAATTTGTGAGCTCAAGGCCAGTGTATAAGAAAAAGTATATTGGAAAAAAGACAACAACAGTCAGGAGTGGTAGAAATTATAGCTATTTCGGAGATCACCACATCTCCTCATCAGATTACTTTCATAACTCCACCGGCATTCGGATTCACAACCTTCGACTTGCAGGGCAAGTGCGTAAGCCAATGGACCAAAGTCGGCATGTAAGCTGCTGTTGCTTGTCGGGGTTGTATGGGAAATGGGAAGGAATTGGCGCTGAAGAAATCTTTACTACTTTGGAACCCGGACTGTTATAAGTTTTATAATAAAAGTCGTTAGAAAAAGTTATTTTTATACTTTTATTCTATATGAAATAAAATAATCGGTCAACTCGGACTTTTATTTTTTTAGTCCAGTAATAACAGTTAAACTTGGCCTAATATTTTTTAACTTTGGTATTAGATGAAAGAGGACTCAAATATCTAAACGAGGAATGCTATTTATTGAGAAATATTACAATTGAGCTTGATTGCCATGGAACAAAGCTTGAGTGCGTGTGTACCATATCATATCAATATAATACAGTTGGCCATTTATGTTTATAAATTTATTTTTAATAATGTAGTAACACCATTGTTTAACATAAACTATATATGTATGTAAATAAAAGTTACACATTTTCTAGAAAATTTACAAAAATGTATAAAACTTCATACATTTTTCAAACTTTTTGATTAAAAAATTTAAAAGCTTTTCGGGTACACAGTTTGGTAGCCCATTAAATTTAACTATAATAAAGTTTCACATGGCTACAAACCCAGGTGGATTTTTGATAATTTTTTTTTCGGACGGTGTTCAAAAAATAGATTTTGTTATTTATTTATTGTGTTTATTACGACCTCGTAGAGTCTAGTTCAAAAAAAAAAACCCAAAAACAAAAAATCACTTAAGAGATATTATTATTTACATTTCATTAGCAATATGTACAATGTTTGAATGCAAAATATTGAAATATTGATATATTTATCTCAAATCAACACAATCTACAAACTCTATCTTATATTCCATGATTTTGTATAATCAAATAATCTTTTTTTGAACAAATTAGTGTCACAATTTTAAATGTTTTCAGGCAATTCATTGAAGCATTTTAAACCCTTATAAAAAGACTGTTTTTTCAGATTCTGTTTTATAATTAGGCAATTTGAAATCATTTTTCCGTCTGGTATTTTTGTCATAAACCCCGTAGCTAAATTTAATACTTGTTCACAGATAATCGGGCAAATGTCCGTTCTTTATATTGTATATAAATTTCATTGAGTACCATTTCTCTAATTGGAGTATTTTTAATATAAAACGCATAGCTTTATTTTGCATTTTTTGCAGTTTATCAATTTGCGAATCTTTCATGATAAAGAAAATTGTAGAACAATATATAAAGTATGGCTCAACTATTGATCTATATACTCTTACTTTATAATAATTACTTAAATATTTACAGGATATTTTAATAAACCATAGTTTAGTAGCTATTTTACTTATTGTGTGGTCAATATGACCGTCAAATTTTAATTTGTAATCTATTACGATACCCAGGTACTTAATTCTCTGTATGTTTTCAATTTCCGTATTGTTTATTTTGATAGATTCAATATTACCATGCATTTAGTTTTTTCAATACTAATTTTAAGTCGGTTAGCACTTAGCCAGACATACAAAGCATCTAGATCACTTGGCAACTTCTCTCTTATATCTTTTTCGTTCTTACCATTAATCGAAATTAATGCATCGTCAGCAAATAGTTTTATACAACTGAATTTCAAGACTGAATTAATATCGTTAATGTAGATATTGAATAAAATTGGCGCAAGAACAGAACCCTGGGGCAAGCCAATCTTGACGTCCACTTCCTCTGACAATTTCGAACCAATTATTGTTCTTTGCTTCCGATTTGTTAAAAAATCTCTAAACCAATGCAATTCAATATCTTTAATACCAATGCCTGATAGTTTTTCCAATAACATTTGTTGATCTATTGTTTCAAATGCTCTTTTTAGATCGATGAAAACTGCTATTATCGATTTCTTATCATTAAGCTCTTCTTTCCATTCCGCGAGGTTTCAGGCAGTGACTCCATATCGTGTGACTTCCTTAACATTATCCTAGAAAAGACAATTCAAGCTGGTGCATTAAACCGGGCAGGAACAATCATTTATAAGAGTGTACGACTCCTGCCCCAAGCTGACCGGGCCTTTAGTTCAGCCTCTTCAAAGCACGAGCCTTAGCTCCCGCATCACTATTGACAGTTACAACTTTGACAACTTTGTTTATTTTGGAACCGCCATTAATACCAACAATAGTATCAGCTTCGCAATCCAACGAAAACTTCTTGGGCTGAGATTGCAAGTGAGCAGTAAAGCCTCTCATCATGCCCCGTAGTATGGCACAGAACCATGGACGCTATTAATTTCAGATGAAACGACCCTTGGACTGTTCGTAAGTGATTCTCCGAAAGACCTTTACGTTTTTGCGACAGCGGATACCGCAGACGATGGAACGATGCACTGTATGAGCTTTATAGCGACATTGACATAGTTCAGCCGCTAAGCTATTTAACGACTTGCGGGCTTTATTAGAATTGCCCAAAATCGTCTAGGTGGCAATAGCAATTATTAGCAATAATAATAATTTTTCATGAAATTGTAAAGTAATATCTGGTGGCAACCCCACTGCCCGGTTCACATTAAGCGCTGAACATACCCTTTTCTCGACAAACGAATAGTGGAAAAAAGAGAAAAAGAGAAGACTCGGCCATTTTTGAAAGAATCATCGACGAAGACGGTGATACTCGGAAAAAAGAAATTGATTTTGTAATAAAGATTGGGTACCACAGATTTTAAGTTTCAACGTCAGGTGTGTAAAAACCTGCGCTATACAATAATTTTTTTTTCATTTAACCAACGATGAATACACACTCGAAGAAATCCGGGAAAATGCTTGACACCGAAAATAACACGTCGGGACCATAAGATTCTGCCGGCGAGGATGCCAACCACGTGATAACTTCCGATTCCGAGGATTTTCATGGCTTCGGTGGCACAGCCATCGAGAACAGCACTGAAAACACCATAATTGGTAACAATGACGATTCCGCTGCCGAAAATATGGAAAACGATATCGCCGCTAATAGTACTGCTGACAATGCCGCCATAAGTGCCGCTGCCACTAGCTCTGCCGACATGGGAACTGCAGCCCCAATCCCTGCCGCTACATACACTGCCGCCACTGGTGCTACCGCTGTAAGCAAAGCCGTCTATACTAGTAACCTAAGCGACTCCGACTCAATCAACCAAGAGCTGGAAAATTGGCGTAAGAAAAAAGAGCTTCTGGAGCTACAACGGCAAGTGCGGGAGCTAGAATCTGACCTCGCCTCCACCGCTCTTGGGATCACCGCCCGAAAAGTAGATTTTTGCGATATCCAACACGCATTGCCGAAGTTTAGTGGTGAAAATGGGGCACAGACTATACAAGATTTTTTCTGCGATTTTGAGGATATAATGAAATCCATTGACGCTGACGACCGCTTTAAGCTTATAAGCCTACGGCGATCACTAGACGGCACAGCAAAGCTTTTCCTTTCAACCACTGTGGCATTAAAATACGACGAATTGAAAAGAGCTTTGATGGTGGAATTTGCCACGTCTACCACTAGGCAAACTTGGTGATAGGAGGTGGGACAGCAAAAACGAGACTCTGCACTTTTACATTCTTACTATGCAGTCGCTGGCAAAAGGAGGCAAGGTTGAAGAAAGGGAAACCATCGACTTCATTCTCGATGGTGTCAAGAATCAGCTGACAAATACCCACCTCCTTATGGGCGCGCGCACATTGGCCGAACTTAAGGATCTGGTAAGCCGGTATCAGGACAAGTATCTTTTGCCAACCGGAATGAATAGACGAACCAACACTACTGTCATGCCTAAGTACGTTGTAGGAACACTGCCTGTGCCGAAAACATTAGCCGTGAAGGAAATGCCACTGTGTTACAACTGCTCACAACGTGGTCACATCAAACCAAATTGCCCACACCCCTTACGTCCCAATGGTTCTTGTTTCCGCTGCTGGCGGATGGGCCACGACCACCGCTCCTGTACCAATCCGAAGAAGATTCTAAAACCACTGCCGAATGCCGTAAATGCAGTCCAATGCGAGGATGTGATGGAAGACAACAATCTAGATTTAGTAAGTATTGCTTTTAATATTGACTCGGTAGGAGGTGCAGTCTTTAGTAATATTGTTTCTTTATTTGATACCGGTAGTCCGGCTAGTTTCGTGAGGCAATCTTGGGTCCCACATAAACATCCCAAAATTGGCAAACCCATGAAAAATTACGTTGGAATTGGAGGGAGAAGAATAAATATACAAGGTGTATTAGAATGCTTTGTAAACTTTAAAAACAAAGTAAATAAAATTGAATTGAATATATTGAATGATGAAGAGATGGGAGCACCATTGATATTGGGGCGTGATTTTTTAAAGCAGAACAGGATTTTTCTTGCGAAATTAAAATTTTTGTACTCCATAGACGAGTTAAAAGGGATGAACGGTAGTTCACAACAATGCACTTTCCTGCCGAGTAAATTAGCTGATGTTATCGATGGGTTTGGTTTGTCGAGAGGTTATGGGGAGCGTTCAATAAGCTGTGTTTGCACTGACGGTCCGGATCATGAAATATCCGAGATATCGGAATGTACCAAATCGGTCAAGACTGCCGTGAATGAAAGTTATAATAGTAAATTAATTATAGACCGCACTCGTATTCATGACTACGATCGAAGAGCTGCCGAGAATTTCGAATATATTAGATCTGCCGAGTTTTTAAAGCCAGTAAGCAATGAGGTTAGTAGGAATGATGTGGTGTTCGACGTGGGCAACTCACGGGGATTAGCTGCCGGCACTGTCAATGGTGAGGCAAATAAAAATTACTTAAAGCTCGTCCAGGGGGTGTCAAAACTGGTAGGGTGGCTCCAGTAGGTTTAGGAGTGCCGGATATTTTTAACATCGATGTTTATAGTGGAAATGATGATATAGATATTGAACCCGCGTTAGAGGCACGTGGCCGAGAGGAATTAAGATTAGTAATATCGGATTCATATATTAACTCCCAATTGAAGATAGAGCCGTACGAGTACGAGATGAATATCCATCTTACTTCTGATGTGCCTTTCCATTGTTCCCCTCGGCGACTTTCCTTCGCTGAGCGTACAACTGTTCAGGATATCGTAAATGACTTAGAGTCACGGGGCATTATACGCCCTAGTAATTCACCTTACGCTTCCGCGATAGTCTTAGTAAAAAAAAAAACGGGCAAGCCCGCCTTTGTGTAGATTACCGCGGCTTAAATAAAATCACCGTCCGTGACAACTATCCGTTACCACTCATAGACGATTGTGTAGAGTACCTGGAGGGTAAAAGCGTATTTTCAGTGTTGGACCTTAAGAACGGGTTCCATCAGGTACACGTATCGCCGGACTCGGTCAAGTACACATCCTTTGTTACCCCTGGTGGCCAATACGAGTTCACCAAAATGCCTTTTGGGTTAAAGAACGCCCCTGCCGTGTTCCAAAGATTTATTAATAACATTTTTAGAGATTTCATCAAGTCTAGGGAGATTATGATATACATGGATGACATTATAGTAGCGACTACTGATCTCGAAGAGCACAAAAGTCTCCTAAGGAAGGTATTAGACCGTATAAAGTTAAGGGGTCTGACACTCAATCTTTCAAAATGTAAGTTCGGTTACAGAAAAATCGGTTCGACCGAGGCGAATCATCTCAGATCGCGGTACTTGTTTTACGTCGTTAGAGTTCGGCGAATTTTTGCTCAAGCGTAATATAGCTCATGTTAAGGTATCAGTTGCGTCACCACAGGCTAATGGACAGGTTGAGAGAGTTAACAGGGTAATCAAAAATATGTTAGGGAAGCTTACAGAACCCATCGACAACTCTGATTGGTCGAGCCGACTTCTACTAGCGGAGCACGCGATAAACAACTCCCACCACAACTCAATAAATAATTCCCCCAGCATGCTCTTATTCGGGGTAGAGCAGAGGGGAGAATCTATAGACGAATTTTCAGAATACTTTTCAGCAAAGCTAAGCTCGGATAGGGAGCGGAATTTGGGCGAGATTAGATGTGAAGCCAGTAAGTCCATCCAAAACTTACAGGAATACCAGAAAAACTACTTTTCAAAACACAGTAAAGAACCGAAAAGGTATGAAGTTGGGGATTTCGTCGTCATTAGGAGCGTAGACACTACAGTGGGGACGAACAAGCAGTTCGTGCCAAAGTATAAAGGGCCTTACGTAGTTTTCAAAATTCTCGGCAACGATCGATACGTAGTCCGAGACATAGAAAATTGTCAAATTACGCAACTCCCGTACGATGGAGTAGTAGAAGCAAACAGAATGCGAAAATTCCCATCCCACGAAGATGCCCTCCGATCATCAGTGAAGCAATACTGTTTAAGTTAAGTTAGCTATACACTAAATGCTAAGCCAGGATAAGAAAAAAAAAAAAAAATTATAGAAAAGGAAATTAAAATCCTTGCAGATCTGATCGGGGTCGATCAAAAAGTCAGATTGGCCGAATTGTAAAGTAATATCTGGTGGCAACCCCACTGCCCGGTTCACATTAAGCGCTGAACATACCCTTTTCTCGACAAACGAATTGTGGAAAAAGAGAAAAAGAGAAGACTCGGCCATTTTTGAAAAAATCATCGACGAAGACGGTGATACTCGGAAAAAAAGAAATTGATTTTGTAATAAAGATTGGGTACCACAGATTTTAAGTTTTCAAAATTATAAAATATAGCAGCAACATTTTTTAATGGCATATGTACATACACATGTAGATATATCAAAAAATGCAAAAAACAGAAGAAAATGCTCCAGTTCTGAAAGTATTCGACGCGGTTCCCGCTAGAGGTAGCAGAAAAGGCCTCCTCTCGTTGAAAATACCAGGTGGAGAAGGACTTGAGCTTTGTTTGGTGTCTCTAGTTGGCGCCAGTTAGCAAAACAAAGGAACGACTGGCGTGCTTTATTGGAATTTCCCAAAATCGCCTAGGTAGTTTATTATTATTATTATTATTATTATTTATTAGAGTAATATGAAATATTAAACTAACTTAAGTAAAAATACACACTAGCTACCAGGGCCTACGGTGCGATTAAATGTTTACAATTCTTTCTTTTGTAACTATCTTAGACTTATTTTTCATACGTTCATTTTGTTTTCTGTTTTTATACATAACATACAAATGCTGTTCTTATATTCCGCACTTAACATATTGGTATTATATAATAATTTATTTTTATTTGGTTTAAATTTTGCTGCTTAGATTAATATCGTTGATATATTTATGTAATTACTTTTTTAATGCTTCCGATGTTAATTTCATTTAGTAGAGTTGACGGTACAGTGGTACCAAAATTCTTTGCTCGAAGCGCCAATAGGTTTGGACAATAGTCGAGGATGTGTTGGACATTTAGTCGGTTTGAACAATACGGGCAGACAGGTGGAGTCTCACATTGAAGAATGTAGCTATGCGTAATCACTGTGTGGCCGAGCCTCAGTCGAGTAAAGTAGGTAATTTCTTTCCTTGACAATTCCGCTGGGTAAAGCGCTTTCGTACATTCACGATTAATGGTGGAGTAAAGATGCTGACAATGGGACCAGTCAGAAATTTTTTTGTTACGGAGGTGTCTATTTATCATCTTCTGTAAATCCTTGCTCGGCGATGCATTAAAAGTTAGGCATGGTGATGAGACGGCGTTCTTGGCCGCTTCGTCAGCAAACTCGTTGCCTGGGATGCCCTTATGCCCAGGAACCCAAAAGATTTGGAGTTTATTTTTGTATTTTATAAGTCTGTCCCTAATTCGGTTGACAATAGAGTTATCGTTGTAGATATTTTTAATAGCTGAGACTACAGACATACTATCTGTGCAAATAACGAAGTGTCCTTTGTTTTTAGATGCAAATTCTGCGGCTTGTAGTACCACGACTGCTTCTGCTGTATAAATAGAACAGTGCAATGGGAGCCAACCGGCTGTTATGAGTGTTCCATTTTGGTGCACTACACCGAACGTTGTACTGTGGTCAGTTTTTGATCCATCAGTAAATATGGGGGTCCAGTTGATCATCCGGCTACTGTTAAAGTGCTCAATGATAAGTTGTTTAAAGCATTCGTTACTGGTGTGTGCTTTAGGGTAGGTGTGTAAATGCTCGGTTAAAGAAGATTGTGGTAGCGACCAAGGTGCTTGCTTACAAATTTATGGTGCCAGTTATTGATTGATTGAGTACAAAAAATAGCAATTATTAGCAATATTAAGTTTTTATGAAATTACAAAATTTAACAAAAAAAATTTTTAAAGACATATGTACATATGTATGTACATATATATAACAAAAAGTGAAAAAAAAACAAAAGCAAAGTGATTTTAAGTTCAGTGAACAGACTGATAATCGGCATATCTACATAAATAGACTGTATATATATGTCAACAAATTGTCAATGTGACAATTGTTGATATAATTTTGAAATCCGTAAGTTTTACTTTAAATTTTTATTCCTAATATTCGCGTAATTTTTTTATAGTTGAATTTATAAAAAAATTCTTTCCCCACAGCTTTAGCTTTGTGGAAAGATATATATACATTCGTACAAAAGCACATATAAGTGATCCACTTAGTGCAACAATTCTATTAGAATGCCGGCCCTTAATTGGTTTACTCAATGTTCTGATCAAGTGGTCGAATTCAGTGCTGGATTCGATAAGATGGCTGTGAGCACGCAATCGTATCTCCGCTAATGAATCAGGTGTTTGATATGGCTTGGTAAAATTTAAGGGCAACATACTAAAATAAACACGTCTTAGTAAACAGCCAACTAAAATTGTTGTTTTCACTCCCAGTTATTCGGACTGAGAGTGCATCATCGTTGAAGAACCTACAACAAAGCATTAATGGATGCCTGTCAGCACTCGAGATGTATAATGTAGATGCAATTCTAATATTTCTTTATTCTAATCGGCTACCAGAAACAACACTTGGTATGTGGGAGCACACATTGTTGGACAAAACATACATACAGCCAAAACATATACCAGAGAGGAGCCAGATAGGCATGTTTCTAACACAGCTTTGCAGGACTTTTTGAGCGGTCGGAAAGCAAGTGTGCCTTCCTCCACAAGAATGGATTTGGTCATCTCTCACCGCCATATGTGTACATTTTTCGAACTAGGTTACAATAGTTAGTTTAAAAGTAATAATAGTCAACTTCAAAGTTTACAAAGAGTTCAGGCCTAACATTTCACAATTAAATGCTGTTACAGTAAATGCATTTACAAGTCAATATTTTCATGATGCTAAACAAATTTACATAAGAAAAAAGTAAATGGATGAATATCAAGAGATCGATGAGATTCGAACTTGTGTCTTCAACATGGAAGGCGCGCTGCAACGCTGGAATACGTAGCAGTTGTAACGTCTGTCATAACCAAGCTCCCGTACGCGTCACTGGGTTTGTATATGTGCCCTTTCCTTCGATTTCCGTTCCGGATAACTTGACGGTGGGTATCCACAACTTTTAGCACATATGTATTCTCGGCGATTACGCTCTGTCGATAGCGGTGTTGTCGATGCAACATTGTAAAGTAGGCCTTCTCACAACGACGGCATCTGGCGGTCGAGTCACATGCGCCTGTCAAAGGCGACACTGGTTCATGTCCATCTCACTCGAAGGATTTGTAGAGCAAAATCGTAAAGTGAATTAGAATTATGGGGGAGATGGATGACTTGAAATGTGTGAGTCAGGTTTGTGAGATGTTAAGATATAGATTAGTCGATGGGTGTGGGAAACATAGGAAAACGAGGTCTACATAGAGAGTAATAAACAAAGTTTCGTAACATTACTAGTGCAAGTGCGGTTTGAGTCCGGACGTCTTCTACGCGAACATTCCGGGCACTACCGGGATACAGTTTAACATGCCCGAGACGCCATTCATTTGAGATTAGCATGTTGTCTTCTCCATGTATTCCGTTTGTGTAATTCTATCAAGTACTCGTTTTTCTATCGCGTTCTAAATAAGTGGTGGAGAACTTTAAGTTTATGCCATTTATTTACGAGGGAGAGATTTTTGGGCTCTGGTCAAGCGGGAAGTGGTGTTCTCTTTAGAAATTACCAGGAGTTAAGACGGGAAGATCTGTGGCGTCTTGCGGCATGGAGGACAGAAGCCTGGAGTTAAGCACCGCTTCGATTCTTCGAGTGTGGTGAAATCCTCGAAAGTGAATCTTTGATTTCCTGTGGAGCATAAGGGGAAAGAGAAAATTGAAGATACCATACGTAATCGACGCCTGTTCTATAAAAAGGATGTACGTCGATCGCTCAGCAGCCAGTGTGGCCATTGTTTGGGACATTGCTTTTGAATATAGACCGTGTTTTGCAATTAAATATGCATTTTTTGTTTTGCTGCTTGAGGCGTGGAATACAATATATTTTTACTGATATCCTCAAAGATATTTCAACATGGTCAATAAATTCAGGAGTACCACTCTCTAGAGAAAACTAACCTGTTACACATTTGCCGGAAGAGAAGTCCGTTCAAAATATCACTAAGTGTTGGCAACTATGCTATTCAACCCAAGGTATATTTAATGTTGCTAGGATGAATTATATACTCTAAGTACTCCTTCAAGCCGCATTGTAATTACATTAGAAGTTCCTTACTAAGTATATTAAATATTATTAAGTATCTTTCTTCCAAACATAGTTATATACATCCTACTACACTTATAAATGTTGTCAGAGCACTACTACTATCGAAAATAGATTACGCCCGACCTATATACGGACATTGTGCTACATATTTAATACGCAAAATCTCAGCGCCTTACCATACAGCAATCCGACGAAGTCTTAGAGTGTTTCCAACTTCACCAATAAAGTTTCTGCTAGCAGAAGCCGGCTTACCGAGCATCCCCAGCATAATTACTGATTCACCATCTCGTGTTCTTGAAAAACAACTCGACACAGCAAACACAGCGCTAGCAAATACTTTCAATAATGCTATTTTGCGAAAAACGAAGCCGAGAATACCATCAGCTATCTCAAGATCCCTTGTGTTCGCCAAGGAAAACTTCATAACTCTTTACCGAGCGAAAAGATTAATCGAAAGTTTTCCTCCCTGGCTCATTACCTTCACATCATTCGAAGATGCCTTATTCAATTTGTCCAAGCAAAACACAGCACACATTGTTTACCAATCAACTTTCTTGGAGACATTTGAATTATACAAAGCATTAGGATGGAACTTTATTTTCACTGATGGATCCAATACCTCCGACTACACTTCTCAGGCCGTAATCAACAAGGATGGAGAAGTAATTTCACAGTGGCTTCTTAATCCAATGTGTACTATTTTCACTGCTGAAGCCCTAGCAATCGAACTAGCCGTTGAGTATGCGAAGAAAAGCAAGGGGAGATATATGAAAGCAAGGGGAGATATATGATCTGCTCCGACAGCAACTCATCCATCACAGCAATCAAGTCACCTTCCAGTTCGAATAAAATTATAACATCTATTAGAAACTCACTTATTGCAGCATCAAACAAAATTAAACTTATGTGGATCCCTGGCCATGTTGGAATTTCTGGAAATGAACTAGCTGATACTGCGGCCAAAAACGTCATCAAACCTACTCTTATGCTTAAATTTCTGAGCAAAACGGATCTGTATAGCTCCATAAAGAAAGCAAGGCTTACTCTCGATTTAGCAGACTGGATTGAACCCAGGGAGACTGACACCATCCCATCCCACATATTTGGCCTCTAACATCCTAAAGCCTTACACTCGTCTAGGGCTGGGCCACACAATATTTACTCATTCTCACCTGCTAACTAGAAAAAGCCCTTCCCGCTGTCCTTTATGTGACGGTCCAAACACGATGGAACACCTCATTGCTCAATGCCCTAAAACAATGGAGTACGAGAGCACCAACAACATTAACCTAACTAGAGCACCAGTTATGACAATATTCTGCCAACATATAATTTCTTAAGGAATAATAATATCTTAAATTTAATTTAGCTTAAATATAGTCTTTGTTTCTTTTTATTTTTCAATAATTAGCGTCCAATCTTATCAAATAATTTTAACACGTTATTCAATTCTACCGACAGCCTCGTAGCTTGTTATAAATAAATAAATAAAATAAAATATTCTTATTGGAAAGTGTAGATCAGTAGCTGTTTGAGGGAAAGGGAGGGTAAGGAACTCTCCTTGTTAAGCGGTTTTGAGGCCTTTAATACAGCTGTAGTGTCTCCAGAATAATTGTTTGAGCCTTCGTTATGAGTAGCGTCTTTGTCTATGTCAATTCCTCTTGGGTTAGGATGCACGTAGGCGACACTGACAGTTTGCGGAACTTCTTGATTAAGCGCAGCATGAATACCACGACCCTTAGTGCTTGCGGTACGATGAGAAACGTTCGAAGATGTTATACCTTTCTTCCATATGGAATGCTTCAGCAGCTCGCTTTTCTAGAAGAGTTATAAAAGTTATCCTCTGCGGCCTAATCGGGGCTAAAACGTAAAAGGTTTTCAATTGGGATGCGGGGTTTTTGTTAGCTACTCTGGCGAGTTACCAGAGTGGAATAATTTTAAGACATTAAATACAATTCGCACTTCGGTAGTGTTACTGTCGGGTCTAATGACAGCGTGATGGGAAAAGTACAATGCGAGGCATTTTCCGTTTGTAATGATCTCCCGCGGTGAAGGTATATTATGTGGTGACTTATGGGAGTTTTGATGATAAAAAGTTTTTTGAAACGTTTTCTCTTGTCTGCTGACAAAATGAGAGAATATTTTGTTGTTTTTGCTGTTTTGAGGTTGTCGGTTTGTCTGAATCGCAATTCACTTTACTTAGTTGTAGATTACGGTTGACTTTTATTTGGTCTAGTACCAAAGTTGGATGTCTGGTAATGAAGTAGATAGTGGTGGCGTCTTCGGCAATAAATGCATGTGAAGTTGCTACGGCATTCACTTTGTCTATGCGAGTATGCTAAGCAGCTTTTGCAGTATCTATTGAGAGTTCTTTAAATTTGAAGTAACTCATCGTATAATGGGTTAAGTTGCATAATTTACATAATACTTGCTTTGGTTCGGCATAGAACGATAGGCGGCCGCTGTAGCCGAGTGTGTAGCGTATGCGCACTTCACTCGGTGGGTCCCGGGTGCAAATCCTGCCCGGGGCAAGTAACATAAAAAATTACACAGTGTGACACTCAAAAATACCTGGGAAGTGATGTTATTTTTCCGTAGGTCTTATCGAGTAGAACGAGAATCCAATTTTGCAATTTGTCAAATACCCCCAAAATCTCGACTCAACCTTAAAAAACCCATTTTTCGTGCTTTTGCGCACTTCTTAGCCCATATCTTAGCTAATTAACAACCGATTCATTCTAAGAACGGTTTAAGAAAGAAGAAACTCAGACCTTTTGAAAGATATATAGACGTCTTAATAAAGCTGAATAAATTTACTTGTTTTTGCACAACAAACTTAAATTTTGCTACCCTTTTTCTTCTTTTTTTGACTTTGGCGACATTTTCAAACACTATTTTATAAAAACACAAAATGAGTTTTGATTAGATTCAAAGAGTACGTTTAATATCGAGTTCAACGAATGTTTCTTTTAAAAAATCGGCCAAAAAGTGACTGAGTTATTTTACTTTTTATAAGAACGAAATTTTTGCAAAAATTTACAACGAACTTAATTTACTAATAAATATTATTAAATGAAAATATATAGATCAAAAGTGCTTTTTGACCGTTTTTTCCTTAGGTCAGCATCGTCAGTTTCGCGTTGTACTGACCAGCAATATTCTGCCATCATATTTATTTTGTTTTTTCCTTCGAAACGTTTTTCGATCGTAGCCATTTCTTGGTGGAAGTGTTCGCCTTGTTCATCACTGAACTCGCTCAGATTATGTGGGAAGAAGTCCAAATGCGAATGCAAGAAATGAATTTTTATCGACATGTTGCAACCCATTTGTTGTTGTTGTTGTTGTTGTAGCGGCTAGTCGCGCCCCGTAAAGAGCGGATTCACCCATGGTCGTTGTCGTCAAACTCATCTAGGGGGAGGCCCAGGAAACGTGCAGTTTCGACAGGGTTGGACCAGAGGGAGAGGGGGGTTAGATGAGTGGGTTTGAGAGGGCATGTGAATAGGTGGTTGGTGTCGTGCGGAGAATCTCCACATGCCGGACATGTGTTGGGTATGTCGGGGTTGATTCTGGATAAGTAGGAGTTGAGCCTGCTACAGTATCCAGATCGTAGTTGTGCCAGAGTGACGCGGGACTCGCGGGGCAGCAGGGACTCCGCATCTGCTACAGGTGGTGGTTGGGCTCCGATGACTGCATTCGCCTGGCGGGAGTCAATGATGTTCGTGACTGTGTCTCTGTGGATGTTGCTTAGGACCCGCCGGTACGCCTCCGGATCCAGCGGTTGTGTGATGAGTGGCTGGATCTCGTCCTTTAGTTCTAGTAGATGTCTTCTAATGTGCCTGGGGGGCAGTTCCACGGCAAGCAGGTGCCCGTTTGGATGCCCCGAGCGGTGACATCCAGCAAGGAACTGCTTGCTGAGCATGAGGTTGTGCTCCTTAACTCGGAGCACATTGACCTCTTGGTGGAGATGCTCCTCAGGCGACATCAGAAGACATCCCGTCACCGTGCGGAGTGCGGCGTTCTGGCAGGTCTGCAGCTTCGTCCATTGTGTCCTGCTGGTTCCCGGCGACCAAACTGGCGCAGCATAGTTTATTACCGGCCGGCCAATCGCCTTGTATGTTGCCAACAACGTTTCTTTGTCTTTGCCCCAAGAGCTGCCGGCGAGCGACTTGAGGACATTGTTGCGGCTCTGTACTCTATTGGCGATTGCAGTAGTGTGCGCGGAGAAGGAGAGCAGGCTGTCGAAAGTCACCCCCAGAATCTTCGGGTGGTTAACCGTCGGAATGGGGGTGCCATCGATGTGGATGTTAAGATCCAGCCTGACCTCCTTCGTCCAGGTGGTAAAAAGGGTCGCCGAGGACTTGGCAGGGGACAGCGCCAGGTTTCTGCTAGTGAAAAATTGGGCAAGATCTGAGAGATATCCGTTCACTTTCAAACACAGATCATCAATTGCATTGCCGGTTGCCATTATCGAGCAATCATCAGCATAGGAGACAATCGTGACTCCCTCTGGCGGTTGAGGGAGCTTGGAGATGTAGTGATTAAACAGTAATGGGGACAGGACGCCACCCTGCGGTACCCCTTGTTTAATCCTCCTTGGTTTCGATGTTGTATCTCTAAACCATACCGATGATTGACGACCACACAGGTAATTCGCGGTCCACCGTTTCAGTCCCTGCGGGAGAGTTGAGGATTCCACGTCAGCTAGTAGCGTGGAGTGGCTAACTGTGTCGAAAGCTTTCGACAGATCCAACGCTACTAGGACGGTTCTCTCGCAGGGGCGGTTTTGGTTAAGACCACGGTTCACCTGTGTGTTTATGGCATTAAGTGCTGTTGTTGTGCTGTGCACTTTCCGGAAGCCATGTTGATGCTTAGCTGACCCAAGGTGGTATGTATAGTACGGGAGGAGTAGGGCCTCAAGTGTCTTTACCACAGGTGAAAGCAGGGAAATCGGCCGATAGGAATCACCCTTGTCGGCCGGTTTCCCTGGTTTCAGTAGTGGGACCACCTTCCCAACCTTCCAGATGTCTGGAATGATGAGGGTGGCCATAGACAAATTGAGGATCCCGGTGAGGTACTCAACTCCCGCGGGGCCTAAATTCTTCAGCATCAACACGCTTAGCCCGTCAGGGCCAATGGCCTTGGAGGCTTTCGCCTTCCCGATGACCTCCTTTACCTCGCCACAAGTGAAGGTAAGAGGCGCGCTGTTGTTCGGTATTTTGCGCAGCCTCCTGGTCACCTTCCGCTTGGTCCTATCCCCCGAAGGATGAAGTATAAACTGTCGGCTAAAATACCTCGCGCATCTCTTCGGGTCCGACGAGGCACGATCCCCGAATGAAATTTCCACTCGGTCGTCGTGCTTCGTCGGGTTGGATAAGGACTTCACGGTAGACCAAAGCTTACCAACACCCGTGACCAGATTACAGGACTTCAGATGCTCCTCCCACTTGTTCCGCTTGTGTTGGTCAACCAGCCTCCGAATCGCCACGTTTAAATCCTGAATGTTAGGATTACGGGGATCGGAGCGGCGAAGGTGGTCGCGTTCGTTCGCTAGAGCGGCCGCTTCAGCCGGGAAGTTGGGACGGATCTCAGGGATCCTCCCTGCCGGAATGAAGCGGGCCGCAGCTGACGCAACCACCTTGCGGAACTTATGTTCGCCTTTTCGAACGTCGGTGGGAGCGGGAAGAGACCTGAAGGCATTTTCGGTGAACTCCGCGAACCTGACCCAGTCAGCCTTTTTAAAGTTGATATAGGACCGATGGTCCGCGGAGACAAAGTCAGCAGGTCTGTCAATCGAGATGATTATAGGTAGGTGGTCTGATGCAAGCGATAGCATAGGTCGCCACGTTATGCTATTTTTCAGACCTGCGCTAGCTATCGTTAGGTCAGGCGAGCTGCTGCAACTACCCATAATCCTGGTGGGGGCATCATCATTCATCGTGCAGAATGTCGAATCGTCTATCTGCTCTGCCAAATCATTTCCCCTACGATCAGCTGGTAGGCTTGAATGCCAGAGATCGTGGTGCACATTAAAGTCACCTACTACCAATCGGTTTTCACCTCTGAGGAGCGCACCTATGTCAGGGTGATATCCTGCCGGGCAGCAGGTGACAGGGGGTATATAAATATTAAATATTTCGAGCTCGACATCGCCTGACCGGACAGCTATTCCTTGACATTCTAAGGTAGTGTCCCTGCGGTCGATGTCTTCTTCAATAAGACGATACTGCACTGTGTGATGGGTGATGAATGCTAAGCCACCACCATTACCTCGCTCGCGATCCTTACGATGCACATTGTAGCCGTTGCAACTCAACAGAGTTGAGTTGCTGTGCAGTTTCGTTTCTTGGATCGCAGCTATTGACAGATTATGCCGACTCATAAAGTCGGTTATCTCCTCAATCTTGCCCTGCAGCCCATTGCAGTTCAGCTGAAGGAGTCTCGTTTGCCTCGGTAGAGTCGTCGCGGAGAGGGGTGTGAGGGAAGGGTGATGTTGCCCACCTGGACCCTGCTGCACATGCAATGGCACGTTGGGCTCCCTTATGG
Source organism: Anomoia purmunda (assembly GCA_951828415.1). Lineage (NCBI taxonomy): Eukaryota > Metazoa > Arthropoda > Insecta > Diptera > Tephritidae > Anomoia > Anomoia purmunda. The sequence continues at coordinate 49,199,449 of OX639994.1, forward strand.
TGTTGTTTGGCAGCGCCGCCACTGGCGCGTGCGGTTGCGAGGCTCTACAACAGGGAGCCAGGTAGTCACCCGACCATTCACGTGTGGTGCGCAGGCCAGAACACACTCGAAAGTGACACCAGCCTTGGCACGAAATGCACCTGACTGATGCCGCATTCCGGTATATCCTAGCCTGACACACGGAACAGACTGTGTGGGGTACCAGGAGCTGCTGGCTATTCCCCACACGGGGGGCGGAGCTAGGTTGAGGGGGGGGGAGGGGAGCGACCATGTTGTTGTGTGCTCCTGCGAACCGTAGAGGTTCTGCCGGTGCTAGGCACCGGTGCACTAGGTGCAACTAGGGGAGCCGTAGAGGCTATGGGCGCCATAGGGCGCGAACAACATGGGGCCACATAGTTTGTGGACCACTCCTTGTGGGTCTTAAGGCCTGAGCAGACCTTAAGATGGCTCCATCCGTCGCACGAATTACACCTTACCGAAGTGGAGTTCGGATGGAGCTTTTTCTGGCAAACGCAGCAAAAATAGGTTTCAGGACCAGGGTTTGACTCGATGCCAGCCCTGACCAGAAGGAGGTGAAGCAACCCTGCTGCAAGGAGTTGCTCCAGGAGAGACAGACAACTTATGGGGTAGGCCGATCTAAACAGGGTTAGATCGCCGAAACAACAGTCCTTGGCCGGGTGAAACCCGGGTCATTCCGGTACGTAGAACCGACTGTCGTGGGAATGAACCCATTTCACCATATGCACTTAAAAATTCGTTTACAACCGTGATGTAGTCGTCGCTTCTGTTGTTCCCAAGAAAATTATCACATAGCGCTACAAAACTCTTCCGTGTACGTTTCTCAACACAGCTTAACTTGTTCATAAAGGTAACGTCGCTCATAATTTTTCGAATTTGAGGTCCAATGAAAATACCTATATACACATATTATAAAAAAAATAAAAAACAAGTAGGTATGAAAACAAATTAATAAATACCGGCTTTTATTTTAGCTTCACTTAATTTTGGGAAGACAGTTTTAAGATGAAGAAAAGCTTCGCTATTAACATCCAATTTCTTTACAAATTGTTTCATGTAACATCCTCAGATTTCACCAATGGGAGGCTTAAAACGTTTTACCTGCCTATCTGATGTGAGATGGCCTTGCTTTGCGATCATAGCGATTGGATGCCCGACTATCCCATTCACAAAGGTAGCAAGGATATTTTGTGTAGCCACCTTGCATGCCAAATAAAATTGTCAATACTTTTAAGTCAGCGATGACTTTCCATTTATGCGTGGCATAGTCGATCAACCGTAACATTTTTTCCATCATTTCATACGTTTCTTTCTTGTTAACCCCATACGCGATTGGAACTGATGGTAAGAGATTTTCATTGTGTAATAACACAGCTTTTAAAACTAAGGGTGACATTGCAGACTTCATTAAGGGAACACCAATGTATTTTTTTTTAGGGTACATACTTTTACGCGATCCATCAATGAAAAGTCGCCATTCATCTGCATTATAATTATAATTTAAAGCCGAAAATTATTTGGGTACATTTACACAATGTACTAGATCACAGTCATTGCCATCAGTTTTAAAACTTTCTCTAAGTATCAAAGTGCGGTCGCTTTTTTTACCCGATGTTATTTGAAAATATTTTTCCACTAAACTCCACTGCTTTAGTCGTGAACCGAGGACTTCAGATTCTCGTTTCGATAAATGTAAATCACGCACGAGATCGGCGAAATCAGAATTTGAAACCAAATGCCTTTCCATTGATTTTGATTTACAAGGAAGGAATTCTTCCTCTACTAAATATGTATAGGGGTTGCGATATGCAAATAAAAAGCGTGTGGGTTGCCTGAAGTCCAATCAGAAAAAAGAATGGAAAAATGAAATTTTTATTTTTCTTAACGAGAACGATTACAATGCAAAAAGAATAATGAATGAAAACAAAGCAAAATGTCAAAACCAATAGTGCGCATGGTTGCACTAAGGAAGACAAAGTTTCAGAGTTCAAGATGTTGCCACATATGTTTCACCATCATCAATGGACTCTCTTTTTGTAGGCTTTTCGGCATTTGAGTATTTTGGTTTTGTAACCGTAACAACATTCGCATTCTTTACGTTTTTCTGCGATTTAAAATTGTGACCTGAAACGTTTGTTTTGCAAAAATAGCAATCGTCTTGTTTATGATATGCTTGATGATGGCAAGTCATAGGCACAGAAAAGGGCAAAGTAATTGATTGTTGAACTTTAAATTTTTTTTAATGTTGTGCAGCAATATTCACAAATAAATTCTGGCTCGTACCAGCGACTCGCACTATAAAACCTTTCGAAAATCCTGTTATATATTTTTACAACACCAATATTATTTTTAAAATCAAGCCGATGACTTGTATCCGTAAATAAGCCGCAAATGTAGCAAAACTTATTACGCTTGTCGCACATTTTAGTTTTACTTTACCACGATTTTTATTCAATTTAACAGCAAACACAGCAAAAGATAAACAACACGCGCACTTCAGTATAACGAAAATTTATAAATACTTCAAAATTGAGTAAAAACTCAAAAATTAAGTGATAATTCCCTTGGGGACAACAGAAGTAAATTTTTGCAAAAATTTCGTTCTTATAAAAAGTAAAATAACTCAGTCACTTTTTGGGCGATTTTTTAAAAGAAACATTCGTTGAACTCGGTATTAAACGTACTCTTTGAACCTAATCAAAACTCATTTTGTGTTTTTATAAAATAGTGTGTGAAAATATAGCCAAAGTCAAAAAAAGAAGAAAAAGGGTAGCAAAATATAAGTTTGTTGTGCAAAAACAAGTAAATTTCTTCTTTCAAAAGGTCTGAGTTTCTTCTTTCTTAATCCGTTCTTAGAATGAAAATCGGTTGTTAGTTAGCTAAGATATGATCTAAGAAGTGCGCAAAAGCACGAAAAATCGTTTTTTTAAGGTTAAGTCGAGATTTTGGGTGTGTTTGACACACTCCAAAATTGAATTCTCGTTCTACTCGATAAGACCGACAAGGAAAATAACATCACTTCCCAGGTATTTCGAATTCATTCTTTTTGTAGCACTGTGTTATAGGAAAACAACTTTTCCTAATAGTGGTCGCCCCTCGGCTAGGAGTGTTTTTCTGCCATGGAAAAGCTTCTCACAAAAAAGATTCGCTGTTCGGAGTCGGCGTAAAACTGTAGGTCCTTCAGTTTGTGTTACAACATCAAGACGCGCACCACATATTGTAGGAGAAGTTCGGGCAAAGTCGCTTAAACTGTTATAGCGTCAATTAAGTAAGTAAGTAATAGAACGAGTGCGTTTTATTTTTGAAGTTCTTTAAGTAATTTGGGTTGGAGTTTGGGTTCTTTTTGTTCGTACTGTAAGTACTGAAACGTTGTACCCCTTCATACCGAGCTCTTAGAAATTTATTCAGTTTTAGCCAAAGAGGTAGAGGAACATATGTATATATGTATATCAACAGTAGGACCCACTTATTTTTGATTCTCGTAACGAAATTCAAAGTTTTGGTCGTTGAGTGCATAGTTTTTGATTATGAGAACGGCTTTACCCAGAGAGTTTGGCTCAAGTGATAAAGCTTTTCCGCTTGAGACAATTTAGGATGGTGCATGTATATCGCAGTAAATATATCTCAGAACGAAGGCCAGTTTTCGCATCCTCCGTAGAAACTCTCGGTGTCGCAGACGGGTACCTTGAGATAGCTCTGGGGGTCGGTTGGAGTTTGCGCTGTTGTACTGGGACTTGTTTGTCGGGTGAAAGGAATTCGTTTTGGGTTTGTTTCTCCTATTTCTGGAGTCATTGCAGTTTTCATGTAGGTATGGTATTTTGAGTCTCCTTTTTTGCGCAATTCCTCCACGATGCTTAATTGCGTGTGCTTGGTTGACTGAGAGCACTAGCATTTCGATCTCCTCCTTATCTGCTTTCAGACCGGTTTTTGTGCGGTCTGTCTCGCATATATTCCACCACTTTGCGTAGGATTTATAATCCTTATCAAGTTCAAAGTGGAAACTTTTCGAATATAGGTGAAATCGTCTTCATCGGAATTAGGTTTTAACGGTGTTTTCGGGTGTTGTTGTCTGTCTTCGGCCATTTTTATTGATTATTACTTTTTTTTGTTGAAATTTTTGAGTATGGAAAATCGGTAGTTAGAGAGAAAGTAAAATGTGAATTTCTCCTTGATTTCAATTTAAGTTACTTCTAAGAGTTTGAATTGGGTAGTTAAATTTTTATTCAATCAATATTTTATTTGTCGTACTATTTTTGGTGTCAACTATATTCTAACCCTTTTTAAATGGAGTTTCCGTTTATTACCAGCTAACACTTTTTTTGCCTCAGCGCATCTGAGTTTGTTTTTGTCTTTACAGTGGCAAAGCCAATTGTGGTATCTACAAATCTAAGTGGGCTGGTGTGTCGCTAAAACCCTATGCAGGCGAGCGAATATAGACATGGTGCTGAAAAGGTTGTGTTATGTATACATGTTTGTATGATGCTTTCCATTTCCAGACAACCGGTCAGGTACAAGCATGATTTTTAATTTCGACCAAACTCAAATACATTGTTTGTTGGTCCAAATAATGAGACACGTATTTTTTCTTTTGGCTCGGAAAAAATTTTCGGCCGAATTAAACGCGATTTTGTTTTTCATACAAAAATCGATTATTCAAGTTGACAGTGAGAATTTTTTTTTTTAAATGCCCATAACTTTATCAAAATTCAATGAATTCTAGCAATGTTTTTACTAAAATGTCAGTTATTCTTGGTACTTTATTATTATACAGTATGTACCACAAAAACGAATTATATCTACAAAAAATCATAACTCCGAAAAAAAAAATTTTTGCTATTGGTGATTTATACTGATGGTAGTTCAAAGTGTCTATTTCCCTGTGAAAAAGTTTCAGAGAAAAAAAAAATACACTTTTTGAGAAAATAAAAGTTAAAAAAAATTTTCACTTTTTGTTTATTGTTAAATAAAAAATTTCAAATAATGGAAATCAATCATTATATCATACTATCTTAAAGTACCAAGAATAACTGACATTTTAGTAAAAACATTGCTAGAATCCATTGAATTTTGACAAAGTTATGGGCATTTAAAAAAAAAAAATTCTCACTGTCAACTTGAATAATCGATTTTTGTATGAAAAACAAAATCGCGTTTAATTCGGGCGAAAAATTTTTCCGATCCAAAAGAAAAAATACGTGTCTCATTATTTGGACCAACAAACAATGTATTTGAGTTTGGTCGAAATTAAAAATCATGCTTGTACCTGACCGGTTGTCTGGAAATGAAAAGCATCGTATACGATCGCCACTGTGCTTGCTAAAGCGAGTGGGAAACGGAATCAAACCTGAAACAAACTCTACTGTCTCCGTATATATGAGAGTTGCTACTTCTGTGCTGGATAAATTTATTTTCATTTCCCACAGGGTACACTGATATGTAGCTTGGGACCATTTCGGCACTACTTCAGTACCATTTGAAAGTTCGATACCGTTTCGGCACTATTTTCGAACTATATACTTCTTGACCATTTCCAGGACCTTTCAGCAGTGTGGGACTGGTTCACCACTACAACTAATAGGGATACCTACTTCTACTACTACTACTAAATACTACAACTACTAATTACTAGTATTACTATTACTCCTACTACTACTACTAACTACTATTATATAAATGTAAATGTCAAATATTTATAAACCTTATTGCAAACGAATAACGAATAATACACGAATACGAATAAAATTCTAATTTTACTAATGCTACCACTAACTTTTACCACTATTTTTTCTAATGCTATTTCTAATTACTACCACAATTTTTACTAATTTCTACTATTTTTGCTAATGCTAATTTCTACCTAATTTTTTTCGAATGTTACTTCTAATTACTACCACTATTTTGACTAATGCTGTCACTATTTTTTCTAATTGCTACCACTAGTTTTACTAATGTTTTTACAAAAAACCACCACTATTTTTACTAATTTCTACCACTATTTTGACTAATGCTACTGCTAATTACTACAACTATTTTTTACTAATTTCTACTATTTTTTTTACTTATGCTACTACTTATTATACTACTATTATTTTTACTAATGCTATTACTAATTATTAATGAATGTTTTTTTTTTTTTAATATATTGATAAGTCCTACTTTTATTTGGCGAGTATTTAGCTCTAGCAGCTTATAAAAGAATATCCGTTCTCCTTGGCACCTTTGACAAAATATCAATTACATTCTCATTCATTACTTCCACGTCTCGATACACGTTCAACAACGCTAACCCATTCAGTCGGTCTTCATTTGTTTTGTTTCGTAAATACTTGTTCAATCTACTCAGAGATACAAATGAGCGTTCGCTTGAAGTCACGGAAACCGGACCTCATTAATTTCTGTGCATTTGCTTGGCAAAATATTCTGAAGCTTCGACAGCAAAACACAATGGTCAAAAAACCTTGAAATGATCTAGAAACCGGAAAAATGTTGATCGACGGAAATACGATTCCGCATCGCCTTCGTAATTGTCGCGATTCGTGCTTAGTTTTTGAAACTTTTATTTTTTTTTTGTATAACTTGAAAACTCTCAATTGCTCAAACTGCAGAACTTAGGTTAGGTTAGGTTGGAGTGGCAGCCGCCTACAGCGGCTATCTTAGGCCAATATTAGGCCCATTGTGTTACCACAAGGAAAAGTTTTGTACCATCCCAAAAAGAAAAATTACCCCTTACTAAACCAGTTTGCCTCATTGATAAACTTCAACAGACAATTTACCTCGGTGCTAGAAACCTTACTAAGGTCATCCAGAAACGGTGATCCCAGATGTCGCATCCTGCTTTTACACAGTGCAGGGCACTTACACAGTAGATGCAAGATCGTTTCCTCCTCGTCGTCATTCATGCAGCTCCTACAGCATCTTCGGAAGGGCACTCCCAACCTTTCAGCATGTATACCTATCAGACAGTGCCCTGTTAGAGCCCCGATCACATTCGAAATGTTTTCCCTTCTTAGAGAGATAACGCTGCGCGACCGTTTCCGATCCCATTTAGGCCGCGTCTGCCTTGAGGTTCGACAGGCCGTATTTTGCCTCCGTCTATTGTCAGCTTGTTTATATGTAAAATCTCTGAGTAGCATGTTGCAAGTGGCAAACGGCATACCAATGCGTTCTTTGTCCTGAAGAATCTGCTTGGTCGTACCTTGTCTTGCAAGTTCATCTGCCATGCAGTTTCCCTCTATGTCCCGGTGACCAGGGACCCAAATGAGGTACAGTCTGTTCTGCTTAGCCATCTCCTGTAGAGATCGGCGGCAGTCCAGCGCGATATTCGAGTTAAACGTGAGAGAGCTCCGTGCTTTGATTGCCGCCTGGCTGTCACTAAAAATGAAGACGTCTCTTCCTATAATCCCGGTCCCTATCTTATTCACCGCTTCCATGATAGCTGAGACCTCAGCCTGGAAGACGCTGCAGTGATCTGGTAACCTAAAGGAAATTTGCAGGAGAGGGTTTCGTGAGAAAACGCCCCCTCCTACCTGATTATCGAGTTTCGAGCCATCTGTATAGATGGCAATGCTCTCAGGTGGAGTGTGAAACTCAGGTTTCCACTCTTCCCTGCTTGGAATTCGTGTAGTAAAGTTACTTTCATTTACCGATGTCCAAGCACACCGGTCCGTGCTGCTCGGAATAGAGCAGAACTTGTTCAAAATACTAGAGTGCCCTTGGCATTCAGGGTGCCACTGGGATGTCTCTCTTAGTCTCAAAGCAGTCATCGCTGCCGTCTGTTGTCCGACCAAATCTAAAGGAAGGAGGTCTAAAATGGCGTTCAAAGCCTCATTTGGCGTGGTTCTGAGCGCCCCACTTATGCAGATCATACTAGATCTTTGCACCTTGGTGAGTAATCTGAGGTTAACCTCTTTGTCTAAAGCAGGCCACCATACGATCACCCCATATAGAAGAATTGGTCTGACGACCGCTGTGAAAATCCACCGACAGATCTGGGGATTAAGACCCCATTTCCTGCCTATGGCTCTCTTACAAGTGTAGAGGGCTATGGAAGCCTTTTCATGACGTTGAACCAGGTTCTCTTTCCAGTTCAGCTTCCTATCTAAAACAACGCCTAAAAATTTGGCACTTGTGGAAATACTTAACCGGGTACCATTTAGTACCGGCGGGGTCACCGAAGGAACTTTATACCTTCTCGTGAAGAGTACGAGTTCCACTTTACTTGAGCTGACCCTGAGCCCGCAGTGGGTGGACCACTTGTATACCTCCCGAAACGCTCGTTGCATCAGCTCGCATAGAGTCTGCGGAAACTTTCCCCTGAGTGCGATCGCGACGTCATCAGCGTACGCGACAACTTTGGGGATAGGACTCCTCCTTGTGGCGTCCCCCTCGACACGTGCCGCGACAATTCGCTCGCACCCAGCTTAGCCCTTACTACTCTGCAACTGAGTAGCTGGCCTATAAACTCAACCAGTGAGCATTCAGCTCCTAGATCCCTAACGGCGCTAGTTATGGCTTCTGGAAGCACATTATTGAAGGCACCTTCAATGTCCAGGAAGGCTACAAGACAGAACTCCTTGGCACTGAGAGACTTCTCAATATAGCCGACCAAGCTATGGAGTGCAGTCTCAGTAGATTTACCTTTGCGGTAGGCATGCTGGTCATTAGACAGTAGTCGACTGTCGATGGTATCGGACAGGTGGCAACTAACAATCCTTTCAAGTGCCTTAAGAGCAAATGATGATAGACTAATAGGCCTGAGATCCTTTGGATTAGTATATGAGGCCTTACCAGCTTTAGGAATAAAAACAGCCGTGACATTTCTCCATGCCAACGGTATATGATTAAGTTTGAAACAGGCTCTGAAAATAGTAGAGAGCCATTTTGCAGACACCTCCAGTGTCTTAATTAGCTGAGCAGGTATTATCCCATCCGGCCCTGCAGATTTGTATGGCTTAAAGCTTTGGATAGCCCATTTAACCTTTTCTTCCGAAACCGGTATGCTGACGGGGTTGGAAGAAATAAACGGAGGAGTTCTTTCCTCCGCAGTTGTGTTCCCAGGGAAGTGAGTATCTAGTGGCAGTTCAAGGGTTTCCTTTCCCGTAGAGGTCCAGGAACCGTCGTGCCTCTGCAAAAAACCTATCGGGTTAGAGGATCCTGAGAGAACCTTCCTTAGCCTGGCTGTCTCGGAAACACCCTCGATGCCGCCGCAGAAGTTTCTCCACGAAGATCTCTTTGCCGCCCTTAAAGCTTTTTTATAGGTCTGGAGAGACTTTTTGTACTCCTGCCATACCAGTTCGAGATTAAGTCTTTTGGCTTTGTTGAAATTTTTCCTACAAGATTTGCGTAGTGAGTCCAACTCACGTGACCACCAATGGGGTTTTCGTTTGCCCCATTGTTTAGATTCAGGGCAAGCCTGATCTAGGGCATTTGAGCAGGTCATCGTAAAAACGTTCACCATGTTCTCTAGATCCCCGATGCAGTTAGGTTCAATAAGAGGTTCGCTGGTCAGCCTATCCTCAAATAACCTTTTATAAGAGCGCCAATCCGTGTTTTTTTAGGTTTTTGCGCACTTTTGGGCTGGTAAAAGAAAAGTTCAATACGATTTCAATACAACGATGATCAGAGAAGGAGTGTTCGTCTAGAACCCACCAACTCTCGATCAGTTCAGATAGACTAACACTACATAGAGTTATATCTAAAACTTCTTTACGATTCCTAGTAATGAAGGTGGGGTCCCTACCTTTGTTGCATATAAGTAGGTTAGTAGTTAGAAGGTAGTTAAAAAGTAACTCACCTCGATCATTAATGCCCGTGCTCCCCCAGTTGACATGGTGAGCATTAGCGTCGCTGCCGACCAACATGTGTCCGCTCTCATACCTGGACACCAAGTTCCGAACCATAGAGGGAGGAGGGTATTCGGCTTCGTACGCCATGTAGGCCGATGCCAGCACAATCGACATACCCCCTATCTCCGCGAGAATTGCCGTGACGTCGCCATCACTGTAATTAGGTAAAAAAAAGATATTTAAATCTGCTTTAGCCAGAATACAGGCTCTAATTTTACCTTTACCACGCTCCACGAAGAGCTTAAAACCGGTGGCACTCAACCCACATACCCTTGAGTTGCAAACCCAAGGTTCCTGAATGAGTACCACCGTAATGTCGCCTTTGCTTAGGCGACCCAGGAGAGCAGCTGAAGCTGCTTTAGAATGATGGAGGTTTATTTGCAGCACCCTCATGCGAGACAGCCGCTTCCTCCCCTCCAGCTACAACGGTGACGTCAGCTTCACCCTACCCGTCACTGAGAAGCAACTCCTCCTCCGCAAACATCCTATGCATTGTTGGTGCAAGGTTCGTCTGGGAGGAGACGCTGCCTTCAGCGTCGGAGAGTTCCTGTTCCGGCTCCGGTTCGGGTGCCTCAATGTCAACATCCATTGCTTCACCCGACCCAGAGGCACGCTGAGCGTCCCCGCGGTACACTTTGATAATGACCTCATCGAGGCCATACGAAACGCGGCCTTGCCTCTTCTCCAGAAGCCCAATAGACTCCTTATTAAGGGGCAATACCACTTGTCTGGAAGGGCCTTCCGCGTCCTCGACACGGACGACCCTCCAATCACTTGTCGGGAGGGATGGGTTCATCACCTGGAGCATCTTAAGGATGCGTTCCGGTGCCGATGGTGCCCCCAATAAGGATTCTGTCCTTCGCAACCTCGGCAAAGCTAAGCCTGCCCACCCAGGAGTGTGGCCGGATTCCTTTCGTCGCCGGAGTTTGGTCCTCCGCCGATCTTTGTCGTTTAGACGAAGGCACCCGGTTTTCCACTGAAGCCCCAGTGACCCGGAAATTAGGCAGCAGGGCTTTCGCCCTTTCCAGCGCTTCCTTCGCGCTCTGGGGCAGCGTTTCCAACGGGACCCCGTCGTATCTCCTTAGCGTCTTCGCGGCCTTTCGCTTGTCAGCGAATTTGAGCTGCTCCGACTCAAACTTCAGAGGGGCGTGGCTCGTAGTTTCCATCGCTGCCAACCCCTCCATATTTTCATGTGTAGCTGCTTGCCGCCTTAATCCGCTCGGGCCAGGCCGTGAGACCCCTGCCTTCGCAAGATTAGGCTTCGCAGCCACGCCGGTGTTTGGCGGGCCCCTAGTGCCTACCGCCACGGAACGATCTGCCGTCTCCAGCACAATCCCCGCAGTTTTGCTGGTGCTAGGCCCCGCCATAACACCCATAGTCACGGGCCGGCGTGCAACCTCCAGCCCGGAAGAGCCCCTGTCGGAGCGAAGCGGCGCTTTAGGCGCTTGCGCCTGCGCATTTTTACCCCGAGATGGGGAAGAAGAAGTTTTTATGCTAGGCGCTCGCGCCTGCATAGTCTTACCCCGAGATGGGGAAGACAAGTTTTTTGAATTTGTTTGCTTATTTGTGTTCATCTTGGTCGTACGACCACCTGCTCGACGAGGCAAGCGCAGTGGTCTGAAAAGTATAAGGGGGAAAAGGGGGGTACACCACGACAGCGCCCCTTGCCGCGGTAAGGCCAAACATACTCCCTGAGGTGGCCCGGTGTCAGGGAGGCGCCGTTAGAATACAGCCGGAGTTTAGACCCCCTGGCTGCAAACCGACCAATGGGCACGGTGACGCTTAACACCCTGGCTTAGGGGGAGGATTGACTAGGGAGGAAGGAGAACTGGGAGATATTAGGAGGGATGCAGGGTATGCGGAAATTGAGAGATGTTGGTGCGGTACTCTCCACATAAGAAGCAGTGCAAGTTCGAGTCCTACATTGATTCATATATGGAGCTTCCCTATAAGTTCGTGGTGTCATGGAAATCCGCGAGGAGTAACCATGCCAACACTTAAGCCTCATCCCCACGCCAAGGAGATCAACGATGATGAGGTCTGCAGAACTTGTGAGGGACAAATTTTTAAATTAATTTTTCGATTACGCTTTTCAGCAACCAAATTTCCTTGCTCTGTGTGTGCGATTTACGTGAGCATTTTTGGCAACCATTTTGTAGCTAAAAGCTCAAAAATTCAGGAATGCGTGTGGGTTCGAAAATATTTAAAACAATTTTGGTTCCACAGCAGCTCAGTGTAGAGTTTGCACTCCCCAAACCCCCCTCTAGATCCGCCCCTGACTGTGGTGCTAATATAAATGAGTTGAAATATAAATTAAATCATTTATTTCATTAACAAAAAACATAAAGATTTGTTATTTGTGCATAATTATTATCAGTTGAAAAAGTTCGATTTAAGCGTAAGCAATTCAATGTTTTTAAAATTAAGAAACAATGCGGAAAATATCGGAAAACTGGACAATAGCATCGTGGTATTGCCAAAATTGGAATTGAAAATATGTCATGGTACAGTCTTATGTGCTTAACAAAAAGTGATGCGTGTCGCCTACTCCGAGATTAGGGGGCGTCGTAGACTACTCACAGCAGGAGATTTTCGCGGCATGGAGCGGTTATTGATGTGTCGATATCACTATGTATTCGATGCTAGTACTCATTCAAAAGTATTATAGAATACTTGATGCTATGGAAAGTATTGTAGGATGAAAGTACTTCTAACTTATTTTCTGTGTTTTTTTTAACTATAATAATTTAAAAAAATTTTTGAATTTTATTGTGCATACTTCAATTGCACATATATTGAGTGTGACTTAGTGCAAGATGTATTATAAATTGTGAGAAAATGTGCATACAAGTTCAATATAATTACAAATTTTAACCACAAATTTCTTAAAAACTATAAGTTTCCTGACCTTGAAATTTTATATAGTGAATAATTGGAGCCCCTCTACCCCGCCACAGTGGTTTTAATCCCGAAATCGGGAGAGACTAAACTAAAGCCCACCCCAAATTTTATATGTGAACAAGTTATAATTTAATATAAAAATTAATAACTAATTATCGAAACATTTCATTTATTGTGTACTTATTTATTTTCCATTGTCTAGTATAGGCTCTGTTGGGTCACCTATTGCCAACCCCGGTATTCTTGAACATATGTTGTATGATTCATTTACTAATTATATACTTAAAATGTTCATGGTCAAGTATCTGAAGTCATTCACCCCAAATCCGTTAACATTTGTTTGCTTGCACTTGCCTTCGTACGTATGTATGTATATGCTCCCGCTATTAATTGTTTTCTCGATCATACATATGTACATGCGTACGTTTGTTTGTGCATTAGCTAGTCCCATTTAGCAATGCATTAAGCCTAGCATGTAAGCACGCCTACTGCAATGCTGCAATCCCATTTTTTGGTATTCCCTTTATTGCTAGCATGTATGTACATATGTATACTAAGTAAATATAGCTTCAAGTAGGTATGCACCTTTTGAATTGTTACAGGTACATACTCGTATTAAGACAATAAGAACTTATGTATACGAGTATATGAAGTATGTTAGCGGAATGGTTATTTAACATGAAATTGTATTAAGGAAAAGAATTGTAGAAAATAAAGTCTGTCTACTAGCTGACCGCCAAGGTGTTATACTCTGCCCAGATATCCACTTCGTCGTTTAATAGTTTCGCTTTTTGACCATTTGCGCGGTTACAAAAAAAAGGTTTGTAATCCAACATATCTTTGGCGCCCAACGTGGGGCACGATTATAATTTCGTGAGTACACGCTTCGTACTATTGGAGATCTGGTGGTCACTTGCTCGCTACGCTCCATATCATCTCACCCGCTGCTGCTACCTCGTCGCTTTGCTTCTTCATTGCCCTAGCTTATTGCCATCGCTTCCTGCAGTCGCTCCAGCTAAGTAAACGCATCGCTTTCAGACATTGCTGCCTACCAGTCATCGTATCCTTCGCTTTCATCGTCATTTTCGCCTTCGTCGTTACCGCAGTCGCATTAGAAAGGACAGAAATCGCCACACCCGTATGTACATATGTATGCACATTCCCTCTGATCACTCCTTTACTAGCTAGCCATCATCGTTTATACGTAAGTAATACCTATCAATATCCGCCACAATTTGCCTTTTGCGTTTGCTGTGTTAACTGCTGAACTATAAAGTTGAATCTGAATTACCGTGGAAATATCGTTAGCCGAATTAAAGCACCAACGCGCAACGAAAAAGAACATCACGCGCATCAAAAACATCGTGGAGGCCAGTTTGAGGCCAGAAGGATAACCCCTTTCAGCTGCTGAGTACAAGTGTGGTTTGGGAATTCTTGAATCCTACTTCAAGCAAATACTGTCTATACAAACGGACATTGAAAAACTGGATACCGATGATGGATCACGCGCGGATCTTGAAGAACTGTACATCACAACAAAAATATAGATACAAACTCAATTAGTAGAGGAACATAATGTTTCGCTTTCGGAAACAAACTGCATTGTGCAGCACAGCAACAAGTTTTCACACCTTAAACTCCCAATGTTTAGCGGCAAGTATTCTGAATACCAAAATTTTATAACATCGTTTAAACAGATTGTTGATAAAGAATTTAGCCTTTCCAACATTGAAAAGTTTAATCATTTGCGGAATTCACTTCAAGGTCAGGCTTTAGAAACAGTAGATGCATTCCAGGTAACCAACGAAAATTACCCTAAAGCATTGGAACGGCTTAAGGCAAGGTATGACAACAAAACGTTAATTTTCTTAAAAAATATCTCGCCGCTATTTGAATTATCAACTGTTTCCAAACCAAATTCGTTGCAATTGAGAAGTCTCGTCGACAAGGCTTCGGCCATTTACGGGTCGCTTCTGTTATTGGGCTCTGATAAGCAAATTTCACAAACCATGTTAATCTATTTGGTGTTGCAGAAAGCTGATGAGGAAACAAACAAGAAGTGGAAGGAATCATTGGACTTCATGGTGTTGCCGACTTGGGACGACTGTACCAAGGTATTGGATAGACATTGCCAATACACACGCTGTTCAAGGTAATAGTAAAGCTCTCACAAGCAAGATGAAAATTCAGCCCAAAGGATATAAGTTATCGTTAGCCGCTCCAACTGAATGCCGACAGCAACTTTGGGATAATAAAGGACGAATAGCAACTAGCAACTTACCTACACCTTTGGGATAATAAAGGACGAATAGTAACCAGCAACTTACCAGCACCCACAGATAATAATTAAAATTACACCTAAGAGATACTACAACCAGGAATAATCAAAACCATGTAAGTGAGGTGCTCATATTAAATAAATAGATAAATAAATAATTAAAAATTAATATAAAATATAAAATATAAAGCAATTTTGTGAGTGTTTTGAAAGATTAAATAGTAGTGAAATAAGCAAAAATGAATGCGCAAGAATTGAATGATATTATTCAGACTGCAGTGTCGGCAGCTTTATCTGAACAAGAAAGAGATTTTGAAACTCATTTTGAAACTTTAGGAAAAAATGTTTTGCTAGTGAACTCTGATAATCCGGTTGAAACTTATAGTGAAGCTCAAATAACTGCAGGCGTTGAGTGTGTGGAGTCATAAGACGTGATGAAATCTTTGCCTGAATTTGATGGGCAAAAGAATAATTACGTTTCGTGGCGACAGGCGGCGCATATGGCCTACAACGTATTTAAAAATTTGAAAGGTAGTTCGAAGCACTACCAAGCTTTGGCCATAATTAGAAATAAAATCAGGGGTCCTGCCGACAGTATGTTGGCTTCATTTGGAATGGTGCTAAATTTCAAAGCAATTATTGCGCGCCTGGATTTGACGTACGCTGATAAGCGTCCGATTTACATAATCGAACAAGAGATGTCTACCCTTCAACAAGGTAGATTATCTGTTCTTCAATTCTTTGATGAAGTCGAGAAAAAACTAACATTGCTTACCAATAAAACGGTGATGACGTATGACCGGAATTTAGCTTCAACCATAAACGAAAAGTATAGGGGTGACGCACTCCGCGTTTTCATTTCAGGGCTCAAGAAGCCACTTTGTGACATTTTGTTTGCGTCTCGACCAAAAGATTTGCCATCAGCTCTTGCTTTGGCACAAGAAGTGGATTTAAACCACGCACGCTACATATTTGCCACAACATTTGCAAACAGAAGCGATGAGGTCTCAAAGCAAAAAGTTAACTTTGGAAACAAATTGAATAATGGTAGTCTACAAAAAAACCCGTACTATTATAAGAATAGGGAACTGGCTAATACCTTTGACCCTTCGAAAAAACTAGATCAGGCTGAACCGATGGATGTGGATGCTTCCACTAGAAGATTAGGAAATGCTAAGAATTACCAAGGAAAAATTTATCAATCGCAGCAGTATAGGACTAATACATCCCAAAACGCTAGGCAATACCAAACGCAATCTAAGAGGCCTGCAGGCTCAGACCGAAATATCGGTCCCAAATTTCAAAGGGTAAATCATATGGTCAACGACAAGGACAAGGAGGAAAATTATAATAACTATAATAACATAGCGCAGGGTGAGACCTCAGATATTGAAGAGAAGGATAGGGAAAAGTCAGCTCTCCCATGGATCAGTAGAACTATAGGCAGAGCAAAGGAGCATATTAAGTTATTAGTGGACACAGGTACCGCAAAAAATTATATAAAAAAATTAGACGAGCTTAAAAGCATCAGACCGGCGTCTTCTCCCTTTTTGGTTAAATCAATCCACGGATTTAATAAAATAACTGAAAAATGTAAAATAAATATTTTCGGCGTCGGGGTTAATGCTAAAATAGACCTCAGTAAAAAATTAATCAAATATAATTTGGGTATTGAAAAACTTCTATTCTTAGAGTGTGAATATGTAAATGTGTTAAAAATTCAAAAGGAAGAAATCTCAGAAGAGGTAAGGGAACAATTTATAAAGATGATTAAAAGCCAAAAGAAAGCGTTTGCAGATCCCAAGAAAAAACTTCCTTATAATACAAATATCGTGGCTACAATTCGAACTTCAGACCAAGACCCGGTCTACTCGAAATTGTATCCGTACCCAATGGGGGTAGCAAATTTTGTAAATGAGGAAATAAAACAACTCCTAAACGAGGGCATAATTACACCATCTAGGTCCCCTTATAACAATCCGGTATGGGTTGTTGATAAAAAGGGCACTGGTGATAAAGGGAATAGAAAGAAGCGACTTGTTTTGGATTTTAGAAAGCTTATTGCATAACCATTGATGATAAGTATCCCATTCCTAACGTTATGGTGATACGATTAAATTTAGGTAGGGCGCAATTTTTCACAACCCTAGATCTTAAATCAGGGTTTCACCAGATAGAATTAAAATAATGTGACAGAGAGAAAACCGCATTTGTAGTAAATAATGGTAAATATGAGTTTTGCCGTTTACCGTTTGGGCTCAAAAACGCACCTAGCATTTTTCAACGAGCCGTCGATGAGGTTTTAAGAGAAAAATAGGTAATTTCTGTCATGTTTATGTAGATGATGTAATTATATTTTCAGAATAAAAGAACATCACGTTCAGGATATCCAATCGGTATTAAAAGCCCTTTGTGATGCAAACATGAGAGTTTCGATCGAAAAATCGAAGTTTTTCAAAACGGAGGTTGAATACTTGGGCTTTCTAGTGTCTAGGGGTGGTATAAGAACGTGCACAGAAAAGCTAGAGGCGATTAAAAATTATAAACAACCGACAAATCTATATGCTGTTAGGTCATTTCTTGGACTAGCCAGATACTATAGGTGTTTATAAATGATTTTGCTACCATTGCAAGACCTTTAACGGATTTCCTTAAGGGAGAAAATGGTAAAATTAAAGCCAAACAATCAAGAAAAGTTCCAATTGAGTTAGATGCAAAGCAAATTCATGCTTTCAATAAGTTAAAAGAAATTTTAATGTCCGAGGATGTGATTTTAAGATATCCAAATTTTGGTAAGGATTTTGATTTAACAACAGACGCTTCAGCATATGGTTTGGGCGCAGTCCTTTCTCAAGAGGGAAGGCCAATAACTATGGTATCGAGAACTTTGAAAGACAGAGAGCTACACTTTGCAGCTAACGAAAAAGAATTACTTGCCATAGTATGGGCTTTAAAGAGTCTAAGGAATTATTTATATGGGGTAAAAAATCTTAACATATTTACTGATCACCAGCCACTAACTTTTGCGGTTTCGGACAGAAACACTAATGCAAAAATTAAACGATGGAAGGCTTTCATCGATGAACATAATGCGAAGTTGCATTATAAGCCAGGGAAAGAAAATTTCGTAGCGGACGCTTTATCCCTACAGCCTATTAATGCTTTAGAGGAGAATGCAACCTCAGACTGTGTGACTATACACAGCGAGGAATCTCTAACTTACGCAATTGAGACCACTGATAAGCCAGTCAATTGCTACAGAAATCAAATAATAATTGAGGAAGCTGAATACCCTTCGAAACACACTACTTTGCACGATATCGTTTAACTCGAATACAATAAAGTCAATGCTATCAAATTATTTCGGTATAGAAATTGCAAACTCCCCTCCACTTCATAGCACATCAAATGGTCAAGTGGAGCGTTCATAGCACTTTAGGAGAGATAGCCCGCTGTTTAAAAATTGAAAAGCAAATAGAGGATACAACCGAGCTTATTCTACTCGCTACAATAGAATATAACAAGGCCATACATTCGGTCACAAATAAATCTCCACTCAGTATTTTTCATTCTGAAATAGTAAAAGAAAATAAAGAGATAGCAGATAAGCTAATATTAGCTCGGGAAAATATGCTTCAACAGCACAATAAAGACAGTCATATAATATAGGTGATAAGGTTCTTGGAGATTAGGCAACAAATTAACCCCCCTTCATTCAGAGCAAATTATAGAGAAAGATTTAGGAACAACAGTCCTCATTAAAGGGAGGGTGGTCCATAAGAACAATCTTAGAAATAAATAACAAAACTAACACTTAGTTCATTTGTTTTTAGGTTGCTGTTATACTTGACCCTCTATGTCACGTACTCAACTGCAGAGATAATCGACTACAGCCATTCCGATTACATTCCGATATCAGACGGCGAAGTTATACTACGGGAGAAGTATGGACACCTAAAGCATGTAAAAAATGTAACGGAATATGCAATTTTGTTAGAAGAATCACAAAAACTTTTACCCATTTTTCCAACATCCTACATGACTAAGTTATTATAATCCGATTACGATCATATTCAAATATTGTTAGAAACTATAAACATTCGACACAGAGGTACTCGTAGCTTAAACTTTCTAGGAACAGCACTTAAAGTGGTAGCTGGAACACCACATTTTGACGACTTTCAAAAGGCAACAATAAAAATAGAGGAGTTAGTAGACGCCAACGGGCAACAAGGGCAAATAAATTCCCAATTACAGGAGCGAATGCATAATATAACAGATGTAGTAAACAAAATTGTAAAGGAAACTAAAAAGAAAAGCATCGATACTGGGCACCTTTTTGAAATGCTCATTTCGCGAAATAGAGCTACATATAATCATGCAGTTAGATAATGTCATTCTTTCAGTAACACTGGCAAAAATAGGTCTTTTGAATCCTTTAATGCTTGATCACTATGAAGTAAATTTACTAATTGAGAATGAGCACCTCACAAATACTACAATTACAGATTTAATGTTAGTTTCTAAGTTTATAGTACCACAGAATGGTGAAGTAATTATTTTTCTTATTAAATATCCAAAACCTAAATTACTTAGTTTGAAAGAAAATTTTGCCTTTTCCGGTTGTTCACAATAATACCATGCTATATTTGGAAGAAAATTCAGTAGCTTATTGCGGAAGAACTTCATACTCTGTAAACGATTGCGTTGGAACATCAAAACAATACTGTGAATTAACGCACAAAGAAAGTTGTACGCAGCAATTAACATCTGGGTCCAAGGCGCATTGCGGAAGAACCTTCAGCCATTTACCTTCAGTTAACGAGGTGATTGACGGCCTTGTCATTATAAATGACCTACCAGCAACAGTAACTGACGCCAATCGTGCTACCATTTTAATGAAAGGAACTTATGTGGTGACATTTGATAAGCGAATTCTTATTAATGACTCAAAGTACTTCAACAGGAACTCTATACCATCGAGAGCAGCTGAAGTTCCATTAAATGTAAAAATAAATTTCACCGGTTACAGAGAAATACTCAGTTTACCGTACCTGCAACATCATAGTAAAAAAAACAGACAACTTATTGAGAGCTTGTATTCAGATGTAACAATTCGATCCGCAATCACACTAAGCACCATATTGGGTATGATTATAATTGGCGCGCTGCTTTGCACATTTTATTGGAAACTCAAACAAAATAAAAAAGAACAATCTATACGAGCATTAGAAACCACAATTAACCAAGCATTGGGATGGACCGAGGACGACCCTCACTTGGCGGGGGAGGAGTTATAGTTAGCCGCTCCAACTGAATGCCGACAGCAGCGGTTCCTACAATATCGTGGGATACCGCGTATGCTGACGTTGCTAATTGAACATCTGCGCCCACCAGCATTCAGAAGCTTCATTACGCAGCCAGCATAGAAGTTATCGTAAGCCAATCCAACTGAATGTGAAACAGCAACGGTTTCAACAATATCGTGTGATACCGTTTTTGCTGACGTGGCGTTTCAGTGAACACCTGCAGCAAAAGTCCACAGCATCATCACAGGCCGCTCGCAGCAAAACCAGCAGCGATCACGTTCGCGTTATCTTTAAGGTTATCTTAGGGCTGTTGTAGTTTATAAGTTTTAGTTCTAAGATTGGACTCAATAAAGTAAGTCATTTACAATTACTTATACATTTACTTGTGCTAACACGCCGTGCTCTGTTTCTTCAAACACAAGTCATAAAATTACTGGTTGCGATCATTTTAAATCATTTAATATCCAACAGCGCTTCGAACATGTAAAGAAAGTTGGTGTTTGCATCAACTGCCTTTCAAAGGGGCATCAAATGGTTCAATGTATGTCTTCACACAGGTGCAAGGTTTGTTCAAAACAGCACCATAGTTTGCTTCACCGCGGACCTACTCCAAACCAACCTATCACAAATTCAGCATCCTCAATACGCAAGGCCGCAGTGCATACACACATGCACAACTCGTTATCAGACAACATAATCCTAGCAACAGCAAAGGTTTTAGTTCGTGATTCGCTGCGTGGGTACAAATTAGGCAATACCATGCTGGTCTCCTGTTCTCAGGTAAACTTCATTACTGAAGATTTTTCGCATAAACTCTCACTCCCTGAAATCAAAGAAAATATCGCAATCTAAGGCATTGGTAAGTCGTCAACGAATATAAAATACAAAACCTCCACTAACATCAAATCGCAAATGAACGAATTTGAACTTCCGCTAACACTTTCAGACAGATACAGAAATTGATGTGTCTTCCTGGAATATTCCAACTAACATTGCACTTGCCGACGACGAATTTAATTTATCAAAAAAAATCGATTTATTTTTGGGCACGGAAACTTTCTTCAGCCTTCTAGCAGGCGGTCAAATCAAACTTGGAAAAAACTTATCAATTTTGCAAAAAACATTGTTAGGATGGATTGTATCGGGACGTTACCAATCAACCAACAAATTTTCCCAATGTTCGTCTTTATTTACAGCCAATAAATCGCCTGATGCCAAACTGGAGAAGTTGTGAAAACTGGAGGAAGTTGCGGTCAATGCGGAGGCTTGGACTCGTGAACAAAACACCTGTGAACAATTGTACAAGGACACAGTTTCAAGGAATCCAGCTGGCAGAATAGTTGTGAAGCTGTCCCTCAAGGATGATCACTCGTGCTTAGGTGACTCGTACACCACAGCACTGAGAAGGCTTAACTCAGTAGAAAGTCGTTTGGGAAAGTCACCACACTTGCGGGAACAGTGCGTCATCTTCATGAATGAATATGAGTGTCTGGGATACATGAGCGTCGTGCTGAATCCAAACATGAGTGAACTGCATTACTATATTCCCCACCACTGTGTGTTGAAACCCTCAAGTACAACAACAAAACTTCGTGTCGTCTTTGATGCTTCTTGTCGAACCACAACACAAAAATCTCTAAATGATATTCAGATGGTTGGTCCCACAATCCAAAGTGAACTAATTGTTTTACTTTTTCGTTTCCGCCTATACAGATTTGCGCTGACAGCCGATATAGTCAAATTGTATAGGCAAGTACTAATGAACGAGAGCGATAGAAAATTCCAATACATTTTGTGGAGAAGCTCTCCAACTGAGGAAATTCGCACGTATCAACTCAATAGGGTAACCTACGGATTGGCTTCTGCACCATATTTGGCTGATCATCATCATGACCAATTTAAGGTCGGATCGAGTATCGTTAAATCATCATTTTACGTCGACGACTTGTTATGCGGAGCAGACACTTTAGCAGATCTTCAACATATTAAACAAGAGGTAACCGAATTGTTAGCTTTAGGTGGATTTGAGCTTTCAAAATGGCATTCTAATCACCATCGACTGAGGGAAGATAGTTCTGCGAAACGTCTCAATTTAGACGAATCCATTACAAGTGCACTGGGAATGCGATGGGACCAAACAGACGACAATCTATTGTTTTTTTTTCGAACCAAATAAAGGATCCGCGAGCCGTATAACAAAGCGCACCATCCTGTCAATAGCATCATCCTTGTTTGATACTCTTGGTTTGTTGGCCCCCGTTATTATAACATCTAAAATTCTGTTGCAGGAATTATGGCTTGTTAAATTTGATTGGGACGAATCCGTACCTCAGAATATTAATTCTGCTTGGACAGGTTTCCTCAACAACGTATCAGATCTCTCATCACTCAATGTGCAAAGGTATTGCCTTTCAACGGATATCCAGTCGTTTCAATTACATAGTTTCTGCGATGCTTCTATCCGAGCATACGGATGTGTAATATACATGCATATAGTTACAAAATCTGGCAGCACAATCGTTCGCATACTCACGGCAAAGTCCAGAGTAGCACCGATTAAGAAACAGTCGTTGCCAAAGCTGGAACTTTGTGGAGCCCTTCTCTTAGCACGTCTTTATGCAAAAATTAAGTCAATTTTTTCTAATAAACCTTTAAACGTCTTTCTCTGGACAGATTCCCAAGTGGTCTTGCACTGACTGAAGATGCACTCAATAACTCTGTCAACGTTCGTAGGAAATCGGGTTTCGGAAATTCAAGACCTAACTGCAGAGCCCCATTGGAGGCATGTGCCCACACACAGCAATCCTGCAGACATAGTTTCCAGAGGATGTATAGTGGAAGAGCTCCGCAAATCAATTTGGTACACTGGAGCCTAAAAACGAAAGCAATAACGTTGATATGGAAGTTATAGAAATCGAAAAACGGAAGTCGGCCTTCGCTGCAACCACATTCTGGAAGTCGTGAACCAGCGGAGTTCGTACACTGACTCTCTTCGATTAATCGCCTGGATGTTTCGATTTGTCAAAAAACTGCGACATGATAAATCCTTCGAATCAGGACCACTTTCGCCACAAGAGCTGCATCACGCTCTTCTTTGCATAATTTGGAATATCCAACATAATTATATCGCGAATGATATTCAGTTTTTACAGGAGAATTTAACTACAAATGGACAATTGCGTTTTTTGAACCCAAACTACTAAAGGTTGGTGGACGATTGAATCTGGCGGACATCCCTGAAGAGAGGAAACACCCATTACTGTTGCCAAGCAAGTGCGAATTGGTCATGAACTACGTGCGTCGTCTTAATCGAAAACATTACCATGCAGGGCCTAAACCGCTAGTGGCATTTATAAGATAAAAATTTTGGATCGTAAACGCAAGTGACGTAGCAAGGCGAGTGGTCAGATCGTGCATACATTGTGTACGTTACAAACCTAAACTGATGCAGCAAGTCATGGGGCATTTGCCAGTTTTTTCCGCATGCGTGCCCAAAGTCCAGTGGCCCGTGTATACTGCGATAAGTTTGTGGGTGACAGCCCTGGGCCTACAAAGAAGACCTCTGGTCCTCTTCTTATTGTAGTCCGGCCAATAACTCCAAGCCATTTTATCATTGGCGGCGCCTTACAAGCACTTCCGGAGCGAAACATTTCAACCAACCTAAGCAATTAACATAAATGGGAACAAATCATAGGCATCAAGCAAGCATTTTGGAAGCAATGGTCTCATGACTACATGAACAAGTTACAAGTACGTTTCAAATGGTTCGCAGACCGGCCACACATCGACAACAACACATTGGTTATCATCCATGTAGATAACTTGCCTCCTCAGAAATGGCCAATGGGAAGAATCGTCAATTGTATGACATTCGGACAGCAAAGGGAATCATTCGGCGCCCAATTCACAAGCTAGTACCTCTACCGGTTTGAAAATGTCTTTCAACGGGGCCGGGATGTTGGGTCACCTATTGCCAACCCCTGTATCCTTGAACATATGTTGTATGACCCATTTACTAATTATATACTTAAAATGTTCATGGTCAAGTATCTGAAGTCATTCACCCCAAATCCGTTAACATTTGTTTGCTTGCACTTGCCTTCGTACGTATGTATGTATATGCTCCCGCTATTAATTGTTTTCTCGATCATACATATGTACATGCGTACGTTTGTGCATTAGCTAGTCCCATTTAGCAATGCATTAAGCCTAGCATGTAAGCACGCCTACTGCAATGCTGCAATCCCATTTTTTGGTATTCCCTTTATTGCTAGCATGTATGTACATATGTATACTAAGTAAATATAGCTTCAAGTAGGTATGCACCTTTTGAATTGTTACAGGTACACATTAAGACAATAAGAACTTAGGTATACGAGTATATGAAGTATGTTAGCGGAATGGTTATTTAACATGAAATTGTATTAAGGAAAAGAATTGTAGAAAATAAAGTCTGTCTACTAGCTGACCGCCAAGGTGTTACAATCTGCCCAGATATCCACTTCGTCGTTTAATAGTTTCGCTTTTTGACCATTTGCGCGATTACAAAAAAAGCTTTGTAATCCTACAGGCTCTTTAAAAAGAAGCTTGTTAATATATATAGAGAAAGGGCGTTTTTTTGTTGAGAAATTAGTGTCCATGCTTTGAGAGGAGAAAGAGGAGTTGCTAAAAAAATGAGAAACTTTGGCCATATTTTTTTATCCGACTTCACATCCGAATCACTATTCATATGTATATATGTACCGAAGTGATGCAGGGAATGTAATATAATACATTCGGACCATTGTTTGCCTGCTTGCTTGCACTCACTAATGGATGGACTTACTTAAGATTTGCGTGATAAGTACAAACTGCTGACGATGTTACCGGTACCGCTATGCAGGAAACTCATCGAATCAGTACACAGCTGTAACTTAACTTATCCGAGGTTGAGGTTTTCGATTACTGCTTCTATGGTTTCGGCCAGTAAAATCCCCCCGCAAAGCTATAGTCGTGGTTATTATATCGTTTTAACTGGGCCAACTCTTGTTTTGGCCATAAGTAAATTTTAAGAAGACTCTCTTTAGTTTTGATCCTTAAATAGAAAGTAGCCGCATATGCCTTCTCTGAATCATCACTCGGTTGGCCAACAATGTATCCATCTCAGGATTCGGATAATGCCAATTTCTGCATAATCACCCATAAATGCTTGCCAAAGCTCCAAGGTGGCTGGGTTTACTGTCACATTTAAGTCTGTTCCCTCTAACCATATGTTTTGCATGAGGATTTTGACAACAATTATTATTGGTGCCAGCCATTCATCAAAAAGTTTCGCTCTTTTCGTGAGTACGTTGCATTCCTCTATCGGTTTTGCTATAAAGTAGAAGTGGTCAGAGTGTGCGTTTCACCTTATGCCTAGAGCCTTCACTGCGCTGGTATCACTGAATAAGTGAGACTTTTGTATACCTTTCTGAATTGTACTGCAATTCTAAGTCCATTTTCGTAATGGAAATCCCGCCGATTGTATTACGTACGATATTTCGTCTCGAGTTCTTATCGCCGATTCGATGCTGTGACTGCCTGCATGCACATTGCCCACGTACATGCATTTCTTTAAAATATATCTCCACATCATCGGCTAATTGATGTAATGTCCTTATTGCGAGATAACGAGCACAGTTTATGCCGCAGGTTACAGTCTTCAACTCATACAGAATGATAGGTTCCTTCGGGCTTCTGCGAAAAACGATTCGCTGATACTTGATGTGAGTATCGTTTACCAAAATTTGCCGATAAATCTTTTCGATATCGCTATTGAAGATGTATTTAAATAGTCTCCAGAGGAGGATCAGGATGGTTAAGTCAGCTTGTAGTACGGGACCAGGAAAAAGCACGTCGTCTAAACTTATGCCATTAGCGGATGAACATGAGCTGAATAGTACTCGTAACTTTGTTGAGATACTTTCTTCCTTCAAAACAGAATGGTGTGGTAAGAAGTAGCAGTCTGGAGGGAGCTGGTACGTTGGTGTGGGTTTTTGACATATGCCTTAATGTCTCGTATTCCACGACTACTCTCTTGCACCCCTTTTGTAAATTAGGATTTTTCGCTGGGCGCGTCTCGTTGCGGAAGAACAGATTTTGATTGATGGTCCTTGGCAGAGTTTTTTAGGATAATCTGGCCTGAATGGCAGATAAACCACATATTTCCCCTCGTTAGTCCGTTCGGTTGTCGTTTTGAAGAGATTCTCGCAGTATGCATCATCCTCATTTCGAACTCTCACGAACCACACACTGTTTCTTGGGCAAGAAGCGTATTTAGTACGTTCTTCTTCGTGCCGCCTAAAATGATTTGTGCGGAGATATTTCCATCGGGAACCAGGTTTGTTTATGAAGAACCTTTTATCCGCTAGCATTAAGTCTGGAAATGCTTGCTGTATCATTGCGCTTACTTGGCTAGTCGGCAGATTGTTTATGCCAGAGACTTGGGCGTTTTGACGGCAGGTTGATTCTCCGTTTGAGTCTCTCAGTAATGAAAGAGCACTCGGATCCGGAATAAATTAGGGCTCTGGCTGAAAAATTAGTGTCATTGTAATTGATATTGACTCGTGCTGTACCTAGTAACACGCCAATATTCAAATTAGCATAGCATGAGTTCACATTTTTAATAATTTTAGCATTGCCTTTTGCAGATTCTCGTCGCCACCGTGCCTGTGTTGAGGTAAAGGGTATATCGTCTGCAAGGTTCGGAGTTCTCCTAGAAGCAGTTGCTTTTGGCTGAATTGCTTGAGTGTGGGGCAACGTATGATGTATTGAGTGACACGCGGTGCAATTGAATGAGCTGGTGCATCTTCACCGTGTGCCAAGCTGATAAGCAATTCAAGCTACATTATTGCTCTTAATATACTCTATTCTTTTTTCCGGCATTAATTTTCTGATAATTGCATCCCAGTTGGAAATGTCAATTTAATGACATTGAAGCGATGAGGTGCTATTATTAATGTCGCGTTGCATTTACAGCTACCGCATTCACTCTCAACTGCCTTTAAATTGAATAAAATTTTCAACTGTGTGTTGACTAAGATACGCTTATTTTCGTATTTCTCTATTAAATTCTTCCAGGCTGTTGTAAAATCTTCGCACAACTTATTTTGCTTGCACTTGAGTTTTTTGGTTGATATGAAATAATTTCTCAACCGGGGTTGGCCCGGTTTATTTGAAATATATATGGCCGTAAACATGTCTATAAACGATGGCCATGAGAGATAATCTCCTTTGAAGACATCCAACAATGGTTTATTTTGTGATAATTACTGAAAATTACAATGTGTTTTTGTGTGGACAAATCACCTCTGATGTGGCTTGGTAGCTGCTGCAGGTAATAAAAATGCGATCACTCGTCCTTGGTCTTCCAATGTGAAGTAAAGGTGCGCAACAAACCTAAATCTTTTTGAACAGCCGAACTGTAAGCTTTTGATGAGTTTCCCCTCAAATCCGTTCATAGTTAGGTGGGCGCGTATTTGTACGGTACACTGTGCTAGTGTGAGTGTTTATATGCACTACTCACAATATTGAGATGGTGTCAAATATTTAAAACGCGTGCATTAGGTTGGCACCCAATATTTAGGCCAGAACCCTAAACATACCGGCCACCTTGCGGTACGAAATATTTAAACGCGTGCATTAGGGTGACACCCAATATTTAGGCCGGAAGCCTAAACACATCCTATGGTATTTTTATTTCATTTGCTTTAAGTTTTAGCTTTAATGTGTATATTTTAACTGTATTTGTGAGAAATTGTATGTTTTATTTAGTTTTAAGACGGGTTTTTTCACGACCGCACTAATGCAATTTTGGTATTTTTAATTAGAAAATTGCCCTAAGACTTTAGAGGGATTTAAAGTGAGAATAGTGATCTCTTGAGCGGTCGTAAAGCAAGTTTGTCCTCCTATCCAAGAATGGATTACATCACTCCGCACCGCCATATACCTTTTTCGAACTAGGTTACAATAGTTAATTTAAAAGTTACAATAGTTAACTTTAAAGTTTATAAAGAGTTCAATGTTAACATTTCCCGATTTACTGATGTTAGAGTAAATGCATTTACAAGTCAATATTTTCATGATATTAAACAGATTTACATAAGAAAAAATTAAATGGATGAATATTTAAAGTCGATGAAATTCGAAATCATGTTCTCAACATTCAGAATTTATATCGTGATAAGATTGTTTGTTTGTAAACTGTTAAAGAATGATATTTTCATATTTTTGTAGAAACAGTCAAGTTTGAGAAGCTTGTACTCAAATTAAGTACTTGAAATGGAAGACTCAATATGAAGTTTGTCAAGAAAGTAAATGAGCACATTTTTAAGAGAAACCTTTACATAAGTAATCATAATGAGTCTTCGGAAAATTCTCAATACACATTAAGAAAAGAATTAATGTGAAATACATTTTATATATGACATTAATAGCTGGATAGTCCGAAATATGTTGGCCGAAACCAAATAGTGTCCTAGCTGTCATGCCGTTCCAAAATAGTTTAGAACTAGAAGAAACTTGAATTCTCCTTTTTTTGATCCGCGGGCAAACCCTTTGAAATATTTAGTAAGTACACTTGGTTGTAGCCATTCAACTATTGTTCGTCCTTTACAAAAAAAGAGAGAATAGCGATGTGTTGGAGCGTAAAAAGGGATCAGATCGTCGTCGAAAGTCAACTGAGACCGCTTTAAAAGTGCACTTTTTATAAGGGCGGAGATGCAAAATTTTCATAAAGTAGATTTAAGTGTCGAAACCATACGCTGACGGCTAAGATATGTGGGCTTATATGGAAGACGACCTGCCAAAAAGCCACTATTAACACACAAAATTAAGGCTGTACGAATTTCTTGGGCTAAAAAGTACCAAAATCGGGATCAAAATAATTGGCAACAGATTATGGTTAAGTTTCCTCAAAGTCAAATGAGTTGGGGGTGCTTTTCATACCATGTTTTGGGCCTCTATACCTTGTTGATGGAATAGTGAATGCACAAAAATATGCGACAGTGGTTAACAATTTTTTAGTACCCGCAATTGAAGAGCATTATTCTTATACGGATCGCCTAATCTTCCAGGATGACTCAGCATCATGCCATCGTGCAAAATGGGTAAGTTTTGATTGGAAACAAATCTTGTATAATTTTTGAATTTTTATATTTAGTTGGCCAATACATTTAACGATCTGGGGACTTAGCGCTTGGATTGGCCTGGAAACTTGCCAGATTTAAACCTATTGAGCGCTTATGACACATAATGAAGTGCGAAGTTGCTAAACAGAAGCCAACAAATAAAAGTCAATTGATAAAGATTTTAGAACTGGTTTGGTATGGTCCCGTTATAAGAATTAAGTTCCTAGTGAATTCCATACCTTCAAGAATTAAGGCAGTTATTGAGGCTAAAGGAGGAACGACTCGTTATTAGGAAAGCCTATTGTGAAGTCTATATTTCTACCGTTAGTAGTCAAAATGATTTAGTCGCTTTAAGTTAACTTCACATTGTTTTCTTTAATTAATCTTGAATATCATCGAATGTAAATTTTTGTTAATTTTTTTAAATTAATTGGCTATTCCTTATAAAAACCATTTTCTAGAAAAACTTTTGTGGATAACTAATTTGCACTATGTTGCCAAACAAATAAAAATCACCCTAATATTCTAACTTTATAAACAAATTGCTCATGTGCTATTATTTCAATTATATTTGGTGGTGCATTTTTATTGACCGCAAGTGTATTTGACATGTGTTGGTTCGTGTTACCGGATTGTTTTAAAACTTTCAACAAACTTTTATTAAAAAAATAGAAATGTCAAAACTAAGGACCGGTACAGAAACTTGTGCATATTGAAAAACGCTCCATAACTGCATACAATTTTTTATTTTTTTCAAAATCATTTATTGTATCTTTCTTATGAGAAACTAACAACGATTTTTAATTCTTAAAGCTAAAATACATATTAACTCTTTGCTGCCACTGCATCAAATATCAAAATGGGCGAATGACATTGAGAAATGTGCTTTCTTTAGTAGTGAATTTCGTTATGAGGATATCAAACAAAAGTAAATCATTAAAGGGCACCTTAAGGGACGCCATAGTATAATTTATAGTCAATATCTTGAAAGATATTAGCATGGAATGCGTAATGGTGTGGCAATGCTATTTTTGATCTTGCAAACGCAAACGCAACTGCTTCTGTTATATGAGACTTGAATATTTTCTTCGATGTTGATTATTTTATTTCTTAATACTGTCGGAATAGCCGCAACGAAAAACAACTATTCAGTCTGTGAAACTTTAGTTTAGAGTTTTCTAGAGATATTAGGCAATAGAATAGATTGTGAGTTATATTTAGTAAAAATATTATTCACTGCTAATTAAAGTTCAAAATCGAATTTTGTTAAAAAACAAAAGTAAAGTAGTTCACTTCATACAGGTAATCTCCCGGTATAAAGTTTTGTTGCTGGGGCTTGCAGAGGGCAAGAATCGCCCTCTAAGTGAAAAAAATTGCAAACGATTTTGGTGACCGTCTCAGAATTTAATCATCTACTGGATTTATTATATAATATATCTCAGTAATATGGATGTATCAACATT
The DNA here is from genome assembly GCA_951828415.1 of Anomoia purmunda. Taxonomy (NCBI): domain Eukaryota; kingdom Metazoa; phylum Arthropoda; class Insecta; order Diptera; family Tephritidae; genus Anomoia; species Anomoia purmunda. The sequence continues at coordinate 49,230,409 of OX639994.1, forward strand.
GGCAAATGAAGTTGTTAAATTGGAAGAAAAAAATATTCTAGGTTTTAAGACGTGGCATATAACTTGAGACATTCTGTTAAAAGTATGCACAGCCGACAACTCCCGGGTCGTCTAACAGTAGATGCTGTAGTGACGGGTTAATGCGACATTCCAGAGCAACGCTATGCATTTAAGTACTTTTTAACCAGAGGGCCAGATATTTCATGCGATGATTCAAACCAGAACACTGTTCAAATTAAGTTAGTATGTGGTGGCATAATTTGCATGACAACGAACGGTCGAGTTAAAACAATTTTCCAACTAAGGTCAGGAACAGCGTCAACAATCTCCTTACATATAGTATTATCATCCCGTTGCACAATTTTTGAAATATTTTGATGCAAAACTTTTAACCTTCAACTGTTTTATGATCTAAAGTGATTTTTATTTATAAAAATCCCTAAGAATTTGACGTAATATCAAATCGATTCAGTTTATTGCGAAATTTTTTGGTTGATGTCTTAGAATAGAATGCCGATGGGAAAACAGTACCAATTGTTTTTTGTATATTAAAAAAATAAGTATGGGCCTAACAAATTAAAATTGATTCAGAACTTCGAGAGCCATTTCATTCAATTAATACAAAAAAATTAATTTGGGTGGCTTCTTATAAATTTGAAATCAATCAATCAATAAGTCACTAGCGCTATAACCGCCTAGGCGATTTTGACCAATTCTAGTAAAGCATGTCAGTCATTCCTTTGCTTTGCTAACTGACCAACTGGAGACACCAGGTGAACCTAAGTCATTTTCTACCCGGTCTTTCCTACGCGGAGGCGCCCTTCCTCTTCCTCTGCTACCACTACCGCGCCGAATACTTCATAATTTTTTTCCATCCGAACCACACGACCAAGCCAGCGTAGTCGCTGAATTTTAATTCGCTGTACTATGACACTGTTGTTATCAAGCTCATATAACTCATCGTCTTTGGTATTCGCCGTCGCAAAGACGCAAAGGCCTAAACATCTTCCGGAGTTACGGTTCAAGATAGAATTTTCGTCGGATTTCGAGGCTGACATTATTGTTGGTGTTAATGAAGGAAATGTAAAAATGAAGCCTCTCAATGGTTTTTAACTGTTGAAGTTAATGTTCTATCGGTATTGTTCTAAAAAGGAGCCACCAGCTAAGTTATTGTGAGATTTTACGATATCCATTATTGAGACAAAACAACATTCGTTGATTGAAAATTTTAGGACATTAATCCTTGCCACGGGCAGAAAGTTTATCGAAGAACTCACAAGAATCCGAACACAGCAAGTTGGCCTGCAGTTTTCAAAAGTTATAGTTGTATGTTGAGCAACAATCAAATACATTTTGGATAAAGGAACCGATCGAGTCTAGATAAGAGTCTCAAGCTGTTGCTTCCACCTGCTCATCAGCTCGTATACAATTCGTTTACAGAGGAAATGGACCAAGCTGAGTCATACATACATATATTGGTGCCTGGTATTTCAAAACGGGGCCACAAGAGCTAAATAATTTATTTCAAAAATATGTTAGAATTCATTAATTATATATGTATAAGTGCATATAATCAATCAATGAGGATATAACCATGTTTATGTGCATTATGTACATTATATTTTTGGTGAGCAAAACCTCAGAAAAAAGTTCTAATATAATACATTAGTAAATGAAGTATCATCTTGATAAAGCTAAGCAAAATGCAAATGAAACGATGTATGGGTTAAATATGTAAGACTCTTGAGGAGCAACAGTTAAATGCATTTTTGATACTCCATCCGATCGAGTCTAGATGGCAGTCAGTTGCGGGTCCAACGGCCAGCGAAGAACCAGATCCTAGGGCCCTTGTTTTGTGTTAAGGACTCATTTATATAGCGAGCCGCTTGCTCCAAGCCAGACTCTAATACTATGACAATGTGTGATTGGGTTAGTATGCCCATCTATCCCGGCAGCGAAACTGCGATTGCATGACAAGGCCATCATATTATTTTCTCATATTACTTTCACTGATTCTTGAAACCGTCCTGCCAATGTCACACAATGTTAAAGGTAATGCAAATTTGAATAGAAAAATAATCGAAGACGTAATTAATTGTCATTACTTGTCATCGGCGAGGCATCGAAGCAGAATGCTTTTCATTAGCTGCAGGGATGGCTTAGGTTCTCGTTGCTTTTGTGGCTGATTTGAGTATTGGAAATGATGGTAGCTTTTGGTAGAGCAACGTCAGTGGTTTTTTTTCATTGTGCAAGGAGTATAATAACACTTTTCAAATGTTGTATTCGACCATACCTATAAGCTCTATTACTAAGTTATTTCTCGGGTGCATTTTCATTAAATACGAGTATGTATTCGATGTTATTTATCCAACGAAATGTAATAAATTTAAAGTTATCATTATATGTTCTATGTTATTTAACCATTTAAGCATATTTAGTAAAAATATTGTTAAATATTCCTATAACTTAATCAAACATTTTCTTTAATTTTGTTCAAATTTTTAGAGTGCCCTTCAAGTCAACTGCATGAAAACTGGAGCGCTAATCAAAAAATTTCATTTAGACATTGGTACAGTTGTGGCTGTGTCCGGAAAGAAAAAATATTCCGAATTTTTCATTAACTTCTCTTCATTTTTAAATCCTGGTACTATTTACCGGTATGATTTTAAGGCACCAGAAGAACCATTAAAGATATTCCGTGAAATTGAACTACAGTTGGATAACTTTACGAAGTCTGATTACGAAATTAAACAAATATTCTACGACAGTTATGACGGGACAAAAATTCCCATGTTTATTATATACAAACATGTAGGAGGCATATTTCCGCGACCATGCCTACTTTATGGTTATGGAGGCTTTAATATAAGTTTACAGCCCTCGTTTTCTGTAACAGGCTTAATGTTCATGGACACATTTAATGGCATATTAGCTTACCCGAATTTACGTGGCGGAGGTGAATATGGCGAAAAATGGCATAACGCTGGACGCCTACTTAATAAACAGAACGTTTTTCATGATTTCCAAGCATCTGCGGAATTTCTTATTAATAATAAGTACACTACTAAGGACCGTCTAGTTATACAAGGAGGATCAAATGGAGGGTTGTTGGTAGGTGCTTGCATTAACCAACGACCTGATCTTTTCGGCGCGGCAGTGGCACAAGTGGGGTAAGTTCAAAGCACAATCTAAACTTAAATATTAGGGTTTAACATATTTTTAATCTCACTAGTGTTATGGATATGTTGCGCTTTCATTGTTTTACTATTGGACAAGCTTGGTGCTCGGATTATGGGAACCCTAATGAAAAGGAACATTTTCTTAATATATATAAATACTCACCTTTGCACAATGTGCACGTTCCAAAAATAAAATCCGAAGAATATCCTTCAACTTTGATTCTAACTGCTGATCATGATGACCGTGTGAGTCCGCTGCATTCTCTAAAATTTGCGGCAGCACTACAGGAAGCAGTACAAGATTCTATTCAAGAAAACCCTATTCTCCTACGGGTATATAGAAAAGCTGGACATGGTGCCGGCAAACCAACAACAAAGAGGATAGAAGAAGCTGCTGATATTCTCACTTTCATACGAAAAACTATAAACGTCGATGTTGCCAATTTCTAGCAATACGTTACTTTTTTTTAGTTTTATTTTAATTTTAAGTTTCAAATTATATATTGGTACAGTTAATAAAGTTATTAATGATTTCGAATTCAAAGCACATGCGATTAAGAAAACACCAAAAAAAAAAAAAAAATCAAGCGAGCACTCACCAATGAATTGCGGTAATGCTTCGCTGAATATTTTAAATATTTTTTCGTGCGTTGTTGGAGTTAAGTAATCAGAAATTACTGGGAGCTCTGGTTTTATCTTGGGGAAAAATAATGATAGTGATAACTATTAGACTGGAAAAAGGTATGGCAATGTCTACCTAAGGAGTAGATGAAAGTTAAATTAAAAAATTGTAAATATTTACTTTAGACTAGGTAAATCTGCGAATAAAATTTGTAGAAACTATCGGCTCAATTTTTCACAAACTCATTTCCTTCGTTTCCATTACCACATTTCGAATTGGTTGCATATAAACACGTGGAATTTTAAGACAAACACACTTGACCTCAATTGCCCATCATGAAGTCTTAGTCTTTGTACGCTTAAACCAGGGAAGAAAAGTATATTTTCTTAGCAGCCAGCCAAATAATGCAATCGCATTGCAATATGCTAAACTGCTTCTCAAATTTAATCACTTCCAATATATCAAATACTGCATAAATATTTTCTCGTATTACTTTCATTGATTGGCAGACTATTGATGGCAAACTCTTATCATAATGACGTAGGCATTACCTTTTGCCAATAAGTAATCTAGTGCCTATTGTTTTATTACTCTCACAAAATTTTGCATTACCTTGAGTGTAATATTGTGTTAGAGGTAATGGCAAATATTTTGCCATCACAGTTTAGTAGATAATCGTGTGGAAAACCAGGTACAAAAGTCAATGTTTATTTTTCGGAAACATATTGAATCAAGCGTTGTACGTGGCTAAGTAAGTATATTCAATTCATTTCATATCAGACAAATCAATAATTTTAATAAAATAATCGATTTATATCTGTTCAAAACAATAATTTGCGGCACATAATCACATACATACAATTAAGTCATAGCAGTACATTATATACTATCTTTTACTCGCGACTTCGCTTGCATGACTTTCGTCTTAACGTTATGAAATGTAACGGAAAAGAAAACAAATAATTTCACCAAGGTTTTTATATTTTTACTATCTAAAACAAAACGTAATCAAACGATGGTGACACTTATTTAGACGGCTCATTTTCATGAATAAATTTTTTTTAGCCTACTTCCTTTGAATCCCATGTCGTATATTTCCTTTAACTTAATAATCTAATTTTATTTACTTTTTGAAGTAGGTTGAAACCCCCTCCAGGGTATTTTCAAAATAAAACTTTCTTAAAACTCCTTCGTATTATACCCATATTTCAATATTTGATTAACATATAATTTTAATTGATTTTTTAAACCATCTCCAAAAATATTTTGGAAATTTTATGTTCACATATTTTTTTTAGTTTGACACATATTAGGTAGATTCGATTCGCCACTTCTCTGCTCGCGATGCCTAAGCTCCGCTCGCATTCGAACAAATTTGTGTGTACAAGTAACAACAACGATAGCGAGCTAGATTCGGCAATCGCGTGTACGGTGATACCTCATTAAACTGGTCGAACTCATTACATTAAGACCAGTTTTAAGCTGCATTACTTTGGAAACTCAAACAAAAACTGTGTTGATGCTAATTTATGCTAGATGCTTCACCGATTCACCGCTCGCTAACAGATGGCGAAACGAATACCGCTATCGTAAAATATGAGTTAATTTAACTAAATTGAGCTTTAATTTAATCTTCCTCAAAAACATTTTGGAAATGAAGTTTTATTAAACTCCTTTCGTTTAATATTCATATTGCAATAGTTTACTTCATCCATTTGTTTAAATAAATTTATCCTTTTAAATAGACGGCAAGCCCTTAAAAAGATTGGTTCCTTTGTAACAGATACATATAACTGTCTGCCTATATATGTATACATATGTATGTGTCAAATCCTACCTCAATCTATCTAGTCACAATCGATATGTGCTTTATCATATGAATCTTATAGTCATCTACATTCATATGATAAAGCATATATTAACCATGGTTATAAGCAACATATGTGCCAAATCTTATAAAAATATATCGAACATACAAACTTTCACATTATTATAAATGTTTGTTAGGATTTATATTTAGAAAAATTGCTTTAGTTTTGGAAACGTGGCAACTCTTTTATGAACAGTTTTCAAAATAGTTTGTACAAATATCTGTATGTATGTATACTTGAAATATTGTTTTTTGTATTTATGTAATTTTAAACCAGTGAGCAACTCCTACAAATTTATTCGATCCAAAGTTTTCCTAAACCTCTACCAGTCCAAACCAGTATTGTAACGCTTCATTTATCCTATAAATTTAGTGGAAATTAAATTTTTTTACTCTACTTTCTTTAAAAGAGCTCACTTAAACGTTTTCCTTTGATACCAGCATAGTAAAATTTCCGCTACCTTACCAATTAAATTGGATCAACGGTATTTAAGGGGTGGCAACCTTCTTTATCAAACATGTTTTCGTATAAACACTTTCGCTTCAGAGTAATACTGTAATATTTCAGTCCTTAAATATATTTTCATAATATAGTTTTTTAAGACTACATTTTTTTAACCTCATTACGTAGTACTGCCGTTAACTCAAGAAATAATTAATTTAATTTACTCTTTTAAGCAGGTGGGAACAAAACTGCTTCCAAAATAAAACTTTCTTAAAACTTTTTGTTTGAGACCCATATTTAAATATTTGATTTAACTTATCACAATGGTAAATAATTTTGAAATAGGTGGCAACCCTCTCCAACATTATTGTGGAAATTAAGCATTTTTTTATTTGTAGTTTGGCACCCATATTATAAAATATCGTTTAATCTTTTATTTAAATTAATATAAACATACACATATACTAACAGGTGGCAACCTCCTTTAAAAATATTTGGAAATAGTTGATCGAAAAAATGTTTAATATTTCAAAGAGTTGTTTATATATATTGATAACATATATGAATTTTGTTTACAGAGTTTTACGAAACTTTCTACTATCTAAGGAGGCGTTGCGCAAATCTCATTTAATTATGGATATTCTTCTATCAATGAAACCAACATTTCCAGTTGTTTCTAAGCCGAAGTAACATCAGACACCAGCAGCAGCTCGTGGCAATCGAAGCAACGGCAGAATAATTGTTATTTCTAAAATGAATAATTCATATGGGTGATTCACAAGGTGTCATAAATCATAAAGTAATAAAGTTTTAGATTTCCAAAGTTATGTTTTCAGATTGCATTGAAACAAATAATTAAAACTAAGCAATTTTGTATTTTTTAAATTGTATGACTTTATGACTTAAGGCAAATTATGACACCTTGCGAATCACCCAATTATATAATATTACCATTTCCTCATTTGAATAATACATATATATATATTTACAATTTTTTAAGACATTCTAACCAAAACATTTATTGGATTTCGAGGCTTGTATATTGGTGTTAACGCTGGCTTCCAGATAAACAAATTTAAATTGCGGTTCTATTCCAACTTAGACACTTCCTTACTTGTTCTAATTTTAATCGTTTTTTTATTTAAATGTACATCCATATGTACATGTGTAGTTGTGATATTTGATTCGAATGTGTATAAAAACTAGGCAAGCTTCCTGTTTAATAGTAATTTTTGTGTTTCTACCGAAAATTTTATTTTTTATTCCGTGCTGCGGCAACACTATTTGAGCATTACCGTTCTGGGAAGAGAAGTGTTGTTCTCTGATCCGCACCATTTTTCTAAGTTTTTTGCGATGAAGATCATGGAAGCGGGAATAAATGATATGTATAGCATCGAAGTGACCCCACCAGGTTCGCCTTCTCACTTCAGCTCACTCCCAAACGAATGTTCGAGAGCTACCAGAGGACACTTGGATGAAATCACATGGAATTCGAGAGCTGCGTGTACCGCATGACCAAGAATTCTTCTGGCCACTCCCAGGTGAATGGCGATCAGAGACTTTCCCCTCTTGCGTGGCCTTCTACATAAGGAACCATTCTCCCATCTTCGTGGCTCATTTAGCCCTGAGGTATTTCGATTTTTTTTTTGTCTAATGGCAACCGTTTTTGTGAAATCATCAGTTCTTGCCACCAAATGCCATAGTATGTTTCAATTACTTCCTTACTTACTTAATTGGCACTGTAACCGCTTAAGCGATTTTCTCCGAACTTCTCCTACAATTTGTGGTGCGCGTCTTGTTATTGTAACACGAATTGAGGGGCCTACTGTCTTAAGTCGACCCCGAACGGCAAAATGGCCGTCTGGCGTTTTAATTAAAAGATATAAATAATGGTAAGGTGGCTTGGTAGGATGGCAAAGATATTATAGAATGTCAAGCATCACCAAATGCTTGCGCAAACGACTTGATATAAAAGCGTATATGGTGACTGTTGTATATATCAATTTTTTATGTATATGTATATATACCCTTTTTATATCACGTCACTTTTTCGTGCCGAAAGGGGCAGTTCCACTTCATAAAAGGCGGGTGGCACAATTATACCACAGCAATCACATCAACACCACTGTCTTCCACAATCCACTGCATTGCAAGGTTAAATGACTAGCTTCGGCATGACCGAAGTCCCACTTCTGCACCTTCACACTCCCTCAACACGCACTGATAGGTGCCCCAATGCACACCACACAATTTACGCCCACATCTCACCACACATTACGCATCTGCCAATTGTACACACACACATATACTTATGCATATAATAGCCAAGAATGATAGAAACCCAGATTACGACAACGCCGGCAACGTACACGTCACAGCTGTTGCTGCTACAGGAATAGCTAGACAAAATGGAAGGTGATATCTGCGCTACAAATAACCCCCAAAATAAAACCCCTGATTTCCCTATATTCAGAGTGAGTTATATCGTTAAAATTTATATATATGTATATGGGTTTTGCTGAAAAATTTGTCCAGAACCGTACGAATAATATTTAAAATATAAAAAAATTTGTTTTTAACGGAGTCCAAATGTCGAGACACACATACGTACATATACAAGCTAATGCTGGCCACCAATCACAATTCCAAGGCGGTTGGATGGCTAAAATAGAACTGAACTTTATTCAACAAAATTTATTTTTATAATCAAGCTTTGATTACTTACTAAAAACGTACATATACATATACGAGTTCTTACTTGCTAGACTTATTTCTATACATCAAATAATGATAACCTAATCAAAAACTAGTGGGGGCCTCAGCTTGGTTGAGAAACGGCTAACATTGCGGCGGCAAGGCTTCCGCTTTAATTTGGTGCTGATGAAATGTGTTGTTGCAATTTTTGGAAATGATTGAAAAATGCTGATATTGTTTATTGTAAAATATTGCTGAGTTGGATTTTTGATTTTAGTCACAGCATTATTGTTTGTATATTTTGCTTCCTGTGCTAACTTACATACACATATACATAATTAAATTGTGAAAAATAATAATATTAAGATACTTATATACATATATGTATATATTTTTGCGCATATAAACATAAATTTATATACACAAATCTCTGATGGGATTATCTTCTGTGTTTCCAAACACAACCCCTAAACAATATTCAATATTCCTCTAAGCAGTAGCAGGATTGCATGAAATAAATAAGCAGCAGAAGAAAAAAACACACCACAACCCAAATAAGAAAAAATATCACGGGCAAATTTCAATATACATATAAGTAAGATTTTAAAGAACAAAAGAAATAGCACTCCCTCTTGCATATTTATGTATATACATACATATGTCAATAATAGGATAAAGTATCCTACATTATTCGGAAAAATCAAATAGCTATTTTCTTGACTCCCATCATCATTAACATGACTAAATATACATACATACATACAACCAAACATACATTACAGTCATCAGCAAACGCACTGCACATTTAACTACCTAAACGGAGGAGTTATTTGTCCCTTATACTTCGCTTTAAAAGTATAGACATAATTGAAATATCGACACGTTCATATACAACCCACGTACATACATATGGTTAATAACACAGTATATTAACGAGCCGCTCACAGAGGATAGATAACAAAATATCCAAGCCCAAAAATTCCTGAAAAGATCTACATAGAAGCTCTATAATACCTTAAGCCAGTAATCATAACCCTCATAAAGAAGCTTCAATAGATCGCAAATAAAGGGACGCTACAAAAGTAGACCGACAGTGACAGCAAACGACGCCATATTTTTCCCGCTCTTTTGACATTTCTCTTCAGTAAGGTTTGCCATTTCATCATGGAAAGATATACGATCCAACAATGAATCGAAATTATTAAAATTTACTACCGAAATTCAGAGTCAATGGCCTCAACTTTGAGAGCGCTATTTATGGTCGTCGTCATTTCCGGCTGAATGGCTTCGTCAATAAGCAAAATATGCGTTATTGGACAGCCAGCAATCCACACGTACTCCATGAGTCAACATTGCATCCCGAAAAAATTACGGTTTGGTGCGGTTTATGGGCCGGCGGCGACATTGGGCCGGTCTTCTTCCGTGATGATCAAGACCGGCACATTACTGTGAATGGAAATCGCTACCGCTCAATGATAACCGAATATTTTTGGCCCGAATTGGATGATATGGACTTGGACAATATTTGGTCCAAACAGGACGGCGCCACAATCCACAGCGAATGTCACAATCGATTTATTGAAAACCAAGTTTGGTGAACGTGCTATCTCACGAAATGGCCCAGTCAATTGGCCGCCTCGGTCGTGCGATTTGACGCCGTTAGGCTATTTCCTGTGGGGCTACGTCAAGCCTATGGTCTATGTCAACAAGCCAGCGACGATTGATGAACTTCGTACGAATATCGAACGTGAAATTGCAGCAGTATCGGCCGATTTATGCTTGAAAACCGTTGACAATTGGGTTCAGCGTCTGGACTTCTGCAAGCGTGCCCGTGGTGCATATGCAAAAGAAATCGAGTTACATACATAATGGCATAGAATGTACTTTCACAGGAATAAAGAATTTAATTCATATACCAAACCGTTTTTGTTTTATTTTTTTTGTACGTTTCTATTGCAAGACCCGATACTAGTTGAGAAAGAAAATTCAAATGTTGATGAAGAGAATGAAGAACCTCAAGATGTAATACTTTCCAAGGAACAAAATTTTACCGCGGGCTTGAAACCAGGTAAAACTCCTAACAATGTGGATAACTCAGATTCTAATGAAATGATCCTTTTAGAACAAAATGAGTTCCCCGATTCAGTTACTTATTCATCAGTAAAAATGAATTTGATTGCTTCCGGGCCTCTTCAACCGCGAGGAACTTTTCCAAAAGATCTTTACCAGAATAATCCCAGTTTCTCAGAGAAGTATTATACTGTGGCAACTAAATCAGCAACTAAGTAAGGCGGACGCCGTAGCCGAGTGTGAAGCGTGTGCGCGCTTCATTCGGTGGGTTCCAGGTTCGAAACCAGCTCGGGGCAAGTAACATTCAAAAATTAAAAAAAAAGTTTTTGCTAATAGCGGTCGCCCCTCGGCAGGCAACGGCAAACCTCCGAGTGAATTTCTGCCAAGGGAAGCCAGTTTATACACAAATCAACGAGGTATTTACTTATTTTACTGTTGTAAAATATCAATCTGATTCATGCTTAAAAAAACTTGTAATCGATTTTATACAGAAGAAGGGTATTGATTTTCAAAAATGTCGAGGTCAAGCATATGACGGTGCAGCAGTCAATCACAGATTAAGTTCCTCATGCACATTTTGTTCATTGTGGTAGTCATAACTTGAACCTTGTTTTGAAAGACGCAGTATCGTGCAAGAGAGAAATTGAAGAACTTTTCGAAACTGTTTAATCTGTGTACGACTTTTTTTTATGTCACAGTATAAGTCGTTGGGACCAACTACAAAGTGTTTACGAGAAAGGATCACAGACTTTCAAAGCCTTGAATTTGTGGCACACCATAAGCATAACGTGCATAGCAACCCTGCTGTTTCTGACAACTCTTAAATTGGATTCAGCAAAATATCATACGATCGAAACGTCACTTTTGTTCTAGAGCTTCTACTGACACACGTGTATTATATTCGGTTTAATTAATAACAATAAAGTTAATATCTATAAGTCTAAGTGTTTAATCTTGACTTTTATTCCACCGAGAAGCCACAAATTGGTGACCCCTCATTCGAAAATGCCTAACGAAAACCGAGCTTCAAAAGTTTTACTGGCAGAGCAACTTTCTCAGCCTCAGGAGCAAACAACCACCACGCTGCTTACAAGGGAATTGACGGAACTCGCAACAGTTTCAGTCAAAATACCACCCTTCTGGCACGCAAAGCCAGAACTATGGTTGGCTCAGGTAGAGTCTCAATTAATTGCGGCAGTGATTACAAACGACAATACCAAATATCACACAGTTATGGCGGCTATGAAAAGTAACGTCTTGGCGCAGATTAGTGATATTATTCTCAATCCTCCTAGCAACCACATGTATCAAAGCATTAAAGAACGCTTTATCTCACAGTTTCCCGATTCAGAACAGATACGTGTCAAAAAACTACTTTAAGAACTAGAGTTAGGCGATATGCGGCCATCACATCTTCTACGTGAAATTCGGAGTCTGTCTGGCAACGAGATCAACGATGGGATCATTAAATCAATCTGAATGAGCCGCCTACCCTCTAACATACGCTCTGTAATTTCAACAAGCACAGAACCACTCGCCAAGGTAGAGCTTCTTGCCGATAAAGTTTATGAGGTTAGGGACATGCCGCAGATACGAGCGATTGAAACACAACCAGCAGCATTGCACATGTTTTCACAAATCGCCGCTTTAAAAACTAGCCGTAGTTATCGCAACAGAAACAGAAGCCGCAGCAGGGGCACTCGTTGTCGGAACGAGCATCATCGCATCAGAAAGCGGAGGACCTGTTCTGGTATCACATGAAATTTGGAAACGAAGCAAAGCAGTGTCGTAAACCGTGCTCAAAAATTTTAAACTAAAAAAGCTATCGTCGATGGCGGGCAACGATAGTCTTATCAGAAAAAGCCGCCGTCTAATAATACACACATTTTTGGTAGACACCGGAGCCGAAGTTAGGTTTATCCCACCGACACAGTTACAGAGGAGGTATCCGGACAAACATTTTTTCCTATACGCTGCAAACAAATCGGCAATCAAAACATTCGGCGAAGAACATATGACATCAACCTAGGGCTGCGGCGACCTTTCGACTGGAACTTCATTGTCGCTGACGTATCGCAGGCCATTCTAGGCGCAGACATTTTGTCGCACTTCAACATATCGGTGAACATGAAGCAACGCAAGCTGATCGACGACACTACTAGCAATTGGTCAACCATTAATGAAAACCAACCATTCTAGAAATTACTGAGCGAGTTCAAGGGTATTACCATGGAGCATCGAGCATGTAAAAGCCTATCTCACGATATAACACACCACATTGTCACAAGAGGACCTCCGATTTTTTCAAAGTCAAGGCGTTTGTCACCCGAAAAACTTAAGGCTGCTAAAGCAGAAATAAAATATCTGTTGAATGCTGGCATTTGCCGCCCATCTCGAAGTCCATGGGTAAGTCGCCTTCACTTGACAAAAAAGAAAAATCGAGAGTGGAGGCCGTATTGAGACTTCCGTAGGTTGAATACCATCACAGAACGAGATCGTTATCCCTTGCCGCACTTGCACGACTATACACTCAATTTACATGGGTGTAGCATTTTTTCTACACTCGACTTACGACGCGCTTACCACAATATTCTAGTCGAACCAACTGGCATTCCAAAGACAGCAATTACTACGCTATTTGGCATGTACGAATTCGTTTACATGTGCTTCGGTCTGAGGAATGCCAGCCAAACTTTCCAACGCTTTATGGACAATATTCAACTCGCTTTGCTGGAAGGTACGACGCGGTTCATGCTTTGAAACAGAGGTTTTGCGGTGATCTCAAATGTTTAACCCAGATAATATTGAAACGCCGCGTTGGGGATTCAGAAAAAAATCGAGAATTTTGATTTTGTGTGCCTTCTTGTTCTTCAAGATGAATTTTTGAAAAAAATTAATTTACCTTCAAACCAATTGCAGTCGGAAAAAATTGATCTTATTTTCGCACGTGATCAATTGCAAAAGGCCTTGCTAGGTATAAATAAGCTGAGGGTTTGATCCATTATTTCGAGATGTTTCAACAATATGCGATGTGTGGAAAATACCAAAAAAGTGTGGATAAAAGATCACGTAAGGTCAAGAGTTCCTTCGATGAACTGCTCCAAGATGAAAGGTTTAATGACCTTGAACAGCGCTTCCGAGTTACAATTTTCTATCCGATGATTGGTACCATATCTTCGCAACTTGAAAATAGATTTGCTGGAATGAAAGATGTTGTGGATGACTATCGAGTGTTACAACCACAGTTCCTAGCACATGCTTCTAATAAATATTTAGAGCAAAAATCTGATGAGTTCTCAAAAAAAATTTCGGATGACGTATCGTCTTCATTTTCCTCTGAATTGCTTTCTATCAGATCTACGTTTCAGAAAGAAGTTATCTTTATGAAAGATGTCAAAGAGTTGGCTCAGTTCTTGATTATTCAGAACTGTCTTCGAGTTATGCAGATGTTTGCACGGTTCTTTGTATGTTTCTCACAATTGCCGTCACTATGGCAAAAGCTGAGCGAACTTTTTCAAAATTAGAATTTATCAATAATTACTTACGAAGCACGAGAAAGGCTGAGCAACTATTATCCATTGAGAATTACTGCTTTTAATAAAGTGATCTAAAAATTTGTTTCCGTGAAATCAAGGAAACAGAATTTCCAGTAGGTACTCTAGTTATGGCACTTATCTCTATTGTATAAGCAACAATTAATGAATAGTGTATATCATACTTATAGGTGTATATAAAATAGGGTATTAATTGTATTCTATGAATTGTACATCATAACTAAATATGAGTAATTGCCCATTAAAAAAAATTTCATTTTTAATTTTTGAAAAAATTGTTTATTTTGTTCTGCCCCAAGGCGACCACACCGCAAGTTCCGGCCCTGACAGTCCACAAAGCCAGAGGGGTATTTGCATTTATAAAAGTATATTAAGCTAACTGTTTGAAACCAATACATCCTTTTACTATTTCCAGTTGTAGGGGAATGTTGGGAATAGTTAATCGGAATACTCCATTTCATGTCACAGAACAGTTTTATCCTCTTAAAATAAATATACCCCTTCAAAACAGTGTGAAGCCAACTTTTCGATGTTTATGTCAATATTTCTACTGTCCATATGTACATTATTTCTCGGCCTGTTTTTTATTAAATGATATGAGCTCAGAAATTAATATTATCGTTTATTTCTACTGTCTTTCCAGCACCTTTGTTATTTCGCACTGGCTTTTTAACGTAGAGAAACTGTTTTGCGCTTTATAAATAAACTGTTAAATCGGTATAATATTTTGGTACTGTATTACCGTTTGCTGATGAAGTTGGTGATTAGCAAACTCTTACCTTTCGACGACTTGATACAAAATAAAGTGTACGTGAGTCATGAAGATACGAGGGGTGTCGCACATTGGGGTAAAATGTGTCGATTTTGGAGATTAATTCAAAAATCAAATTTCAAGGTATCGGGTGTTTTTTTTACAGGTTTGTTTTTCGAATAGAGATAAAACTGGCATTTTGTGGTCAAATCTGGCAACTCTAATGTCATTTATGTTCAGTTTGGTTTGCCATTTCATCATGAACAGGTTGACAAAAGAACAACGCTTGCAAATCGTGCAAATTTATTTCGAAAATAATGGTTCAGTTCGCGAAGTTTACCGCGAGCTCCGTCAATTTTATGGTCGACATAATCGTCCATCAGAGCAATTAATTCGGTTAACCATGGATCGTTTTCGCACTACGTTTACTCTATGTGATAATACGCATCCGCAGAGACGTCGAACAGTGCGCACCGAAGAAACAATTGCCGCTGTAGAGCAAAGTGTTGAAGAGGACCCGAATGAATCGATTCGCCACCGTGCACAGCAATTGGAGCTTTGTCCATCAACTTTATGGAAGATTTTGCGCAAAGATCTTGGCTTGCGACCTTACAAGATCCAGCTTGTGCAAGAATTAAAGCCGCGAGACCATGCAATGCGTCGTGATTTTGGTGTATGGGCCGAAAATGAGATTGATCTCGATGCTGATTTTCATCGCAAAATTTTGTTCAGTGATGAGGCTCATTTTTGGTTGAATGGCTACGTCAACAAGCAAAATTGCCGCATTTGGAGTGAAGAGAATCCACATGAGACCCTTGAAACGCCATTACATCCACAAAAACTGACTGTTTGGTGTGCTCTATGGGCTGGTGGAGTCATTGGGCCATACTTCTTCCGCAATAATGCTGGAGAGGCAGTTACCGTTAATGGAGACCGGTATAGAGCCATGATAACCGACTATTTTGTTCCCGAATTGGATGGCATGAATGTGGATGAGTTGTGGTTCCAACAAGACGGCGCTACATGCCACACAGCGCACGTCACAATCGATTTATTGAAGGAAACATTCGATGAGCGCATAATTTCGCGGAATGGACCTGTAAATTGGCCACCAAGATCGTGTGATTTGACACCATTGGATTATTTTCTTTGGGGATATGTGAAGTCGCTCGTCTACGCCAACAAACCAGAAACGTTAGGGGAATTGGAAGCCAACATTCGTGGCGTTATTGCCGACATATGGCCCCATATGCTCGAAAAAGTGGTTGAAAATTGGACCTGTAGAATTGGCTTTATTCGAGCCAGCCGCGGCGGCCACATGCCCGAAATCATATTTAAACATTAATGGCATAAAATTATCCTTCCAATAAAGCCAAATTGATGGACCTTAAAACGATTTTCTTGTGTTTTATTTCAATTCGAAGTTCTATACCCCTAAAAAAACACCCGATACAAGTAACGAAAGGTGATAAAACTCTCTATCACTAACTGAACAAATATTTGGCAAAAAAATTACAGTTTTCTTGTAATATTCTCTGAAAATTGCAAGTTTATTTCTTTTTGTGTGTGCACAGTGATATACGTGATTTTTTTCATTTTTCGAAATTGTTTATTTTTTTTAACTGGGAAAATCTAGAGAAAATTGTAATGGAGCCTTCTTGTTCAGGTGATTTAGTAAATACAAAGTGTTTCCATTTGTGTTTTTACGTGTCCCTAAGTATTTAAATTTTTTTTTTGCGCGAAAGTCTTAAAATATGGGGATTTCGACCTTATATGCAGACATATGTATAGTTGTGAGTTAAGCGGGGTAAAGCTAATCCTGTTTTATTTCTATAATCTATGGCTACTGTAGTTTCTTTTTGCAAAAAAAAAAGTTGCGCACTTTCTCAGTATATGCATTTCTTTATGCGAACTGCCAGGGCAAATATACACGAATTTCTCAAGCAGAAGAAGAAAAAATACAGCAATCCCAAAAACAAAAGGGTTGTTATTGCTTTTGTTGTTCAATGGATGCCTGTTTGCTTTGTTTACACCCTGCGTTACGATAAGCGACAGATTAAATGCATAACTAACATGGTAAAAGGGATACCGATATTGACTACATTTAAAGAGGTTAAAAATATTATTATCTTCCTTATAGGAACCAATTCTAATGTAATTTGGACTACTCGTCAAAGTCTTTATGACATAATGAAAAACTCTGGCTGTGATAAATTTAATGAAAAATTTGTATTTTTAAAAGAGCAATTGAAAGAGCGTATTGAGCCATCTGATGAATTTATAAAAGAGTTTGATGACAGGATAAAAACGTTTATTAGTAAATTTAAAATTCGTTGGAGCAGAGCCAATAGGCATGAAGAGCGTTTCCTTAGAGTAAACCAAAGTTGGCTGAATTCTTCGATAGGTTTCACAAATTCGCAAGGAATGAAACGTGGCCGCAAAGAACTTTCATTTGAAGAATCCAATGAGAAAACGAAGAAAAAAAAGTAAATTTTTAAGAGATAGTGTGCCTTTGCCTTTATTAGCTTATGCTGCACAAATGAGCTTTAGAGCTTCAGGGCAAGTGGAAGCGTCAAAGAGAGCGAAAAAATATCATAAGAGTATTGCCAAATCGTCACTATCAAAGCAAATGCCCAAAGAAAACGCTTTATTTGTTTTGGTGGAAGCAAAGTTATCTCGACAACAGTACAATGTTATAAGGCAATCTGCTCCAGATAGGTTTCCTTGCTATTCATATGTCCAATCAGCAAAAAAGGATTGTTATCCTAGACGTGAGAGCATGCATTTTTGCGAGACTTCAGCACAAGTAAGCTTGCAAGCCTTTTTAGATCATACCACTGAGCGTATAACCTTAGCCCAAAATAACGTAATTGAAACATTGAACGATGAGGTAATGACGAATTTATGCCTGTACACTAAGTGGGGCTTCGATGGAAGCTTTGGACACAGCTCATATAAGCAAGCATACCATAATCCAGATGCAAATGATTCATCAGTTTTCATCACCTGCATTGTTCCAATCAGGTTGATTTGTGGAAGCAAAATTATACGGCAAAATCCGCGCCCAGCTTCTACCAGGTTCTGCAGGCCTTTAAAAGTTGAATTTGTAAAAGAGTCCATAGCTGTTTCTAGAACTAAAAACGACAGAGTTGGTATAAAAATACGAAATCTCGTTAATTCGGTTCTACCTTATGGAAATAAATATTTGGAAGTTAAACACACTTTAATTTTATCTATGGTTGATGGAAAAGTATGCAACGCATTAACAGAAACAATATCTACACTAAAATGTTATTTATGTGGAGCTAGCTCGAAAGATTTTAATAAAATTGATGAAATGGTGAAGAAAGTTGTAAAAACAGAAAATTTAAAATTTGGTCTTTCAATACTTCACGGGTCTGAATGTCTGCTCTACTTGTCGTATAAATTGTCTATAAAAAAGTGACAAGCTCGAACAGAAAGCGAGAAACTATTAGTTTCGGAAAATAAAGCACGCATTCAAAAAGAGTTTAAAGATAAAATTGGTCTGATTGTTGACCAACCGAAACCTGGCTTTGGGAATTCTAACGATGGCAACACTGCTAGGCATTTCTTTCAAAATCCCGAGATGTCAGCAGCAATTACTAAAGTTGACATAAATTTGATTAAAAAAATGCATACAATTGTCGTAGTTGTGTCTAGTGGGCACGATATTGAGGTACAGAAGTTTCGTGACTACGTTTTAAATACTGGAAAATATTTCGTTGAATGTTATCCTTGGTATAACACTTTGCAAATATTTTATCCAAGGACCAGAGATAATATCCCACGCTCTATTGTCAATCGGACAATTATCAGAAGAAGCTCAGGAAGCTCGAAACAAAGATTTTAAGAGTTTTGGAAAACATTTTTCTCGCAAATGCAGCAGAAAAAAAGCAAATGAAGACATGTTTAATAGACTTTTAATCAGTTCTGACCCCGTTATATCAACCACAAGAAAATTACCATGATCATGAATATGATTATAGTGGTGAAGAAACAGTTTATATATTTTAAATAAAATTTGAAGCTTAAATAAATAAAAAATTTTGAAACCCAATGTTCACCATATTTTGTTTTTTTATGATATAAAAAAAAACAATCAAAAAACTCGAAATGCATTATTTTTTTACTTCTTTATGATTAATTAACTAAAAAAAAAACTTTTCCATAGCTAGAAGGCTTGTGGGAATTAATCTCCATTTTGAGCACCATTTACCCCACTGTGTGTCGGTAGGGCAGGGTGAGGGTAGGCGTTGAGTTTATTAGTAATAATTAAAAACATACCTATTTGTTCATATCAGCTGAATGATGAAAATATTCAAAACCAAAATATAAATAATAGAAGAAACAAATGTATGGAAGCTTGGCGTGCGGAAACTCAGTCATCAGGTTAATTTATAGCTCTAAGGTTTTTTCGTAAAGGGCAACTTAAAGAACAAATTTTGTTTGTTTACTTATTCATTATTCCGTTCTGTAATAAATAATTTTACCTAAGTGAAGAATTAAGTATTTTACCAATTACAAAATACTTGGATTGCATTGAAACAAATAATTAAACCAAAGCCATTTTTTATTTTTTAAATTTTTTGAGTTATGATAATATTACCAACGTGGGAGTATAATATAACAATGAATTGCAAAAATTTAAATTTGACTAAAAGCGATGGGACTTCCACTCACATCCTCTAGAATGCCACTTGTGCGTGAAATTTATGTGAATTGAGAGTTCTGCCAATAAGGTTAACACATACATGAGGATTGCCCCTGTAATAAGAATTTATAAGCACAAAAATTCAAATATCTCGATTTGAATGTAGTTCTCTATATTTGCTAATAGGGGTCCTTAGTGCATATAACAGAAGCCTCAGAACTGCGCAAAGTCGAGTTTCCTATCTTTTACGCATGTTGCAAATGGGCGCTGGCAAAACAGCTGAGACAGCAACGTTGCACTGGATTTTTACTTAGCTCGGTTTTGATAAGATAAGTCTTTAATAAACCTCAAATTTGTGTCAAATAACATGGACGGAAAGTAAGTTTAATTATTTGTAAAAGTGTTATTAATCGTCATTATAAAGTGCAGCTGCAACTAGCTTTAACTTTAAATTTTATCAATACAGGCGGTCTGACTGAAGCTAAATTTGAAATTTACTCCGCGAATAAAAAAGAAAATAATAATAATAAAACGAATCAATCCAACTTAAAAAAACTACTACTATTCAGCGAAAACACTATTAGAAACTTTGTGATGCTGTCAAAGGCTCTTGGTGGCGATGTCTAAGTTGGAAGTCGACATGCTCAGTTTTTACCCTACTCTACCATGATCTTATGCCTTAAATCGTTCCAGAGATCCCTCATACAAATTTCCTCTTACCTTTCTAAATAACCTTATTGTCCAGGAACACCAAACACCTAACAAATTCATTATTACCTTATAAATTCACAATTTATTTAAATAATTCAAATCACCTATAACTAACATACTCATGATTATTTCATTGCATTAACTTTATAACAACAATTATTTTATATGCGTGGTGTGAGCTAATTTAACATTTCCATAACGTAATAATGTTTAAATCAATAGTAAATAAATGGTACGAAAAATTATGCCGGCCACTGTGCCGATCTCTGCGCACTAGCGTTCGAGCTTTTCACTGACCGAAAGAGTTTAAGCAAATCAATGGGGTTGTTGCCGTTCAGTTTTCTTTTTTTTGTATTTCTTTACGTTACGTTAAAATAATTATGTTGAGAATTCTTATTATCTCATATATATGTATGTATGTATATCTTTGTTTACGCCGGCAGCGTAAATAATTTCTAACCGCGAAATATTCCGGTTCACCGTATTTCCCGCCGGATAATTCCTTTTGTTAATTTTTCCATTTACTTCCCATCCAATAAAATTGCGGTTGACGGCAACCTAAATTCACTTTGTCTCAGGATCTCTGAAGCGACACTCATCAACTACCACTTCACACCACAAGGTAAATCCATTATTGTGTATCTACATACATACATTTGATAAATTCTAATTGAATTAAACCAAAACAAATCTTTTCATTTATTTACAAAATTTCCAACTGTGCGTCTGGACTGTCCCCTTGGGAGACACGACACACATTTGGTCCTTCGAGCCGGATGTTTTGCATCAATATCTTGGATACTATTACAATGGGCGCAAGCCATACAGACAAATTTGGATTAACGATAACCAGTCGAAATATCAGCGCATCGTCTTTCGGGCAAACCCGAACGAATCAACGAGCCTATATGAATTAAAGACGGTTTCATTTGGAATAAACTGTGACGTAGAAAGCTCGCATCGAATAGCAGCTAATATTCTGCGAAAATGCATGTACGTAGATGACGTACCATAAAGGCAAGGGACGAAATTTCTGCGCTACTGCGGTCAGCAGGTTTTCCCTTACGAAAATGGACGGCCAACTGCGAGGATGTAATAGCAGACATTCCAAAAAAGGATCTACTAAGCGAAGAGGTTTTGGAATTCGAAGACACCAGCACAGTTAAGGCTCTTGGAATAATATGGAACGCCCATTCGGATTTTTTTTACTTCTTAACAAGACCAATGGAGCATAGTGACACAATCACTAAAAGGTCGATATTATCCTCCATCGCCAAGCTGTTCGATCCGCTAGGATAACTTGCGCCCATTGTAATAGTAGCCAAGATATTGATGCAAAATATTTGGCTGGAAGGCACAGAGTGGGATAAACCTGTGTCCTCAACTACTTTAGAAAAATGGCAAAATTTTACCAAACACTACCGCGAGATAGAGATGATCAAGATACCGCGCTGGGTTTATTTTTCTCCCGCCCATGACTTCGAAGTACATGGCTTCTGCGATGCTTCAGAAAAAGCGTATGCGGCTACGGCTACAAAAGTTGCTCCAGTTAAATCTATTTCCCTACGCCGATTAGAACTCTGCGGCGCGGTATTGCTCGCCGAAAGCATTGAGTCGGTACTTGGCAACCTACCTTTAGGACAGGCACAAGTACATTTATGGACCGATTCCACAATTGTGCTTCCATGGATACTCAAACCTCTATGTTCGTGGTCAACATTCTTAGCACATCGTATAACAAAAATTGTCGACAAAGTCGGAAATACGGACTGGCTTCAAGTGGAGTCGGCATCAAATCCAGCAGATATGGCAAACAGAGGAGTTCTCTTCTACGAACTAGTCGACAACAGTGTGTGGTGGCATGGCCCTTCTTGGTTGCAAGCAGACAAGGAAAATTGGCCAAGTGAAGAGTCAAGCTATAACACCAACATCGAAGCAAAGAGGGCTGATTTATGTCCAACTAAAACAATAAAAAATTTTGATGAAATTCTCGATAGGTTTTCAGATTTACCGAGAGCGTTGAGAGTCTTATCATATATTATGAGATTCTACCAAAGCACTCATCCGAACAAAAAAGCTTCTTTTCGAGCAGAGTCTTGTTTAATTTCATCCGATGACGTTAAGGCAACGACACAACGCTTGATAATCATTTACCAGAAGCAATACTATTGTGATGAATATTCGAAACTAAAGTCAAAAAAAACCCATCGATAGAAAAAGCGAAGTGCTGCCTCTTAGCCCTTTATTAGATAAAAATGGGATTATGAGGAGTGGACGTCGTCTTGGCGCATCGCTAGATTTAGCGTACAACGAGCGTCACCCAATCATCCTTCCTTATAGGTGTCGACTGGCCCGTCTTTTTGTCCAATTTATCCATAAAATCTCCCTGCATGGCGAGAACCAATTAATGCTGCGTCTTATTCGAACGCAATCCTGGATTCCCCGAGTCAAAAATATGGTAAATTCCGTCATCCATAATTGTAAGGTCTGCACAATCCACAGAAAACAAACCCAAACGCAGCTTATGGGAGTGCTCCCTCAGGAACGCACCTCATATTCGCGTACATTTACAAACACGGGCGTAGATTTCGCAGGACCTTTCGATATCAAAAACTTCCGCGGCAGAGGTTGTCGCATTTCAAAGGGTTACGTTTGCCTGTTTGTGTGTTTCGCCACTAAGGCTATACACTTGGAAGCCACCAATGACCTTAGCACTGCATCTTTTTTGGCAGCCTTTGCTAGGTTCATAGCCAGGAGAGGATGCCCAAAAAATGTTTACTCCGACAATGGCACCAACTTTGTCGGAGCTTCGCGATCTCTACGATCAGAATTTAAAGCTTTTATAACCGAAGCGCGAAATAGCACATGGCATTTCTTACACACTGCGGCGCTTCGTATGGGCGAATTGTGGGAAGCAGGGGTAAAAAGTTTTAAAACCCATTTTAAAAAGATTGCTTGCGGCTTCAGTTACACATTCGAAGAGTTCACAACTCTTTTATGTCGAATCGAGTCTTGCCTTACATAACTCCCGTCCGTTAAGCCCCTCTTCGAATGAACCTTCCGACTTAGAGCCTCTTACCCCTAGTCACTTCCTAGTAGGTGGACACCTATTAGCTCCACCTGAACTAGAAGCCAACGAAAGCCCGATGGCAGAACCTAAAGTCCTACATCAAACATTTTGCAGGAGATGGAAGGCTGAATGTCTGCTGGAAATGCAAAAACGCATCAAATGGAAACATCCACAAAGCAACGTAAAAGCAGGAGATCTTGTGGTTATAAAAGAAGACAATCTACCGCCTAATATGTAGAGACTGGGAAGAGGCATCAACCTACTCCCAGGCTCTGATAACCGGGTACGCGTCGTCGACAACTATTATACGAAGGGGCAAACCAGCAGACCTCCTGCGAAAATACCGCTACTTCTCATACAAAAGGAGAAATACCTTTAAAAAAAAAGAAAATAAAAAAAAAATTCAAAACCAAAACAGGATTTTGAATATATTCCTAATTTCAAAGCCCTATTCATAAAGGTTCAAACAGATTTAAGATCTACCATTACATTTCAAAAAATGAATTTATAGCACTAATGCATTAACAATCAACAATATTTGAATATTGTGTATATATGTTTTTATCCTATGCAAAATAATCATAAACAGTACGTGTAGTACAAGAAAATTAAAGTCTGCGAATTCATTTTCATACATGCAACAAGTAGTGGTCACTTGAAACCCGTAAAAAATAAATTTTTCGAATTTTCGCAATTCATAATAATGGAAATAATAAATAATTTTAATAATTATTTTCTACTTTTTTGTATCAACTGAATATTTTCAATCAGCTCCTTTATCTAACTGGCAAATTTATCCAAACAAAAAAAAATTAACTTGCACTCACAATTTACCCTACTTTGGTGGTATCTTGCTAGTTTTGGCGTATGAAAATGATATATATGTACTTATATAAATATTTTAAGTACCTATATACATATGTATATATCAAAGTAAAGAACAAAAAATAAAACGATTACTTGTTTATGAGCAGCTGCCAATAATCCACTGGTATCCCGCTCCTCACGTCATGGCAATCCTCCCAATGATTATACAAAAATTGTCCGGAGATTATCCAATTTGTTCACCTATTGAGAAAGAAAACCAATTAGTTTCAGTATACAAAAGTGTTGATTAGGCAAGACAAAAAAATCAATCCACATTGTTACTTTCGCAATTTGTTTTGCTTCCGGTCATTATCCGCTATCTTCGGATGGCATACCCCTTCTCCCTCCGACTGTGCCTTCGCAATCGAATGCAGCATACCACCATGCGCACGTAGATGCATATCGATATACATACATATGTATGTACCAGAGAGCTGCTTTGAGTGTGCTCGAGCCTGTTTGATCACCCTCGCCTTAAATTGAGCACAAGCGAATGCCACACTCGGCAGCTATGTGTTCGATCGAGTTGTACACCCGAGAGCAGTTTTGAGTATGGTCCAGTCTGTTTAATCACCCTCGCCAAAAATCGAGCACAAGCGAATGCCACACTCGACACCCGCAGCTAACCCATAATTTGTGCAATTAATGAAACGGATACTCGTACGTGCTCGAGTTAAATCTACAGACGGAATGTAGTCGTCGTGATGTCGCATTTTGTGTAAGCAAAAATATAAGAAATGGCAAAGTTTAAGTGCTGTATACACATAAACAATAGATAATATTGAAAGGATTTTTTACCATGTGTGCATTGCGCTGCCGATCACACTACGCAAAGCCATACAA
This sequence comes from Anomoia purmunda, assembly GCA_951828415.1. Taxonomy (NCBI): domain Eukaryota; kingdom Metazoa; phylum Arthropoda; class Insecta; order Diptera; family Tephritidae; genus Anomoia; species Anomoia purmunda. The sequence continues at coordinate 49,255,757 of OX639994.1, forward strand.
GCAAATTATGTGCACACTCGAGTTGAAACTCGAACACTCGACTATATAGATCTGCAAAGCACCCGAACCCAATCAAATATGTATGAAAAGCACTCGAGTGTTGTGACCAACATGTTCGCCTTGAGCTCAGTCGCTAACGAAAAATACTTCTGCTCGTTTAAAGAGATTGATGCAAAACGGATTTTGTTAGATGCTCGAGTATACACGAAAATTATGTATCCGTTGCAGCTCTCTGACATGCATCTACCTACTTGTTTACTTAAAAGGCTTCGAAACTCATGTACAAAATATTATTTTATTAATATTATTATATATGTATCAATACCACTTACCTGCCCTTCGCCGTACATCTGCATGCGTCCACCATTGCAATAATGGCGATGTATGCATATTGTACGATAGGCACTGTTAGCCAGCTGTACATGGAGTTCGTCGCCAACCTCCATACCCAAATATCATTTCTACAGTAGGTGATGAAAGTTTATGGACACCTGGCGCATAAATACACCAAATGTATAATAAATAGATACATACATATAAATACATAAATACATAAAGTTTATAATGAAATACATACATATGTATATGTATACAATTTTTTTTGTAATTTCATTATTTCATAAAACAAATTTTGTTGGTGGTTTAATTTCTTTTCTTTTGTTATTTTTTTTTTTACATAACTTGCCACCCAATATTCCGCCACATTAATCAATAAAATCAAAATAAATACACAAAACTTTTAGACCATGAACCGATTCACAGCGACGCGAACCGTTTCGACGTGGTATGTCGATTATACCAAAAAACCACGGCATAAGACTTTGCCCGTTCTACCGAGCCAAGTCTGCGAAAGAGAGGCTGCGGGTGGTATTAATCCACCACTACTGCGCGAACTGTCTGTCGCCTTTCACAAACAGGAGATCTGCAGCAGCGCCGGGCGCTGCCATCGATGCAACGAAAAACAGCATACCACACTGCATCTTCAATTTGAAGACGACCGTCGGCCAACGATCCCGTCAGCCGAGGATGACGATGATCGATCCGACGTATTATCGATCAATCTGACCGGCCAAATTAAGTCGTGGGCACAACAGGTGGCGGAAGCCGAAGAAGAAGAAGAAGCTTCGGTGACCCAGGTGGTCCCACTCTCAGCGGGTGGCGGCTCGGACACCCGTATTTTCCGACCTTCACTACATCATTAACGGTGAAAGCGCGGCTCGGAAACCAGTACTTTCCGACTGCCCAAGCAGAGCGGCTTTGGATCCCGTCCATTCAGACCGCCTGCTCAGAAAACGAAACGACGAACGACTGGCGTAGGAACTCGTCCTTCCCGACCAGCTCAACATCAGCAAATGGATGGCTCGGGAACACATTCTTTCCGACCATCTCTTGACCCAAAGAATTGGCGGCAAGTTGACTCGGGAACACGCCTTTCCCGACCACAACAACGAAGCGCCCCATACCACTATCCACCGCAAAGGGAAGAGACGCTACAACTAGCGCGACAAAAACAACAACCAACATTCCGGTCGGGCCGTTTGCTTGACAGCACAACCGCCCCTCTCATGAGGGCATTTGAGGCTATCTCCCCTACGGTGATAGTAAAGATAGAGGCAGGCGGTTGGCTGCATTTAGTGCGGGCCTTAGTAGACCCGTGCGCGCCCAGCACCCTGATATCTAGCGAATTGGCGCGAACGCTCAGACTTGAGCAAATCCACACGGGTCGTGGGGCGACATGCTCAGTGGTGTTAATGGGGAGATACGGCGTCGCGGAAAGGGTAGCGACACAAGCCATCCTGGTCGATGGGTACCAACGCATGAGTCCGCGAACGAACTTCGACCCCAAGATCGCGGTTCTGTCCCGACTCATGCGGTTGGCCGACCCAGAGTTCTATGTGGCGGCTCCAGTGCGACTGACTTTGGGCGTCGACACACATGCCCAAATTATGCTAAGCGGCACCCCACCTGCATCAATCGGCGGCTTGTTGGCTCAGGCGACCATATTTGGGTTGATGCTCTCTGGAGCCCAACAAAAATGAATAATCTAATTATACACACATACCTATACAATACACAACAAAAATGAATAATCTAATTATACACACATAGCTATACTCTACAGAAAAACATATATATTTGCGAAAAAGAAAAAAAGCCCACGTAACGTTTCTTTCTTGTACCGTCCTTCCAAGTAGAGCACCGGAAACGATGACGGAGGAGCACGAAGCGGCTCGTGGGAAACAAACAAGAAAAACTTTTTTTTTAATTAAACATGTGATGTGGTGTGAACTGGTCGTTGGATGATGCTGACTCTCACGATTTTTGCTTACCGCAAGGGGGCCGACATTTTTACACCGCCAGCGTAAATAATTTCTAAACGCCCTAATATGTATCATGTACACATACGCTCACTGGTTCCAGTTCACCGTATTTCCCGCCGGATAATTCCTTTTGTTAATTTTTCCATTTACTTTCCTTCCAATAAAATTGCTTCCAACGCAGATTTATGTACATATGGACGTGCATTTTGCTAACATGAGTACATGAGTTTTTTTGTTTAGCGAAACAGATAAAAGGAAATTTAAATAGAGTAATATTACTTACATATTTACATGACTTCTCCCAGTTCCAGCGTTGAAGGCCTTCTCGCGTTGTAGCTGCTTTGCGAATGTAAAATGGGTGTACCAATCGGAGTTTTTAAATTAAATTAATTTCTTTTTTTCCGTTTCGCGATATGGACTTAGTCAAGAATGACAGTCTTAAGTTACAATTTTTGCCCTTTACGATAAAAAACTAGATATATTAATTATTTCTATTATTTTTCTTTAGTTACATTTTTTTCTTTTTTCTTTAAATTTCTAATGACAAATTTTAAATTTTACGCAACAACACCACCAATTCACTATCATCACTTAGATGCGATGTATGCATGCAAGTTGATGCGGCTTGGCCAGGTCATGTTCTGGGTTCAAAGGAGCTATGATTTCCTGGCTGAAATAGCTGGCTTTTCTTAAATGCTGATCACTCGCACTAAGTGGCGGGGAAGAGGTTATCCGGGCTTAAGCGGGATTGTTGAATACTGTCAAGGTTTTTGTGATTTGCCGGTGCTCCGGCTGGTACTTGCGAAAGCTACAGCACGTTGCAAATTAAACTCCAAAATGAATATGATGCAATATTTTTAGCATCCACACCAGACGCAATGGATGGACCACTGACTGCTTTTCAAAGATGCGCTGGTGTGGGATTGGACTGCGTTGGCTGCACTCTGCTTAACCAGACGCCCTGAAAGTCAAAATACGTTTTTGGGTTTTTGGTAGGGATTCAGCAACTAGTAAAAACGATTCGGTTTCGAAACCTACCTTATTTCCGGGCTGAAGCTCGCTATATCCTTGTAGGTACAAGCCTCAATTAAGTTTTATTTTAATTAACCTTCCACGACTTAAAGAAATAATTGCGTGCGTGGGTGTTGTAAATAGAGGCGTAGTCCGAACAGCAGAAAAGACCGTGTTCAGTTTTTTACTCCTGATTTCCAACTACTATTTCTTTTCTTTAGGAAATCGGGATATAAAGCAATGCACTTGCAAAGCAGTTAGACATACATAGCAACATAGCTGAATAGGAATGTGCAAGATCAACATACATACAGTATAAGCAAGAGCTTACAGCATTCTTTCTTTCTGGATACAGCTTTTATTGCAAAGTGAAAGCAATAAAGCTTAGTTTATTTACTCGAAATATGTACACTGAGAAAAGCCAATGCACAACCATTCCAAAAACACCAGAATACTGATTTTTGTGCTAGAAACATTAATTTTTAAAATTTCGGTCCGCCATTTTGAAGACACCTCAGAATCGTATTCCCTGACCCCAAAAACACAGGAATACTGATTTTCGTAAGGATAAAGTTAATTTATAATTAAATTTGATTCGCCATTTTGGAGTCGCCATTTTGTTTTTTACAATTTTAACCATACACTAGTATTCTCCGTCCACGAAATTAGTAACTTACTGACTTTCAAATTTTTTCATTGGGAATTCTAATTTTGGACAGCTTTTCCGGTCTTTCGGACCAGTGTGTATTGGCCATATTCGAACTGTTTATGTTCGATTTGCCAAATATTTTTAATTATATCCGTTGATATTACTACATATATTATATAAAAACTGTGAAATAAGCCGTTCATCTGTAACTGCATACTCAGAAGATCGGCACAACCATTTTTGGGAAAAAGTTTTATAAAAATATCAAATTTAATATATAGTTATAAAAATATTCTTATTTTTAGCATAATCGTAATGTAGTAGTATATAAATGAAAATACGAAACAGCAATTTGTTTATTACTAGATAAAAATGAAAACAAAATTAGGTGGATTGTCCTACGTTGTCTTAATAGCCCTAACATTACCACATATTAAATTCGAAATGGAGGAAGAATGAGGAAAACGAATGTCTTTAAATACCCTTAGTTTGTCATATGAACAACTTGGGTTAGATTAGGTTAGGTTAATGTGGTAGTCCCACAGGGGGAACGAATTGATACGTAGTAGAGAAGTCCATTGCGATACCACCTGTTATTTGAACGGTAACGTAAATCGGAATCAAGAAAGATTAACCGGAGAAACGTTGCGTACCCCGAAAGAAGTCCCAGAAATTTTCACCAATTTCCACCCCAGAAAGCTCTTCTGGGGTATTAAAGAAGTAGGAGCCTAGGTATTCAAACCTCAGTCTCGCAAAGGCAGGGAAGCTGAGCAGACAACGAAAAGATGAGTCCACCTCTTCATCCTCTATACAGCTGCGCCAGAAAGGGTCCGAGACTATAGTCCGCCTAACCACATGAATACCCATCGGACAATGACCAGTCAGAACTCCTACGAGGATCGTGAGTTGCCGCTTTGTTAGCGACCTCAGTTCCTTCGAGCGCCCACGGTTCTTCTCGGCCCATCTATCCACAAGAAGTTCGTAGGCAGCCAAAGGAGCCCCCACCCTCTCCCTACATGGAGTGATAACTTCGCCGAGTGAGCTAATCAGTCATGTCAGTCAGTCAGTGTTCAAGGGTATTACCATGGAGAATCGAGCGTGTAAAAACCTATCTCACAACATAACGCACCACATTGTCACAAGACGACCTCCGACTTTTTCAAAGCCAAGGCGTTTGTCACCCGAAGAACTTAAGGCTGCCAAAACAGAAATACAATATTTGTTGAATGCTGGCATTTGCTGCCCACCTCGAAGTCCATGGGCAAGTCGCCTTCACTTGACAAAAAAGAAAAATCGAGAGTGGATGCCGTGTTGAGACTTCCGTAGGTTGAATACCATCACAGAACGAGATCGTTATCCCTTGCCGCACTTGCACGACTATACATGGGTGTAGCATTTTTTCTACACTCGACTTACCACGCGCTTACCACAATATTCCTGTCGAACCAACTGACATTTCAAAGACAGCAATTACTACGCAATTTTGCATGTACGAACTCGTTTACATATGTTTCGGTCTGAAGAATGCCAGCCAAACTTTCCAACGCTTTTTGGACAATGTTCAACTCGCTTTGCTGGAAGGTACGACGCGGTTCATACTTTGAAACAGAGGTTTTGCGATGTTCTCAAGTGTTAAAGCCAGATAATATTGAAAAACAAAAAAATTGCTGAGAGAAACGCCACGTTGGGGATTCAGAAAAAAATCGAGAATTTTGATTTTGTGTGCCTTCTTGTTCTTCAAGATGAATTTTTGCAAAAAATTAATTTACCTTCAAACCAATTGCAGTCGGAAAAAATTGATCTTATTTTCGCACGTGATCAATTGCCAAAGGCCTTGCTAGGTATAAATAAGCTGAGGGTTTGATCCATTATTTCGAGATGTTTCAACAATATGCGATGTGTGGAAAATACCAAAAAAGTGTGGATAAAAGATCACGTAAGGTCAAGAGTTCCTTCGATGAACTGCTCCAAGATGAAAGGTTTAATGACCTTGAACAGCGCTTCCGAGTTACAATTTTCTATCCGATGATTGGTACCATATCTTCGCAACTTGAAAATAGATTTGCTGGAATGAAAGATGTTGTGGATGACTATCGAGTGTTACAACCACAGTTCCTAGCACATGCTTCTAATAAATATTTAGAGCAAAAATCTGATGAGTTCTCAAAAAAAATTTCGGATGACGTATCGTCTTCATTTTCCTCTGAATTGCTTTCTATCAGATCTACGTTTCAGAAAGAAGTTATCTTTATGAAAGATGTCAAAGAGTTGGCTCAGTTCTTGATTATTCAGAACTGTCTTCGAGTTATGCAGATGTTTGCACGGTTCTTTGTATGTTTCTCACAATCGCCGTCACTACGACAAAAGCTTAGCGAACTTTTTCAAAATTAGAATTTATCTAAAACTACTTACGAAGCACGAGAAAGGCTGAGTAACTATTATCCATTGAGAATTACTGCTTTTAATAAAGTGATCCCCCAGCATCGTTGGTCTCCTTGACGTGGGGATGAAGCGTAAGTGTTGGCATGGTTGCTCCTCGCGGATTTCGATGACACCACGAACTAAGAAGGAATCTCCATATATGAATCAATGTAGGACTCGAACTTGCACGGCTTCTTATGTGCAGATTACCCCACCAACATCTCTCAATTCCGCATACCCTGCATCCCTCATAGTATTTCCCAGCTCTCCTTCCTCCCTAGTCAATCATCCCCCTAAGCCAGGGAATTAAGCGTCACCGTGCCCATTGGTCGGTTTGCAGCCAGGGGGTCTAAGTTCTGGCTGTATTTCAACGGCGCTTCCCTGACACCGGGCCACCTCAGGGAGTATGTTTGGCTTAACTGCGGCAAGGGCCGCTGGCGTGGTGTACCACCCTGTTCTCCCCTTATACTTTTTCAGACCACTGCGCTTGCCTCGTCGAGCAGGTGGCCGTACGACCAAGATGAATAAGACACTAAACGTAAAACAACAAAGACACAAATCACAATCTTCCCCATCTCGGGATAAGACTATGCAGGCGCGAGCGCCTAGCACGAATAGTTCTTCTTCCCCATCTCGGGGCAAGGATGCGCAGGCGCAAGCGCCTAATGCGCCGCTTCGCTCCGATAGGGGCTCTTCCGGACTGGAGGTGGGTGTTGCACGCCGGCCCGTGACTATGGGTGTTATGGCGGGGCCTAGCACCAGCAAAACTGCGGGGATTGTGCTGAAGACGGCAGATCGTTCCGTGGTGGTAGGCACTAGGGGCCCGCCAAACACCGGCGTGGCTGCGAAGCCTAATCTAGCGAAGGCAGGGGTCTTAAGACCTGGCCCGAGCGGATTAAGGTGGCAGGCAGCTACACACTTAATATGGAGGGCGTGGCAGCGATGGAAACTACGTGCCACGCCCCACTGAAGTTGGAGTCGGAGCCGCTCAAATTCGCTGACAAGCGAAAGGCTGTGAAGACGCTAAGGAAATACGACGGGGTCACGTTGGAAACGCTGCCCCAGAGCGCGAAGGAAGCGGTGGGAAGGGCGAAAGCCCTGCTGCCTAATTTCCGGGTCACTGGGGCTTCAGTAGAAAACCGGGTGCCTTCGTCTAAACGACAGAGATCGGCGGAGGAACAAACTCTGGCCACGAAGAGAATCCGGCCGCACTCCTGGGTGGGCAGGACCAGCTTTGCCGAGGTGGCGAAGGACAGGATCCTTATTGGGGTCCTGGACTGAGACAACGAGCTCGGGTCCTTACCAAAGGACCAGTGAAAGTGCGTGAAGGCAGCTCTGGTGAACGTCATCTTTGACGTTCTGCTGGAAAACGCTGGAACCCCCCGGTCTGTAAGGACGCTGGCTGGTACCAGGGCCATATTAAGGTGGTAGCCTGTGAGGACCAGAGATCGGTGGCGCTGTATAAGGCCGCCGTTGCAAAGGTGGGCCCTGTCTACCCAGGGGCTAAGTTGGAGGTGGTGGACTCGAAGGACTTTCCAGTCAGACCACGGGCGAAGGCATGGGTTCCGGAAAGCATCCTAAAGATGCTCCAGGTGATGAACCCGGCCCTCCCGACAAGTTATTGGAGGGTCGTCCGGGTCGAAGACGCGGAAGCCCTTCTAGACAAGTTGTATTGTCCCTTAACAAGGAGTCCATTGGGCTTCTAGAGAAGAGGCAAGGCCGCGTTTTATATGGCCTCGATGAGGTCATCATCAAAGTGTAGCGTGGGGATGCTCAGCGTGTCTCTGGGGCGGGTGAAGCAATGGACGTGGACATTGAGGCACCCGAACCGGAGCCGGAACCGGAACTCTCCGACGCTGAAGGCAGCGTCTCCTCACAGACAACCCTTGCACCAACAATGCATAGGATGTTTGCGGAGGAGGAGTTGCTTCTCAGTGACGGGGTGGGTGAAGTTGACGTCACCGTCGTAGTTGGAGGGGAGGAAGCGGCTGTCTCATGTGAGGGTGCTGCAAATAAACCTCCATCGCTCTAAAGCAGCCTCAGCTGCTCTCCCAGGTCGCCTAAGCAACGTTGTGGACGTGAAAGTAAGCGGACGTGTTTTTGATCGCTCGTATGTGCGGGTATAGTAATGTGCTTTTCTTTGCTACAATTCTTTTCCAAACGTAATTTTTTGTGACTTGGTAATTTTGAGGCAGTGACTCTATTTGATATCTGGTTATAAAACTATTATACCAACAACAATTTACTTTCAAAATGCCGTGTGTCTGCGGTCATAAAGTAGATCGATCGCAAAGTGCAATGAACTTTTTCATCTTGACGAATAAGCTTAACAAAATTCTTGATCTCATTTTTGTTAGTGCAAATGTCAATACTTCTATCTCAGAATGTCTTTCATCTTTCTCGCCGGCTGATAAACATCATATTTCACTGCTACTTAAAGTTGAGTTTTATGAATTTATGACTGGTAAACTGGATGAGAAACTAGCTTTCAATTACTCCTACTGTGATTTCCTTATGCTTAATAGTATTTTACAAGACATCAACTGGAAGACTTTGTTGCACAGTCCTGACGTTGCCGAGTGCTGTTCCGCTTTTAGATCTCAAGTGCTTGAAATCTGTTTGAAGAATATCCCACAAATAAGAAGACGACCTTATAAACTTCCATGGTACACTTATGAGCTTAAAAAACTTAAAAACCAGCGAAATAAGTTTCACAAAAAATTTATTAAAAAGGGGAATCAAAGTTTGTTTATCAAATATAAGCAACATTTAAAAAAATGTAACTGCTTAAACAAATTTCTCTATAGAAACTACATTCTTAGGATTGAGGAGAATATTAAATCAAGCCCTAAGACCTTTTGGCACTTCATAAAATCCAGAAAGTCTAGCGCTGGAGTGCCATCGGTGGTTGGCTTAGATGGTAAACTTGCGAGTACACCTGGTGGTGTTGCCAATTTGTTTGCTGAATTTTTCAGATCGAATTTCATTCGTGATGAGGATTTCTCAGTTTCTTCATGCCAAGCTAATAAACCTGCAACATTAAATTTCGCCGAGTTGAAGGTATCATCTAATGACATCAGGAAGGGTATTTTAAACCTGAGTGCTTCCTCGCAGACAGATTTGGATGGACTTTCGGCGATTTTTCTCAAAAATTGTCCAGCCATTATCACCCCTCTTAAGATAATTTTTAATAAATCTCTAACTGCTGGAGTTTTTATAGACGATTGGAAACTGGCAAATATTACCCCAGTTTATAAAAGTGGTAAAAAGAATGATGTGCGTAATTACAGGCCGATTTCGAAGCTTACGACTACATCTAAACTCTATGAATGTATTATCAAAGAAAAGATGTGCTTTGCTACAAAAAATTTAATTACACCTAACCAGCACGGGTTTGTTCCTGGTAGATCCACAGTATCCAACCTAGCTGTTTTTAGTGAATATTGCTATTCAGCATTCGCAGCTGGGCTTCAAGTTGACTGTATTTATACAGATTTTTCTAAAGCGTTTGACAGAGTGTCGCATAATATTTTACTAAAAAAACTTGCCTCTCTCGGTTTCCATTCGACTTTCCTGCAGTGGTTGAAGTCTTACTTAAGCAATAGAAGATGTGTAGTTTCAATTGAGGGTGAATTGTCGGAATCCTTCATTGCATTCTCAGGTGTGCCCCAAGGCAGCGTTTTAGGACCTCTGCTATTTGTCTTATTTATTAATGACATTAGTAACTGTTTTTCTTTTTCGAATTACCTTTTGTATGCAGATGACCTGGAATTATTTTCTGCGATAAGAGGGTTAGAAGATATTCATAATTTGCAATCGGATATCAATGCACTCCTTCGTTGGTGCAGTAATTCCGGTATTTCTTTAAATATCAACAAATGCTTTCAAGTCACCTAGTTTTTCCGTCTACTTACAGTATTGAAAATAATTTACTTCAATCTGTCACAGAGATCAAAGATCTTGGTGTAATTTTTGATACGCGTTTTTCATTTATTAGCCACATTAACTTTATTATTTCTCATTCCTACTCTATCTTAGGCTTTGTGCGGCGTAATAGCTCTAATTTCTCAGACCCTTACACTCTAAAACTATTGTTCACTACTTTTGTTCGTTCCAAATTGGAATATGCTGCCTTTGTATGGAGACCATACTACCTCTTTCCAGTGGAAAGAATTGAACGTGTGCAAAAGGTGTTTCTAAAATATGCTCTTAGATCGTTGAAATTTTCTAATCCGGTCCCTTCTAATGAGTCCCGTTTGCTTCTAATTAATTTAAAGTCTCTAGAGAGTAGGAGATCGATACTCTCTATGTCTTTTATGCATACAATAATTAAGGGAGACATTGATTGTTCCTTTCTGCTACAACGCATTAATTTTCTTATCCCAGCAAGATCTCTACGTAACTTCTACCCTTTTTACCTTAATGGGGAAATTAAATGAGATCTCGAGTTCTGTTTCGCTTGACTTTGCAATTTCCAAAAATGAATTTTCTGTTTTGTTAAATTCAGCTATTTAATATCATTCACTTTATATTACTTATTTAAGTTTATAATTAATCCTAAGTAGTCTGTAAGAACCACAATGTTCCTAGACAATAAGATATAAATAAATAAATAAATAAATAAATAAATAAATAAATAAATAAATAAATAAATAAATAAATAAATAAATAAATAAATAAATAAAGGCGATATTACGGTGGTACTCATTCAGGAACCTTGGGTTTGCAACTCAAGGGTATGTGGGTTGAGTGCCACCGGCTTTAAGCTTTTCGTGGAGCGCGGTAAAGGTAAAATTAGAGCCTGTATTCTGGCTAAAGCAGATTTAGATATCTTTCTTTTACCTAATTACAGTGATGGCGACGTCACGGCAATTCTCGCGGAGATAGGGGGTGTGTCAATCGTGCTGGCATCGGCTTACATGCCGTACGAAGCCGAGTGCCTTCCTCCCTCTATGGTGCGGGACTTGGTGTCCAAGTATGATAGCGGACACATGTTGGTCGGCAGCGACGCAAATGCTCACCATGTCAACTGGGGGAGCACGAACATCAATGATCGAGGGGAGTTACTTTTCAACTACCTTCTAACTACTAACCTACTTATATGCAACAAAGGTAGGGATCCCACCTTCATTACTAGGAATTGTAAAGAAGTTTTAGATATAACTCTATGTAGTGTTAATCTATCTGAACTGATCGAGCGTTGGTGGGTTCTAGATGAACACTCCTTCTCTGATCATCGTTATATTGAAATCGTACTGAACTTTTCTATTACCAGCCCAAAAGTGCGCAAAAACCTAAAAAACATGGATTGGCGCTCTTTTAAAAGGTTATTTTTAGGATAGGCTAACCAGCGAACCTCTTATTGAACCTAATTGCATCGGGGATCTAGAGAACATGGTGAACGTTTTTACGATGACCTGCTCAAATGCCCTAGATCAGGCTTGCCCTGAATCTAAACAATGGGGCAAACGTAAACCCCATTGGTGGTCACGTGAGTTGGACTCACTACGTAAATCTTGTAGGAAAAATTTCAACAAAGCCAAAAGACTTAATCTCGAACTGGTATGGCAAGAGTACAAAAAAACTCTCCAGACCTATAAACAGTTGCAGAGTAGTAAGGGCTAAGCTGGGTGATAGCGAATTGGCGCGGCAAGTGTCGAAGGGGACGCCACAAGGAGGTGTCCTATCCCCACTTCTGTGGAACCTCACCGTTAATACGCTACTGCGAGATACGGTATTGGGTGGCGCAAAAGTTGTCGCGTACGCTGATGACGTCGCGATCGCACTCAGGGGAAAGTTTCCACAGACATTATGCGAGCTGATGCAACGAGCGCTTCGGGAGGTATCCAAGTGGTTCACCCACTGCGGGCTCAGGGTCAGCTCAAGTAAAGTGGAACTCGTACTCTTCACGAGAAGGTATAAAGTGCCTTCGATGACTCCACCGGTACTAAATGGTATCCGGTTAAGTATTTCTACAAGTGCCAAATTTCTAGGCGTTGTTTTAGATAGGAAATTGAATTGGAAAGAGAACCTGGTTCAACGTCATGAAAAGGCTTCCATAGCCCTCTACACCTGTAAGAGAGCCATAGGCAGGAAATGGGGTCTTAATCCTCGGATCTTTCGGTGGATTTTCACAGCGGTCATCAGACCAATTCTCCTATATGGGGTGATCGTATGGTGGTCTGCATTAGATAAAGAGGTTAACCTCAGGCTACTCACCAAAGTGCAAAGATCTTGTATGATCTGCATAAGTGAGGCACTCAGAACCACGCCAAATGAGGCTTTGAACGCCATTTTAGACCTCCTTCCTTTAGATTTGGTCGGGCAACAGACGGCAGCGATGACTGCTTTGCGACTAACAGAGACATCCCAGTGGCACCCTGAAAGCCAAGGGCACTCTAGTATTTTGAACAAGTTCTGCTCTATTCCGAGCAGCACTGACTGGTGTGCTTGGACATCGGTAAATGAAAGTAACTCTATTACACGAATTCCAAGCAAGAAGGAGTGGAAACCAGAGTTTCATACTCCACCTGATAGCATTGTCATCTATACAGATGGCTCGAAACTCGAACATAAGGTAGGAGGGGGCGTTTTCTCACGAAACCCTCTCCTGCAAATTTCCTTTAGGTTACCATATCACTGCAGCGTCTTCCAGGCTGAGGTCTCAGCTATCATGGAAGCGGTGAAGAAGATAGGGACCGGGATTATAGGAAGAGACATCTTCATTTTTAGTGACAGCCAGGCTGCAATCAGAGCTCTGAGCTCTTTCACGTTTAACTCGAACATCGCGCTGGACTGCCGCCGATCTCTACAGGAGATGGCTAAGCAGAACAGACTGTACCTCATTTGGGGCTCTGGTCACCGGGACATAGAGGGAAACTGCATGGCAGATGAACTGGCAAGACAAAGTACGGCCAAGCAGATTCTTCAGAATGAAGAACGCATTGGTATGATGTTTGCCACTTGCAAACTGCTACTCAGAGATTTTACATATAAACAAGCTGACAATAGATGGAGGCAAAATGCGACCTGTCGAACCTCAAGGCAGACGTGGCCTAAATGGGATCGGAAACGATCGCGCAGCGTTCTCTCTCTAGGAAGGGAAAACATTTTGAACGTGATCGGGGCTCTAACAGGGCACTGCCTGATAGGTATACACGCTGAAAGGTTGGGAGTGCCCTTCCGAAGATGCTGTGTGAGCTGCAAGAATGACGAGGAGGAGGAAACGATCTTGCAGTGTCCTGCATTGTGTAAAAGCAGAATGCGATATCCGGGATCACCGTTTCTGGATGACCTTACTTAGGTTTCAAGCACCGAGGTAAATTGTCTGCTGAAGTTCATCAATGCGGCAAACTGGTTTAGTAAGAGGTAATTTCTTTTTGGATGGTACAAAAACTTTTCTTTGTGGTAACCCAATGGGCCTAATACTGGCCTAAGTGAGCCGCTGCAGGCGGGCCACTCCAACCTAACCTAATAAAGTGATCGAAAAATTTGTTTCCGTGAAAGCAAGGAAACAGAATTTCCAGTAGGTACTCTGGTTATGGCACTTATCTCTATTGCATGTATAAGCAACAATTAATGTATTGTGTATATCATACTTATAGATGTATATAAAATAGTGTATTAATTTTATAAATAAACTATTCAATCGGTTTAATATTTTGCTACTGTATTACCGTTTGCTGATGAAGTTTTTACTGTAACTAAGGAGTTGGTGATTAGCAAACTCTTATCTTTCGACGACTTGAGACAAAATAAAGTGTACATGGGTCATGAAGATACGAGGGGTGTCGGTAGGGCAGGGTGAGGGTAGGCGTTGAGTTTATTAGTAATAATTAAAAACATACCTATTTGTTCATATGAGCTGAATGATGAAAATATTCAAAACCAAAATATAAATAATGGAAGAAACAAATGTATGGAGGATTGGCGTGCGGAAAATCAGTCATCAGGTTAATTTATAGCTTTGAGGTTTTTTCGTAAAGGGCAACTAAAAGAACAAATTTTGTTTGTTTATTTAATCATTATTCCATTCTGTAATAAATAATTTTACCTAAGTGAAGAATTAATTATTTTACCAATTACAAAATACTTGGATTGCATTGAAACAAAAAGCCATTTTTTATTTTTTAAATATTTTGAGTTATGATAATATTACCAACGTGAGAGTATAAGATAGCAATGAATTGCAAAAACTTAAATTTGCCTAAAAGCGATGGGACTTCCACTCACATCCTCTAGAATGCCACTCGTGCGTGAAATTTATGTGAATTAAGAGTTCTGCCAATAATGTTAACACAGACATGAGGATTGCCCCTGTAATAAGAATTTATAAGCACATTCAATTCATTAATACAAACATGCATAAATGACATACCTGCTAATAAGAAGTATATGCCTGACACGTTTGAAAAATTTACGGGGAAAACCGTAAGCACCGTTTGGCATGCTGGCTTTTTTGGTTGACGTTTGTATGATATTCTTCGTACCAATCCAATCTCACGGGTCCAGCTTATTCTAAAAAAAGTTATTTGTTTAATTTCTATAAACACAAAAGTTATAACACTTTTGCACACTGGTCCGAAAGACCGGAAAAGCTGGCTAAAAATCAAAAATTCAAATTTCGCGATTTGAATGTAGTTCGCTATATTTGCTAATAGGGGTCCTTAGTGCATGTAACAGCAGTCTCAGAATTACGCAAAGTTGAGTTCCCTATCTTTTACGCATGTTGCAAATGGGCGCTGGCAAAACAGCTGAGAGAGCAACGTTGCACTGTTTGTTTACTTAGCTCGGTTTTGATAAGATAAGTCTTTAATAAACTTCAAATTTGTGTCAAATAACATGAACGGAAAGTAAGTTTAAGATATTTACGCACAAGAACCATAATATTTCAACACCGTTCGCATATACAAACATATGGTTCTCGGAAAAGGTTCGCATTCTCAAGTGTGTACGTGTAAAAAATTTTTACCACCTATCATCGCATTGAAAAATATATAAAATTATTTGTCAAAGTGTTATTAATCGTGAAAATAAAGTGCAGCTGCAACTGTAAGTTTTATCAATATACTAGTCTTTTTGAACAATAATACAGTATTGTCTTCAACCAACTAAAAAGCTGCTGATAAATTGAATTTGATATTAAACTAGTTAAAGATCAGTAACATACTGGTTTTAGCGTCAGGGAAAACGAATTTGATGTTAAAATTGTCAAAAACAAAATGGCGTACCCAAAATTCAAAAAATGACGTTATACTCGGAAAAATGCGCACAAGGGGGTTTTCGGGGTAGGAGAATACGAATTTGATATTGTGATTCAAAAAAACGATATGGGAGATTCAAAATGGTGAATAAGAATCAAATGAATGGGCGTCAATGTCTTTTCTGTTTTTGGGATTTCACAATTTTAAGTTTTTATTGAAACTTTGTTTATTGAGAGAATCAAATGATATTTATGTCAATTTTTTACATGTCTGTCTACGATTATATTGCAGAATTGCAAACCACGGTTGGTGTCACTCGTTAGGAAATTTTCCATATAATAGTTTTGGATCATCGTCTTCGAAAATGCATTATCTAACAAAATAAAAAATTCAGTTGAGATTTTGGAAGAAGAGAAAAATAAATTGTAGTCTTTGTTTTCAAAAAAATGGGAAATGCGAAGCGAAATTGCGCGTTATTCAGAACACACAATGAATCCTGGCTCATTGTCAAACTGCTGGAGAATTTGTATAATTTATTTTATTCTGTTCAAGCAAATTCAAAAATTTATCGAATTCCGGCCGACTATTTTGGAGTCGGTATTCTGTATTTTGGAATGTTGACCTTAAATGCGTATTCCCCGACCCCAAAAACACCAGAATACTTATTTTTGTGGTAGAAATATTATTTTTTCAAATTTCGGTCCGCCATTTTGAAGACACCATTTTGTATTTCAATATTTTAACCTCAAATTCGTATTCCCTGACCCCAAAAACACCGGAGTACTGATTTTCGTAAGGATAAAGTTAATTTATTAAATTTTGATCCGCCATTTTGGAGTCGCCATTTTGTTTTTTTTTACAATTTTAACCATAAATTAGTATTCTCCGACCCCGAAATTAGTAACTTACTGACTTTCAAAATTTCTCATTGGGAATTTATATTTTGGCCAGCTTTTCCGGTCTTTCGGACCAGTGTGTGTTGGCCATATTCGAACTGTTTATAATTGTCCGATTTGCCAAATATTCTGTTTTTTAGCATAACCGTAATGTAATAGTATATAAATGAAAATACGATAAAGCAATTTGTTTTTTACTAGATACAAATGAAAACAAAACTAGGTGGTGTTCTACGTTATCTTAATAGCCCTAACATTACAAGATATTAACTTCAAAATGGAGGAAGAATGAGGAAAACGAATGTCTTTAAATACCCTTAGTTTGTCATATGAACAACTTGGGTTAGATTGGGTTAGGTTAATGTGGTAGTCCCACAGGGGGAACTAACTTAGACATCGTAGAGAAGTCCATTGCGATGCCACCTGTTATTTGAACGGTAACGTAAATCGGAATCAAGAAAGGTTAACCGGAGAAACGTTGCGTACCCCGAAAGTAGTCACGCAAATTTCCACCAATTTCCACCCCAGAAAGCTCTTCTGGGGTATTAAAGAAGTAGGAGCCTAGGTACTCAAACCTCGGTCTCGCAAAGGCTGGAAAGCTAAGCAGAAAACGAAAAGATGAGTCCACCTCATCATCCTCCATACAGCTGCGCCAGAAAGAGTCAGAGACTACATTCAGCCTAACCGCATGAAAACCCATCGGACAATGACCAGTCAGGATCGAGAGTTGGCTATTTGTTAGCGAATTCAGTTCCTTCGAGCGCCCACGGTTCTTCTCGGCCAAAGGGGTACTTGCGATTCTGCATGTCGTAGTAGTTTCCCAGCGCTCGCTGAGTCGACAGAGAGCCCATATATCCACGAGAAGTTCGTAGGCAGCCAAAGGAGCCCCCACCCTCTCCCTACGTGGAGTGATAACTTCCAAGGTACTCCGCCGAGTGAGCTTATCAGCCATGTAGTTTCCTGCAATGCCGCTATGACCCGGTACCCAAATTAGTCCAATGTCGAGGTATTCCGAGGCGGCTGAGAGAGAAGTCAGACATTCACCAACATGTTTTGATCTCACCATTAGCGATTCTAAGTCCTTAATAGCGGCCTGACTATCAGAATATATGTTTGCTCCACCAGAAGGAATTACATTGGTGAGTAACCAATCGGCTACCTCCATGATTGCGGATGCGTGCACATTAATATTAATTGTATTATATGTGAGTATTCATTGTATTTGGGTTATTTTTATGTATGTTGCCGTGTTTAACTTTATGTTTTCCATGTTGTGTGTGTTGTTGATTGTGTTGTTGATTGTTGTTGTAGTCTCCTGGGAGGCTGTTGTACGTTGGCGTACTTACTCGCGGGTAGTTTACAAAAACTAAAAAAATATATGTTGGAGCTGTTGATCATTCCTGCATTATACTCCCATTCGCCATTTGGAGAGTATGAGGATCATGCTGGAATGCTTTTGTTCAGAATGAACATCCCGGCCGCCTTGCAGTATCTGCGAAATAAATGAAAATTAGGAGGGCGTTTTTGGTAAATTTATGTTATAAATTTATTTATAGTTCATTTGGATTTGTGTATTCTGTGTATACATACATAGGATCTAGTATCGGCATATGTATGCCAGTTAGCGTCCAGCGGGGGGTACATTTTGATTTCGTATAACTACTAAGTCATCAACTTTGGCATTGCGTTGAGAGTATTTCTATTTATACGATATGCGGAGTTCTTTTAGATACTTTAATTTCCATCTGTTACAGAAATGTTGGTGGAGTATCTTAAGGTTTTACCATCTGGAAGTGTATTGGGGTTAAGGGTACTAAATTCTTCGGGTCTTCGCTAGATGGACGGGAGTTTAAGCAGCTTTCGATGCGGGTTAATAGGGTAGTCAATTCATCGAAAGTGAATTTCTGGATATATGACACCTTTACATAGGGTTTGAAACTATTTATTCGTGATGGGTTGAAGTGACAGGTGACATTTGATATCCATAGCTGGCGGTATCTTGGGCTTTGGTGTTTTTAGGGCTGGTCTTGTATTTAATTTGTACAATTGATCTGCCCACACACTTCAATCTAGCCACATCAAAGCTTGCAAATGATACAGTTATACTTAGTGTGCACTCGAACCCAATCATAGCCGCAAATAGATTACAACAAAATTTAAAAGTAGTAGAAGAATGTCTAAACATTTTGAGAATTAAAGTCTAAAAATGAATTTATGAGTATACAGGAAAATTTACAATATAGAGAAGACACTAATCCTTCGGTTTCAATCAACGGCAGAGTTATTCCGCAGAAAGATTCCGTTACTTACCTGGGTGTCACTTTGAATAAAAGGAATTATAGGCCATAAACCCAAATTAGAAAACAAAGTACCACTTTTTAAAATGGAGATACAACCAGCTTGGACATATGGGATACAACTTGCAGTTCAGCATTTATAACTTAGATAGGATTCAAAGGCTGGAGTCTAAAACCTTGAGGAACTCTCAAGTATGCGCAGAACTCCATAATGGGATGAGATAGAGATAGCGCAAACAAATTGTTCGTTAAAATTATTTAACCAACCGAAAAAGCTTGCTAAAATTTACTCAAACGGAAGTGCACAAGGCGATTACAGAGGAAGAGTATACAATGAAATTGCATATAAAGGCTTTGTTTTTCTTATTTATATTACATGGAAGATATTTTTCGACATATGGCATATGTATGTATTACATGCTAATAATATTGAATGAAATGGATTGGAACATCCGACGTTTCAACCGCTTCCTTTCGCCAAACGCCACCGAACAAACAACAAATACAAAAAATTCGAAGTTACTCCTAAAGGCTAATTTAAAGTCTTAAAGGGTTGACCTCGTCGGCCTGAAGGCAAAAGCGTGAAGACTCGGTTGTACCCGGAAAATAGCTCGGAACCTCGATTTCGAAATTGCAAAAAAATTATAAGTGGAGAAAAATTATAAGTGAGAGTACAACCAAAAATACGGATGAATTTTAAGGAGGAAGTTGATAATATAGACTGTGAAATAACGACTGACGGTCAAGCAGAGACGAAAAATTAGTGCGTTATTTAATATGTGGAGTTTTATTGTTATATTTTTGTTTATTTAGATGTGTCTGTTTTTAGAGTGATTGAAAATCAAAGTGTAATACTTGTTGTACGACGAAACGCCTAGGAGGAATAAGAAATTTTTTGTTTGCTTTTAAAATAGTGCCGACTGAAAAGGAGCTAGTTATTTTAAACGGTATGCAATTGAGAAGCAAATAAACGTTTATTTTAATCTTTTTTTTTGCCTTTTAACTTATTTAGAAAACAGCGGGGACTTTACTTGTCGTGTTGTGATTGTTTTAGCTGCGGTGCTCCGAAGGCCTCCAATAAATGCTGCTTGCTTTGTTGGTACATGCATGACAGCTACCTTTATATTTATGTGCTAAACTTTAAATAGTGTCATTTAAATCTCTTCGTTTCCTTTCCTCTACAAATTCATAAAACAACGTATACGGGATTATGCAAAGTCAACTAACCTACTTTCTCAACTTTGTTCATCTAATGGTGGTTTATTACAGCAGAAAGCAACCGAAATAGATACAGACATGTGTATATGCATGTACCATAATTTTCAGAATTAAAAGCGAAATCGATGAAGCTATGTCCGTCTGTCCGTCCGCCCGTGGGTCGAAATACTCGAGTAAATAGTGAGGAATCTCAACAAAACTCAGTATACATATTGCCATCGCTCCAAGGTGGGTTGGTATTACTAATGGGCGACATCAAATAATAACCACGCCCACATAAGATCTTAAAGATAAGATGCTCAAACTTACGCGATAAATTTCTATTCGAAAACTGGGTGCGGCACCGCCCACTGTAGAGAAAATAGAAATACCTTCCAACTAGCTTAACACACTGTACCAAATTTGGTACACACATTACACTTTAAGCATTAAAGAAACTTTTAAAAATTGTAAAAATCCAAAAAAAACTCGCCCACCTCATATATAACGCTAGCTTACAACAATACAAAATGGGATATTTCAGTAACTTCAAGGTAATTTGCTCAAATTGTATATGCAGGATGGGATTGGAAGACGATACATAGGGAATTAAAAAAAAATGGAGATTAAAAACTACGTCAACCTCTCATATAATTTACAGCAAATTATAAAAATGCCATGTGCTAGCAACAATAAAAGGTAATTTACTAAAATGGAATAACGATTGGGTTGAAGAGCACGAAATGGGTACCCGAGCAAACTTTAACAAATTGGTATACACATAGTTTTCAACTTAACCAGCCGAAAGCCTCTGTTGCTAGTGCTGCTTTAGTTATAGTTTATATATTAATTTTAATTGTATATAAGCTTTTATAAAATAAAATAATAAAATAAAAATAAAATTTGCTCAAATACCCATAAAATGTGTCGGGAGAGAAAGACGAGGTTTAAATAAACTTTTGTGAGAACAAAAAAATTATATAAGCCGGAAAAAACTACGTTCATCTTTCATATAAAGGTAAATTTCAAGTGTCAAAAATTTGATATTTTAGTAACTATACAAAGTAATTTGCTCATCTTTGATATGCAAGATTGGGTTGGGAATAGGAATGACTTTACCAATCTTAGCGCAAATTCTACCAACTTTGCATTTCTAGTAGGAAAGCACAATTTTGAAAATTATATAAAGCAGGCGAAAACCTCGCTCATCTGTCATATAACAATAAATTACCACAAACTATATTATTCAATAGTTTACTAAATCATAATGAACCCTTTCACATTTGTTACGACTAATTCAATTAGGGAGATAACACCGAGAAAATTAAAATTTTAGAAAATGGTGGTGCTACGTTAGAATCATACTGACTTCTTTTCGGCTTTATCTACTTCAATGAAATTCGATTATCATTATATTATTTGAAGCCTAATATTTTAGAAACAAATGTAAATGTTAACGTTTTTTGAGCTCGGGGTCAGTTTAATCGTAAAAAGGGCGAGTCCACCTAGCAACTCCGCGTGCCATGGATCAGACTACCATCGAGATGGGGCACCGCTGGATAGGTGATACCGCTTGAGCACGATGACCAAGAACTGCCACCTCCTAATCCAGGGTGTTAAGCGACACTGTGTAAGCGACACCGCGCCCATTGGACGGTTTGCACGCAGGACGACTGTATTCTAACGGCGTCTCATCGACACCGGGCCCTATCCAAGAGTAACGGTGACCTGTCTCGCGACAAGGCCCGATGGTGCGGCGAACTTTAAGAGATCCCCAAATTTAAGATTAGACCGTCAGTATCGCTTCGGTGAGAAGTGGTCTTACAAAAATGTTGGAATACAAAACAGACACAGGGAGACACCGGGAGAAGGTACCCAGTGGGCATATGACCACGGGCAAAGCAGGACACGACCAACAAGAGAGGCATACGCCTCCAGTGAGCGCTCCATATCTCCAGAACCATCCAAGAGGCACCGAGCTCCCAGTCCAAACCCTAGCGAGCCTAACAGGGTGATTAGAAGGCGCAGCCCAGAAGGGGCAAACCACCATATCTGTCCTCTTCGGGTAAGCCAGGAGCCCTTGACTATCGAAGGAGATCTGAGCTTAAGGGATCGGCCGTCAAGAAGTATCTGAGATACCTGGAGCAGGGAAAGCCTCCTAAAAAAGCACGCGAGATGGCTGGACTGAGGATGAGGTTAGAAACTGAACCTGCACCCGCATATGAGCGGAGTAGCGGTAAACGAAGATTTCTGCACAGACCCCGCCCACTGTCTAGCGGAGAAGCGGTTAAAATCAGGACCTCCAAGCACAACCTGCACCCGCTGTTAATACTTTTGCATTACAGAATATCAGGCGCAGGACCTTGTAGCAGTGCAGACACGATTGGAGGTCGACAAAATTTCCATTAGTGTAATGTTAGTGAACGCCTACTTTGCTGGGAACAACACCATACCTGCCAGTTGTTATTGGTTGCAATGCCAACGCGCAAAATGAGGACTGGGGCAGTACCGACACCAACCGACGCGGTGAGTCCTTATTAGAATACAGATGGCTGATGATCTCATCTCGCAGTGGGAAGTTTTCTCGGAACCCTCTCTGTTGGATTACAAAATCATAAAGTTTAAGCTGGGTGCTAAGACAAGGAACAGTAATTCTAATAGAAACCCCAGGAAAACAAACTGGGAGAAGTACAACAATACATTGAGTTTAAATCTCGTGTAGGGCCGATACAAAGGAAGACAGACCTGTATAGAATTTGAAAACAGAGTACGTAGATTCAATGACGTTGCTATTGATGCCTCCTACCACAGCTTCCTTGAAACCAAACCGAAGGAGAAATCCAAGACTCCTTGATGATCTCAGCACCTCTCAACCCTATGCATGGTCGTGTGGAGGTTTTTTAACAGAGCCAAGCGCAATGGATGCTGGGAAGAGTATGCAGCGATCCTAACAGTATACAGTAAGGAAATCAGGAAAGAAAAAAGGAACAGTTTTAGAAGTTTCTGTGAGGACATCACTAGTGAAGAGGAAAGGGCGCTAACTCTGTTCACGGCTCACTTCCCTGACGCATATGCACCTTAAATTGAGATCTGTATAGGGAGAATTGGACTATTGCAATCTGACTGGGAACTAGTTAAAAGCTTATTTACGCAGCACTCAGTGAGATGGGCCATGAACTCGAACGATATAGGTCTCCGGGGGCGGATGATATTGGACCGGTGTTGTTGAAACCAGGTGGCGAACAGATTATCCCACACATGGTTTCGGGCAACAAGGGCATTGAGTGTAACGAGGAGGCCGATAGATTAGCTAGAGGTGCGGCGGAAAAAATACCCACAGGACCGGAACCCTTCCTACCGATAGGTCGGCATTCCATAAGGGAGGTGCTCAGGTAAGACCTGGCTAAATTTATACTTCTGTGACAGCGAATTCTTTGATTATAAGCTTTTTGATGTGTACCGTACATACCGCGATTCTTCTAAAACTGGACTTCTCAGGGGTGGTGGTATTCTCATTGCTGTTCAGCGGAAATTACGCTCATTAGTTCTGGCATTGGAAAATCGTGACTCGCTTCTGGACCAACTCTGCGTATCTGTGCACGGGACTTCAAAACTTTTCATTTGTGCATCTTATATCCTCCTTCTAATCTTTACCAAGCACACGTCGATAATATTATTAATTTGTTATCTGAGCGACCAAATGGCAACTTTTGCATTCTTGGCGATTTTAACTTAAGTAATATTGCTTGGACTCAGTTGCATGAAAGTGTAGCCTTGATTGCAATGAATATCAATAGTGTCTCTGAATCGTATTTAGTTGATAATTTTTTTAGTCTTATTCTTATGCAAATTAATCACTTCTTAAACAAACTCTGTAAAATCTTAGATCATATTTTTATAAGCGATAATATGAATTTTTCTCTGCGCGAATGCCTTGATCCCTTGTAGGACCAATGCTTACACCATGTCCCGCTTATTTTGCAGCTGGAATTTTATGATTTTAAACCAATTTCTCCCAACATCCAATCAACAAATTTTTGTTTTAAAAAATGTAATTTTGATGGTGTTAATGATGAAATATCTATGATTGATTGGGATTCGGTATTTTCTGGTAAGGAAGTTACGGATTGTTTCTATGCTTTCTAAACCATAATTAAGGACATATGCTTTAATTTTACTCCACTAGTTAAAAGAAGTTGTTTTCCTTTTTATGAAATTTAAGCTCCATATTTTTGTTAATGTTCCCTTCCTGATTTATTACGATTTCAGAGAAATTTATTTGTTTTCAAAATTCAAAACATTAGTTGGGTCTTCTGGGTTAGAATATTTTTCATTAACAATAGTTCTTGTGTTATAAAATAAAACCACTCCTATTTCGATTTTACAGTTATAAAAGTTAATAAAAACATTGTTTGTAATAATTATGTCCCTGTTGTCGCAATTTTGTTTTATTTTTGTATTGAAAGCATTTTTTACAAGTATGGTATCGTCTTCGATTCTCTCTGGTACTATTTTTATATCTTAGTTTACATTTATTTGAAGTACAAATTTCACTTTTCTTTAGATTTTTACAATTTATTTGTTCGCCGCATTCATAAATTTTATTGTTAATGTTCATTACATATTTATCTTCTTCCGTTATTTCAAAAAATTGTTTTTTCGGCATTGTAGTTTTCTTCAATATACTGACAGATTCATTAAAACGATCATTTATATGAATTTGTCTGTTAACTGTTTCTATTATGTTATGGTTATTTTTGTCCGATATTTTCAGGTAATTTAGTATTGCTTCTCTGTCCTCGTTATTCATAAGGCCAAATAACCATGTATGCACAGTTCCTATATGAATTTTGACTTCGATTGCTTTATTTCCTCTAATCTACTATCTTCCTATCGTTTACGTCAAATTCATTCAAATTATTTTCTATGTTGCTTCCTATTTTATTAAATATTGATTGTATCTCTGTGGGGTGTATGATGTGTAAGATTTTTGTGGTCTCATTAGCCACATCTAAAGGGGTTTTCAATAGGGACGCTACAAACGAGTCGAAATTATTAAAATTTACTACCGAAATTCGTATCAATAGCCTCAACTTTAAGAGCGCTACGCCCAATTTATGGTCGTCGTCATTTCTGGCTGAATGACTTCGTCAATAAGCAAAATATGCGTTATTGGACAGGCAGCAATCCACACGTACTCCATTAGTCAACATTGCCGGTTTGGTGCGGTTTGTGGGCCGGCGGCGTCATTGGACCGTACTTATTCCGTGATGACCAAGACCGGCACGTTACGGTGAATGGGAATCGCTACTGCTCAATGATAACCGAATATTTTTGGCTCGAATTGGATGATATGGACTTGGACAATATGTGGTTCCACCAGGATGGCACCACAAGCCACGCAGCGAATGTAACAATCGATTTATTGAAACCAAGTTTGGTGAACGTGTTATCTCACGAAATGGCCGCCTCGGTCGTGCGATATGACGCCGTTAGACTATTTCCTGATGAGCTACGTCAAGTCTATGGTCTATGCCAACAAGCCAGCGACGATGATGAACTTCGCACGAATATCGAAAGTGAAATTGCAGCAGTATCGGCCGATTTATGCTTGAACACCGTCGAAAATTGGGTTCAGCGTCTGGACTTCTGCAAGCGTGCCCGTGGTACCCATGCAGAAGAATTCGAGTTCCATACATAATGGCATCGAATGTGCTTTCACAGGAATAAAGAATTTAATTCATATCCCAAACCGTTTTTGTTTTATTTAAAACACTTTTGTGCGTTCCTATTGCAAGACCCGATATTTCTCCGACTCGTATTTTTGCATAGCCTAATTCGTTCTCTAGTTGGTTTATTTGTGGTAGTGTGTTGGTGGTCGTTGCCGTCATTAATATCAATACTGCGTAAGTAACCGTCTGTGCCATTATCCGGTGTTAAATTTCCTGAAATTTAAAATTTTGTTTAACCTGTGTTTTATAATTCGCAATTGTTGATGTACTTCTGTATTTCTTTTAATAATTTGGGGTAGTAGTGTGTTTTCTTTATTTCCTTTAATATTTCATTTATTCCCCTGATTATTTTCCAAGTGTTTCTCTTCTTTCAAGGTTAAAAGTTCTCCTTTGACTGTTATGTCTTTCAAAATTATGTTTGATGCCATTATTTTTAGGTTTGCATTATTTGCGGAAAATTTTATATATAACTCCTGAACTTGTAGAAATAATTTGTCATCTGGGCAGTTAATTACAATTAGTCCTTTTTCTGGTAGATTCTCTCGCACTATTTTTAAAATGTCGCTTTCGAGAGTTACATATATTATGCTTCTTATTTTCTTCTGATATATTATTTTCTTTGTTATTGATTGTCTTTGCGCTCTTTGAATTATGAGTTGATTTATATATATATTGATTGCGTTTTCCGTTATTTTTATAAAGTATGTAATATCAGTTTCTGCGCTGTGTATCGTATATATGTCATCATCATCGAATATTTCATTTAAATTTAGTTCCAACGCATTACCATTTTCATAACTTAGTCTGCTTAGACCGTCCGCGATTACATTTTCCTTTCATTTTATATAGTTAATGTCGAAATCGAACTCATTCAGCTTTGTTTTCCATCTTTGGAGTTTAGCATTTGGTTCTTTTAAGTTGTTCAGCCAAACTAATGGTCTATGATCCGTTTTGATAGTGAGGTGTCGTCCGAATAAGTATGGTCTGAAATATTTTGTTGCCCAAACTATTACAAGTAACTCCTTTTCTATTGTACTATAATTATTTTCATGCCCGTTTAGTGATCTACTTGCATAACAGATAACTTTATCGGTTTGCAGTAATACCACGCCTAAAGCAAAGATACTGGCATTTGCCACTAATGTGAAAGCTTTATTAAAATCTGGGCGAATTAAAATTGGATCTGCTTTTATTAGCTCTTTTAATTTGTAGAATGTCTTTATATAATCCTTATCATTTTGATTTATTTTCATGTCTTTTCTCAAGTATTTGATAATGTGATACGCAACTTTCGAGTAATCTTTGATAAACCTTCTATAGTATCCTGTAATTCCTAAAATTGCTTTTATCTCTTTTTCGCTTTTTGGAAGTAGAATCTTTTCTATTGCTTCCACTTTTTGCGGGTTTGGTTTAATACCTTCTTTTGTAATTATATGGTCTAGGAATTTTGTCTCTTGCCTTAGGAAGTCGCATTTGTTTGTTTGTATTTTTAAATTTTTCTCTTTTAATCTGATTAAAATTGTGTTCAACGATTCCAGGTGTTCTTCTACGCTTGTAGAAAATACTAGGATATCGTCCATGTACACAATACAAATCTTTCCGATATAATCTTTTTGTATTTCGTTCATTAGTCTTTGGGACGTTGCCGGTGCATTTCCAAATCCAAAGGGCATTCTTAAAAATTCATAATGTCCGTTTGCGGTGGAGAACGCTGCTTTGTGTATGTCGCGTTCATCCATTTCAATTTGATGAAAACCTTTGGCTAAATCAAGCGTTGAAAAATATTGGCATCTTCTCAGTTTGTCAAATATATCGTCTACTATATTTGGAATTGGAAATCTGTCTTCCGTAGTTACGCTGTTCAACTTCCTATAGTCGATTACAAAACGCCATTTTTGTTCGTTGGTTGCGTCGAGCTTCTTTGGTACATGCCAAATAGGGCTGTGGTAAGGACTAGAGGATGCTCTAATTATGCCTTGGGATAACATTTGGTCTATTTGTTTTTCTATTTCCGGTTTGTGGATTTCTGGGTATCGGTAAATTTTAGAGTAAACCGGAATGCCATTCCTAGTCATAATTCTATGTTTCGTTGAACTAGTAAATGTTAAATTGTCGTCTTCGTTATAAAATACGCTTTTGTGTCTTTTTAGTATATTTATGAATTTGTTTTTGTCTATATCATTAAGGTGATTGGTGTCAACGAATTCTGTAACACATTTATTTTTTATATCGTTGTTGGAGATTTCCACTTCATTTTCTTTATAGCTTATTTTGCGATATATTTCTTCTTCTTTTGTTAAGAAAAAATTTATTATTGCTTTATTTGTTTTTAAAGTTCTGTTTGGATAATCTATTATCCTTTTATCTTCGTTAGGATATTGTTACCGATGAGTCCGTCAAAGTTTTTGTTGAAATTACACTCGAGAAATTCGCACATGAAATCTTTTTCATTGAATTCATTAAATATTGGGAATCTGTAAAGTTTCTTAACTTGCGTTTCTCTTCCCATTGCTGTGACTTGCACATTTACTTCCCTCTTTCATTTCGGGTTACAGACATTTTCATTGATCAGACTGAACTCTGCTCCAGTGCCAAGGATGAAGTATAACTTTCTTATGTGTGCATCTATTGTTATATAGGGTAATTGTTTTGTGGGCCCTTCTAAAATCTTGCATTTGCATTGCTGTTATCAATAGGGTCTGGTCTATTACGATTTCATATTGCGGACCGATTATCACTTCCTGATTGATTTGAATGATGATTAAAATTTCTTTGTGGGTTAAAATTTCCGGGCTGATTATAATTTGTGTTGGTTGTTCGATTTGACATTCTAGTTTAGCTGGATCCGTTGCCATTGCTGTTATAGTTATTACTTGCATTCCTTGGGACATAGCCACCGCTTTACCTGTTTTGTGGCATATAATTGTTATAATTGTTATTGTTGTTATTTTCGTTTCTAGGGGCATAGCCACCATTTTACCCGTTGTGTGGCATGTTATTGTTATATCTATTATAACTCCTGTTATAACTGGGAATATTATTCATATTCTGGTTGGGTCTGGAAGATGTTCTATTGTTAGCGTTGTCGCTAAAATTGGACCTACGATAGCTATTTGGGTTAGGATCTTTAATTTGTTGCCCGAGGGCTGTGAAGGATTGATGTCTAGCTTTTAAAATGATTTTATATGCTTTATCTAAAGAATCAGGGGTTTTGCCGATGATCATTATTTTTGTAGGCTCGGAAAGGTGTTCTTTAAACGTTTGCAGCGCTGTCTTATTAACTTAGGTGAAAAGTTTAAATCATTATGTGCTAATATCCTATTGTGTAATTTATTTCAAATTTTATTGATTCTGAAATGATAATTTTCTATCGTTGAGTCGATACTGATAGTCTTCAACTCATCCATAAGTTTCGCTGAACCTCTTTTCTCCGCAATTACTCAAAAGTATTGGTTTCAATGTTCCCCAATCACTAGCTTGTCCGTATCTGTGAATTATTTCCCTTGTTTTTCCTACGCATCTTCCTTTCAGATAATTAAATAAAATTCTTTGATTATTTGCATCAAAGGATGTTATTGTGGGTAGTATGTCTTCAATTTGCTTAATAAAGTCTGTTAATTGGTTCGGATCTCGTCCGTCGAATTCTGGAATTCCATTAATGCAGTTTAAAATGAGTTGAAAATGTGATATGGTAGCTGCGCCCATTTTGAGAGAATTTTGTACCAATTGAGATAAAAAAAACAATAATATTCGTATTTATTCAGTAAAAACTCCCTACTGGGTATTTTAATTGATCGTGTATATTTCGAGAGGTGCTGCCCACTGTTGTGGTGAAGACACCAATCTAACAGTTTTGAAAGCAGTACTTAAGTCAAGACACATTAACAATTTTATCGTTACAGTTTGGAGGCAGTGTTTTAGTGAAGGCACCTTAATAATTTTAAAGTTATTACTATTATTTATTTTCAATTTTGCAACACCCGTGTGTATGCAACGAATTTTTGTTTTACACTATAGTGCGATAGTTTTCGCACATTGTTTCCATATTTTGTTTGAAAAATAAGCATTTTTACATTTATTTTATATAATTGTTTATTTTTTTCTTAATATACTAACTCTACCCTACTGTTGTTGCTGCTACTGCTGCTGTTGCCACTTCTATTGTTGTTGCTTTGGCTGCTGTCGCCGCTGCTGTCGTTGCTGTTGCTGTTATTATCGTTGTTATTGTTGCTACTGCGTTTTTCACAAAGTTTTTTTTTCCACTTTTTATTTTCGATAAATTTTACTTTGTTGTTGTGTAGTTAAAATTCAAATTAGGATGGCGTTATAAGTATTTTTCGTTTTATCAGTGTCTTGCCAATTTCTTTGTTTCATTCTTTTTTTTCCTCACACATTCGTTACGCCTTGCGCAAACACAACCAATAAACTTGTATTTTGTATAAAAGTTAAAATATCCATTTCTCATAAATGTTAAGAATATTTACCAAATAGTTAAATACCATGCGATTCCGAACTTTTAAAACGATTTTTCCGTATAGTTGGTTGAAATATTGTTCGATTATATTTTAATTTTAGGTCCCCCCTTATAACCCTCGTCGCCAGTTTTGGTGGTGGTAGTTACGCGCACCTAAAAGGGGTCCAAATTCTTCTTTGGAGCCTTCTCACCCGTCGCCAGTAATTGAGAACACACTTGTGTTTTCTTTGGTTGTCACTTAACAACTGCCGCTTTATTAATTTTCAATTTTACATTCTAGTTAGCATACGTATACATAAAATACGGAATACATAAAAACAAAACTTAAAACGAAACATGCAGCGTAAGCCAAATTGTATTTAGCAATACATATGTATTTATCTAATTCGAATTATACATAGAGTTGTGAGTGCAGCTGCACCTGCCAGCCAGCATAGCTGCCGGTTTGCATCCTGAGCCGTTCGTGACAATTACATCAACAAGCCACGGTTTGTGTGGGAAAGCGTGGGAATGCTTATAAAAGTGGACCGCATGTGACTATATACAATTTGAGCAAATTACCTTGAAGAGGTGGGCGAGTTTTTTTTGGACTTTTACAATTTTAAAAAGTTTCTTTAATGCTTAAAGTGCAATGTTGGTACACACATTGGGTACAGTGTGCTAAGCTAGTTGGAAGGTATTTCTGTTTTCTCTACAGTGGGCGGTGCCGCACCCAGTTTTCGAATAGAAATTTATCGCGTAAATTTGAGCATCTTATCTTTAAGATTTTCTGAAGTATCGCGGTGTTTTGAATTTCATAAAAACACCGTTATGAGGGCGTGGTTATTATTTGATGTCGCCTTGGAGCGAAGGCAATATGTCTACCGAGTTTTGTTGAGATTCCCCACAATTTATTCGAGTATTTCGACCCACGGACGGACGGACAGACGGACATAGCTTCATCGAATTCGCTTTTAATTCTGAAAGTTTTAGTAGATGCATATACATATGTCTGTATCTATTTCGGTTGTTTTCTGCTGTAATAAATAACCCTTAGATGAACAAAGTTAAAATACCCTGGGGACCCGGAAGTGCTATTTTAAGGGCATAAAACAACAATTAAGTTGAGAACATACTTAAACATTTGAGAAACCTAGAAACTGGTTGAGAAAGTAGGTTAGTTTACTTTTCACAAATCCGTATACTTTTTTTTATGAATTTGTAGAAGAAAGGAAACGAAGAGATTTAAATTAGACTATTTAAAGTTTAGCACATAAATAAAAAGGTGGCTGTCATACATGTAGCAACAAAGCAAGCAGCATTTATTGAAGGCCTTCGGAGCACCGCAGCTAAAACAAATACAACACGAAAAACCAAGTAAAGTCTCTGCTGCTTCCTAAATAATAAAAAAAAACAAAAGGTAGACATACCATAACATATCGTTTAGGATACTTTACGAGTTTTTCAGTCGGATTTATTTTAAAAGCAAACAAAAAGTTTCTTTTTTCCTCCTAGGCGTTTCGTCGTCTTTCGCACCTTAACAGGGAGTCTGCACTTTATTGTATATAAGTCATAAAAAACAAGTGTTAAAAAAGATTATAGCAATATGTTTGTTTACAACAATTATTACACTTTGATTTTCAATCACATTAAAAACAGAAACAACATCTAAATAAACAGAAATATAACAACAAAACTCCACATATTAAATTAGACACTAATTTTTCGACACTTTGCTTGACCATCAGTTGTTATTTCACAGTCTATATTGTCGGCGTCCACCTAAAAATGCATCGTGTTCCGTATTTTTTGTTGCATTGTCAGCTCTTCCAATGTTATTTCTCCACATCTAATATTTTTGTGAGTGCCCGCTATTCGTTAAATATCGTGTAAATGTGTGTTGTCTTTTCATTCTTCGCGTCTGCTTTATGTTCGCTGATTTGAATTCCGAGTGATCGCTTTGCGATGCCAATTTACCATTGCATTAATTTCATATACCACGTTGTGTTAGTGTTCTTTACTGATTCTTTCTTTTGGTTTGGTAAATACCAAATTGAGCGTGCGATGTGTTTTATGTGCAAAGCGTATTTTGTTTGGTTGGACATTTCTACTTAGTGTTTTGTTGTCGGTTAGTCCTTGTATGTACATATGTGATGCTTGTGTATTTTTTATTTTCGTTTTTGTTTGTGTTTCAACATTTCTGTGCGCCAATACCCATTTGTTTGTTGCAGTTGCTAATAAACTCCCAATTACTGCATTAGGGTATCAATCATTGAACAACATATTCTAAATTTTTCTGGAATTGACTTTTCTGAACTCCTGATCGGTGCTAATGTTTGAATGTGATTAATTAATCATCCATGACGGAAGCCGTAGCCGAGTGTGTAGCGTGTTCGCGTTTCATTCGATAGGTCGCGGTTTCAAGTAACAAAATTGTAGAAAAGTTGTTTCTAATAGCCGTCGCCCATCAGTAGGCAATGGCAAACCTCCGAATGCTTTTCTGCCATGAAAAAACCTCTCACAAAAATCATTTCCCGTTCGGAGTCGGGATAAAACTGTAGGCCCCTCAATTTATGTTACAACATCAAGACGCACCCCACAAATTGTAGGAGAAGTTCGGCTTTAACGGTTACATCGCCAATTAAGTAAATAAGCAAAACAATGTTAGCGATTTTGCATTCCAGTTCGTTTTAATGTTATTTTCGGTTCGATGTATGTATTTCCATGTCTAGGAAAGCAAACTTTTTCCCGCTTTCTGTTTCCGTAGCAAAACTGATTTTAGTATGTTGCGCGTTTACTTTATGCAATTCACTTTATATGATTCACATTTATTTTCCCGTACTCGTATTGCCGAGGTGGTCTGAAAGAACGCGATTGCAATTCGCTGAGCCATTGTGTTTCGGATGTGATTTTAGAATGACGCAATTCCGAACTCCACTCTCTAGGCTGTTGGAAAAGCCTAGTTTCCAAGCCACGTTTTTTGCGATCGGAAGGTACGAGCTTCCGAGCCGTTGCCTGTTTGAAGAGTAAGCTCTAATTCTTAAATTTGTTATGAATACGATTGCGATTGTTCTATAGCGTTTGGTTGACGAAATGGTCGAAACGTCTGAGGTTCCGAGCCATTTTCCGGCGTACAGGGGAAAGACCGAGTCTCCACGCTTTTACCCTCAGGCCCACGAGGTCAATCCTTTAAGACCTTAAGTTAGCCTTAAGGTTAGAGAAGTAACCTCGAATTTTTATATTTGTAGTTTGTTTTGTGGCGTTTGGTGGAATGAAGTGGTCGAAACATCCGATGTCGGAATCCATTTCATACAATATTATTGGCATGTGTCACAAAATATCGAAAAATATCTTCCATAATGCATGGTCGCCCGCTCGTGGCGCATCCTGGGTAACGCTAAATGATCGTGCGGCCTTGACGGCCTTAACCTGAACGGTAACAGCAAGGGTCTATCCTGCAGTGTACCGGTGCTGGCGAGAGAGTCTCAAAATCCGCCCGCCGAGGGAC
The DNA here is from genome assembly GCA_951828415.1 of Anomoia purmunda. Classification (NCBI taxonomy): domain Eukaryota; kingdom Metazoa; phylum Arthropoda; class Insecta; order Diptera; family Tephritidae; genus Anomoia; species Anomoia purmunda. Next base: position 49,289,445 of record OX639994.1, read on the forward strand.
CTAAGCGGCGGATGGGCACGGGAAGGAAGGCCCACTCTGATCGTCGCATGGCCTCCAAGATTCTGGAGCGCTATGGCGGGCAGGCGGGCTCTCAGATATCTGAGAAGCATGCCAGGAGGCTTAAGTGGGTCAAGGGCGTACTGAGGGAGACTGCGAGTGCGCCTTCGGAGAGCTCAGCCTGAAAGAGACAGCGGTTTCAGGAGGGGGAGACCTCTCCAGTCAAACGGCCCAGGACAGTGTTCAGCAAAGTCGCGAAGCAGGCGGCTCCATTATACTGGGTGTCGTGGACCGCAGTAAGGAAGACGTTGCCATCTCTAAGATGAACTGGAGGCGTGTGGCGGCAGCAATCTCTGCCGTCTTCATGAAGTTGATCAGGGATAATCCGGGTCCAACTTCCTCGTTGAGAAAATGCGGGCTGGCACTCTGGCCTCTTTAGAAGGATCTCGTGCGCTGACGAGCGGCCACGCTCTATAAAGCGGCGGTTTCCTTGGTAGGGGAGGTCTGGAAGGGTGCCAGGCTCGAGGCCGTGGATAAGAAGGATTTGCCTTTGCGTCCGCGGGCTCGTGTCAGGCTCCCTGCGGAGCCCTCCGCACCGGGAGAGATCGAGGAAATCCTCCGTTATTGTAACCCGAACCTTCATGCGCACAATTGGAAGGTCTCGCTGAGCAACAGGGGGTCATATCCTATGGCTTCGACAAGGTAGCCCTTAAGGTCTACCAATCGGATGCTAGGGGCAGTGAGGCCCTCCTTCCGGTTGGACCGGAGTTGGTGCCGGAGGTCTGCGGACCTGATGCGGAGGAAACAGAAGAAGTTATAGAGGCCTTCATGAGCATGGAGGTAGACTCCGTCAGGTCGGACGCCGAGAGCGTTGGGCTGGAGGAGATTACTGAGGATGATTATCCTGCAGATCAATCTCCAGCTCTTTTAGGCTCTGATGCCCCACCTTGAACAAGGTAGATGTAGTCCTGCTCCAGGAGCCGTGGCTGAGCAGTGACGGTGTTTCTGGCATCGGGACGAAGAAGTACAAGCTTCTGGGGACCAGCAGCGCAGGTAAACCTAGAGCTTGTATGCTCGTCAGGCGTGAAATAAACATATATTTTCTGTCTAATTTCAGCAATGGAGACGTGGTAACAGTGAGACTCGAGGGAGGGGCCTGAGGAATTTGGCTGATGTCCGCGTATATGGCTCACGATGATGAGGTGGAGCCGCCTCCAGTGCTGCTGAGGAATACTTTGGCAATTCGAGCACTCCTGCTGAGAAAGGTCGGATACTAACGCAAGAGGTGAGTCTCTCTTTGATTTTATTCTTAGCGAAAACTTGTCTATTTTTAATAGGGGGGCAACTTTACGTTTGAAACTGCGGTGAGGGAAGAGGTCTTGGACCTTACCCTGGTTTCGTCTGAATTGTGATCCCGTATCTCGAACTGGAGAGTTCTTAATTATCACTCCTTCTCTGATCATTGGTATATTCAATTCTCCCTGGGCGATGCTCGTCCCCAAAACAGTCCCTATAGGAATCTGAGGAATACGGATTGGGATCTATACTGTAAGAATCTGCAGGAGTTTCTTCTTGAGGAACCTCAGGGGAATTCACTCCTTTCGGAAAGTTCGATCGACAGCTTAGTGGAGAAATTCACCGTAGCTTATAAGAAAGCGATAGAGATTTCGTGTCCGCTGAGGAGGCCTTCGGGCAAATCTAAGCCGTACTGGTGGACTTTGGAAATTTCGGAGTTTAGGGCTGCGAGTTGGAGACTTTTTAACCAGACGAAGAAGAGCAAAACACCCTCGGATTGGGAACTTTATAGGATCGGATTGGGAATATATAAATCCGAGATAAGGAATGCTAAGCGGGACTCGTGGAGAAGCTTCGGCGAGAACGTTGAAGGCTGCCACGAGTCCTCTAGGCTTTGGCGGGTGCTCGCGAGGGCTCATATGCTGACGACGTTCTCATTGTCAGGGGTAAGTTTTGGAGCACCTTTTTTGATATCATGCAGGGTTACCTTAACTTGATCGTAAAATTGTCTACAGGGTGTGGGCTCACGATCAATCCTAGCAAGACAGAGCTCGTCTTATTTACCAGGAGGTACAAAGCACCGGTTGCCCATCTCCCTTTAATAGGTGGCGTACCGCTGGTGCTTTCTGACCGGGTCAAGTATCTAGGTCTGATTCTGGACAGGAAGCTCTCCTGGGGACCAAATATTGAGGAAAGTGTGAAAAGGGTTTCGGTTGTGGTGTACTGTTGCCGGGGTGCTATTGGGAAGAGATGGGGCCAAGGTAAACTACAGGCTTTATGAGACTATAATTAGGCCTATAATGTTTTATGGAGTTGTCAGCGCTCATTGGGATTAGTGGGGCTCTTAGGACCACCCCCACTCTCGCGCTTAATGTTCTGCTTAACGTGTTACCTGTGGACATTGCAGGCAAGGTTGCAGCAACCCGGCTAGGTTGCAATGGATACAAATTAAGCTCGGCCTTTGGGCATTCTAGGATTTTTGCAAGCTTCAACTTTGTCCCTCCGGAAACAAATTGCTGTCTGCCTGCTCCAACTCGGGACTGCTCCCTCTCCACTCACATCCCGCGTAGGGAGGAGTGGAAGGAGGGTAGCTTGTTGGGCGGTAAGACGGTGAACTTTTTCACGGATAGCTCGAAGCTGGGTGGTAAGGTTGGGTGGGGGTCTTCTGCGAGGAGTTCTCTCTCAGTCGCAAATTTAAGCTTCCGGACTATTGCAGTGTGTTTCAGGCAGAGGTGGCCGCAATCAAGGAGGCAGCCGATTGCCTACTAACCAATGTAATGCCCTCTAGACTGGCAAACATTTATTCGGATTGCCAGGCCGCTATTAAAGCCTTAGGATCGCTAATGGTGAGATCAAAACTTGTCAGGGAGTGCCTAACTTCTCTCGCAGCCGCCTCAGAGTATCTCGACGTTAGACAAATTTAGGTATCGGGCCATAGTGGCATTGCAGGAAACTGCGTGGCTGATGTGCTCGCTCGGCAGGGCACCCTGGAAGTCATTTCTCCTTGCAGGGAGAGGGTGAGGACTTCTTTGGCTGCCTACGGACTTTTCCTGGACAGATGGGCTCTCTGTCGTCTCAGCGAGCGCTGGGAAATTGCCACGACGCGCAGAGTTGCAAGGACCCTCTGACCGAGAGTGGATCGTGGGCGCTCAAAGGAGCTGAGGTCGCTTACTAAGCGGCAACTCTCGACCCTCGTAGGTGTTTTGACTGTGTTTCTGGGGTGGAGATTGGTAATTTGCGTGACTTCATACGGGACACACAACGTTTCACAGGTTAATATTTCCTGATTTTTCTGATTCACGTTACCGTTCATAAAACGGGAGGTATTACAATGGACTTCTGCTATGTCTAAGTGAGTTCCCCACTGCGGGAACTACCACAGTAACCTTACCTGTAATCGCCTTGGGCAGTTCCGTTTGAGTAAATTTTAGCAGACTTTTTCGGATGGTTAAATAATTTTAACGATCAATTTGTTTGCGTTACCTCTGTCTCATCCCATTATGGCGTTCTGCGCATACTAGAGAGTTCCGCATAATGTGCTCAAGGTTTTAGACTCCAGCCTTTGAATCTTATCTGAGTTATAGATGCTGAACTGCAGAGTTGTATCCTATATGTCCAAGATGGCTATATCACCATTTTAAAAAGTGATACTTTGTTTTCTAAGCTTAATTTAGATTTAGGGTCTATAATGCAATGCAAATTTGCGCTTTTTAATTTTATGTGTGCAATCTTTGTGTCTACGTGGTTTTTCCAGGTGAGTCTTCTATTCAACGGAATCATTCTGCGGAAAAGTTTGCCGTGAATTGAAACCGAAGGATAAGTGTGCTGCTATGATCGCTGTCGAGTCAAAATTTTTTATCATCACGTAGTCGCCTTCGTTGTACTGATGTGCCGTTCGTCATTTTTTATTGAGGTAGTTATTGTTGTAAGACTGTAAACATTTTTCGTTTTCTTATGCTTGTATCCGAACTTGTCTATGATTTTGCTGAACTGTGTTTTCTTTTTCACCAACTAAAGTTTCACCCAACAAATCTGCAATTTTTCCCCGCTGTTTAATACCAAACAGCATACCACTTGGATATTGCTTAATTGTTCTATGTAAACTATTGTTAAGTACATATTCCACAGTTTGAATACTATTGCCCCAGTGTATACCTCGCTCCGTATCACACAACTATCATTTTTGGCCTACTATATGACCGAAAATAGTCTCTCAGAGAGCTAATAATTTCTTTTGCACTAGTTGTTTTTTGTGCAAGCATCTAGATATAACTATGAAAATATGCTTCTTAACTCTTGAATTATCGATCGGACCAAAATGATCTATATGTAAAACTTAAAACGGACTATCTTTCTTGGAGATACTGTGCAAGAACCCCTCTCCTTTTCCATGTTTAGGTGAATATACTATACATTTTAATTGTGTTTAGCCACTTTTTCTCTCATTTTCACAAACCAGTAATGTTTCGAAACAAGGTCATCGTGGCACTTAAATAGTACATGGCTTTCCATGTCTTCTGGTACACAAAATAGAACTTTACCATTATTAGTCTTTCTATACACAATTCCATTTCGCATCGCATACAAGTTATGCTCACTTTGCTGCAGAATATCCCCTATTTCTTTCAATTTCTTATCTTTTGCCTAACATATGATTACATTCTCTTCGAACGTATTAGTAGAATATTATTATTTCGACTTAAAGCTGTTGCATGCGCGTATCTGATCTGTGTTCTAATAAGTAGTCGTAGTTTTGTAGCTCAAGAGCCCATCTAGCTATCCTCGGGTTTAATTCCCATTTATTCAATGCCATCATTAACGAATTACAATCAGTGACTATTTTGAACTTTAGCCCCTGTAAATAGACTCGAAAACGTTTAAGCGCATAAATTATTCACAAGGTTTCCGATTCGAAACTATGATATTTTGACTCAGTTTCGCTAGTCCTTTTAGAAAAATAAAAAACCGGTTGCATTTTGTTATCTGCTCTCTTTTGCATGAGTATTGAACCGAAACCTAACGCACTCGCGTCGCAGTCTTTTGGATCATAAATTGCTAATATTGGGGCTTCCAATAACTTTTGTTTAAGTGTTTCAAAACTTGTTAGTTCTTCCATGCCGAAATGAAATGCTCTATCCTTTCTGGTTAAATCATACAACGGTTTTGCAATTACTGAGAAATCCTTAAGAAATCGCCTAAAATACGAACATAGTCCTAAAAAACTTTGAACTGAATGAACTTTATTTGGAACTGGGAAGTTTTGAATCGCTTCTAATTCTTTTTTATCTGCTTTCATCCCATCTTTCGAAATGGAATAAAAATTCAAATTGTCCTAATGGCGTTATAAAAGAAGTGTATTTAATTGAATCTTCGTGCATAAATACGTGAAAACCCCCATTCTTCAGATCAAGTTTTGTAAACAATGTTTTGTTTGCCATTCTGTCCAATAAATCGTCTATCAAAGGGATTGGGTAATTATCTTTAGCTGTTACCTTATTAAGCGCACATTCTATATCCCCGGTCTTTTTGCGCACCAGTACAATTGGAGACAAGAACTCCGACTCACTTGGTCTGATAAATTTTTTTTCCAGATATTCATCTAACAGTCTTTGCAACTCATTTTTTTCAGAATACGATAACAGTCTTGGAGGACAGTTGAAAGGCTTTACATTGTTAATGACCAATTTCATATCACTCTTAATTTTAGGTTCATCTGATCGTTTTAAACTTGTATAACATTTATCTAAAATTTCATAAAGCTTTTGCACATGACGATAATTTATATGTGAACCAACTTTAACATTTGATGTTTTACTATCAGCTTTTATTAATAAAAGTTGCTGTATAAAATCGTTTTCATCATTACATTTGAAAATTTCTTCAGCACTCTCTATTGTTCCACTATCTTTATCTTTCGTCTTCATTTTGATACTTTCTATTTTAACGTTATCTTCGCCTTTCAATTTTACTTCGGTACTTTCTATTTTAACATTATCTTCGCCTTTAAATTTTACTGCTTTCGTTACTTTCGTATGCATTACATTTTTATTTATTTCAATATTTCGCCCTAACTTGAATTTACAAACCTTTAAAAAGTCTCCTCTTAACACAGCTTCATACTTTGTAGTGCAATCATCAACCATGATTCAATTATTGCATTTGTGAAGGAAGTAGAGAAGGGGAAGAATGTAATCCCTTTTTGTAAAAAAATGTTTGACAAGTACGCAAAATATGTAACTAGTTGTAGAATTTAAGTTCCATAAAATCCAAATATGTTTCGTAGTCTACGAAATATTTCATGCATTCTTCCGATTCGAAACTCTTTCGTTATGCAAACATTGATTTTAATTAACAAATATCAGTATTATAAGTAAATAAAAGTGAGTTTTCTACATTTAGTGGTAAATATATGAAATGGTTGGTACAATCAAATTTTTGTAGTTCACAGTGAAAAAAACATGTAATATAGTTCTTTGCTCTTATAAAAGCCAAGCAACAGAAATTCCTTTGAACGCCAATATTACATATTGTGAGGTGAGCCATATTAATTCACCAACACTCACACAAACTCCACAAGTCCCAATTGTTGTTCTCTTATACGTTTGATTTACGTTTTGATCGGCTCCGAAAAATCGCGACGTAAGTCAAAACGGCGTAAATCGAGCTTTTAGCCTTCCATTTGATAACAAAAACAAGGTTATTGATAGTTTCAAAGAAAGTAAGTACTTTTTTTTTGTTATATTACGTACAGAAAAATGTATGATACAAAAAGTACATAACCATAAATAACTATCAAATCACAGGATTACTTTTCAACAATTTACATAGAATTGGGCAGAAAACCATTCCAAAACGGCGACTGTGAAGTTCGGGAACACAAGTTATTAGCAACCTACTAAGAACCAACTAATATTTACACTAATATTTCACTTGGGCAGAAATGCTTATCATCTATTCTAATGACATACACACTCTAAGGTCCTAATTAAAGATATGTATTAACTTTTATTTAGAATATTTCATTTTTTTTTTAATATTAATTTAAATTCTCAAAATTCGGAATGCCCACTCACTTTGGCAAGGAAGCCATGGCACAAGGGTGGAGGTGAAGAAGAGTAGGGATACGATCACAACGAGCAATGGGCTTTGAAAAGAAATCCTATAAAAACGATAGGAAAGAGCCAAGGCCTTACTAACGCGCGCTCGCACAAGTTAACGACGTTGATGTATACACTACTACTACTTACATACATCATTGATCTTCACAAACAAGTAATAACATGATCTTTGAGTTTAAGCGATAGCATAGTAACAAAGGAATATGATAGTGTACATGACCAATCATATTCTTTTGTTCCTCTGACAAAGCGATTATGATAATATTAGAAATAATGTAAAATGATAAATACTAAATAACAACTTTAGTTGTCATCTTTTGTAAGCGACCTGAAAAAGAACACTAGGTAGCTTATCGAATTACATGGTAAACAACAACACAAAATAAGCGGGTTGAGCTGAATAAGCGGTTTGAGCTGAACTGTCTTAAAAAATACCCGACCTGATTCACAGTGTTGCAAAGTAAAAAAATGGTACTATTGTGAATGAGTTGCTGGAAAGTGCTACGGAAAATTTCCAATAAACGTCAAACTGTTGGAAAATTTTCGCTAAACATCAAAACAAACAAATAAACAAAATGGAGCAGGCGTAAGTAAAATCGCTCCACATAAGATTTTAATTAAAAAACATATAAAATACCATTTATTTTTCAGAAACCAAGAAAAAAAACGAAGAAGATGGACTCGCGAAGAAACGCATGGGTTTTTGAGGTGCTACATTGCACGGAAGGAGGAGTTCCAGCACCCGAAAAAGAAGAGGCTGGCGTTTACCAACGTATTGGAAGACATGTTGTCTTTCGGCATTACGGTGCGTATAATAAGTAAAAAATTCTGAATGAAAATAATCACCAATGCTTTCAGGATTCGGAGAGAACACCACTCTGCTTGGAGTCGAAGATGCGGACGCTGCTTCAGGCGTACAAAGCGGCGCGCGACAACAACCGCAGTACGGGGGCCAGCCCATGTTTTGCTCCATTTATGGAGCAAATGGACGAAATCTTTGGAAGGAGTCCAATCATTAGCAATAACCACACGATACACCTGAGCTCCAGGGCAAAAACGACTCTGCTGCCAACGACACTACCACCACTGACACCATCACCACCGACACCATCACCACTGACACCATCGCCACCATTACCATCACCGCCGACACCTTCGACACCATCACCATCGACACCATCACCACTGACACCATCACCACCGACACCATCACCACCGACAGCATCACCACTGACACCATCACCACCATCACCATCGACACCATCACCACTGACACCATCACCATCGACACCATCACCATCGACACCATCACCACCGACACCATCACCACTGACACCATCGCCACCATTACCATCACCGCCGACACCTTCGCCACTACCAACTCCGGCTGCATCGGTGCGAAAAAGACGGTCTGCTCGGGAAGTATATTACAGTAAAAAATTGGAAATTAGGAAGTGGCAGGCACAGGAAAAACTGCGATTGAAGGCTGAATCCCTCCAGCAATTCAACACTTTGTTGAAGGCAAAGTTCGAGAGAGATGCCGAGATGGAAAAAAAAAGATTGGACTTGCTAGAAAAAATAGCTAATAAGTAACGAATGTTTTGAAACAAATTTGAATTTAATTTTTTATTTTTCTGAATTTCACCCTTATTTTTTTAAGTACCTTAGTATGAAGTTCTTGTTTTCTTTTTGGATTTAACCTATTTGAATTTTATTTACTTTGATACTTTTTTATATTAGCTTTTAAACATACTTGTGATATTTCTGTATATGTCAATGAATTTAAAAAATATTTATTTATTTTATTAGTTCTTAGGAACTATATGACATACTTGTGATATTTCTGTGTATACGAATGAATTCAAAAAATATTTATTTTAATAGCTCTTAGAAAATATATGACGCACTTGTGATATTTCTGTATATGCGAATGCACCTTAAAAATTAGTTTAAAAAATTTTTATTAGCTCTTAGGAAATATATGAGATTATTTTTGTGAGAAATGAAACAATGTTGATATAGATTCGTTTTAATTTTTAGGTAGTTTTGAAATTTTTTTATTTAAGAATAAAAAAGGAGATACAAATAAATCTAAGTTCTACATATTTTAAATTAGATTTTGTTGTCTTAAATAATTAAAGAGGTTTTGCCTCCTATCAAGGTTGGCATCTACATTTGACTCCTCGATATCATCTTCCAATAGAAATGGACTCGTTTCGTTGGTGTCGTCTTCTTCATTGACTTCGCACAAATCGTCAAAAGTTATGCAAATATTATGCACCACACATGCACTGACTACGATGCTGGTTATCATTTTTATATCCGTTTGCTCTGTAAATTTCATGAGTCTTCGAAAACGGCCTTTTAACAGTCCAAACGCATTTTCAACCACCATTCTTGTTGAAGAGTGTATTTCGTTGAATTTTCGCTGGCTTTGGGTTAAATTGCCGTAGTCTTTATATGGCGGCACCAGCCACTTCGTCAATGGATATGCCGAATCTCCGACAATAAAGTAGGAACTTGAGAACACTTCCTCATAATTACTTTCAGCATCGTGAAAGAGTTGAGATCTTCTCAAAACTCTGAAATCATGGAGCGACCCAGGTTCACCACAAGTTATGTCAGTGAACTTTTTATCGGCATCCACTACAGCTTGAAGCACTATGCTGTACGCTTTTTTCCGATTAAAATACATCTCTTTTTGTTCTTTCGGACCTTTTATAACAATATGTGTGCAATCTATAGCTCCTATTACGCCAGGAATACGTTTTTTCAAGTAAAACTTTTCTGCTGTATTCTGCAAAGAAGCACCTTCCGGCCATTTAATGTATTCATGGCCAATAGCTACCAAGAATAAGGTAACTCGTTGCACTGTTGTCCATGCGGCGGATGAGGCCACCCCAAACAAATTCGCCAGTTGCCTAAATGTCACGGTGTTGCTTATGTACCAAATATACATATAAACAGCCTTCTTTGGTGTAATACGTGACCTACCACCACCACATTGGTCAGGACAAAATGTAGATGACGAGTATTTTGCTAAAATTGGGGAAATAAATACTTTCAAGTTGCTGAATGTTAAATGCTTGCATTTGCATATTACTTGTTAGATACTCCACTGTTTCACGTTTCAGCCTCATGTTAATTTTGAAGTCCATCTCACTCATTGCATCGATAGTACCTTCAAAGTTGGAACACTTCTCATGATGCTCAACTTCGCTTTCTGAGTCTTCAGAGGATGAACTGGAACTCGCAAAAATGGTGTCCAATATTTCATTGACTGTTTCCCTTGCCCCAGCCTGGCCTAATTCACTCTGCTCAGCACACATTGACACAATCTAAGCAATAAATACACGATAATGTATTATTTATTATTATTTTTGATTAAATTAATATATTTACCAACGATTCTTCTGAATTACTCATTTTGTTTTGTTTTTTGTTCACAAATTTCACAAACATACAATTTATTTTGACAGATAACAATAGTGTTGTAAAGTGAATGTTAAATATAACCTACTTGAAAATAAGCGAGTCGGGCGTTCTTTTGCAGCTCTCTTACAAAAGATGACAACTTTTATCACCAAATAAATATGGTTTATAAGTAGTATAAAAGGAAAAAGAGCATTCGCTCCAAAAATAATTTTTTATTTTGATTCCGATGACAGAACCAAAACTGGGGGCTGAACCGATTTTAAAAGCCATAAAGTGTCTGAAAACTTGAGAAAAAAAGTGGACATAAAACGTCTATCTGAAAAAAGTGAATAAATAATTAAACAAAGTCTCTGAAAAATTGAGAAAAAATCGGACATAAAACGTCTATCTGGAAAAAGTGTAACAAAAGTGAATAATTAAACAAAGTCTCTAAAAATTGAAAAAAGTTATAAACTGGATACCCTACAGAAACTCCGGTCAGCAAATAAAAGAAAAAATCACGACATTGCTAGAAAATTAGAAACATCAACAGAAATGGAGCAACAACTGGCACAAGTACAAGCCCAAATGGCAACATTGGTTAATAGTATTAAACAGCAGCAAACAGAAACTACAGAAAGGATAGCTGTTTTAGAGCAACAATATGCTCCACAAATTATAACATTACATAATGAGATCAAATTAAACATCACTGATCCAAGGGATATCGACTTAGAACTATTCAAATCTCTACCCAAGTTTGATGGAAACAAATACCAATATATGTAGATCGTGGAGATCACAAGTATGGACTTTCATGGAAGCCATAAAAGACTTCCAGACTCACCCAAAATATTACAGCGCCTTGGGAATCATACGTACGATTACAGGATCAGCCGCAGACATACTTACAAATCATAATACGCAGCTGAATTTTTATTCAATAATTAATAGGCTTGATTTCACATTTGCTGATCAACGCCCTTTGTACGTTCTATTAGATGAAATGAAAAAAATATTTCAAGGAAGAAGAACTCTTGCAGATTTTCATAGCGAAGTGTCGAAAGCACTCAATTTAGCCTTGTCAAAAATTGAAATGTGAAGTGAAGAAAACAAAGGAATGAAAGCATATGCCAACCAAGAAGCGGTGAGAACGTTTATTCTGGGATTAAACTCCAAGTATACAAATGGTACATTGTATAGTCATAACCCCGAGAATTTGGAATCAGCATACGCCATAGCTTGTACCATTTCCCATGACAACGTAAACCACGAATTCGAGACACAAGCAACACATTCTCGATTCGAACATCGACAAAGAAATCCAATCCAAAACCGGAACAGTTACTCACAACCACATCGGGAGGATAGGTACTACCAATCAAATGTGAGAATGCAGAGGAATAGTTACCAGCATAGAAATTATAATCAACAACAACAACAACAACGACAACCTGCACCAGTACCAATGGACGTGGACCAATCCAGGCAATATATGCAGACCACAAGAAATAATGCCGCAAGTTATAATAACTGTGGCCACTCCAAGTGTCAAACATACGCAGTGGCAACACTTAAAACTTTGACGCTTACATTCTTCCGGCTTGCCAAAATTCTCTTCTTATTTTTGACCTGACTTCGATAGCGTGCATACATAAGGATAATAAGATTTTGTATTGTTTATTGTAAGCGGTTGTAAAGATATAAATAAATAAGTAATAAAGTTGAAGCTGCGGTCCACTTGCCTAATTTGATGTCTTCTCCGGCTGCTGATTCTGATGCAGTAAGGGCTTTAACAACAATAAGTTATGCTGCCGAGCCTTCGGCGTCTCTGCCGGTTATGACGCTTTCGCCTGGTACTGCAGTAAATATTAGCACTGCTACCTCTAAGGCAACTGATTTAAACGTGCCGTCTTACGCTAGTGTTGCTGCTCACTTGCCGATTTCGTCAACTATGCCATCTGTTCATAATGCAAATGTGGCTATGCTTGACAAAAGCCCCTTGTGGCAAAATTTTTCAAAAAATAAGAGCCGTAAACTAAAACAACCCTTAGTTATTGGTTCGAGTGATAATAATGAGCTAGGTGTTATTTCTAAAATGAGATGGTTACATCTGCCACCTTTTTCGGCCTCAGTTACACCTGATAAACTAAAAGATTATATCGCTAAACGCACTGGTATTGAGAAGAGCTCCATCCTGTGTTATAGTCTAATTAAGAATGGTGTCCAACCAAATACTCTGAGAAGTATTAATTTCAAGCTGGGCGTGAATGCAAATTATTATGAGATGCTTTTGACACCTGAGCTATGGCCTACGAACGTAGTAGTACGCCCTTTTCGTTTCTTTCCAAAAAACGACGGGATTCTTCAATCCAACAGAAATCGTTCAGTGGAGAACGTAACCGCTTAAAGTTCTACATGCATAATATATCTGGTATCAGAACTAAATCCCAGATTGTGCGCCTATTTAGCTCACATCGTGAATATGACATTATTGTCATTATTGAGACATGGCTAAATGAAAACTTTTTTAGCGACGAGTTCTTTGACTCTCCTATCATACAATCTTGTCTACATCATGTACCTTTAGTACTTGATCTTGAATTTTATGAATATGCAAACAATTGTTATGTTGATTCTGATACTTCTTTTAATTTTAAGCGATGCAATTTTTTGAAACTGAATAATCTTTTGATGAGCATTAAGTGGGATAACCTATTTCAACATCAGAATCTTTTTAATTGCTTTTAGATTTTTAAATCCACTGTGTTGACATTTATAAAAGGGTCATTCCTTTTATACCAAAAAAGCGATACAAAGTGCCCTGGCACAATGCAGCATTGATGAAGCTTCGTAATAAGAAAAATAAATTTCTTCGTTTATTTAAAAAAAGCAAAAACACCGCATATTTTGATTTGTATAAGAAGTTTGATAAGAAATTCTTATGCCTTGATAAATTTTTACACAGAAACTATGTCTGAAGATTTGAAGAAAACCTGAAAGATAATCCAAAAGCGTTTTGGAATTTCGTTAATTCCAAGAAATCGATATCTAATATACCATCCACTCTTTTTCTTGGTGATAAATTTGTTAATACTTTTACTGATACTGCTAATCTCTTTGCAGAATTTTTTAAGTCAAACTTCACATCTGACTCCGATGGTGATGAAAATGTTTCCTTTAACATACAACCATCCCTCGATTTCGGTAAGTTAGTACTGTCTGCTGAAGATATCCTCAGTGGCATTGTTCGACTGAAACCCTCGTCACATACTGATGTTGATGGTCTGTCTGCGATTTTATTCAAGCACTGTGACTCTTTAGTATACCCACTGATGTTAATATTTAATAATTCTCTATCTTCGGGTAATTTTATTGATGCCTGGAAATTGGCATTCATTACACCAATTTACAAGAGTGGTAGAAAAGATGATATTTCCAATTATAGGCCTATTTCAAAGCTTTCCACAGAGGCAAAGCTTTTCGAAGGCGTTATTCAAGAGAAATTAATATTTGCTGTTGAGAATATTGTATGCCCGCAGCAACATGGTTTCTTTCCGGGCCGCTCTACAGTGTCTAATCTAGCTGTTTTTTCAGACGATTGTATCTCTGCCTTTCAATCTGGGTTGCAAGTTGATACCGTTTACACCGATTTTTCTAAAGCGTTTGATAGGGTTTCCCATGTAATTTTGATTAAGAAATTATCCTGCATTGGTTTCCACTCATCTTTTTTGAGATGGATTGCATCTTATTTGCGTAATCGTCGTTGCGTGGTTGTTGTCAATAATGTTAGATCTTCGCCGTTCCTAGCTTGCTCTGGGGTTCCGCAAGGTAGCATTCTGGGCCCGTTGTTTTTTGTCCTGTTTATCAATGACATCAGTTCTTGCTTCTCATCAGCAAGATTTCTGCTTTATGCGGATGACCTTAAGATCTATTCTTTAATCAGTAGCTCTCTTGATTCTGAGTTGATGCAAATTGATTTGGATAACGTTAGTAACTGGTGTGCCAATAATCGCTTATTGCTGAATGTAAAAAATGTTTCCAAATAACCTTTTCTAAGCGTTTCAATATCATTGACACCTCTTATCATATTTCTAACTCGCCCCTGTCGCGGTTAAATGAAATTAAAGACTTAGGAGTTATATTTGATTCGAAGTTTACTTTTGCCAGTCATGTTAATTTCATTATTACTAAATCTTACTCCATGCTTGCTTTTGTTAGGCGAAACAGCTCGGATTTTACTGACCCCTATACGCTGAAACTTTTGTATACGGCCTTTGTTCGCTCCAAGCTTGAGTATGCTTCATTCATTTGATCACCTTACTATGCCTGTCATGCAGCTAGAATTGAGAGGATCCAAAAAGTATTTATTCGTTTTGCGTTGCGTGAAATACGATTTTCGGATCCTATCCCTTCTTATGAATCGCGGTGCCTACTGATTAACTTAAAAACACTACAAATCAGAAGAACAATCTTATCTTTGTCTTTCATTTTCGATTTACTTCATGGTGACGTTAACTGTTCCATTCTCCTTGAGAGGATTTTCTTTAATGTTCCGGCCAGGGCCCTTCGGTGTTCTGAGCTTTTTTTTATTGGAGTTTTCAAATCTCTATATGCTCGAAATGCTCCTTTTGCTAGAGCTCTGATTGAGTTCAATAGAGTTTCTAAATTTATCGAGATAGATTTTTCATCTTCAAAAAATCAGTTTTTAAATTCTTTGAATTGTTTTTATAAATAGTTATACGTTATACGTTATATTTTTATTATTTTATTATTTTCCTTTATCGCTTATTAGTCTCTAAGCATGTCTACTTAGCCTTTAAGAAACTACTGTACTGATTGGCTTAAATAAATAAATAAATAAATAAATATACGAATAGGTTACTAAAGAAACCTAAATTGGTGACCCCGAGCAGAAGATCATGAACACCGACGCAGATACGGGAAATCGCAACCAACGCAACGCAATGGCTAATACGGAGACAGTCAACGATAGCCCACACGTGGAAGCGACCTTTGCAATTCCAAAAATTAATCCACCAAGTTTGGCCGATACGCACATCGAATCTTATTTTATGTCATTAGAGTTCTGGTTTGCAGCATCAGGGATTATATCAGACTCAAAAAAGTACAACATAGTAATGGCACAAGTACCACCTACGAAATTGTCTGAGCTGCAAGGCATTATTAGTGAACTAACATCACAAAGCAAATATGATTATATAAAAGAAAAACTTATAAAGCATTTCGCAGAGAGCCAGCAACGTCGCTTGCATAAAGTCATATCCGATATGCCACTCGGCGACTTGAAGCCAAGTCAATTATTCAGTGAAATGAAACGCGTTGCTGGACAATCTATAAGCGAAAATATTTAAATAGATCTTTGGACAGCTCGACTTCCTGCTCAGGCACGAGCCGCAATTATAGCGTCAGAATATAAAATATCACAAAAGGTCAAAATCGCGGATGATATCGTCGAATCGCTCAACCTTGGCGAATCATTTAATTCAGATTCACATATTCGAATCCTGAGTAATGAGAAAGACAATAGTGAAACAGTGTCGGGAATAGAAACCTTACAGAAGGAAATCGCTCAGTTATCTCAACGACTAAAAAGCTACACCAGCCACCATGAGTGCCCACGCAACTACGAGCGAAATCGTCCACGGGATCATGTACATGCAGACACAAATAGAGAAATGTGCTGGTACCATCTTACATATGGCAATGACGCTCGAAACTGCCGAAAACCGTGCAGTTTTCCACAACCTCAAAAGAAACAATGACAGATGCAGCACGTTGAAGCTGCTACTAAAATCCCTAAACGTTGTAAGACAGCTTCTATCAATCGCCTCAAAATCACCGACTCTCGCAACAATACCAAATTTTTAATAGACACTGGAGCTGATGTCTCAGTGATCCCGAGATCGTTAAAAACAACAACCATCAACCAGACCAACATGCAACTTTACGCCGCAAATGGTACAAACATAAAAGTTTACGGTGAAACAATGCTTACGCTAGATTTAGGCCTCCGGCGACAGTTTTCGTGGAAATTCATTATAGCTGATGTAAATACATGCATATTGGGTGCCGATTTTATAAAACATTATGGTCTTTTAATCGACGTCAAACGCAAACGACTTATAGACAATTCAACGAATAGGTACTCAAATTGCGAATACTAAACTACACCAGGTAGGTTAATTAAAACATTTGACAGTTCCTTGTCATTGCCTTGTATTTTGAAAGAGTACATAGACATTACCTTACCGCAACAACCAGGCAGTTCCACCAAAACATCCATCATGCATCGTATCGAAACATGCGGACAGCCAGTTTTTTCATGTCCTAGAAGGTTATCGCCTGAAAAACTGCAAGCAGCAAAAAATGAAATAGACGAACTCCTACGTCTGGGTATATGTCGACAATCATCAAGTTGTTGGGCTAGTCCAACACATATGGTTCCGAAACAAAATGGCAAGTGGAGACTTTGCGGGGATTATCGCACCCTTAACGCTATCACTGTTCCAGATAGATATCCGATTCCCTTTCTGCAGGACTTTACCTCAAATCTTTATGGTAAAGTAGTGTTTTCAAAAATTGACTTACAAAGAGCTTTCCATCAGGTTGCCGTACACCCAGACGACATCCAAAAGACGGCAGTTACAACACCTTTCGGGCTTTATGAATTCCCATTCATGACCTTCGGCTTACGAAACGCTGCGCAAATGTTTCAGCGATTAATTCATCAAGTTGTTCGTAGCCTCGACTTTGTATTCGCCTATGTTGACGATATCTGCGTTGCATCCCGAAACTTAGATGAACACAATCAGCACTTACGTATATTGTTCGATAGACTACGTGCACACAACCTCAAAATAAATGCTACAAAATGCGACTATGTGAAAACAAAACTGAGTTTTCTTGGCCATGAGATTTCGCCAGAAGGAATCCATCCAATTAGAGAACGGGTGACTGCAATTGAAAATTTCCAATTACCAAAGACGGTAAAAGAACTGAAAAGATTCTTAACGACGACTAATTTCTATAGACGTTTTATCCCTAAAGTAATCGATACACAAATGCATTTATTTGCATTAACACCGGGAAATAAAAAGAATGATAATTCCAAAATCTAATGGAATTCGAAAGCTATAGAAGCTTTCTCGGAATGTAAACGCCAATTAGTTAACGCGTCAAGTTTGGTACATCCGCAAAATGACGCAGAACTATCCCTTTGGGTGGATGCATCTGATTTCGCTGCTGGCGCAGTGCTGCACCAAGTTCTCAAGGGGGCAATGCAACCTCTCGGATACTTTTCGCGAAAATTCGACAATGCTCAGGTACGATACAGCACGTATGACCGCGAGCTAACTGCAATTTACATGGCCGTGCAGCATTTCAAATATATCTTAGAGGGTAGAGAGTGTCACATATACACTGACCACAAGCCACTGACCTTCGCCTTTCGTCAAAAACTCGAAAAAGCCTCAAGTCGACAAGCACGTCAATTAGATGCTATCGGGCAAATAACCACTGACATAAGGCACGTCGATGGTCAGACCAATGTTACGGCTGACCTTCTATCACGCATTGAATCAATTAGTACGTCACCGGCTATCGATTTTAGCGCTTTAGCCGATGATCAAAAAAACGACGAAGAGCTCCATGAAATTCTTCAACGCAGTAACTCCGGCAAAATATCATTGGCTCTCAAATTATTCCCAATACCAGGAACAAGTAGCAGAGCGTTTCGTATGGCCGTTCATGCAAAGAGACTGCATCAGATTCACCAGAGGATGCCTCGATTGTCAGCGAGCCAAAATCAATCGGCACACTCGTTCAGCATTGCAGTCATACTCGTTGCCTGATAAGCGGTTTACGCACATTAACATAGTTGGACCTTTTCCACCCTGTAAAGGACATAGATACTGCCTTACCATCATCGATCGATTTACACGGTGGCCCGAAGCCATTCCCATCTCAGATATGACAGCGCCAACGATAGTCGATACCTTCGTCTTTCATTGGATCGCACGTTTCGGTGTGCCTACGTATATCACCTCAGACAGAGGCCGCCAATTTTTGGGTACTATCTTCAACGAGTTAACCCACGTTTTAGGCATCGATCATCTTAAAACCACTTCGTACCATCCACAGTCAAATGGAATTATAGAACGTTGGCATCGTACACTGAAATCATCACTTTTGTGCAGAGATACCAAACATTGGGTCGATCATTTACCAATCTTTCTTCTTGGACTGCGAACAGTTCATAAAAACGATATTCAAGCAACAGTTGCAGAACTAGTTTACGGAACTACTCTTCGGTTACCTGCAGAATTTTTCATAGAGAACAACGACTTACGCACCGAAACGGAAGTAGTGAATCAACTACGAGAAGCTATGAGAAATGTTCGTTTTCATCCCACAACTTGGCACTCTAAACAGAGCGTATTCATGCCACAAGAACTCTCCAAAAGTACTCATGTTTTCATTCGGAATGACTCAGTAAAGCCAACGCTTAGCAAACCATATGACGGCCCTTATCCTATTTTCAATAGAAACTTGAAATTCTATGAAATCTTGGTAGAAGGGAAAAGAACAAACGTGTCAGTTGATCGCTTAAAACCAGCCTACAATATTAGCTGCAGCCAAAACGTTGAAAACTATAACACACCTCAGCCTATAGCAAATTCTACGCGATCTGGTCGACGGGTTAACCTTCCCAGAAACTTAAATGATTATGAAACCTACTAGAAGGGGAGTAATGTGGCCACTCCAAGTGTCAAACATACACAGTGGCAACACTTAAAACTTTGACGTTTACATTCTTCCGGCTTGCCAAAATTTTCTTCTTGTTTTTGACCTGACTTCGATAGCGTGCATACATAAGGATAATAAGATTTTGTATTAGTTTATTGTAAGCGGTTGTAAAGATATAAATAAATAAGTAATAAATATAGGAATAGGTTACTAAATAAACCTAAATAACTATAATAATAAGCGAGATAGGGCATTTAGTTACAACAACGTCCCACAGAATAGGAAGTTCCAAAGAATAAATCAAATGAATAAAGAAGAATTAAAATCAGTAGATTTAACAAATTATGAAGAGCAATTTGAGGCAGGCAGTACTTTTTTAGGAGAATAAACGGGCTGCCTTGCTTACAAACAAAATGCGGCCTAACCGGCACGCCCGTTACCTTATTACTCGATACAGGCTCCACCAATAATTATATAAATATTAATTGCAATATAGGTAAATCTATTAAGTTAAAACCATTCAAAACTAAAACCTTACATGGTCACTCAATTATAAGTTCTTAAAAATAATAACGATGTATGGACATCACTTAATCTTTTATGAAATTAAAGAGCTAAATGATTTTGACATAATACTCGGAGAACAGGGATTACGTCAAATAAAAGCAGAAATTAGTTTATTTGACTACAGTTTAAAATATCAAAAAAAGAAAGATTTAAAAGTAGAACCAAAAATTAATTGTATGGAATATTGCCTTTCACAACAACAATACAAGCTTTAATCAAGACTGAATCAGAAGATCCCATATGGACAAAGCAATATCCATATCCCATGTCTGATCACGATTTTGTCAGGAAAGAAATTGAGAAACTTTTAAATGACGGTATAATACAACAAAGCAAAAGCCCATATAATTCGCCTATATGGACTGTCCCAAAAAAAGGCACCGATGACCAAGGTAAGCCCAAAAGACGGATGGTTGTTGACTTTCAAAAGATTAATACTCATACGATTACTGACAGATATCCAATTCCAGATGTTAATATGGCAATACAAAACTTAGGGAAAGCAAAGATTTTCTCTACAATAGATTTAGAATCAGGTTTTCATCAGATATTAATTAAAGAATCTGATCGAGAAAAGACAGCATTTTCTGTCAACGGCGCACAGTGTGGCCGTCTAGTGTATTTAGTGGCCATAAATCAGGGAAGTTGCGTAGCTTCATGAAATTTTGCACACATTTATTTTTAATTTTTTAATACATAAATTTTATTTTTTTACAAAAATACGCCCACTTTTACGCCCACCTCCCATACAACTTCAATAGAAAATGTGGCATAACTTCCATGATTTTTAAGATATCAACTCAATTTTCACAAAACATTAATATTATAATTGTAGAATATGCTCCTGAAAATATGAACATAATCCGCCCATTTTTACGCCCACCTCCCATACAACTGATATCTTAAAAATGCCATATCTTCTGTAAATTTGTAACTAGAATGTTTATTTTTCTCAAAAATGCATATAACACCTATTTAATTATGTTTTGAAAATATGAAGCAAATCCGCCCACTGTAACACCCATCCCCCATACAACGCCAATACAAAAAATTTTACAGTTTCACTCTATTTCATTTATTAATAGCTTTTTCACATCTTCGTGATAATCTAATTTTTTAAGCTTCAATGTCGTTCTAAGTAAATGAATTGATGTGATTGATGAGGGTCGGAGGATATCAACAAATGATGCATTACGTCTTCGTTAGTAGAACAGCGCCCGATTTTGCGCGAGTGATATAGCCTATAACTTCTATAATCTTTGTTCCTCGCTTCCTGCGCTTCTTCTGATAACATTCCTTTGGAAAATAAATCATATGTTAATTTAAAATGTATGAAATAGATTGTATATTTAACCTACCTATAGGTAGAATGGCTTCAGATACAATTTTGCTACCATGTATCAAAACTGTATGCACTGTGATGGGCATGTAGTACCATCCATACAAATCAATGTACAATTTTGCCGTGTCCATACAATATATTTGTAATTTCTCAGCGTCTATTGCCTGACTGCAATTTATTGTGGATAATATAATTTTGAACCGATGAATCGGTTGCTCATCTACTCCAGTTATGTCAGCTGTAATTTCAGGATTTTCAAAAAATCGGCGAGCTGTATTCCCATCGTTGCTGGAACCCATTCCTTGTTTAACCACATCAACATTTATTCCCAATACAAATTTAAGGTTTTTTTTAATTGTGGCCTTGGCGTCTTCTTTTATTTCTCTGGTTGCTTTATTTGTTCGCCATGCTGCGAAGCTTTTATTGTAAGCGATATGTAATATGCATTCCATAAATTTTATGCGCGCATGCAGCGGTGAAATACCAAATTTTAAAGCCTCTCCCGAATTTGCTCTTAATGCCAATTCTTCTAAATTGTGCATCTCCGTTGGCTTAGCACCACATATGAAGCACGCGGACATAGAAGAGCTGCCAGTTAAAGTTGTTGCCACTTTACCATCTATCATAGTCAATGAAAGCTTATGAGTAATAAAGAATTTCTTATTATGAACTTCAATAATTGAATTTGTTAAATTATTTATTTCGTGGTTTACTCGGTTAACTTCTTCATTTATTACGCTTGCTGTCTCCTTAAAAAAATCAAATTTTAACGGCCTACAATGTTTCGTTGATGATGGCTCTAAATTTTTCCACAAAACTTTTGACTCATCGTTCCGTTCAGTCATTACCAATGGCACAAGTGACGTCAAGAACATACTTTTGTCTGAAAAAGTCTCATTCGCAAATTTTTGCTGATACTCTGAATGTCCTGATGAGCCATCACATCCCCATTTACTAATGAGTTGCATATATTGTGGAAATGGTGCTACTTCATTTTCGGATTTTGACTTCATCAGTCTAGCTACCGTATGATCCAAAAGCTCCTGCAAACTAACTTTGCTTAAATTCTCCTCTACTTTAACGTTTGCTGGATAACACGTTTTTTTTGCTTCCAAAACCTTTTTGTAGCTTGGATATATATTATAACCAATATCTTTTGCTGATCTTCGCAATACTTCATACTGGTGTATTGTCAATGAAGCATCAACAATGAGACTTAGTGCTGTTTCAGGACTAAAACATTTTTGGACTTCATTTTTGTTTTCAATTTTTTTAGCAGCAGATAATATGATTGCTTGAGAGTTGTTTTCACAAAATGAAGTCAGCTTTTTCCTTTTCGTTCTGTCATTGCTCTCATCAAAGGTTTTCGTTGGACGTCCACGTTTACTAGGAGTAGACTGGGTTTGCTCTTCCTCATCCATTACTTCATGCCTTACTCGTCATCCACTGTATGATCCACTACTTCATCAGTCAACGTATAAGAAAGTGTTAGCCATTCTTCATTGTTATCAAAAAATCTTGATGAAGTACGCTGACACTTGTTCCACTTCTTCAAAAATTGAGGCATAAATGTTTGTTTCAAAAACCGTCTGAACTTTTCTTGATTTTTCTCAGACACGATTTTATAATTCACGGAAACTACACCAATTATAACATCAATATCTTTTTTACATTCAAAAATAATTTCCGAAAGCGTGCTGAAAGATATTTTTGACTTGTCCATTGTTGTAGGATTAGAAACCCTTTTTTGTAACCGCGCAGCTTTAAGCTTTAAGACTTAATTTATTTTCAATATTTCTTCTCCTTAAATACAATTTCTTACCAAATAAAAATACCGTAAACATACTTCATATGTACATAAGTTCTGATTGTACTTTTAACAATTCAAAAGGTACATACTTACTTAACTCTATTTCTATTTAGTATACATATGTACATGCATACATATGTACATGCTAGTAACAAAAGGAGTACCAAAATATGGGAATGCAGCATTGCAATGTATGTACAAGCAAACGCACGTATTATTGCGAGCGTGAAATATAGCGGGAGTATATACATACATACATACGTACGTAGGCAAATGCAAGCAAACAATATGTAAGTGCTAACCCAAATGTTACCTGCTTTGGGGTGAATGACTTCAGATACTTGACCATGAAACTTTGAATATAACTTATAACTAGGTCACATATTTACAATAGCATATGTTTGACGAATGCAGTGGTTGGCAATCGGTGACCCAACAATTGTTTTATATAAATTATCTTTAATTAATTAATAATCACTCACTTTACCACTCTCAAATACAATGTAAAGAAAGTTTAGTTGTTGAATAAATACATAATTACAATAAACGCCATGCACTCATGCAAAACAACAACAAGCAGAAAAGAAAGAAAGAATGCGCAGTTGTTTTTGCACGCGTAAAATAAGGCATACGCAGCGTATTTTTCACTGTCATTTTTTGGTTTTTCATTGTTTTTTCGGCGGCGGGCAGATTCGGGCAGGTTTTTTTTTTTATCTGTTAGCTGAGACTCTCAGCTTTAATTTGGTATATGACTCCATATGTCGCACTGCTTCGCACACAACTAAAAGTCTAACGGAAAATCATAAATGTTGATTTTTTTTTCTCAAAATATATTGTTAAAGAAAATTTTTTTTGTAAAACTTTTTTAAATTTTTTTTTAAATTAACATAATTCGTAATGTCTATTTTAAGTAAAAAAATACTTATAAGGTACATTTGGTGTATAGTTTATAAGTAACAAGGTTTTGAATATGACATAGAAAACTATCACATTTGGGACTTGTTCACACACTTCAACTTTGCGCTGCCGTGGAACGAAAACCAATGAAGATATTTGCATGAAATTTTCCACACATGACCTTTAGATAGTTTTTAACAATTTGTGCAAAAATCATCAAAATCGGAGAGCACGTCCAAATTGATTTATTGCCGCAGTGGACACAGTGTGCGGCGCCAAGTATGAATTTGTTAGAATGCCATTCGGATTGAAAAATGCACCTTCTATCTTCCAAAGATGCGTTGACGACATTCTAAGGGAATATATTGGAAAATTTGCATATGTTTATATTGATGATGTATTAATTTATTCATCTACACCCGAAGAACATATGGAACATATTAGAATAATAATTGATGCACAATGCTAACATTTTTTTCAAGATTCAGTTGAATACCTAGGACATATTATAAAACACAACAGAATTACAGTAGATCCAAAAAAGGTGGAAACCATAAAGAATTACCCACAGCCAAAAAATTTAAAGGAATTGAGATCTTTCTTAGGACTTGCTAGTTACTATAGAAAGTTTATAAAAGATTTTGGTAAAATCACGAAACCCTTAACGATCCATTTGAGAGGAGAATTAGGGATGATAACAAAAAACCAAAGTGCTAAAGTACTAATACACTTAGATACAGCAGCAATACAAGCCTTGGAAATAATAAAAAAATGCTCTACAAGAACAAGTCGAACTTTTTCAACCAGATTTCTCAAAACCATTTAGTTTAACAACCGATGCTAGCAATTTTGCTATCGGAGCAGTGTTATCACAAAATCGCCACCCTATCGCATTTATTTCACGTACGCTAAATGAAACAGAACAAAACTATAGTACAAACGAGAAAGAATTACTAGCAATTGTTTGGTCTTTACAACAACTTAGAAACTTTTTGTACGGTGTAGCGAACTTAACAATTTATACGGACCATAAATCCTTAATTTTTTCGATCTCCGAAAAAAATCCAAATGCAAAATTAAAACGTTGGAAAAATCTAATTGAAGAATACGGTGCTAAAATAGTTTATAAACCTGGACATCAGAATGTTGTTGCAGATTCGCTTTCACGTCAACAAATCAATAACACAATAAATTGTTCGGAGCATTCACAACAAAGTTCTCCAAAAGAAATAATAAAAAAAGTTAAACAGCCACTAAACTCTTTCAAAAACCAAATTATTATTTTACAAGATAATGACGGAAATGAAGTCCTTAATCAAACAACATTTCCCAGTCAATCTAGACACACGATATATTTTAAAGATACCGCAGATTTGCTCTCTAAACTTAAAGGCACTATTAAACCAAAAGTTACTAACGCAATAAAAATAGATGAGGAAATACTATTTCACCTAAAAGAAAAAATTATTTCCTCTAGCCTAAAATCAGCTAACTGACGTAAGTTCATTGGATGAACAAAGAGAAATCGTCACACAGACACATAAACGCGCACATAGAAATTATAAAAATAACGTACAAGAAATATTGTTGACCCATTACTGTCCTAACATTAAAGAAATGTGCAGAAAAGAAGCAGTAGATTGTCAAATATGTTTACAACATAAATATGAAAGACAACCGAATAAACAACCTATAGGAAAACCCCCAATACCAACACGAGTAGGAGAATACATACAGATGGGCATATTCCATATTAATAACACACAGTATCTTAGCTCAATAGATAGATACTCCAAATATTGTTTCTTACGGAAATTAGACACAAAGACAAACTGTCACGAATACATAGAAGAAGTACTCACTCAAGTTTACCCGAATGCAAAAGACCTCATGACTGATAACGAGAGTGTATTTAATGGAAATATAGCAAAATTCTTATACAACCGCCTACAAATAACCCACTCCGTCACGCCCGTACATCATTCGACATCAAACGCTCAAGTTGAACGGTTACATAGTACGCTTATCGAACTTTGTCAAAGTTTAGCAGCAGAAAATAAAACTCCCCCAGCAGACGAATTATTCAACACCGTTCGCCAATACAATCAGACGATCCATTCATCTACAGGATACAAACCTGAAGACGTATTTTTTAACCGCGAAAAATACCCCGATATCAAGGACACACTTGAGGAAAAACAAACAAAATTGCTCCTATACCAAAATAAAAACAGGAAAAGCATAACCTACAATCCAGGTGACATAATATACAGCCGAACGGATCGCCGCAAAAAACTAGCAACAAAATATAATAAACACAAAGTAAAAGAAGATCGTGGGGACACAATCCTAACAGTGAGGGGAAAAATAATACACAAGGACAGCATAAGAAAAAATAGCACACCATGCAACGAATAGGTTTCCTAATTTTAGTGATAATTACATAAGGCGCTTGCGATAAAATAACAGATTTGAGTGGTAAAAAATATGCACTTACTGAACTAGATAATGTGTATACTTACGAGAGTTCATCTTATTTTTACCATGTATCAAACCTATCCTTGATATTAGAAACATATGAAAAAATTATGAGAACTAATTACGACTACTCAATTCATACTACAGAAAAAGATATAATAATCGATAAAATAGAAACCCTAAAATCACAATTAATACTGTCCGAGTATCGTGTCAAACGTGCCCTTAATTTTTTAGGCTCAGTTTTAAAATTCGTTACAGGTTTACCAGATCATGATGATCTAATTGAAATTAAAACAGGACTGAATAAACTTATAGATAATAATAATAATAAGCCCAACGGTTACCCTCTTTCCCGCCCAACCGACACGAGGGGCACAGTTCGCATGACGTACGGATCTTTTTTTTTTTTTTTTTTATAACATTTTTTTTTTGTGCCGAGATGTTAAAAGGAAAAAGTTTGTTAAGCGTCGAGATCCAAAACTGCTCAGCTACAGAAAAAAAACTTCATCAGCTGAATCAAATATATATTATACCGCCGTTAATCATTTATTGAGAAAGGACAGTACAGCTCTTTTTATGGTGAAAAGTGAGTCCGAAATATCAAAAGTGCTGGAAAGACAGTTGAAATCTTGACATAAACATCGGAAAGGTTCATTTAATTCATAACTGGTTTTACACTGTTTTAAATAAAGAGGTTTAAAGTGTCTTGAAATCCGAGAAGGAACAATAAGTTTAACTTCGGCAATAAGAAATGTGCTTGCGATA
Organism: Anomoia purmunda; assembly: GCA_951828415.1. NCBI lineage: Eukaryota > Metazoa > Arthropoda > Insecta > Diptera > Tephritidae > Anomoia > Anomoia purmunda. Next base: position 49,316,620 of record OX639994.1, read on the forward strand.
GACCCTGTGAGTAGTTTAGTAATGAATATTATGCCCAGCATTTTTCTACGGCTGGAAAGAGTAGGAAGATTTATTAGCTTCAAACGATCAGTATAATGAGGAAGATTAAGCCGAGAATCCCATCTAAAGTCTCTTAGGGCAAAAAGTAAGAACTGTTTTTGAATTGATTCCAGCCGATCAATGTGAACTTGATAACGTGGGTTCCAAACTACGGACCGTATTCTAGCATAGGTCTTACTAAAGTTGTAAAAAGAGCCTTTGTTACATATGGGTCCTTGAATTCTTTTGACCATCGTTTTATAAAGGCAAACACCCCTCTAGCCTTATTAGCTATAGCATTGACATGACTATTGAAATTAAGTTTGGGATCCATTGTAACTCCCAAGTCAACAAAGTCAAACACTTGATCCAGAGTATAGTTATTTATTATGTAAGAAGCTGGCTGAATAGTTCTTCGTGAAAAACTCATAAATTTACATTTTTTAAGGTTAACTGGCATATAATTTATGTTGCACCAATCAACTAAGCTGTTAATATCTATTTGTAATAAATTTCTCTCTTCAATCGAAGCGTATGATTTAAAAAGTTTTACATCATCAGCATACATTAGTATATTCGAATATCTTATTGCAGTAGTAATATCATTTATGAATAACAAAAACAGAATCGGGCCTAGATGGCTGCCTTGGGGAACTCCCGAAGTAACATTAATGACATTGGAAAAAGCATTTTTGAATATAACGATTTGAGATCTATCATGTAGATAAGAAGAAATCCAGCGGAGGAGAGAGGGTGGAAAGCCCAGCAGATCAAGTTTGTGGATGAGTAAGGGGTGACAAACTTTGTCAAAAGCTTTACTGAAGTCGGTGTATATAACATCTGTTGGAATATTTTCTCTAAAACCATTTGAAACATGAGTTGTGAATTCCAGTAAATTGGTAATAGTAGATTTGCCCTTACAAAATCCGTGCTGAGAGTTTGCGATTGATGAAGAGATCGTATATTTTAACTGATTAGTAATAATTGATTCAAATAGTTTTGGAATTGCCGATAGCTTTGCTATTCCCCGGTAATTTTCAATCGAAGACCTATTGCCGCTTTTATGAAGAGGGATTATAAAAGACATTTTCCAGACAGACGGGAAATTACCTTGTTTTAGCGACAAGTTAAACAAGTTTGATAAAGGCAGATATAGGTAATCAGCAAATTGTTTAAGAATACATGTCGGAATCATATCAGGGCCGCACCTGAATGATTCTTTTAAAGATTTAATATAAAATAATACATCTTCAGAAGATATTACTGGAACATTAATCGAATTATTAGTATATAGATAATATGGATATTTATAAGGGGGAAGATTGACTTTAGTGGAATAGTTAGACTCAAAGAATTGTGCAAATAGGTTAGCAATGTCTTCATTGTCGCTGGACACAGTGTTCTGATACCTCATATTTGAAGGAAACCCATTTACCTTACGCTTTGAGTTTACGAAACCATAAAACGATTTAGGGTTACAAATAATATTCTTTTTCATTTTATTTAGGTATTCTTGGTAAGATTTCTTATTTAATTTGAAATATTTATGTCGCAGGACTGAGTACTTTAAGTAATCTGTAAGTAAACCTGTTTTTTTATATTGTTTGAATAACAAGCAAATAAAAATAAATTCCCGATTCGAAAAAATTTTAGAAACATTAGATCCGCAATCTATTTTTGACCAGTCGATTCTTTCAGAAATATACAGTGAATTAGTAACTATTACAAAGACGATTAACTTTGCAAAAACAGGAAATTTTTTCTCTGGAACACTTAATCTCAGGGATGTACAAGAAATTATAAAAATGGAAGCATATGATATTCCAATAATAAATTTATTAGAATATTCCGATATTCACATACTTATGTACTTTTCGTGATGCTATTGTTACAGTCTACAAATATCCTATAATAACAAATAAATGTAAAATGTACAATTTGACTCCATTAGTCTTTAAATACGGAAAATACCAACTTGAGGATAAAATCGCTTTATGTAATAATAAATTCACTAATTTATAAAAATGTAAAAATTATGTAGGAACATATATTTGTAAAAGAGAATCAAATGATAATTGTACTATTCCTTTATTGTCTAAACAAAATGCTCATTGTAACATTATCCAAGAAAATAACTTTCCTTTGCTAGTATTAGATAATGGTAACATTATAATTGACTATGAGCACACATGGAACGGACTCAAGGTAAATGGTCCAAATTTAATACAATTCAGTCTCAATACAAATAATGATAACAAAACTTATACTAATCATAAGCAGGAAATAAAAGAAGTAATATATGCTCATCAAAATGAAAATGTAAATGTTTTAAAGATTTTAAATTCCGAGTCAAATTATAAATTTACAAATATACAAGAGATGCATAAATTAGTTATACCAATTGAACAACATCCTTGGAAATTTACTTTATATTTAACCACAGTTATAATTATACTAATTTTTCTTGCATACATTATTATCAAGTTGTATACATACATACAACTACAATTAAATATCAACGGCAAAGAATGTTTGAAGAAGCCTACATAACCGAATTAGAACGATGTCGAAACCTTGAACCCTTTGAAATGAGGACATTTCATTTTAACACCGGGGAGAGTTAACGACGCTGATGTTTACACTACTACTACTTACATATATCATTGATCTTCACAAACAAGTAATAACATGATCTTTGAGTTTAAGCGATAACATAGTAACAAAGGAATATGATAGTGTACATGACCAAGCATATTGTTTTGTTCCTCTGACAAAGCGATTATGATAATATTAGAAATAATGTAAAATGATAAATACTAAATAACAACTTTATCACCAAATAAATATTGTTTAGAAGTAGTATAAATAGATGTAAGAAATAACATGTAAAGCTGTTCTGAAATTGTCTGAAATAAACTAAGTCGAAAAAAGAGCATTCGCTCCAAAAATAATTTTTTATTTTGATTCCGATGACAGAACCAAAACTCACACGAGTGTAGAGAAGACTTAACGGGCTTAGAAGCTGGAAAACGGTCACTCAGTATACTAATCACGATTTAGATGAACAAATTACCTTTGCAATTCATTATTGCAAATAAAACCACATGTTTGCATTATATAAAATATTTTCATTTTTATAAAATACTTACCCAAATTGTCACATTTTTTACGAAAAATGTCAGCGAATAAAACCTTTTTCCCGTTTTTGAATTTTACTACTATTTAAAAATATTTGATAAGATTCATACATAAATTTTCAAAGAAGTAACACTGTTTTAGCTAAGAGAGACGTCATGTGAAGAGTGAGGAGCAAAGCTGTTTATGTATCAAACCTTTCATTATTGAATCATGATCATCAACTACTACAAAATTAAATACAAAATATTCATTTTTTTTATTTTCACATAACTTAAAAACTTTCCATAAGGACGTCATTTAAAACAGAATAGCAAGAGTACAACTTTAATAAATGTGTTACATCCAGTCTGCCTTTAACGCATGACTGCCTTATGAAGCTGATTAAACAGTCTAAAGAAAAATACACATCGACATATTTTTTTTATAATAAAATTAAATATCCTTACATATTCGTTGACCATATTAATATTTTTTTCCTCCCATGCATGCTGCCACTCTATGATCCTTACAGTCACACGCATAGCAAGCAGCGATCTCGCGCTTTGGCTTACGACAGACTGCTGCAATGTGTCCTCGGGTATTACACTTGTAGCACCCAACATCGCGCATCTGTGAACTAGCTGCGCCGGTAGTCGTCTTTCGTCCTGCCTCGATTTTAGTGAAGGCCTTCACTAGTTGCTCCTTTGTTACGTAGCACTGTAAGAAAGCTTGCGTGCTCAATCGGTCATCTGCTATGCCCTCAACTACGTATTCTGCTAATTCTTCTTCACTAAGCTGTAGCTGATTTGCGAGCATTTCTATCTTTTGAGCGGAATACGTTTTCCATTTGATAAATCAAAGAGTTCACTTCTTCCGTTGTAAAGTCTGGCATACTGTGTAACCATTGCCAACGTTGGTGCTGCCGTTGAACTCAGGAATCATATTTTCTATCATATCCAGTGACATTGTTCGCTATTTCAACACCACTCAGCTGTCTCTGAAGCATTGCGTTCTCCCTTTCCAACTTTTCTTTTTCACGCTTTAGCAGGTTTGCCTCACGTACCAACAATTCAAATTCTGTAGTACTGATGCTTGCGCGAGATAGAAAAGCTGATTTTATCGTATTAGAATACGTCGATTAATGACGAAATTATTTATTTCCAATATTCGTGGTTTTTCATTTGTATTAAGTAATTTCGATTAGTACATTTCAAAATTCACGTAGTTTCGACTAAACATAATGTACGACTTAAAACATAATGTATGACTTAAAACATAGAGCAGAAGGACTATTCGTGTTAAACTCGAAAATCGGACTCAGTATTAAGCTATTGGGTTGGCAATATCTAAGCGATCGTTAGACTTTGTTTATTGAGCGAGATTAAGCTTGAGTCCTTTGGATTGTAAGCTGAGTTAAAAGTAATTAGAATATTATACGAAAGTACTCGTGTTTGAGTGCGTTAATGAGCGTACATAACTCGCCCTCCGCAAAAAGAATTCGCGACTCCGCGAATGACGAAAGTATCTTTTCTGTTAATTAAATTTATAAATCGATAAATGTTAAAATCTAAAAATTGTGACATGTAAATATACGGTCATACGTAACGTAATTTTTTCATTTAAAGTACTTTTGTATTTATGTATATATAAGAAGAATTTTGAAAATAACGATGTTAACATTTACGTTCTTTTTTGTGTATAATACCTATATACGTAGTATGGTAATAGTTCATTCGCAAGTTTTAAAATTTGTGAGATTTTACATAATATTTTGATTTTAGCTTTTTTTTAAGAAATTGTATTGGATACATAAAAATGTTGAGGTTTATATTATTTTTCGTATAAAATTCTTATATACGTAGTATAGTTATAATTTTGTTTAAACGTTTTAATATTTACAACATTTTATATGGTCTTTTGATTTGGGCTATGTCAATTTTGTTAGGATAGCTTTTAGGTAGTTTTGTGAATCTTTTAGCAGTTTTATTTCTGTTAGCCAGAGGGTTCTTAATGTAAATCTTGTCGTTGTCAAAATCTGGAATTTTTTCTCTTTTTGTATTAAATCTGTCTATAGTTTGTTTTTTCTTTTCGTACGCATAATTTTTAATTTTTTCGAAATCAATTTCATTTTTGTTAATAAAATCCATTGGTTTCACATTGGTTGAACTATGAATGGAGTTGTTATAGTAACCAATGGCTTTTAACATAATTTCCTCTACTTCCAATGTGTTATCCGTATGTTTTAAAATACGTATATGTTCTAATATCGTGGAATGCAGTCTTTCGATGTCTGCATTCCCCGTATGACTGATTGGGGTATTATACTATTTTCGCGGCAGAATAATCTTATAAATGAGTTGTTAAACTCGTTGTCCATTATTAGCTTTTTAGGTTTTCCTAGCCATGCAAATCTCTCCTTAAGTTTGATTTTAATCGTGATCATGTTTCTGTCGGGCAATTTATGTACGGAAGCTAGCTTGGTAAATCTATCAATAGTGGTCAAAAAGCAATTTCGAAAACAATAAAACACATCTGCATGTACTATTTCATTAGGACTGCTGGGGGTTTCGGTATAATTAAACAATTTCTTCAACGGCTTTCTTGCGTATTTGTTTTCGTTACATATGTCACATTTGTTAATAAACCTGTTGATTATCTTTTTGAGATTTGGGTAAAAATAATTCAATTTCAGTTGCTCGTAGTTTTCTAATACACCTCTATGGTTACCTTCTGTGTGTGTTTTTTCTACTACCTCTAAAATATCTTCCTCGCACTTAATGTCTAAAGCTGCATGACTGCACTTGGTAAATTTAATATTACCATTATTTGCAAAAATTCTAATTAGCTTCGCTTGAACAATATTATATAGGTTGTCAGGTAATTCTGAATGAATTCCTATTGTACCCTTTTTTAAATATCTTCTAAATAAATCTGAAATATAAGTGCTGTTATGCAAGTCACGTTCTGCTACATAGATTATGAGGTATTTGTTATATAGTATTTCGCTTGCCAAGGTTTTACTTTTCACTAGTCGAATTTGAGTTGTATATCTGTTTACGATTGAGTCAGAAATAAGAAAATGATCGTTTTGATTTTCGTATGCTGAATGCATGGTTTCAAGGGAATTTTCAAAGAGAGACTTGATGTCTAAGTTTTCCTCTTTTCCTACTTCTTGTCGGCTTAAGAAGTCGGCTACATTATTTCCTTTTCCTTTTATATATTCGACTTCAAACTCATATTCGCCAAGCAAAGTTTTCCACCGTAGGATGCGTGCGCTTGGATCCTTCATAGAATATAACCATTTTAGTGGCTTGTGATCAGTTTGAACAAGAAAGGAACGTCCGAACAGGTACGGTCTAAAATGCTTCACCGCCCACACTATTGCTAGAAGCTCTTTTTCCAGCGTATGGTAACGTTTTTCAAAACCATTTAATGTTCGGCTAGCAAAACAAATTGGCTTGTTATTTTGGCTGAGAACCGCGCCCAAGGCAACGTTACTGGCATCGGTTGTCACCATAAATTTTTTTGAAAAATCGGGAAATGCTAAAAGGGGGGGTGAGGTCATTATGAGCTTCAATTTATAGAATGCTTCAATATATTCCATATCGCTTGTATCGATTTTTTCGTTTTTCTTTAAGTACTTAATTATGGGGAAGGCTATCATTGAATAATTTTTGATAAATTTCCGGTAATACCCAGTCAAACCTAGGAAGGATTGAATCTCCTTAACAGTTCGCGGTAGCTTTATTCTTTGTATAGCTTCAATTTTTTCAGTATTTGGCTTAATGCCTTCCGGAGTAATAATATGGCCGAGGAATAACGTATGTCTCGACAGAAAGTTGCATTTATCATATTGTATCTTTAGATTGTTTTCGGATAGACGATTGAATATTTTGGTTAGACTCTCAAAGTGCTCATTTATGGATGTTGAAAATATTAGAATGTCATCCATATATACATATTATGCAAATCTTATTAATATAGTCACCTAAAATCGTGTTCATCATACGCTGGAATGTAGCAGGCGCATTTTTCAGGCCAAATGGCATTCGCGTGAATTCATAGTGCCCATTCGGACCAGAAAAAGCTGTTTTTTTTCTATATCGCTATCGCTCATGAGAATTTGGTGGAATCCTTTAGCCAAGTCAATCGTCGTAAAATATTGTGCGCGCCCTAATTTTTCAAAGAGTGACTCTACATTTGGTATAGGAAACTTGTCGTCGATTGTAAGGCTATTTCATTTCCGAAAGTCTATAACCAAACGCCATTTCTTTTTATTACCACTGTTGCACTTCTTTTGCACGATCCATAATGGCGAATTATATGGAGATTTGCTTGGCCGAATAATTCCATTTTCTAACATAGATTGGAATCTATGACGATTAATTTCTTCCTCCAACGCATAATTTTTAACATATATAGGAGCATGAGGCTTCGTAACAATTTGATGTTTGACCATGTCTGAAGCTGGTAGGTATTGTCCTTCTTGAAAAAATGTTTTTATACTTTAATAGGAAATTTTTTAAAAACCTACTTTCTTCGGTGTTCAAATCTTTGTCAATCAGTGTATCTAAATTTAAACTACCTTTATCAAATGAAATTGTATCTGGTTACCACTGTTGCACTTCTTTTGCACGATCCATAATGGCGAATTATATGGAGATTTGCTTGGCCGAATAATTCCATTTTCTAACATAGATTGGAATCTATGACGATTAATTTCTTCCTCCAACGCATAATTTTTAACATATATAGGAGCATGAGGCTTCGTAATAATTTGATGTTTGACCATGTCTGAAGCTGGTAGGTATTGTCCTTCTTGAAAAAATGTTTTTATACTTTAATAGGAAATTTTTTAAAAACCTACTTTCTTCGGTGTTCAAATCTTTGTCAATCAGTGTATCTAAATTTAAACTACCTTTATCAAATGAAATTGTATCTGGTTACCACTGTTGCACTTCTTTTGCACGATCCATAATGGCGAATTATATGGAGATTTGCTTGGCCGAATAATTCCATTTTCTAACATAGATTGGAATCTATGACGATTAATTTCTTCCTCCAACGCATAATTTTTAACATATATAGGAGCATGAGGCTTCGTAATAATTTGATGTTTGACCATGTCTGAAGCTGGTAGGTATTGTCCTTCTTGAAAAAATGTTTTTATACTTTAATAGGAAATTTTTTAAAAACCTACTTTCTTCGGTGTTCAAATCTTTGTCAATCAGTGTATCTAAATTTAAACTACCTTTATCAAATGAAATTGTATCTGGGTAAGTATCTGTCTGGGAACAATAAGCGTAAAATTCGGCATCGTTACGTAGGTATTTTGCGGCCTGGTTATTAACAAAGGGTATTGCTTTATTGTTGACATTAATTATTTTTTCTGAAAAATCAATTACAATTTTGAGAGGGGCAAGAATATTTAGTCCCAGTATGCACTGGAAAGGCTTGTCGGTAAATTTTAATAATTTAACAGACATAGTCTCTTCTTTTCTCTCAAATTCTGTGGGAATGTTGACGATGACTTCCTCTAATATTATTTCTGACGAGAAAAGGGTCTTTACTAAGATGGGGGCTTCCAATGCCCTGCGACTGCAAAGATTTCCAAAAATCTTAAAATTCCCTAACGTTGTTGCTGATCCGCTATCTACCAGACACCTTACTACGACATTATTGATTGTCACATCTATCAGGGGTAAGTCGGTTGAAGAGGAGAAAGCTGAAAATTTTCGTAATTTTCGATGTTGTCCACTTCCATTGGAACAGCGGATGGTTGCTGGTTGTACCTCGCATTATTGTTAAACCTACCAGAATTATTCGAGTATCTGTAGTTTCTGGGATCGCTAAATCTACCGCGAAAATTCCCACTAACATTAGCTCTACTGTAATCGTTTCTATTGTAATTAACATTTGTTTGGACACCATTACCTAGGCTGTTTCTAAAGTTTCCGGAGTCGTTTTTACGGTAATTATTAGTATTTCCATCGTTTGGATTACTTCGAAAATGCGTGTTATGATACGCCGAATTATTTCGGTGACTTGCAATAAAGTGTGCATTATTTTGCTTACCGTCTTTTGTATTTCTATTATAGTTCAACACATTGGAATTTTGGGGAAAGTTATGCTTACCATTATGCGGATATTTATTACTTTTTGAGTGAACATCCGTGTCCCTAATGCCATTGCTTGCTATTTCAATATCATCTAACATATTATTTTGTAAATAATAAGTAAAAGCTTTTTCCATATTGTTTATGTGATTTTGCAACAACAAAGTTTTTACGTTAAAAGGCAAAAATTGCAAATAGATGTCAAATACTAGTTTTACATTATTATGAGGCGCGTATAAACTATCAGTTTCGCCTTCTAAAATATACATATTTAGTATTCATTGACTGTAAAATAGCTCCAAGCTTACTGTGCAAATCTTCTACATTCATAGCCCTAACATTCATCGCATTGTTTCTTAAATTTAAAAATGTTGATTTAACGCCAAATTCTTCCTTCAGTTTGCTTAGTATATCTTTAAAACTAGGTTCGTTGACTTGTTGTATAACATGCAATGCTCTTCCTTTCAATTTGTTGTACAAAACCTTGGATATTATGTGTTTTTCTTCTTCGTTTGTGAGGGAAAGAATTGTTGCAACATCTCTTAGGTAGTGAGTGATAGTATATTCACTTTCCCCGTCGAAAAATGGTATACTACGAGCTTCCCTTAACGCCTCTGCTAAGGTCAGTGCCATTTTTAGGTTTGTATTTATTTTTAGGGTTTTTATTGCTTTATTTAATTTGCTTTATTTATTTATATATTTTTTGTCAGATTGTCTTTTGATGTATTATTGTTCGAAATTCGAAATGTTTTTATGGGGCATAGCAACATACAAAGTTCAACATTGCAACAATTTTAACATAGCATACATGTAGAATTGCCTGTTCTTTTAGTTAATTAACTCACTTTTATTTCCGTTTTCAATTCAATTTATGTATTTATAAACTTCAAATGTCTTACTCTAGTTTTACATTAGGTATTTAAGGTATAATTTAAATAATGGGTTGAAGCCCGTAAACTTTAAAGTCCGTCCGTTGCCCGCGGTCGCGTATATCAGAGTGTCCGTTCGTGTTGTTCGTTTTCAATGTGTCCCCTTTCGTTAAGTTATTGGTCCGTGCTTGTTCTCCCCTTCTTCGTCGTACAGTGTTGCATCTAAATATCGTTGTCCAGTGTTGCTTGATGGCAAGTTGTCCGTTCGTCCTTAGTCACAATACTAATCCCACATTCGACCATCCTGCGCGATCATTCGGCCTCGGATGACGGGTTCCATTTCTTCATAAACTCTGCAATGGTGGTGGTGCGTTTGGGACCTTCATGGTCTCCAACTTTGACGACGTCGTATCTACCGTGTTCCAACTTCTTTGTTATCTTGTATGGTCCAAAGAACTTTGCTCTGAGCTTTAGTCCAGTTCCGTATTGGGTTCGCTTGATGGCGACCAGTTCATCAACAGCATACTCGATTTCTGCTCTACGTCGCGCGTTGAATGTTCGTCGATTCTCTTCTTGGATATGGGCAATGTTCTCTTTGGCTTGCTGGCGTACTACTTCCCTTCCAGCATCGAGCTCGTCAACAGCCGCATCTTCTAGCAATTCTTGTAGTTGAGGCATTCCTTGGACTCGCATCTCTAACCCCGTCAGTATTCTGAATGGTGAGTATCTGGTGCTTCTCGGTGGCGTATTATTGAGACACTGCTGCACTCGGTCCACATGCTTATACCAGTTTCCTTTATCTTCGCTGCACAGTTTGGCTATCATAGGCACAACAATCTGGTGGATGCGTTCCACCTGGCCATTGCCTCGCGGGACGCCTGTCGCTATCAGCAAATGCTGGACTCTCTCGTTTGCAGTACTGTTTGAAGAGGTTCGAAGTAAAGGCTGTGCCCCTGTCGGTGATGATGCGCCTGGGGTTTCCAAACACTGCTGCTTGCTTTCGGAGTCGATCTACAACTGCTTCAGCGTCCGTGTTCCTCGTCGGATGCAGCCAAACGAACTTTGAAAACGCGTCCACTACCACTAAGATGTAATTGTACGCCTTTTTCGTCAACTCCATTGGGCCAACATGGTCGATGTGTAAGGTTCCCAATGGCTTATCCTCTTTGTTGATCGGGTTTAAGAGACCTTCTTTCTTTCCGGACTTGGAATCGTTCATGATGCACTCGATACATCCTCTGACTGCCTTTGTCACTTTGGAGCTTACTTGTGGAATGTAGAATGACTTCTCTAGCGCTTCTAGGGTTTTCTTAACGGAAAAATGTCCCTGTTTGTGCGCCATTCTAACTATTTCATCCTCCATGACAGATGGTACAACAATCAGTTCATTCGTCGGGTCCTTATATAACACGTCATGCTTAAGGTAGAAGTCTTCGTAGTCGTCCTTCTCCAACACCTTCCTAACTGCTCGAATCCAATCGTCTTGTAGCTGTGCTTGCTTCAGCCGATGGATTAAGGAGTCTTCCAACATGAGGCAAGACACTTGACTCAGCGCGTCCACATGCCGCATTTTCGTACCACTACGATGCTCTATCTCGTACTGGAAGTCCTGCAGGAACATCGCCCAACGAGATACTCTTAATGGCACATCTCGCTTCTTCATAGTCATCGCGAACGCGTTACAGTCAGTCACGATTTTGAATTTTACGCCCAACAAGTATACTCGCCACTTCTTGAGCGATTCGACGATGGCCAGTACCTCCAGTTCGTAGGAGTGGTAGTTTTTTTCAGTAGGTTTCGTTTTACGGCTCATGTACTGCACCGGGTGAAGTTCTTGATCGTCACCGTTCTTCTGTAGTAGTACCGCTCCATAGCCGTACATGGAAGCGTCCGTATGTACCTCCGTCACAGCTTTCGGATTATACAACATTAAGACTGGCGCGTTCATCAGTGCTGTTTTCAATTGCTGAAATGCAGCCAACTGCTCAGTCCCCAACTCGAATCTAGCCTCTTTCCGTAACAAATCTGAAAGTGGTTTTGCGATAACAGCATATGCTTCGACGAATCGTCTAAAGTACGACGTTAATCCTAAGAACCGCTGTAATGTTTTTCGATCGTGTGGCAATGGGAAATTTTTGATCGCTCTGGTCTTAATCTCGGAAGGCTTTATCGAACCATCTTCGATGACGTACCCCAGGAAATCCACTCGCTTCATGAGGAATTGGCACTTGTCCCATTTTATCCGGAGACCGTTCACCGCAGCCGTTCGCAGCACTCGCTCTAACTTCTGGAGGCCTTCAGTTTTGTCCTTGGAGGGAATAACTAGGTCGTCCATATACGCCACGACAGTTCCGTCATTCATGAGATCTCTCAATACGGCGAAGATAAATCTCAAAAAGACTGCTGGAGAATTGGATATTCCAAACGGCACGTACCGGAATTCATATTGTCCGTTGTATGTTACGAACGAAGTGTACTTTCGTGAATTATGGTGCACTGGGACATGGAAGAACCCATTCTTCAGGTCCAGCGTCGTGAAAACGTTGGCGCCTTGCAACTGCTCAATCACGTCATCGATCATCGGCATCGGAAAATTGTCTCGAACTATCTTTTCATTCAAACGCCGATAATCACAGCATAACCGCTTACCACCATCCTTCTTCGAAACAAGTACGACCGGAGATGCGTAATCTGAAGTGCTTGGTTGGATGATGCCGTCCTTCAGCCATTGCTCGACTTGATCTTTTACCAGCTGCCTGTCGGAGTACGACATACGCCTTGGCCCTTCGTATACTGGAACATCATCCAGAAGTAGGATCTTCATTTCCACGGGTGACTTAAAACTGCTTAAAGGCTTATATTTAGATATCAAATCCCTTACCGCATTCACATGCTCTCTGTTCAGGTGCGACAAATCCACACTAACGGCTGGTTTCTCTTCTATACCCGCAACTAGGCATAGCTCCTCGAATTCTCCCATCAGCTCAGCAATTCTGTTACTTTCAGCTACTAACTTCTTCTCGTCAACAGTGCGCACGCTCACGCCCTCGTTAACCTTCGTTGTAGCCCGCCTCATATCGTACTCTCGCGGCCTCATCACCACAACAGCGCCCACGCTTTCATTGTGTGCTTCTTGTGCCCTTTTCTCACGAATATGCTCTCTATACTTCCTAACAGCTTCTACGTATTGCTTATCTTCATCATGCACTCTGGTGCCACCACTGGATTTGCCGACTACTGCTACAACTCCACCACCATGCGAACTCTCCTTCACTGGTGAAACTCTCAGCTCTTCCTGCGCCTGCTCGTTGCTTTGTGTCTTCTGTACACCCTTCTGCCTGAACTCAGCACCATCTTCCGTTACGATTAGATCGACCTGCCTCAAAACGTCGTTGCCAATTACGAGCGCGTACTTAATGTCGCGTTCCCTGGCTACGTGGAACGTAAAATCTAATTCGCTGTTGTCAATAGCAATGCGGATGGTGAAACTTCCCATGGTCGTAAGTTCGCTACTACCGATCCCTACTAACCGTCGCCGTTCTTTGCTTAACTCAATCTCCAGACTCAGCATCATAAGCGTATCATAACGCATGAGGCATAAGTCACAACCCGTGTCTATCAACGCCGACACATTTATTCCGTTAAAATTTATTTCTTTAAAAATTAAGCTGCCTTTCATCGCGGATTTCTGAAATGACGCTTCAGCTGACATAGTATTCACGTTGCTGTTTTCAGTCTTGACCGTTTTATTAGGTGCCCTACAGTCAGCCGCTCGATGACCCTGCTTCCCACATTTGAAGCATGCCATCCGTTTACGTGGACAATTTCTTGCAAGATGCGAAAGATCACCACAGTTGAAACATGCCTTATCTTTCGCTGCTGGATTCGGAGGAACTTTGTTCGTCAAAAATTTTGCACTACTAGTAGCCTGCGGTTTGTTGGACTGGATCTTCTCATATACCTATATTTGCTCCTTTAGATCCTGGATAGTCTTCGCCTGATACAGATTACTCTTATTGGATCTGGCATCAGGTATACCCTCGATGAAATACTCGATTAGACTGGAGTCATCTAAGCTTATTGGCTTACCGATTTCCATAAGGACGTACAAGTACTCCCTAAGATCTTCACCTTGTTGCTTCCGACGAGTTCGCAAGGCACGATGTACCTCAACTGATGACAGAGCAACACCAAATTCCTGACGCAATGCGAGTTTTAAAGAACTCCAACTGCTAATACCGCTTTGGCTACGTATGAAGATTTTTGCGCAACCCTTCAGTAGCTGCTTCGCGTAAATGAATTTCTGCAGCTCGTTCCAACGTACTGCTTCTGAATTCGCTTCAAAATCCTCGAGCCACTGTTCGAAGCTAGGACGACCAGATCCGCTGAAAGATGTCATTGAATCTTCAATGTCGCGAAGAGTAAAATTTGACCTTTCTTCCCTAATCGCACGCACGCTTCCCCGGCTTACTACCTCATCACCGTCGGTTTCATCGCCATCGCTCACATTCAGGCCGAAGTGTTCTAGCAATCTGTCCTGTAGCGTCGCTTTCCGTCCACTTGTCGATAAACCCAAATCTCCCAGTTTGTCTTTTAAACTGTCCACAGTTAAGCTTAAAATTTCGTTTCTGTCCATGTTTTACAAATTTTGATTGTTGAAAATTAAATGTTATAAAATATAATGTTTTAAAGATATTTAATGATATCGTTTAAATTTGGTTACATTTATATAGTGAACACTGTTAACGCTTTGCATGTGTGCGCACATTCGCACCACTGACAATATTTGGTTTGTATTTATCTCTATTCTTCTTTAATTTACATTTCTTATTGGAATTCGAGTTTCATACTTTAATTTCTAATATTGCAAATTCTTATTGGAATACAAGTTAATACATATCATAGTAATACAAAACTACAAACTACAGTACGATACTCATCTGCTTCAAATCATCCCTCGCTGCTTGATGTTGACGAGTGCTGTCCACCGTTGTACATATGTATCACTCTCCCTCGCCGCCGTCAACTCGGATTCTTGCTCTTCTACTGTAGGCTACTCTGTAGCTACCGCTGCTTTGCTATGCGAAACGTTGGCGTCGACCGCTCAGCTTGCTTAGCGTCGTCGTCGTCGCTGATCACTTGCGCGTCACTCTGGCTGCGCAACGTCGACTACACGACTTGAATGCCGTTTGTGCGTATGTACATGCATACATATGTACGCATATAGCGGGTTGTTACGGTATCTATGTACGTTCGGCACCGGGACGCGTGGATCGGACCACTTGGATTAACGGGTGTGCACCGTTATTTTTTGATGCGCACAATTTGTTTAAAAGTTTTATTAAATTTTTAGCCACGGAATTTTGCGAATTATATATCGTCTACTTGATCACAAGTACTACACGATTTATTTAAATTTCACTTGTGTGCCCGCTATTTATTCGCACACACACTGCACATTTTGTGGCGACTTTTGAGTTCATGCCACTTCCCGACACCACTTGTAGAATTGCCTGTTCTTTTAGTTAATTAACTCACTTTTATTTCCGTTTTCAATTCAATTTATGTATTTATAAACTTCAAATGTCTTACTCTAGTTTTACATTAGGTATTTAAGGTATAATTTAAATAATGGGTTGAAGCCCGTAAACTTTAAAGTCCGTCCGTTGCCCGCGGTCGCGTATATCAGAGTGTCCGTTCGTGTTGTTCGTTTTCAATGTGTCCCCTTTCGTTAAGTTATTGGTCCGTGCTTGTTCTCCCCTTCTTCGTCGTACAGTGTTGCATCTAAATATCGTTGTCCAGTGTTGCTTGATGGCAAGTTGTCCGTTCGTCCTTAGTCACAATACTAATCCCACATACATATATAAAACACAGCAACATTTAGGGTACATAGAGCAACATTCCTTTCAACACTTGATTTCCGGTTAACACGTCTGTTATGTCTTAATATGTTGTTTAGCAGCAATGTTTGTATACATATGCGCTCCTCTGTTAAAAACGTTTGTGCGGGACTGTTAGCAACATTTCATTTTAGCACTCGTGTATAACTCTCGCTGTTCTCAATTTACGGTTGTGTCAGCCGTATTAGAAACGAGCTAGAAGGTATAATTTGGTATAACACTTTCCTCTTTGGTAATTTTGCTTTCGTGTCCGAGGTTATTAGCACAGCTATGTCTAACGGTTAGAGTCTCAAGTGTTGAAGCCAAATGCACTTTTTAAGCAATTTTTTTGTTTTTGTATTTTTTTGTAACAAAACTTTTTGATTTATTTGCGGTATTTGGAATATTTATACGTATTATATGCACTTACGTATGTATATAATATATGTATATTTAAAGCTCGTTTTTTTTTTGTTGTTTTTAATATTTTATGCCGCTGCGCCGTTTGATATAATTTAGTATCGTTTCTTTAGTATACACGGGTTTTAAGTGCACTTTTATTTTATGTTTTGTTTTATTTTGTAACTTGATACACAATGTTTTTTGTGTGTACGATTTTTTGGTGTTTTTTTTTCAAATTTTTTTTTTTTTTTTTTTAAATTAAAGTTCTTGATTTTATAATAATTTTTCGTTTGTTTTATCCTCGTCGCCAGATAGAAAAGCTGATTTTATCGTATTAGAATACGTCGATTAATGACGAAATTATTTATTTCCAATATTCGTAGTTTTTCATTTGTATTAAGTAATTTCGATTAGTACATTTCAAAATTCACGTAGTTTCGACTAAACATAATGTACGACTTAAAACATAATGTATGACTTAAAACATAGAGCAGAAGGACTATTCGTGTTGAACTCGGAAATCGGACTCAGTATTAAGCTATTGGGTTGGCAATATCTAAGCGATCGTTAGACTTTGTTTATTGAGCGAGATTAAGCTTGAGTCGTTTGGATTGTAAGCTGAGTTAAAAGTAATTAGAATATTATACGAAAGTACTCGTGTTTGAGTGCGTTAATGAGCGTACATAACTCGCGTGCATTTGTGTGTGCAATTTGCTCTGTCGCGTTTCTAGTGGCCTGCTTGTTTCTCTGCTCACTTCGCTGTACCGTGCTGTAATCGACTTGAATACTTGGATATTCAGCTTCGGTTGCGCTGCCGCCGGTCAACTGTAGTGCCTGCTTAGTGACGCCGTCGTTTATCTCCTCAGCACTTTTTGCAATGTCGCTTATCATGAACATATTTTGTTCTACGCCACATTCGATGGGACACTCTCCCAATTCACTCACTGCCACTTCGCTCAGGCATAATATCAGAGAACTTACAACAATGAGAAGGTGCAAAATTTGGTTCGATCCAAATGAATTTTGAAAGGTTTTGTCTAAGGAATGGACATGTTAAATTTTTATTTCGCCGCCGACTTAACAGCGTTGAAAAATGTGAATTAACATTTCCACTGTTCAAATTGTTGCTGAAATGTTGATAAATGGCAGATGTTTATGGGAATATTGTTACAAATGTGTTTATTAATCCATTTGAAACCGTTTCCAATTTTTTAGAAAAATTATTAAAAAATTATTTCTAAAATTTTCCATAAACTTCATTAAAGTTACAAATTTAAAAAAAATATAAACAAATAATTAAAATTAAATTGCATATGAATGTATCGGGTGTTTTTTTTAGGGGTATAGAACTTCGAATTGAAATAAAACACAAGAAAATCGTTTTAAGGTCCATCAATTTGGCTTGATTGGAAGGATAATTTTATGCCATTAATGTTTAAATATGATTTCGGGCATGTGGCCGCCGCGGCTGGCTCGAATAAAGCCAATTCTACAGGTCCAATTTTCAACCACTTTTTCGAGCATATGGGGGCCGTATGTCGGCAATAACGCCACGAATGTTGGCTTCCAATTCCCCTAACGTTTCTGGTTTGTTGGCGTAGACGAGCGACTTCACATATCCCCAAAGAAAATAATCCAATGGTGTCAAATCACACGATCTTGGTGGCCAATTTACAGGTCCATTCCGCGAAATTATGCGCTCATCGAATGTTTCCTTCAATAAATCGATTGTGACGTGCGCTGTGTGGCATGTAGCGCCGTCTTGTTGGAACCACAACTCATCCACATTCATGCCATCCAATTCGGGAACAAAATAGTCGGTTATCATGGCTCTATACCGGTCTCCATTAACGGTAACTGCCTCTCCAGCATTATTGCGGAAGAAGTATGGCCCAATGACTCCACCAGCCCATAGAGCACACCAAACAGTCAGTTTTTGTGGATGTAATGGCGTTTCAAGGGTCTCATGTGGATTCTCTTCACTCCAAATGCGGCAATTTTGCTTGTTGACGTAGCCATTCAACCAAAAATGAGCCTCATCACTGAACAAAATTTTGCGATGAAAATCAGCATCGAGATCAATCTCATTTTCGGCCCATACACCAAAATCACGACGCATTGCATGGTCTCGCGGCTTTAATTCTTGCACAAGCTGGATCTTGTAACGTCGCAAGCCAAGATCTTTGCGCAAAATCTTCCATAAAGTTGATGGGCAAAGCTCCAATTGCTGTGCACGGTGGCGAATCGATTCATTCGGGTCCTCTTCAACACTTTGCTCTACAGCGGCAATTGTTTCTTCGGTGCGCACTGTTCGACGTCTCTGCGGATGCGTATTATCACATAGAGTAAACGTAGTGCGAAAACGATCCATGGTTAACTGAACCATTATTTTCGAAATAAATTTGCACGATTTGCAAGCGTTGTTCTTTTGTCAACCTGTTCATGATGAAATGGCAAACCAAACTGAACATAAATGACATTAGAGTTGCCAGATTTGACCACAAAATGCCAGTTTTATCTCTATTCGAAAAACAAACCTGTAAAAAAAACACCCGACTTTTATGTACTGTACACACATATGCACATTATGTAGTATTTTTACTTGCAAGTCATTATGAATATTTTTCAAAATTAAAAAAAGCTGAAATTCGAAGTATTGATAATGCTGCAAGTGTATAGAACATTTCTTTTTTACAAAATATGAAATTAATACATAATTAACACTTTTTTAAATCTTTCAAAAAATTTTCATGAGAAATTACTTAAAATAAAAGAAGAAAAGTTGGCTTAAATTAAAATTATATGTTGAATTTTTACGAAAAAAGCATAAAATGGTATTTTTATCATGACATCATGAATATTTAAAAAAATTTAAAAAAAAGTGAAATATTAAAATATCCAAGCATATTTATATTTTTACTTACAATTATGGATTAATAAAATTTTTATGTTCGTTTAATTAATGAAAATTGTTAAAACTGATTTTTTATAATATAATAAATATTACTATGAGTTTGATTTGGTTTCCTATGTTGATTTCCTTTTTCTGTAGATGCGAAATAATATGCGATCTACATACATATGTACATATATTATAAATTTGTTAATTTGTATCAAAAATTTGTCTTGGCAAAAAATATTCACGGGAAACCGTATCAAGTAGCGATTTAGATCAGAGAATTTAATTGTGTTCTGTGGTGCAGTTGCTTTAAGAGGCGCCGCAATATTCTTTATGCTTTCGTTTTGCGCGAGTTCGGAACCTGGCCACGCGCTTTTGTCGTAAAATTTATTTAGATTTTTACTTTTTTGCAAATTCTTGCACTAGCGTACACACATACGTATGTATGTACATATGTATATTGATATAAATATGTATACTTCCAGAGAATACTACATATTTCATAAATAACTAATATATCATCAAGTATACAATCATATATGCACACATCCATATGTATGCATATCTATGTACATATGTATGTATCTATGTACATAAATTCATATGCATCCATGTACATACATACTCACATACTATGTATGTATTTACTTACGTGCATGTGCATAAATTCAATCTTGACCTACGCTAGATCAAAATCAAATCACAGCGCAATCACAACCGCAGCTGCACTTGTGCCTGCGCCGGCGCCAAATATTCTAAAATATCTGAAACTACATACAACAACAAAAAATTCTTTCATAAACGGGTGCGCGTATTCCTAAAAACAAATGCCGTTCATTCATAAGCGCAAGCATTTTATCTCCCCGCGCACGCAAGTGTTCCCCTCAACGATCTTTTTCGCGACGAACACAAAAATGCTAAAATCTTCAATTTTACAAACCATCGACGGTCATTGAAAATTTCAACACCGCAATATCAGACAATAATGCAATTTGCCAACGTACATAGTCTGACAAATTGCTGGCATTCTAGAATGTTCTAGAACATTCTAGAACTTCTGACCAAATGCGCATCAATTCATTTGCGTACACGTGCACGCGCAATTGGCGAATCGACACAAAAATTGCCGAAAAACAGAAAAGAATATTCTTTTGCTTACCGTTCCCTTTCCCTTTCAACCCTTCTCTTATCCACAATTGTTGCATAACTCCTCTTCCGTCTCAACTTGCCCCGCTAGCAAGCAAAAAACAGTTTTTTTCTCGGGTTACTACTTTTTCTTCTTTGTTTCATTTTTAGTTGGATTCGTAAATTGATCTTCTTTTTTGCGCACACATTGCTATGATTTGCATAAATAGCCGTATAAGCGAACACCATCAAGTGTCTGCTGTGGCTTAGCCGCCTGCCACATTATCATATTGCATGTTTTAGCTTTTGCCCCATAGTTCGAATCCCAGATTTTTTTTCGTGCCATGTCTAATTTTTATTCATTTTTTTTTTTTAAATTAAATACAATATATTTATTAACTTTCATACATTTTTGGAAATCTTGTTTCAATTAAATTTATCTTCTAATTTTATTACGTTACAAATGAATATACAAAATTATTGAAAAGTTTTAATTTTTTTTTAAATAGTTTAAGATGTGTAATATAAAGAAATTGGAATAAAATCTTTTATTAAACTATTATGTTTAGTATTATTTAATATAAAAAAAAAAGATTTTAAAAATATATATTAATTAAAATTAAATTTGAATTATTTCACTTCATTAGTAACTAGAAAAAGAAAATACTGAAATAAATTTTAATAAAAAGATCCATTATATTAAATTCGTTTATATTACATTATATATAAAAATTAAATTTTCAATCAATTATTTCCTTTTTTAAATTTATTTAATTCGGAAAATACCTATCAACCCGAAAATGTTCCTGCAACATTGATTTTCTGCATTTGGCTGCTTTTTAACATGCATTTTACCATTTCGCAGCGGTTTAACATTGGCAAAAAATGTTAATCTAAAATTCCGCAGCTAAAACGTTTCAACTCTGTTAAGAAATAAATCAAAATGTTCGACCTGAGTCGTTTGCACCTTCTCATTGTTGTAAGTTCTCTGCCAAAAGTATGCTGATATTATCAGAGAACATCAAACAATGAGAAGGTGCAAACGACTCAGGTCGAACATTTTGATTTATTTCTTAACAGAGTTGAAACGTTTTCGCTGCGGAATTTTAGATTAACATTTTTTGCCAATGTTAAACCGCTGCGAAATGGTAAAATGCATGTTAAAAAGCAGCCAAATGCAGAAAATCAATGTTGCAGGAACATTTTCGGGTTGATAGGTATTTTCCGAATTAAATAAATTTAAAAAAGGAAATAATTGATTGAAAATTTAATTTTTATATATAATGTAATATAAACGAATTTAATATAATGGATCTTTTTATTAAAATTTATTTCAGTATTTTCTTTTTCTAGTTACTAATGAAGTGAAATAATTCAAATTTAATTTTAATTAATATATATTTTTAAAATCTTTTTTTTTTATATTAAATAATACTAAACATAATAGTTTAATAAAAGATTTTATTCCAATTTCTTTATATTACACATCTTAAACTATTTAAAAAAAAATTAAAACTTTTCAATAATTTTGTATATTCATTTGTAACGTAATAAAATTAGAAGATAAATTTAATTGAAACAAGATTTCCAAAAATGTATGAAAGTCAATAAATATATTGTATTTAATTTAAAAAAAAAATGAATAAAAATTAGACATGGCACGAAAAAAAATCTGGGATTCGAACTATGGGGCAAAAGCTAAAACATGCAATATGATAATGTGGCAGGCGGCTAAGCCACAGCAGACACTTGATGGTGTTCGCTTATACGGCTATTTATGCAAATCATAGCAATGTGTGCGCAAAAAAGAAGATCAATTTACGAATCCAACTAAAAATGAAACAAAGAAGAAAAAGTAGTAACCCGAGAAAAAAACTGTTTTTTGCTTGCTAGCGGGGCAAGTTGAGACGGAAGAGGAGTTATGCAACAATTGTGGATAAGAGAAGGGTTGAAAGGGAAAGGGAACGGTAAGCAAAAGAATATTCTTTTCTGTTTTTCGGCAATTTTTGTGTCGATTCGCCAATTGCGCGTGCACGTGTACGCAAATGAATTGATGCGCATTTGGTCAGAAGTTCTAGAATGTTCTAGAACATTCTAGAATGCCAGCAATTTGTCAGACTATGTACGTTGGCAAATTGCATTATTGTCTGATATTGCGGTGTTGAAATTTTCAATGACCGTCGATGGTTTGTAAAATTGAAGATTTTAGCATTTTTGTGTTCGTCGCGAAAAAGATCGTTGAGGGGAACACTTGCGTGCGCGGGGAGATGAAATGCTTGCGCTTATGAATGAACGGCATTTGTTTTTAGGAATACGCGCACCCGTTTATGAAAGAATTTTTTGTTGTTGTATGTAGTTTCAGATATTTTAGAATATTTGGCGCCAGCGCAGGCACAAGTGCAGCTGCGGTTGTGATTGCGCTGTGATTTGATTTTGATCTAGCGTAGGTCACGATTGAATTTATGCACATGCACGTAAGTAAATACATACATAGTATGTGAGTATGTATGTACATGGATGCATATGAATTTATGTACATAGATACATACATATGTACATAGATATGCATACATATGGATGTGTGCATATATGATTGTATACTTGATGATATATTAGTTATTTATGAAATATGTAGTATTCTCTGGAAGTATACATATTTATATCAATATACATATGTACATACATACGTATGTGTGTACGCTAGTGCAAGAATTTGCAAAAAAGTAAAAATCTAAATAAATTTTACGCCAAAAGCGCGTGGCCAGGTTCCGAACTCGCGCAAAACGAAAGCATAAAGAATATTGCGGCGCCTCTTAAAGCAACTGCACCACAGAACACAATTAAATTCTCTGATCTAAATCGCTACTTGATACGGTTTCCCGTGAATATTTTTTGCCAAGACAAATTTTTGATACAAATTAACAAATTTATAATATATGTACATATGTATGTAGATCGCATATTATTTCGCATCTACAGAAAAAGGAAATCAACACAGGAAACCAAATCAAACTCATAGTAATATTTATTATATTATAAAAAATCAGTTTTAACAATTTTCATTAATTAAACGAACATAAAAATTTTATTAATCCATAATTGTAAGTAAAAATATAAATATGCTTGGATATTTTAATATTTCACTTTTTTTTTAATTTTTTGAAATATTCATGATGTCATGATAAAAATACCATTTTATGCTTTTTTCGTAAAAATTCAACATATAATTTTAATTTAAGCCAACTTTTCTTCTTTTATTTTAAGTAATTTCTCATGAAAATTTTTTGAAAAATTTAAAAAAGTGTTAATTATGTATTAATTTCATATTTTGTAAAAAAGAAATGTTCTATACACTTGCAGCATTATCAATACTTCGAATTTCAGCTTTTTTTAATTTTGAAAAATATTCATAATGACTTGCAAGTAAAAATACTACATAATGTGCATATGTGTGTACAGTACATAAAAGTCGGGTGTTTTTTTTACAGGTTTGTTTTTCGAATAGAGATAAAACTGGCATTTTGTGGTCAAATCTGGCAACTCTAATGTCATTTATGTTCAGTTTGGTTTGCCATTTCATCATGAACAGGTTGACAAAAGAACAACGCTTGCAAATCGTGCAAATTTATTTCGAAAATAATGGTTCAGTTAACCATGGATCGTTTTCGCACTACGTTTACTCTATGTGATAATACGCATCCGCAGAGACGTCGAACAGTGCGCACCGAAGAAACAATTGCCGCTGTAGAGCAAAGTGTTGAAGAGGACCCGAATGAATCGATTCGCCACCGTGCACAGCAATTGGAGCTTTGCCCATCAACTTTATGGAAGATTTTGCGCAAAGATCTTGGC
Organism: Anomoia purmunda; assembly: GCA_951828415.1. Taxonomy (NCBI): domain Eukaryota; kingdom Metazoa; phylum Arthropoda; class Insecta; order Diptera; family Tephritidae; genus Anomoia; species Anomoia purmunda. The sequence goes on from OX639994.1 coordinate 49,340,918, forward strand.
TTGCGACGTTACAAGATCCAGCTTGTGCAAGAATTAAAGCCGCGAGACCATGCAATGCGTCGTGATTTTGGTGTATGGGCCGAAAATGAGATTGATCTCGATGCTGATTTTCATCGCAAAATTTTGTTCAGTGATGAGGCTCATTTTTGGTTGAATGGCTACGTCAACAAGCAAAATTGCCGCATTTGGAGTGAAGAGAATCCACATGAGACCCTTGAAACGCCATTACATCCACAAAAACTGACTGTTTGGTGTGCTCTATGGGCTGGTGGAGTCATTGGGCCATACTTCTTCCGCAATAATGCTGGAGAGGCAGTTACCGTTAATGGAGACCGGTATAGAGCCATGATAACCGACTATTTTGTTCCCGAATTGGATGGCATGAATGTGGATGAGTTGTGGTTCCAACAAGACGGCGCTACATGCCACACAGCGCACGTCACAATCGATTTATTGAAGGAAACATTCGATGAGCGCATAATTTCGCGGAATGGACCTGTAAATTGGCCACCAAGATCGTGTGATTTGACACCATTGGATTATTTTCTTTGGGGATATGTGAAGTCGCTCGTCTACGCCAACAAACCAGAAACGTTAGGGGAATTGGAAGCCAACATTCGTGGCGTTATTGCCGACATACGGCCCCCATATGCTCGAAAAAGTGGTTGAAAATTGGACCTGTAGAATTGGCTTTATTCGAGCCAGCCGCGGCGGCCACATGCCCGAAATCATATTTAAACATTAATGGCATAAAATTATCCTTCCAATCAAGCCAAATTGATGGACCTTAAAACGATTTTCTTGTGTTTTATTTCAATTCGAAGTTCTATACCCCTAAAAAAAACACCCGATACATTCATATGCAATTTAATTTTAATTATTTGTTTATATTTTTTTTAAATTTGTAACTTTAATGAAGTTTATGGAAAATTTTAGAAATAATTTTTTAATAATTTTTCTAAAAAATTGGAAACGGTTTCAAATGGATTAATAAACACATTTGTAACAATATTCCCATAAACATCTGCCATTTATCAACATTTCAGCAACAATTTGAACAGTGGAAATGTTAATTCACATTTTTCAACGCTGTTAAGTCGGCGGCGAAATAAAAATTTAACATGTCCATTCCTTAGACAAAACCTTTCAAAATTCATTTGGATCAAACCAAATTTTGCACCTTCTCATTGTTGTAAGTTCTCTGGTAAGTCTTCCTCAGAGGAGATTTTAATAGCAGGCGTACTCTTTTCGGAACGAACATATACAGCGCCTTTGAGCGTAAACACCGCCTCTACCTTTTCCGCACGTCTGATCTTTATTGCCTCCTGCAACAACTTTCTGTTCTCAACAGAGAGGCTTCCGAAAATGCTAAACCTGCCATCAATTCCCAACGCATTAAGAGGAATAGCCGATTTAATTCTATTACGACATTCCGAGAACGCGCGAAGAGTACGGTTACGGTACAAGGGAGAATAGAAGTTTATCACTATGGCGCTATTTGGGTTCACCGTTGACTTTTTGGTGCGGAATATATCCTTTATTTGCGGCACCATATAGTCAATTGATAGACAGATTTGGTTAAAGGTGCTCTTGAGATTCTCACCTTCCATATATGGCACACCAAATGCAACAGCATCAGCTGCGTGATCAGAAGTTGCCTTCTGCGACAGCACACTTTCGAGAGACGTCCTTAGATATGTAATCTCACCTTCTTGCTTTTTGATCTCAGCCTCCAATTTCGCAATCCGCTTCGCTGACTCGTCTGCTTTTGTTGTCAGTGCAGTTATTTCTCTTTCTAATTTTTTAGAAAGCTTCTCTTCTATCTGCGAAATTTTGGATAAGAGCCCTTCAAAGAGAGAGTGCAGCTGATCCGTTTGTTGCTTAACTTTCTCTTCTAGTTCTCTCACTGCAGCCAATATAGCGGGAAGAGCGACATTATCGTCGAATTTTGCCGCCTTTGCAAAAGGCGATTCTCTGCTAGCACGACGTTTTAGTGAAGTTTGCGTTGCGTTTGCCATTGTTATAAGCTCGCAAAATGTAGAAAACGTTGAATCAGCGCAAAAAGCAAAACAAAATTTTTTAGACTGTGTCGCTGTTGTTTAGCACAATGGATGAAAAACAATAAATGTACTTTAGCCGTTAGTAATTTATGAAGATAATAAAACTATTAGATTAATGCGGAGCAAGTGAAAAACATGTCCGAACTCAACGACAGATGAATAACATTGTAATGGAGGATCCCACCTAACCATAATAATTTCTCTAACAACAATAGTAGTCCAACCAGAATTTGTTATAGAAAAATTTCAAGCAGCAGGTTCTCTTTTGGAATTTGGAGGGTATATCACGTCTGTAGTCATAAATCAGAGTATTTTCTCTCTTGAAATTCCAAGGCTAAATATGAAAATTGTTTGTCGAATGCGAATTCAATGTGCTCCGATCACGAGGCTTTTATACAATCGATCATACTTAAATAGTCTAACTGGTGCCAAACATATGTACATACATATGTTTGGTCCCATCAAAGCGGGTGAGCACATACACAATATCACAATGTATAACCAAAATTCGACCATTGTTCAGCCTGAACGATTGGTTGAGATCAGGTATGCCTAGTATCCACCTGCTACCATACAATACTGAAATATTTCATCTTAATTATTTACAAAGTTTCTTTTAGGGACATGCTCACCGGCATTTATCGGAATAACGTTTGAATAAAAAAAAATTGGTGAGGCGAGGGAAATAGTACAGAAAGCCCCATCACTTATGAGGGTTTACGTTGTCATGGACTAATTTAACTGATAAGATGAGAAATTCATCATTGAAATTGAACGCTCAAACTACGGGGCATAAATACTGAATGTGCCCGATCTCTAAGGACATTCTAACGTCCAACCCAAATCAAGCGTGGCATTTAACTATAATCGGCCATAGACCATCAAACAATATAATCAACTTGAAACAAGGAGAGAAAATACAAACATTTTTAAGACAAACAATACCAGATACAAACTTTGTTCCTCGCAAACTCATGCCCCAAAAACATGTGAAAGGCTTTAGGAGATGAGTTCAATTGCCAGATTTTCTGTCGTGAGAAAACACCATCTCTGCCTTAATTGCTTATTAGATGCACACGAAATAAGTAACTGCAAGAGTAGTTTCACGTGCGTTAAATGCAGTAAAAGGCAAGGGAACAAAGCGAAGAACCGTGCACGTCTTACGTGCAACAGACTTCAGCAAAGTCTTATGAGGCATGGTGTTCATTTGTCACAAAAATTGATCGTACTCTGCAAGATCCTCAACCGATCGGGGATCCGAAGGGATCTTTGACTCTGAACGCATACAAAAGCGCCTGAATCTGACTACGAAGGGTATCTGCGCATTAGTATCGAAAGCTGATAGGTTTTCTATCGTCACAAAACATCAGGGTTGCAATTTTAAAACCGCTTCCGATATCCTGTTATGGGAGCTGCCATGTGCAAGCAAAGTGACCTAAGCGAAGCATGCCCGTGTACGTCAAACGTGCAACAGACTTCAACAAAGTCTTATGAGGCATGGTGTCCATTTGTCTCAAAAATTGATCGTACACTGCAAGATCCTCTACAGATCCGGGATCCGAAGGGATCTTTGACTCTGAACGCCTACAAAAGCGCCTGAACCTGACTACGAAGGGTATTTGCGCACTAGTATCGAAAGCTGACAGGTTTTCTACCGTCACAAATCATCAGTGTTGCAATTTTAAAACCGCTTCCGATATCCCGTTATGAGAGCTTCCATGTGCAAGCAAAGTGACCTAAGCGAAGCATGCCCTTTAAAACATTTACGTAGCAAGCACTCAACCGCAGTTTGTCTTTTAGCGTACTTAAAGGTACATCAAAGGGAGTAATCAATGTGTTTCGAGGCAAATATCGATTGAAGAAATGATTGCGAACTTCTTTTATTTTTTGGTCATAATGTGGTACGTAGCATTTTCGAACAAAAAATTACTTTCCTCACAAACTTTGCAAAAATTCATTACGTTATCCTCTATTATCCATTTAGAATTTAACGTTGTTATCACCAAAACAATGGTAATTAATTATTTTGATATTTGTTAACAATTACACCTTTTTAAAGCTGTTTAAAAAATAACTTTACTAAAAAACAGCAAGGACTATAAAAGATATAAAAGTATGAACACTTGCAATATATCACAAGTTAGAGAAAAGGAAGACCATTTCACCATGCTAGCAAACTCTTTTGATCCAGTCATATCATCCATTAGGTATGTATGATCACAAAAAGATCTTACATATGCCTATGTATGTATATCATAGAAATGATTTCTATATTAGATATATCTTCCATCCACCCTGGATGTGTTAAGAAAAACTAGCTTACCAAGAGCGTTTTGATCATATCAACAAAAAAGCTACATATGTAGTAATTATTCTTATTATTTTATTGTAAAGCTACAAAAAATACAAAGACGTGCAAGCATTAAATTATTTGGTCGCCAAATGCAACACGCCTGAAAGTAGCCAAATTTTTAACTTTTCCCTGGTGTTCCAGGCTCTGTGGTAAACAACTGTTTCGAACTTAGTTATGAAGCGCGAGAAAACGGCCACGATGCAATCGATAACTCTTCCATCGTTTTAGGTAAATCTTGAATCCGATTTAGACAATAAAACGAACGAAAACTTTTAATAATATGTTGATTTGTCCTCGAAGTAGCTTTCAATACAATAAGCTAATTAAAAATATTTGAAATAAGAATTTTTATTGTTCTCAGATTCAAATTTTTTTAAACGATATGTTACTTTGATGAACATTTTTCTCTACACTTTTAGGTCTGTTCGATGAATGCAATGGAAGTATAGAACAGTGTAGAACAACGTCAGACAAATCAAAGCAGTTTATTGCAATATCCCTAACAAACGGAAAATGGTACAATTTATTTATATGTTTCAAAACTAAACCACATTTTTCAGTCTATGAAGAACACTGCATATATAAACCCCTGGCAGTCACGAGCCGTTAAAATAATTGATAAAATGTGGGTTCCGCTAACTTCAAAACTGTCTAAAAAATAGATAATGTTGAGAAGGCGGTAGGCAGATTTTAGCCACTTTTCATTGTACATGTGATTATCGCACGTAGCTCAGCCATAATGAAAAAGCTATACCTGATCTTATTTAGTTTCCTTCGCCAGCCTGCACTGGGTTGCTCATTTCTGCAAAAGGACTTAAAACATTTTTCGAATTTTAAGCCAAACTATATAAGTTTTAAATTCTTTATTTTCCATTAATTTAAGTATTACATACATTTCTACTAAAACTAATTATGATTTAAATTTCAAACAAGTATCTATACCAACAGTAAATAATTTTTTACACAATCTGCAATCAAAACAAAATGGTGAAATTTATAGAAGTTACAAAATAAAGTAAATATTGGTATATTTTGAAAAGTTGCCAAATTTATAAAAAAAGTTGATTAAATCTATAGATTTTGTAACCAAAAAGGTAATTCAATTAAATTGATGTCGTTGACAAAAACTTACTCTTCTCACAAACCTTGCTAAAATTTAAAAAAAGTTAATCGAATTTAAGGTTTTTTTTATTGTGAATTAAATTACCTTTCTTTTGATATTTGTTAAGAGTTAAAGCTTTTTAAAGTTGTTTAAAAAACTTACTCTTCGAAAAACTATTCCAAATTTTATAGAAAAAGATGCAAAATTTATGAGAAAAACTCAATCGAGTTTAATGTTTTTATATTCAGAAGAAGAGTAATCGTATTACCTGCCTTTCGATATATATTAACACTTAAAATCTTTTTAAAGTAGTTTAAAAAGCTACCTCTCTAAATTCAAAATTTTACTTTTTCCCTACTTACATATTTTGAAAAGTTGCAAAATTTTTTAAGAAAAAGCGGTCGATTTTAACGTTTTTGTAATCAAAAGAAGGGTTAGTGAATTTCCTTTCTTTTAATCGAATTAACTTTCTTTTGATATATATTAACAATTAAAACCGTCATAAAGTTGTTTAAAAAAATCACTTTTCTAAAAACTTTGAAAAATTTTAGAACTTTTTCCTTACCTACATTTTGATATTTTAAATAGTAGCCGCCAGTCTGAACTGTTTTTTGTTACATAATAAGTGATCTGCAAATAAAAACTACATAGCTTCAATACAATGTACAATGCCAATATTTTAACCAAATTTACATATACATACATATGTAGTAGAACACACCATTCCAGAGCATAAATTTGTCGAATATATTCTTATCAGATCCTCGGCACAGTAAAAAAGGGCACTTTGGCGTATTACATATTAGCGTTTTAATTCGCTGTAATGCACCTGTTTATTGAAGCACTCTACAACAGTTGCAGTCCTTCGTAATTACTATTTTATCAACTGAATTTTAGCATAATAATAAAAAAGATATAACACTAATATAATAACACTATAATGCACTGAAAATCACTAGTAATTCTAGAGTCTCCCCGAGATTTGAAACCTCTTTTTTAATTGCACTTTAATGTTAAAATACATTTCACTTCCGCTTTTGCATTCGTTAACTTGCATATCCAAATGCAGCACAATTTAACAAATGCCAATAAACTGAACTCTTACCTCAACTATCAGTTGGTTTTGTGAAAAGAAATGTAACTGAAGTATTAAAATAAACAAAGCCAGCATTTTTATTGCAATTTTGTGAACTTACCCATTTGAGCGTATTTTCGCGAAATTTTCACTTATGGAAATGCCTGAAATTCCCTTTGTTTCTTTATTTACCTTTTGTGGTAACGCACAAGTAAGGCTGTTTCAGTTCACACTCATAACGTGAGACTTAGAATTGGGGCCCCCTTATTATTGAACTGAAAGTCGTTGCCTCCGTAAGCTTTTGGGTTTTAAGTTAATCGTTCTTAAAGTTGCAAAAATTGTCGAATTTATCCTCACTTTTTCGTTTGTTGTTGAATTGAACTGTAATTCAGTGCTGCCACACAGTACGAAAAAAGTCAAAAACAAATTTATGAAAACAAGAACAAATAAACCCTTTGCATCGGCAGATCTCGGCCGCGCTTAAAAAACATAACCCTGGTCAGTCCAACTCCGGCAACGCTATTCACAGTATTTTGAGCAGAACACCTTTCTGCATTGGCGGCCTTAAAAAATAACCCTGGCAAGTCCAACTCCGGCTGCGCCATCCACAGTATTTTGTGCAGAACACCTTTCTGCGTTGACGGCATTCGGCGGCGCTTTAAAAAAATAACCCTTGGCGTTGCAACTCAGGCTACGCCATCCACAGTATTTATAAAAAGAGTACATATTCCAATCGCAATTTCTAATAAATGAATGCGTGGAAATTACTGTTCGATTTCATTGTGCCTAGCAACAAAAGGTATTTAAATTTTGAAGGATCTTGCATTACCAGCAATGAAGTATCGCAGATATATTTCAGCAATTGTGTGTTTACGATTATTGGAGAATAGCAATAGGTTTGGAAAATGGTGATAAAAGAATGCATTTTTACACATTTTGTAAGAAAATAAGTGCGAATTTAGTTGTACACGCATGAAAGGTCATGCACAAATTAAAATAAACATCAATAGTGCAGTGTTTATATTAAAATTTGGTCAAGTAAATCTAGAAACTTCAACAACAAAAAACTTTCAAGCTATTATTACATTGGCTCAAAATGTTTTAAATATCGGCCAGTGAGCACCTACTCCACAGCCCCTGTGAATTTCATTAAAAAATTCCACGTAGTTTGGCTAAAACAGCCAATTCTTCCTTATTGGAAAGTCATCTCGAAGTAAGAATAACACATCATAAATAATTGCGCATTCGTGTTGGTATTTGGAGAAAAAATGCACGATTGTGTTGGAACTGTAGGGGAAGTAGGGTCGTCGAGAGAAAATCCGGGGCCGGGACTGAAAAATTTTGAGCCCATATACAACACTGAAAAGTTTTATTTCATTAAAGCTGTCGACCGAATGTATATCCAAATGCTTATGCAATAACTAATCTATATTCAATAAATTTATCCATGAATAATAAGTCATAGAGAAATTGATGAGTTTAGAATAATGAATTCAGTTACTAAGTGCAATAAAGTATGGAAGACGATTGTTAATATACTTCCGATGTTTTATTCCAAGATTCGATAAAAAATTCAAATTATCGTCTATATTTTGACTAAAAGTAATTTTCGGTAATCTTTTAGTAGTACACAGCAATTTTTCTTGCTTTCAGGAATGCAAATTGTTTTATAATTTCAGCATCGTTTTGATTTTGCGTCGATTCTTCATTTTCTGGAAGCTCAGGTCGTTTAACTTTCCAGAATCAGTCGTGGGATCTGAAATAGGTAAATCATCAACATGCATTTCACTGGATTTTGAGAATACTATCCAGCACAGTCACTTTCACACTTGGTCAAATTTTTGTGTCCAAAGTCGTGTACGAATAACGTTTTTTAGTTTTTTGCACTTTCCTCTTCTTTTTCAATTTCCTTAGCGCGTTCTTTGTGCTTTTGTGTTGGTACATGGCACTCCCAATCTAAAAATCACATTCACACATAATACAGATTACATCAATGTAAAATTTTCAGGTAAATCCTGAATAGAATGAAAGCTATGGCCTTACGAAGTAACCTCCTTGTAAAAACTTTTTTGAGCATCCCGAATTGCCGGGCCCCTTCAAAAACCCGGGCTCGGGGGATTCCCCCCTTTGACTTTTTAAAAGGTGGTAACCCTCTACAAAATTTACCTAAAAACATTCTCATAGCGAAAGGAACTATTACTATTTCATATACATATGTAGCTTGTATATAATTTAATTAAATTCAACTTTTCAGCCAGATGCCAACTTTCCTTAAAATATAGATGAGCCTTCTTCTCAGTGAATCGAAAAGTGTGGCACCCATATTTTCATATTTCACGCGTAGGAAAACAACGCTCGTTGTGATAAGGCTGAAAGGAGCCTTAGAAGGTGAACTACACGGCGCTTTACATAGTGAAGAAAATCGGGAATGCTCCCCGAGTTAAGAGCGGCCAAATAGTCTAGAAATTACCAATTTAAGAATTGGTTCGGGTATTTAGCAGAGCGGGGCAGTGGTAGAGTTAGCGTTTGATGCTCTCCACTTCCTCTTCGTCCCTGCAGCTTCGACAGAAATCGCAGGTTGGGCATTCCAATATCTTTCCGTGTATGCCCATGAGGCACTGCCCGGTTATTATCCCGACCATTAGTCTGAGAGAAGGGCAATCAAACCGATGAGAGCTTTGGATCGCTTTTCGTCAACCTTTGAACAAACTTGTCTGGTAATCTCTCGGATTCTAGTATTCACCTCGTCGATGAGGTTTGTCTTCAAACTGTGTTCTCAGGAAGTTGGACGCTTTGGTTACGCGTGATACGTGCAGGTCCAAGCAAGTTCAGCCTCGGAGTGCGCTCGCTCGTTAGCTAGTGGCGAAGCGCGCGAATTGTATTTTGACTTGAACTTCGAAATAAGACAACCGACTTGCAAACTTCAGCTTAACGACGATTTTGTTTATTTCAGGACTTCGTTCAGAAAAATCGTAAAATTATACAGAATCTTATATATGTATATAGGTCTTACTTACTAACATTGCAGCTTATGAACTAATGATACTTAACAGCTAAGAGAGAAATTATGTTAATAGTGTGTAAGGAGAAGTAGTTAAGAGAAATTGGATAATAGAGGAGAATAAAAAGAGGAGGGGGTGAATATTAAGATGCAACTCCTCCACCGCTAGCTTTTAAAATACTCCTGGATTTTGAATCGAAAAGAAAATTACTCATTTATGTACTAAATTCATATCTTAACACTAATAACAAATATATAAAGAACGTAAGTATTGAGAAATTTATATTTACATACAATTCATTTAAAATTTGGTATAGATTAAAAAGGTAAGTATTTGACAATCAGTTTGATTTTAATATTTTTTTTCTACTTCTAATGATTTAAATAAATTAATATTAATTACATTTTTTTTTTTAATCTATGAACTTAGTAGTTTATTTTTTTTACAAAAAATATGCATATTTTTGAACTTCAGAATATTTCTTTTTAATTTGTGTATTTGCTTATATTTGACAATATTTATGATTTATTCTTTATTTTATTTATATTAACTTTTTATTGGTTCGAAAATTTAAAAGGTCGTTTAATATTCGATTCGTGGACATTTTTCAATTTAGCTTTCCTAAACTTCGGCTTCTCTTTATGTCTGACATTTAGATAGTTTGTAATAAAACCTTCAGATCTATCTTCATTATACTTTTCTCTATTTACATTCGCTTTAGTTATATTTCTATATTTTTTTGTTTCAATTCTTTTCTTTATTATTTTCTTATCTATCATGTGGTTATGAACGTTATATGGAGTTTCTTCAATGGTGGAATGGTATGTATTATTATATAGTTCTATAGCTTTACTAATCTGATCTTTAATTGGTATCTTGTTTTCTATATTTAGAGCTCTTATTCTTTTAGTAATTGTATTATTTAGTCTTTTTATATCGGAGTTGCCTGTATGACTGTTTGGTTTTGTAAAATGGATATTTATATTCTCTTCCTGACATAACTGCTTAACATTGACTGAGTTGAATTCATTATCAAAAACTATCTTTTGCATTTTACCAAATAACGAAATATATAATCTGAGTTTTTCTATTAAAGTCTTGCTATTTCGATCTTCCAAGTAGAAAACTGCAGCGTGTTTAGAGAACTTATCAAGAAATACAATGAATGAATGTTTCGAATTTACATAAGTATCTATATGAACAATTTGCTTAATATCAGACGAAGTTTCTGTGAACGCAAATTTCTTTTTAATAGGATTTCTATCATACTTTGCTGCATTACAAACATCGCAATTATTAACCACTTTATTTATAATATATTTAAGATTAGGATAATAAATTTTTCGTTTCAAGTGTTGATAATTAGATATTATGCCCGAATGCCCAGATTCTGTAGTATGAAAAATCGAAACTTGCTTTATTGCTTCTTCTTCGCTATTTAAATCTTTGGCTAAGTAAGAACACTTCATGAATTTATTTTTTTTACTATTTTGAAACAGATCTATTAAGGTGTTTTGTACAATGTTATACACTGAATCGTTAAGTTCTGAATATGTAGCAGTTTTACCATTTTTAATATGTCTTCTTATTATGTCTGGAATATTATCAGGAATATCGTTTTCTTCGATATATATTCTATGGTTCCCCAGTACCATTTCTTTTTCGGTTTGTTTCCGTTTTACAATAACTATTTGCGATTTGAAACGATTTACGATTGTATCTAAGATTGGAAAATGATCATTGAAATCTTCTTGTTGAGAGTGTATTGTCGCCATGGTTGAGATGTTATCATCCTCATTTTCAAGCATATTAATTTCATTTGTGTAAGAGTTTATTCGGCTGAGAAAATCAGCAATTTTATTATCTTTCCCCTGGATGTAGTCAATTTTCCCCTCGTATTCTCCTAGCTGTATAAGCCAACGTTGTAGACGGGGGTTAATATTTTTACCATTATACTTCGCTTGTAACCACTTAAGGGGTTGGTGATCAGTATGCAAATCAAATTCAGTACCGTACAGATACGGCCGAAAATAATTAACGGCCCAAACAATAGCCAAAAGCTCTTTTTCGACTGTAGCATAATTCTTTTCGTGATCATTCAATATCCTGGAAGCGAAGCATAAAGGGTGACCATCTTGAGACAGCACAGCCCCCAGAGCAAAGTTGCTCGCATCTGTAGTTAGTTTAAACCTCTTATTAAAATTAGGGTATCGTAAAATAGGGTGGTCAGTTATTAATGACTTAAATTTCTCAAACGCTGAGATGTAATTAGGGTCATTTGTATTAACTTTTCTATGATTTTTTAAATAATATATCATTGGGTAAGCGACTTTAGCGTAATCCCTTATAAATTTACGGTAGTATCCCGTCATCCCTAAGAAATATCTTATCTGTTTCTCTGTTGTTGGTAATTTCAATTTTTGAATCACATCGACTTTACTTCTATTTGGCTTGACTCCTTCAGGAGTTAGAATATGACCCAAGTATTCGGTTTCTTTAGATAAAAAATTGCATTTATTAATTTGGATTTTGAGACCAGCTTTTCGCAAAGCTTCAAAAATTATATTTAAATTCACTAAATGTTCTTCTAAAGAGGTACTGAAAACCAAAATATCGTCTAGATAAACTACACATACTTTATTTATGTATTTTTGAAGCACAGAGTTCATTAGTCTTTGAAATGTGGACGGTGCATTCTTGAGGCCAAATGGCATTCTCACGAATTCAATGTGTCGATGTGGGGTTGAAAAAGCGGTTTTTTTACGATCCTCTGGCTTCACCACAATCTGATGGAAACCTTTTGCAAGGTCCAGTGAGGTAAAATACATTGCTCTACCCAATTTGTCAAATATCCCGTCGATATTACTTGTCTGAAATCGTATTTTCATTAAATTTTCTGTAATCTATCACTACACGCCATTGTTGCGATCCTGTTTTGTCTGCTTTTTTGGGAACGATCCATAATGGGCTATTGTATGGAGAACAAGATGGCGTAATAATATTTTGCTCTAACATTTCATTTATCTGTCGATTTATCTCTAGTTCATGTGCTTTAGGATAGCGATAAATTTTTGAATAAATTGGGATATTTGTTGTGGTTACGATTTCATGTTGAATATTATGAGTAGCTGTAAGCTTTTCCCCTTCTTTATAAAACAAATCTTCATAAGCTGATAATAATTTTTCAATATTAATACGTTCTTCAATATTAAGATGTTCTAAACTTAACTTTTGTATTACGTTAGTTGAAACTGGATTTAACGTGTAAATATTGTGAATATCAAATGGGTATTGATGGAAAAATATTTTATTGCCATTTATTTCAAGTGAGTCATTTTCAAAATCAATTTTCGCTTTAAAAGGCTTTAATGCATTTTGACCAATAATCGCATTATAATTTTCATTTTTTAAATTAGCAACTTTCCAAGATATTGTACCATACGATTTAAATTCTTTGGGAATTGTGGTAGTAATTTGACTTGTAATTTCATTAATTCCATTAATTGTCCTAAAATATAATGCATTTTCAAGATTTTGAACAGAAAAATTATTTAAGGCATTTGGTCCAATTAAACTAGTTGTTGAACCAGTGTCAATTAAGCAGTTAATTCTTTCACTTTGAATTGTAATTGTTATCACCGGTAATCTTTGATAGGGGAATCCTCGATAAAATTTTCCGTACGCTCAATATTAGAAATATCCATGGGCCCAACCGAGTTACCAGAAGGAACTGACCTATTTGATATACATATATGTATTGCGGGACTGACCTAAGGAACTATATCTATTAGTTGATGGATATTTGCATTCATTTAATCGTGCAATAGGTTGACCTTCTTTTAAATAATAATTTTGTTGTCCATCGTAATATTTACTTTCTTCAGGGTGACTATTTCGTGTTTCTTTTTTATTGTTATTTTTTGAAAAATTAATTTTATTGTTATCATTATTATTTTGTGCATTAGTTAGATTTAAATCTATTTTGCTGTTTTCTATGTCTAAAATCTATACATCTAAAATCATCAATAAGTTTTAAATTCGAATATTTTAAAATAACTTCATTTAACGTACTATTTGCTGAAATATGAGCCCGTATTGGACCATCAATTTTTTCTAATAAAATATCTACTAAATCTCTGTTTATGCTAACGGGAGAGTACAATGAGATTGCTTACCATCGAATTCATACAATTCATTTAAGTCGAATTTAGCTTTTTCAAAAGCACTGAAAAGTTCTCGTAAAGTGGATACTTTAATCATTCTACAAAAGTTAAATATTTCGCCATAACTTTGACGGGGCCTAAAATATTGTCGTAAATTAGTCTTTATTTGCTCCCAATTAGCATCTTCACCTAGATCCTGAATGCTTTTGCCAGCATCTCCCATAATTTTTTCATTTTTTATAATTTGTTATCCAAACTCTCTTAATTGAATATTATCCTGACAAAGCTCAAAGGTTTTTTCGACTGACCTGAGAAAAGATCCGATGTATTGCCTCTCTTCCAAAGGACGTATATGCCGAAATTGAAATAACACATCTTTCGGACTTAACTGTAGAGATTGGCTTGCTGCTAGTTGCTGTTGTTGTTGACTCTGTTGCTGTGTAGTAAAGGTTTGTTGCTGTTGTAGCATCTCCTCCAATTGAGCAATTCTTTGCTTAAGCTCTTCTACGTTTTCCATTTTGGTGAATTCTCGGTTACTGTCAAACAATTTTTGTCTGTTTTTCATTTATTTTCTTTCTTTTATGCTTTTATATTAGTAAAGCTTTATTCTCGTCTCTATAGTTTCTCGTAATATTTCTTTTTTATTTCTTTCTTTTCACCAATTTTCGTTTTTGTTATGTGTCCTTTTTTTTCGCCAAGTAGATATGTACTAATTGTTGTTCATGTACTCTCACACTTTGCTCACATATGTATTTCCTTTATTTGCTTTTGTTTTATTATTAGCATCTTCCACTCAAAGCTTTTTGTCTTTGCATTTAGTTGTTTTTAACGTTATATGTATTTTCTCTTCGCGCAAATAACAACTTTTTTTTTTTTGTTATATGTATTTTCTCAACTGCACCTTGTGATCATATTTTCTTTTATTACTTTGTTCATCGATGTTAGTTTAGTTTTTCTTTTCTTTTTATATTCGTTTATTTATTTATGTAGCGTCAAGCCGTTATAATTTTTTTTTTGTGCATACTAAAGTTGGCATCTTATTTGGGTTTTGTATTTGTTGTAGTATTAGCTATATAATTCAATAATAATTTTAAAACTGTACTCTTTTTCTTTAAATTGGCGTCATGATGTCTTTTTTTTTTGTTGTGATTTACAGGTTGAAGTAACGTAATAGTGGTATGTATATGGATTGTTAATAAATTCCGTTTTTTTTCAACCTGTGAAAAGTGGCGTCATAACAGTAATATCCCGTATAATTTTTTTATCAAGACTGTACTTTCCTGTTTTTTTAATATACACGTGTACGTATATATGTATATATATATGTATACATATATTATTTTATTATTATTTTATATATAGATATTGTATATCTATATTGTTTTTTCTTTATTTTTGATTATTAAGTTTTCACTTTTGTTATTTCTTTTTTTATATATTATACATACATTTCTGTTGTATATTTTGCTAGTTATAAGCAGCGTACAAATGTGTTGTTTTTGTTTTTTGTAATATATTTTTTCACAAAATTCACTTTTCAATACAATTTTTATTTACCACTTTAATTACGTATAATCACCGTTTACTTTTTTTTTAATGTTTGAGTCTTTAGTTTTTTTTATTTTTTTTTTATTGAGAACACTTTCTTCGTGTTATTTGGAAACACATGTTCGCATGTTTTTCACTTTAATTTTAAGTTTATTTTAGAAATTATATTTGCACTGATTTTTCGTTTCTTTTGAAAGAATATATACTATATATATTTATTTACAAACGGAAATTAAAATTCCTTCACGGTTCGCCTCGACTGCGCCAATTATATTTTGACCTGAACTTCGTTCAGAAAAAGCGTAAAATTATACATATAGGTCTTACTTACTAACATTGCAGCTTATGAACTAATGATACTTAACAGCTAAGAGAGAAATTATGTTAATAGTGTGTAAGGAGAAGTAGTTAAGAGAAAGTGGATAATAGAGGAGAATAAAAGAGGAGGGGGTGAATATTAAGATGTAACTCGCGTAAAGATACAAAAATTCATAACTCCCGAAGTTTTAATTTCTACATCGCAGGTTATATAGTAATCACAGGCGATCATATTAAAATAAAAAAAGTAAAAAAAATTAGTCCCAAATTTGGAAAAAGTTTAATTGTTTTGAAAAAAACTCTAATTTTTTATAAAAAAAAACTCACAGAACGTCTACTTAGCTGTGTTGCGAAGATAGGGGAATAACGCAAATTTTCAGTACAGGAAGAATTTTTTATGACCAAAACTTTTTTTACTGTAGAATACTGAAAAAACGTCTTTTTTCAAGATTGCAAAAATTCGAAAATTCATTTCTCGAAAATTTTAAGTATAATATTAAAATAAAAAAATACGGGTCGATTATTTTTCAATATAGAACGCGAAAAAAATATGTTTCCAAACAAATTTTTGAGTGTAAATTTCGGATGGAATGACCCATACACTAAACATATATGTATGTATATGACACAGATATTTTTATTCATCCTTAAATTCATGGAAACCCCTTAGTTTTGAAATAATTTATCATTTTTATCCTACAAACAATCAAAACGCGTGGAGATTTTAATTTATATATATATAGATTAGATTGGACACAATCTCCAAAATACTTCATACTTGAACGTATTGCGTGCAAAGCATGATTCCCATTCAGGTGAGAACAAAAAAAAAACAGTTAAATTATTTATTTTCCCGTGCTATGGGTATCTATCGATGTGCAACTGCATGCTGATAAGACAGCTGCTTCTTATCGATGATAATGTGTCGGGCTCAAAGGCGAAAGGCGATGATATATTAGCACAGGTATGTTATATATTGTCGGGGTATGTCGACAGTTCATGGCCGATTCAGAATAAAGAAAAAAATAATGGGTCGTTATAAAGTTATCTTTAATTTATGATTCAAAATTAATTCTTAACAATTAAATGTGTTTAGGGTATAGTGGGTGGAGTGTATAAAATACAATATGTATGTCCCTAATCGAAACATAGTGCATATTTAGAACCCTGGAAAACTAAAACCGTCCCGGTGTGTTGCCTCCATCTTTTAATAAATTTGGTTATACGTCCCTGATAACTTTTTCCGATAAGGCAATTCATAAACTATAACGAAGAGTATTAATATTTGAATTTCCTAGTCAGACATCAATATCAAAAAAAAGACATGCCAATCGAAAGAAGCCCGAAAAAGAACTCACTCGATGACGATTTGTTTGCTCAAATCGATACGTTAAAGACTCCACAACTGGTTCCTCGGTCAGAAAACCAAGGGTAGTCCCAAAAAAACTGGTAACACGGAGCGTAATGGCATCACGGAAATAGAAGGAACGCGAATATGACCCATCAATGAGCGTCTTTATATTTGATGCTGATAACTTTTTTGTACTAAATTTTCTTCACTCCCGATTGAAGAATTGCCAGTGCCTTTGCTAAAGTCATATTGAGACGTATTGACGCCACAAGAAATACAAGCACCGGATATTCCTTCAACGATGGCCTATATGTTGGACCTGCTCTCCAACCCGATCTTATGTTACTAATCTGAAGATATACCGACAAATCCTTGTTCATCCAGCTGACCAAGAGTTCCAGCGAATTCTGTTTCGGATTCAAGACTTCAAGTTGAAAACGGTTACCTTCGGAGTAACCTACGCTCCATTTCTGGCTGTAGGAACCCTTCAAAAACTGGCTAAGGATTCACGTTACGAGTTTCCACTCGCAGAACAAGTGGTTCTACAAGAAACATACGTAGGTGGTATTCTGTCAATAGTCACAAATTCCAAGATGCTGTAAATTAACTATCCGAAATTGTTGAAACACTCGACAGCGTTGGATTCCCACTCCGCAAAATAACTGCAAACCACTCAAAAATTCTTGAAAAAATACTCAAACCTCAAACCTTTTTGATTCCGACTTTCTAAAATTTGAGAACACCAGTTGTACAAAAACACTGGTTATTGGAATGTTCTCTCGGATATATTTTCATACTCAGTTGTTCCCATCACCATCACAAAGACAGCCACGAAACGGCAGATCTTGCCAACAGTCGCCCCCGCAGGATAGCTTTCGCCCATCATGACTGAAGCCAAGATACTTTTCCAATCTTTATGGCTAGAAGGTACCGATTGGGATGAAAGTGTGAAGCCAGGATCCTAAGTGAAATGGAGCCAGGTCCTAGAATATTTACGGCAGATTTCGACAATCGAAGTTCCGCGATGGGTAAACTTCTCACCCACAAACCGGCTTCGGCTTCACGGATCTTGTGACGCTTCGGAAGCGTATTGCGTCGCGCTCTCCATGCGCGCAACGGACATTGACGTTAAGAACGCCTGCCATGCCTTAGTAGCGAAGGGAAAAGTGAGACCTCTGCAAGCAGTTAGTCTCCCGCGTGAAACTTTGCGGCGCTGCTTTACTTGCCCAGCTGGTCAAGTCTATTCCATAAAACCTCGTAGAGAGTTCGTTCCTATAGTCGGATTCCCAGGTTGTACTTGCGTGGTCAGAAAAACCACCGTACACCTGGAAAACATGTGGCGCTAATCGGACGGCCCATATAATCAGCAATGTGGCCAATGCCTATGGCGGATGTCATCAGCCCTGAAAACCCTGCTGACTCGGGTACCTCAGGGTGTAATCCCTGCCAATTGGGGTCCAATTTACTTTGGTGAAGTGACCTCTGTTGGTTTCTAAGTCCTGAAGAAGCCTGGCTGAAAACTACCGCGTCGACAGTTCTGTCTCCCGGCAAAGAAGTACGATGATCAATCTCGTGGAGGAACCAGCCGACGCCCTTGAACGGTTCTCATCCTTTTCATAGGCGTTGAGCGTGCTCGCGTACGTATTCCAGATTCTCCATAACGAACTAGCGAAAATAAGAAAGGTCGCTTCTGTCTTAACTATATCCCTGCTTCTTGAAAATGACTGTAAACCCCGAATTGTGTTCTAATCTCACAACTAAAATGTTTCGGGCAGCGTTCGCAAGGTTCGTCGGTCGTAGAGGGTTGCCCCGAAAGATCATGTCTGACAAGGGCACCACATTTGTTGAAGCATATAAGCCCTTAGCAAATAATTTTTGCAGTTTTCGAGGGAAGACTCAAAAGACATTGTATCTCAGTATACCTCCCACGGAATTGACTAGGCATTCATACCCCCCGGCGCCCCCTTTGGGAGTCAGCTGTCAATAGTTTTAAAACCCATTTAAAACAGACAGCTGGCAATCATAAATTTAGTTTCGAAGAGTTCTGCACGCTACTAACCCGAACCGAGACAGTTTTAATTGCTCGATCTTTATCTCCTCATTCAAATTATCCTACTGATACTTTGGATCTCCTACTGATACTTTGGCTCCAGGTTAGTTCCTGATAAGTGCTCCACTTATGGCGGTTTCAGAATCTGACGCGGAAAATATCACCATGTTCAACCGCTGCGAGAACCTGAAGGGTATCCATCATCGGTTTAGCCGGAGATAGAAGGATGAGTATCTGAAGGAGCTCCACAAGCGCTATTAATAGCAACATCTGCAGAACGAGCTAGCAGAAGATCAGATGGTGGTCATCAAGGATGAGTTCCTACCCCCAAATGAATGGCGCTTAGGATGCATCCTCAAAGTTCATCGCGGATCTGCTTGCCATGGTCGAGTTGCGGATGTCCACACGCAATCAGGTGTTCTCGCCCGCCCAATTGTGAAGTCTTTGTAACTAATAAGTCTCCTTATTCTCAAGCAAGAATTACTAGGCCTTTCAACTCGTCGTCTTACGAATATTAAAGCCCTCTCTATTTCCACCTAGCATGTGCGACGCAGAGGTCGCAATTGCCTGGGCCGGTCTCTAACCATGGGCTGTTGTGATTCGCAGCATAGCTGCCAATAGTACGGTCTCGCTTATCATACTATGCTGTGTGTAGACGAGCCGAACGCTACTAACCGGCAGACGCGACCAATGCAGATCCGACGAAGGGATTAAGACTGCTAGGGCACGTCGAGTTGTGAGCATTCCCATGCCCGATCCCCGCGATCGTGATCTCACCACCAGCGCGTGAGCAGAGACTGTACCCTGCAGCAGAGGAGCAAGAGCCGGTCCATACGGCGATCAAGCGATATTAGAAATCGACGAAATTCGCCACCGAAGATACGCTCCGTAAACTTCTCCCGGACCCCCTGGCGTGAGCGAAGCGGTCTTCGCCACAACGACCGAGGCATCGAGCACATCCCTCATTGGCAAGCACGGAAATTGATCCTTACTCGCTTCCGCTATTCGGTCCTTGTATGACCTGAGAAGTGCCCTTCATTAATTATGCATAAGTGCAGGATGTCTAAATCCCATTGAGCCAAACGTCGTCGTGGCGTGTACTTAAGGGTTGTAGAGCACTCCTACTGTCGATTGGAGACACACAGCCCTAGTCTGTATACAATTGAAATCTGATAAAAATCACAAATCCCTGTGTGTATATATTATAATTATACCTATTATAAATTCTATACAATTTTCATTGTGTTAAACCCTATGACATTTTATAAGTGAAGTATAAATTTGATAATTCCTATTTAAAAGCAAAAGGGTGGATTTTAATTTGAACCTATCAAATAAATATGGATTAGGCGTTAAACTCAAATTTCCCATGAATTGTCTTAGGGCTTAGTCAAAATAGCGCAGTTTTTTCATTCCCAACTACATCTGTTTTGTTGCTTTACAAGCAATTCGTAATCCTACCTAGTGTTCTTTGACAAGTCGGTTACAAAGAAACGGGTCTAATGTTAATTGTACTTTATGTAATTATTTATTGTAATTGAATTAGTTTGTATATTGACCTGTTTTACTTTATGTTTTCCGTTTTGCCTGGGCTTGCTTTTCGGAGTTCAGGTGGATAATGTAGGGATGTGTTTATTCAGTATAAATATCCCGGACGTCTTGAAATATCTGAGAATAAAATTCAGTATTAAAGTATACTTAGGATAGACAGGGCTATTTTATATAGTGCCAATTATTCAATCAATTCCTGTGGCGGCCAATAGACGGGTTAGGTTGTCCACTTGAAGTGCTGCTGTCTATTCTTGTTTCTTGTGTAATATACAAGTTTTGCAGCTGTGGAACATTGCTTTTATGAGCTTTTTTACTTTGGAATCCAGAATGGAATGTTCGAATGAGTGGCACAACCAGTAAATTTCCACCATGTAGAGTTATTGTTTGTAAATCGGTTCAGTAGCTTTGCCATGTGGTTGTTATGGGGTAATACGAGCGGGTGGCATTGTATGACAGTGCGGCTGAATTACTTATTCCATTTGAGTCCAGCGTTGGGTTTAGGATCAATAATAATTTTTCTCGGGAATTTGTGTATAGTGGGTCAGATTGCCATATTCTTCTAGGAAATAAATTTGTTATGTCTGAACAATCAGCTTCATTCGTGTTGTTTAAAATTCGTTAGGAGATATTTCTCGGCATGGGTAGTGCGTTTCACGTCTCCTGGGTGAGGCATTTGAACAAAATCTGAATAAACACGCAACTGAAGGAATGGATTTGGGAGAATTGCCGAATTTGGCGCGCAATTTATACCGAATGTGTCTGTTTAGAGCTCGAAGTCTTCTTTGGATTCCCGATGAATTATCGGAAGGTATTCTTTGGAACTGGGTGTGTGCAGGGTCGACAAGTATCTAACGATACAGTTTTTGAATATCCGCGTTGAAAATAATTCCAAAGAGTCTCCATTTTACAATTAGAATGACAAAGCCCCTTTGTAGAGTAGGTCCAACCTGTAGAACGTGATTAAGGCTCTTTCGGTTCGAAGAGGGGTCCTAAGCATTAAAGACGGTCTGAATATAGGAGGAGATAAAATCGATCAAATTCCTGCCTCCTGGACTAAGAGCAAACATAAAATACCTCGTTTAACTCCACCGAGAGTAATTACACAGTAATTGGATATAGATCACCACCAATTAATATATCTACGGTCTGGCTTTGTAGAATTGGGTGTCTGCTAATGTGAAGCCGAGTTTTACAAGGCACAACTGTGAGTCGAGCGGGTATGTGGGTAAACTATCCGCGAGACTACTTAGAATAAACGCATGGATCGGTAGTCTGAAGTTTATGTACAAAGATGAGCAGAGGGTGATTTCGCATATCGTCGTTAGTGTTGCTAAAATCACGCTTTACAATCCGGTTACTTGTGCTGACGTAGGGTGGAATGGTATATCATAATTTAGAGATAAGCGTAGCGCTTCAGATTCCAAGTCTTTGAGTCCTCTTGCCATATATCTTTGACCATTATGAACCACCAGAGGCATAATAAAATTGCTTCCAACTTGGGTTAAGTGAGTATTCGGTTTTCGCTTGAGTATACTGTGTGGTGTTGGTCTAGGCATGCAGATTTGTATTAGTGCTTTGAGTGGGTGGGAAGAACTTGTGCTGGTATAAAAAGTCGAAATCAATGGCTTATTGTTTGAAAAATTTCGTGTAGGGTGTTCGTAATTTTTTCCTATTGTGTTACTGCTCCGATTTCCTGTTGGGTAATTTGCCAAATTCGCCCTAGTTGTGCTAACCGTTGATGCTATGCCAACAAATTGTTAGGTAGAATGTATGTATGTATGTATGTAAGCATGGGAAGTAAGTACTTGCCGTTGGCAGAGCAACTGATGTGCTGAATTGTACGCCTACAGGTAAGTAAATATGTACATATGTACAAGTGTGTATTCAGCAAGTGCAAAGCATATTGTAACAAAGTAAATAGCGACAAATAAATTGGATTTGCATACATTAGCTTAAGCACAAAATTTGAATTTTAGTTTTACAGGATTCTGATTTGAACATTTTTATAATGTGTTAATGGAAGTTTTGGTCACAGTAAAATGTGTTAGTTTGGCGATTTTCCTCCTTGTTATTGTCCTTTGTTTTTGTGGTCTTTAATTCCCTTATCGACTTCACGGCTCAATAGGGCCAAAGGTCTGGATATTTCGCCAGTTCGTGGCCCATTCCGAATAAAGACAAAAATTTATGGGTCTTAGTTCAACGTTATAAAATTAACTTTTATGTATAATTCTAAATTAAAACTTAACAATTCAATATGTTTAGGGTACAGTGGGTCGAGTGTATAAAATACAATATGTTTATATACATATTTCCGGGCATACAATATTGTGTGTGGTTATTTCTTGTATTCGAGTTAGTTTGAACTTTATATATATTAACCTGCTTAACTTTATGTTTTCCGTGCTGTGTGGGTTGTTGATGGTTGTTGTTGACTAATTAGGAGCTGCTATTCGCTGGCGTATTAGCTCGAAGGTAGTTTACAAAAACTGATGTGATTTTCCTTCTCCATCCTCCTTATATAATTTCCCAAATAATAGCTTATGTAACTGCTTATATAACTTAAATAATAAATTTGTGTTATTTTTTTGAAAAGTTAACTCATTGAAGTCTTTACCTATACTTTTATATAAAACCGATTTTATGCCTGAAATTATCTACCTCAGTTTTTTTTTTTAATGTTTTCAGTGAAATCATGAATTCCGTAAAAATTGATTTTGCTTCGAAAATGGTGCCATTTTTCCGAGTAACTACTGGGTAGTGGCCGAAGCTTTTTTCCGCCTCGCTGTTCCAAATTCCTGTGAGATTTACCATCCGTCGTAAAGAAGGGATATTGTTTAATATATTAAGCGAATTTGACTGATTTAGACTAAAAAAAAATCAGCAGGTGCTTTAAACTGTTTCTGTTCTTTGCAACACCGTGCCTTTAGAGAAATAAGAGCGATGAACTACTTGATGATAAATAGTAAGAACCATTTATGGAAAACATACAAAAAACATCTAATCTCATCTGAAAGTGGTAGCTGATTGATTGAGTCGTTATTTCTAAGAAAACCACAATACAAAAATTAAAGTTGACCCAAACTGATTCAGAACATTTTTTTGGCACTAATGGTAGAGGAGTGGCAGAAGAAACCCACAACGAACTTCCTGCATTAAAAAATGATTTAGACTCTGACTCTCATCATTTGTGGTGGTTTTAGTACAAAAATGGTATTTCATAAACTAAAGTTCAAAACATCATTTAACGCTATCTTATGCCATCCCACGATTTATCTATGCTAAGAAGGATTTAGTATTAATTACAAGTCCAGAAAGTTATGAAAAGCAAATAAAATAAAAGTGTATGAATCGATCATTAATTTTATCGCAATTAAAGCCATGCAAATTGTTTCTTATTGACTCCATTTTATATTTACGATTCAAAGTTTAATCAATAAATTCTATAATTTCTGGGTGTCGCATTTTAATGTAATCAAAAATAATTTTAAAATTAAATTTAAATAAAAAATGGTCCCATCATTTTTGTTACATTGTGATTTATGTATCGCATATAAGACCTTTTTTCAGCAATATATAAGAATTGAAGATAGATACAGAAATGTTAAAGTTATAGGCAAAAAACTTTGATACCCTAAAAAACGAGATATGCCCGACCCGAATTCCAGATTTTGAGGGAGTATTTGGGATTTTGACTATACAGTTTTTTATTACTCCACAGGGCCCGCAATATGTACTGCTAGCAAATAAATACCCGGCGTACTTTGTTAAGCCTTAAGAAGTACAACTTAATAAATTATATGTATTTGTGTACTGAAACAATTTATTTAAAACAAACGTGTGTTCAAGTTAAAAAATATATGTACATATGTATGTACATTAGAACGCTTCACCAAAAATTTGCGGAATTATAAACTAAATTGCGCTTAAACATCTCTATACTATAATCCGAATTTTCGTAGTTACGGATTCCAAGCTTCACTCCACAAAAGATAAAAACAATATGCTGTAGTCGGGCTGCCGTAGCCGAGTGTGCAGGGTGCGCGTGCTTCCTTCGGTGGGTCCCAGGTTCGAATTCTGCCCGGGGCAAGTAACATCAAAAATTATTATTATAAAAAAAAGTTTTTTCTAATATCGGTCGTACCTCAGCAGGAAATGGGAAATCTCCAAGTGTATTTCTGCAATGAAAAAACTGTTCACAAAAAACATTTCGCCGTTCGGAGTCGGCGTAAAACAGTAGGCCTCTCAACTTGTGTTACATCAGCAAGAAATACACCACAAATTGTAGGAGAAGTTCGGCCAAAATCACTTAAGCGGTTATAGCGCCAATTAAGTGAGTAATCCGTTCGTAACTCCATCTGCGTAGCCAAACAAAATCGGAGAATTCGAAGTGCAATCAATCAGGTTTTTGGCAGATATAAATAAACATATATTATTTTAAATGAGGATATGGATGTGAAACCATGTTTATTGAAAATTTGTCAGAAAGTGTTTTTAAAAATTCAAATGTATTGGATTCCCTAACTGCTGTTCGTTTGCCTTATAGCCAAAAATTGCATCAATATGCAGAGGAGAATGTTACGTAATGCTTCTAATACTTTTATATTTATTGATCTAATGTTAGTTGTTTAAGTAATTTCACTTCACTTATTATTATTATTATTAATATTATTAATATAAAAAAATGTATTTATATAATTTAATTACACAAATAAATCTTAAATCTAGGCAACTAACTTCTGTGGTCTTCGGTGTAATAGTAAATAAAATGAATATATGATATATTAAGGCGATTGAATTGAGTAATATATGTTACATTTTTGAAGAGCGATGTAGTGCTTATGATATTTTTTGAAGTAATTTTTTTTAATAGCTCAGGCAAACAGATTTCATTAAATAAGGCAAATTGCGCATTCCTAACAAAAGCAAAGCCAAAAGTTAAGTGGTTGCATGTAAGTGTTTCAGCTAAGCATAGGTGACATACTTTCCATAAGGTGGATTTATTGAGGTTCCTTCTTGTAATATCCGCCTTGAGAGAACTTTTGTGGCAACATCATCTGGGTTTATATTTTTATAATCGTACAGTTTTGGAATAGCTACAAATTATAAAACTGGTTTGCTATGTGATTATAGTGTTATATTACTAATTTTATAATCTCAGCTTTGCTTAGAAATGATGGGCGCAGTGGTTGCAAATTTAGCGGCTTCATCGTTGCCCGGAATACCAACATGGCCAGGGATCCACATTATTTTCAGCTTACGGGGATGCTGTATTATTACGTTTCTTATTTTTTTAATTGCTGCGTTTTTATGATGAATGTTGAGCATAGCCTATACTACTGAGAAGGAGTCCGAGCATATGAGGTGCTTTTTAATTCTACCTTTGCGGATGTTAACCGCTTAACAGCTTCTGCTAAAAAAACGGAGCTGTCTGTGGTGAATCGTTCTAGTTTTGTCAATTGCAGGTCTTTGCTAATGATTGCATAAGCTGAGGCGTGAACAGATTTTGAACCATCTATATAATAAAATTATGTAATTAAAACCCGGCTGTTGGTTGATTGGTTTGGTAAGTGAATCAGATTGGTAACTAGGGAATCTGTGTCAAATTGGCAGGATGGTCTAGTTGGAAAATAGAGTTTATATTGCTTAATATCTAAGCCTATCTCCTGCGAATTTTTTAACATACGGCAGACAGCTGAGGGGTAGATCATCTCTCTTTTCCTTTTAGCAATGATTTTTATTTCCTTTATTAACTGCTGTTTTGAATATAAAAGAATCTTAGGAATTCCTTTGCCATCATCATGCAAACTCTATGGTCAAACTCGGGCAGTCCAATTTCCGTTAAAATATTTGTTACCGGTGTGGTTCGGAATGCTCCGATGCTACGGGTATACTCGTACCCTACCGCTGCGTTGTAAATATTTTTTATTTTGTTAAGTTGTGCCTTTGAGGTATTACCATAAATTGCTATGTCATAATGAATTTTTGAGAGCAATGTATCCTTAAAAATATTTATAAGACTATTTGGATGGATACATTTATTTAGATTTAGTCGGTTAAATAGTGATATCTTAACACTATCTATATGTGAAGACCAGTTATACTTCTCATTGAAAGTCACACCTAATATCTTTAATAAGCTTCTATTTGTTTGTTAGCTATAACAACATTACTTAAGTTACAGTATTTTTTGCAAACATGTAAAGTTTTTGTTAAAGAAAAAGACATGTTTAGACCAAAGTAGCCACAACACTCCAAGGTTTTTTGAAACAGCATATTAATTTGGTTCATAAATTCTATTTCGCTCTTAATCTTTCCTAGCAGATATAAATCATGTGAAGCGGTGGCACTGTCAGCATCGGATGAGACGGCGCTTGGAGTGTTGAACAGAAAGATTATCCGAAAGAATTATGGTCCTCTGACAATGGAATGATGAGCTTTATGCCGACCCGCGAATTAAAATACTATAACTACGTTGGCTGAGGCATGTCGTGCGAATGGGCGAAAATGCTCCAGCCCTGAAAGAATTCAACGCGGTACCAGCTGGTGGTGGTAGGGAAAAAGACGGTCTCTTCGCCGTTGGAACGACCAAGCGGAAAAGGACTTAACGTAAATTGCATTTCCAATTGGCGCCAGTTAGAAGAAAGAAGAAGCGACTGGGGCAGTTTTTTGAGCTCGGCGAAAATCGCATAAGCGGCTATAGCCCAATTATGTAAGTAAGCAATTAATTTATATAGGACGCTGTTCGATAGTCCTAAATGCGTTATAGACCATTCTGATTTCGCAGAGGCAAAACAAAGGTCCACCGTTGGACTAAATTTGGGAGCGCCAAAAATGACAAAACTTGTGTTATTGTGTTTGACGGAATGAAAGTCGTCGAATCATATGGATACAATCAGACAGGAGGCTACGTCCGGAACGCCGCAAACTACGTAGATAGTAATGGCACTTATGCTGCGGAAATCCTGGAAAAAGCGTGTTTTTTTATAATTTTGGCACTTCAAAATGCAGGATTCCCGGTTGCTGTTGTAGTTGGATGTGCCCCACTAATCGCAAACTTTGGAAGAGTTTGAATGTCACAAAAGGTAAAATTAATTTTCGTAGTTTTATTTTCTTTTAATAAATACATATATAAAAAACGCAAAGAGATAGGGGTTAAATATGGGACTAAGTAGTGATAGTAGTAAGTAGTAGTAATAGTTGTAGTAGTAATTAGCAGCATCAGTAAAAATAGTAGTACCTAGTAGCAGTAGTAGTCGTAGTGATAGCGTAGAAATTAGCAGCAGCAGCAGAAATTGGAGTAGTAGTGCCGAAATGTTCCCAAGCTACATATACTTATGTGTACATAGATGCATGTATATATATACACTTCTTTCGTTACGCTATATCATTAAGCTATCGTTATGCAATGTATAAAATTACTTTTATGCGGCTAAAGAAGTTTTACTTCAAACATATGTATTTGCAAAAATTTATAGCATATAGGTTTTTACGTTTTCCGATGCGCCATCTTGTTAATGTTTTTTGATTATATGAAAAAAAAATTCAAACATGTAATACATCCTAGGTATATTTGTTAGGCCTGCTTAAAAATTTGGGTATATTTTCTTTAATTCGGCACATTTTAAAAAACATTCAGCGGCACTTGGTTGATAGAAGCGCGGGAATTGAACTTCCAGAAAACGTAAAACGCTTTTTCTTCAAATATATGATTCATTTCCGCATACGTAATCAAAATAAGCGTTTAAAAATTAAAAAAAGCGAAACAGGGCGTAGTGGGTTACAAAAATTTCATCAAAATTAATCTGTAAATAGTAAGCAGAACTAATTAAACCACATATCTAACACGTCCTCAAACTTATATCAGTTGTATTGCAGGATTAGATAAAGTAATCGTTTAGTACAGTAGCAACCGTTTCCTCATATGTAGGCTAAGCAACGTTCATCCATAACGCAAGTACGACCATTCAATGAAGTAATACAAGATGGCGAACAAAGGGACACCAATACATGACTTAAGCTCACGCGGTCATTTTCTTATTTTTTTTAAACTCATTTCCAATTAAAACGATCCATTTCGATAAGTATGCATGCATATAAATATTGCAATTTATCAATGATGAGTTGCATATATTCAGCTTTACGGTACTGAATGCCAATCTCAAATTAATACCAACGAAATACCATATTTTTGATTTATTTCGATTGGATTTAATATATTCAATTCATCTGAATATTTTATTACAATAAAATCTGCTTATTTGCAATTAATTATAATAATCCTCATTGTGATGACTACTGGTTTTCCAAATGTAAATACCAATGTATTTATGTTTTACGTAATGTGTATTTAATATTTACTATATAATCGTTTTATAATATATTGAAAAATATTTCGCATTGTGGCCATGGAAAAAATTCGTACATATATTGAAGGATTCAAATATGTACATACATTTTTTCATAACTAATAAATCACGATTATAATCTAGATTTTTATATAGCTAATGGTGATGCTAGAAAGTGTGGATCTGACAGATTGGTTGTTTAATGGGTTGGGTAACGATTAGGGGATTCATGGCAAAACTTTTAAATACGAAATCCAAGTTGATGCGACATATGCATTACATAAAATAAGTATTAATGGTTAATATAGATTATTTTTCGGTGTATTGCTTTAAAGCTTTAGATAAAGCTAACTCAAACTTTCAATATCGAATACAGTAATATTGCATATCTCTTTTATAAATTGGTACATATTTGCTCGTAATTTATTATTTAAATTTCTTAACATTTCATGATTTCTTACTTTCATTTGCGGAAAAGCCCATTACAGTATTGTATAAACGGGAAAATAATTTTTAATAACATTTTCAATTATGAGAAGAGTTAATTAGTAAATGGTGCAGTAAATCTAAAATTGCAACAAACTCATATCTAACAAAAATAAATAAATTAAAATGTACAGAAATATGAAACGTATAGCAAATGCTACGATTTTAGTTTAAAAGTTATGCTACATCTGTTGCACTCATTTAGAATTTCATCACCTTCCTTTTATCAAAAACTATTTTTCACTCTTCTTGCTTTTCCACACAACTATTGTAGTTTAGCATTCACAGGAGAACCGAAGTGTATTTGATCTTGAAGATTACACCATGGTGAGCAAGTGGACTATAAGCAGATTATTTATTATGATGGCAATACAAGTGGCTGTCTTTAGTACGACGCTTATAATGGTAACAAAGGCAAAACTAATTTCTCTAATATTTTCAATTTCCAAAAAGTTACAAGGCTTATATCTATATGCTGGCCGTTATGATGTACCTGTAACGATAAAAAAAAATCAATGAAATTGTCATTCCCAAATAAAAATATCCCTTAAGTTACTTTCATTTTATCCAATACTTGGAATTATTCATCTTGGTAAGTGAGTTTCAAGCTCTTAGGATGCGTGTGGTGCCTGCTTGTAGATTAGTTCTTATGTAGCAAGAACAACGATGCCATAAAATGATTATGAAACTAATTATGTCCACTACGATTGTATAAGAGTTATTGTTGTTTAAAATACCTACGAGTGCGTTTTAAATAACAAAATCTTTATATATTTGCATTACCACACCTGTAATATCATCAAAATTATGCTTGAAATAACATATTCCAAAGAGTATGGACGTAACTTCCATGTACGTATTTCGGTGCCCTATAAATAAAGAATTTCGTTAATGCACAACAATCTATAATTGTAATTAGTATATACTTATTCTCACAATGTTTAGATGGCATGTAGTGGCGGATAAGAACACTAAGTATAAGTATATTTCAGTTGTTTTCCATTCCCCAGCTGGTGTATCTGTAGAACTTGGGGCATAAGCAATTAGGATTTTTTTTTAATTTTTCAATAATTTCATACCCAAGAAATGATTCCTTCTCCTGAATACTTCTTTTTTCGGAATTCAGCTTGCATATTAATTACTAACATGCTGGTAATAAACTTTGGTGGGTAATTAATCAAAACGTACAACAAATACGAAAAAACTCGCAACTTCATACTGGCTTTGCGTTTTCTTACTTTCTTGCAAGTTTCAATCAATGAGAGCAAATTTTGCTTACGCTCTGAAATTTAGTTATACATATATAGTAATTAATCAAGACGAATCAAATTTAAATTTTATTTATTTCAATTAGAACTTAAACGCGACGCTTGAAATAATTTATTTGCTTTTCTGTTTTTCTTTCCACAAGTAAT
This sequence comes from Anomoia purmunda, assembly GCA_951828415.1. Classification (NCBI taxonomy): domain Eukaryota; kingdom Metazoa; phylum Arthropoda; class Insecta; order Diptera; family Tephritidae; genus Anomoia; species Anomoia purmunda. The sequence goes on from OX639994.1 coordinate 49,371,737, forward strand.
TTGTCATGAAACTAACCAGCTGATTTTGACATTACGTTTACCAAACTAACAACAAAATGCATGCATGCAAATGCAGTAAACAACAACTTACATAGTATGTTTGCTATCACCTTGTCTAAATTCGCCTTGCATGAATTGTATTGCACCTTACCTATTGTATGCGTGATTTATGGGATTTTACACTGACTGTGTTACACGAAAACAAATCCCGAATATAAAAGATGCAGCAACCATGATGAAAATCACTCCGCACTTGTAACTACAACAGAGAATATCCTTGGACGGGAACACTTTGTAACTTATGCTCTTGCTTTAAAAGGCAGCCTCAAGTCTTCTCAGAAAGCCGGGCAATTAGTTTGTTTTTCAGTACGAAAAATACCTTATTGCAAGTATTCAGTTGATCGCAAATATAAATGAATTATTCAAAATGTTAATTATTTCCATAAAAAAGTCGAAAATAGGAAAAAGTGATTAAATATAGAAACGTACAACAAACAAGAAAAAAACTTGCAACTTCTTACTTGCTTTCGTTTTCTTTTCTTGAAAAGCTAGCGCAAAATAGGAATAATAATAGCAATAATAATGATTTGGCGCTTACACCAAATTTGTGGTGTGGATCTTGATATTGTAACACATATTGAGGCACCTACAATTTTATGCCGACTCCGAACGGTAAATGGTTTTTGTGAGAAGTTTTTATGTCAGAAATACACTCGAAGATTTGCCATGCCTGCCGTGGGACGACCGCTATTAGAAAAAACCTTTCCTATCATGTTTAATGCAACTTGCACCTGCAGTATTTGAACCCGGTTGCCGCCGAATTAAGCGCGGGCACGTTACACACTCGGCTACGACAGCTCTTCACTAGAAGATTATTGTAAAAACTGTATTTACTTGGTTCCAGATATGTATGTATGTATATGTATACGACAGCGCTTGATGTTATTTTCACCTCATACTGGCCAACCGATAGTAGTAAGACATCTGATATAATTGAGCTGTGGCCTCGATCACGCACAAATTCAGATAAAATATCTTTTCGATCTATCCTCTGATCATTCAATTTATTTACTTAGTCTTAACACAATATCGACTTTTAATGGGTTTCAAAGTTTAACAATAAGTTTACTATTGCCTTATATTACAAATAGCACGCATGTAAAGTCAGACACACCTTTCAAATCATTTATAGACGTGGACCATGCAGTAACATCTTTTACTGACTTACTTCATATAACATTGCAAATTTCAATGCCTGTATTTCCTAGCAATAATCAGTATACAGTAAATACATCATCAAGCTAGTAAATATAAAAAGGCAACTAAGAAGATATTGGCAAAGGTTTCGTTCCCCTACTTTGAAACATGAGCTTGGCAAATGCACAAAAGAGCTTCACAGCATATTACCTTTCGTATGGTGGTCTGTTTAAAGTTAAAAAATACTAGCCCTTCCCCATCCTTCGATATCAACTCAAAATGGCGAATGGGCTCGAAGTTATTTTGAAAAAGGTATAACTTCTGCCTCTCATCTTTCCAATGTATTTACACCTAATAAAGGTAACAATACAATTCCAGAAATCTATGCATGTGCCTTTAGCTGCGGCCCCAAATCAATTAAATATAAAAAAAATCCCTTAATGAAACTATTACCTACGATGCCTGTTGCAACCAAGCACTAGCATATATTTTCAACAGCTTATTGCGATTGCACTACTTTCATAACTCTTGAAAACTCTCGAGATCATTACGATTAGTTAGGTAAAAAATAAAAATTTTTTTGGAAAATGGATGTGGTACGTTAAAGTCATACTAATTTCCATTTGTTTTTATCAATAAAAACCGTTTAAGGTTTCAAAATTATGTTATACTAGCAAACTCGGCTTGATTTGATGCGCCGTAAAAACACAATTTTTTTTTAGATATTGAACAGTTCTTTTGGACTTAAAATATTTTTTACACCTTGATATAAAGGAAATAGGTATTCATCCGATGTCGTATATCTACATGAACTAGCTGGGTAGATATTGTGAATAGTATTTTCGTCTTCAATAGGAAGCGTGAGTCCACCTTTTTCCCCAACAAATAATACATTTATTTATTTCAGTCTATAAACACATGTTTCTTACAGACTACTTACTTAGTAAGGTAACTAATGTTTCTAATGACTTTAGGTTTATCAAAAGCAACCGAAATTTATATGACGGAATTGGCTCATCAGAACTCAACGCCCGCAAAGCATACCTTAGACAAAATTTTTGGACGCGTTTAATTCTATTTATATATGTTTGATGGCTTGGCCGCAAGATGAAACAAGCGTATTCCAAAGAGGAACAGACAAATGTCGTACATAATAACTTAAGAGAATATGGGTTGGACATTTTTGAACTATTTCGCCTCACAACCCCTAAAAACGAGTAAGACTTCGAAATAATATTACTAATATGTTTATTGAAAGAAAAATTACTCGAAAAAATTACGCCAAGATCTTTAATCTCGGACAAACTTTTTAACAAAGACTGAGAAATGTTATAAGACGTCGGCAAGATATGAAGAGCTTTTGAATACGTGACGTTAAAGCGTGTTTTAACGTTTAAATGAAGACAAGAATTAACGCTCCATAGATGCAAGCTGTCAATGTCAGTTTGAAGCTTACACGCATCATCCACCTTCTCAAATTTCGAAAATAAGCAGTTACTTATATCATTTGTAAATAAAACAAATCGTAACGGGCCTTGTATATTCCCTCAGGGAACCCCAGAGGAGGCAGAGAAATGCCATCAACCGTTACCACACAATTTCTTTTATATACAAAATTTGAGCTGGAAAATTCCCTTAACAAATTGGCTACGTCATTTGTAGTACTAGCCGATTTCTCCTTATAAAAAACGGCTGAGGGAATAGTAGAGTTCGAACTTTTTGACTTAATATAATGCCAGAAGACCTTTGGATTTGATTTAATATTCTATCCATTCCAAGAATATAGTTTCTGTAAAGAAATTTGTCTAGATAGTTAAATTCCTCTGAGTATCATTAATACTTAACCAGAAAAATTAGCTACCAGTTGATTTCAACTTTTTAAAAAATGATTCCTAAGGTTCTATAACTTTTTCAAATTTAAGTTATACCACGGCAGTTTGCGCGGTCTTTTTTTATTATCGGAACGTTATTTAAACAAACATTTTTTTAAAAATATTAAAGCATTTAGAAACGTCAGTGCAGGACAATAGGTATCCCAATTGTATTCCATTAGCAGAGTAATAATTAAATCAAAATCACAGGCAGCAAAGTTAAAGACATTCCTTCATCAGGCTCGGGTGAACGAAACTCATAAAATTTCAAATTTAAGCACAGAGACACATGATGCCTATCACAAGACGTTATAGGAGAAAGGCATTCAACAATATTATAGCTCAACTTATCACTTATAAATACGAGATGAAGAATTTTATCCAACTTGGTAAAAAACCCGTTAATTTGTATTCAATTAAGGTTCAAAATACTATCAATAAAACAAGTTTGAGATAACATTCAACGGAATAAGACCTGAATTTGAAAAACTACGAGACAAACTGACATTACTTAGGCTAAAGCCTCCCAAAATGCATATTTGGTTATCACCTAGCTTATTTGAGACTAACGAAGGGATATTGCCAGCATGCAGTTGATAAAAAAAGTCTCCACTGTTTGGTGAAATGTATGAAATTGCAAAGAAAATCGTCAAAGAAATTAGAATAAATATATCATAATCAAGTTGAGAACTAATAGCGCGCACTTTGACAGATTTATTTCGTAAGCCGGGTGCATTTTGAAAATAATGTGTAATGTACGTTCAGACCACTACATTTGCTAGTGGTTAAGTATGATTTTGAAAAAAATTAAAAGCGCGTATGTTTACATTGGCAGGCCAAAAATCAGCGGAAAGCATCTTATCATAAAATGCTACAGATACACCTAGCTTTAAATTGACTCTTTTTATGCTACTAAGCGCAGTTTGCTGTTTAGCTAATGCGTAATACAACAAATGTTTCTTATCAACAGCTGCATGCTTACCAACATAGTCCATAATATTGTCTGCAGATACGGAAGGCAGGAACGATGATAAATACAACCATTCGTATTGTAACGATTGGTAGAATTAGAGGCAGCAGCAGAAGGCACACTCTTGGCCTTAGCAACAAAACTTAGAGGTTTGTCAGGTACAACAGCAACAGACATCGGCAACCCATTCTCAGCTGGCACAACAGAGCACGAAGGCGTATCAGCAGCAGAAATCAGCAAGACATTATTAGCATTTACGGCAGGCACGAACGAATCATCCTTTGCAACAACAATTGACGTTTTAGCACTTGCCAGCTTTGACAGTAAAATTTTAAGGCCATTAACCTGCTATTATTGAAACCAAATTTGAAGAGTTTCGTAGGCAATGATCGCAATTAAACACAATGTTAATATTACTAGCAAGTAGATCACACATTTCTATGTTATCCACCTTTGCACCTATTTTATGAAATTTATTTTTACAAACATTACAAGAAATGTCATAGGCAACTCGTTGAGATTTAAAACATTTAGTGCAAGTTGAATTTTCCATGGAAGGAGCGAACAAAAATACGACCGTTCACTTCAACTGATTCTCAACTGGTATATATTACATATTTTATTGTATAAGGCGTGGTACCGCCTTTTTTTCAAAATGATACACAGCTTGATCCTTAAGACATATTGTATATACCTAAATATTATTCATCTGCACCGAATAGTTTCGGAAATAAGACGATTTCTAATTTTCTCTTCTATAATAGCGGTGGATTTAGCTCGGGACCTTCTGCTGGAAGAGACCCGCATCGTAAGTCAACCCGGATGTTTATTGTGCCTCAGAGCAAAGTACAGTACGAACAAATGCATATCTATATATGCTGCAGTGATTCCCAATTGCTGATGGATTGGCGGCACCTTACGCGCATGTACGTCTAGCCGAGCCACTCCCATAAGGCCCTTTCTGTGCGTTGATGTGTATACTACCTATATCAGCTTTTATTTTTTTGTCTTTTTATACATTTATATTTTTTTAAACCAAAACAAACAAAAGTTTTTTAAATAAATTTGAAGTGCTAATCACACTCTTTCTCTCCATTCTACTTCATAGCTACTTAGGTAAAGGAACATTGGACCGCGACAATTGCTAGCCAAGGAACCTGGTGCTGGAGATACGAATGCAGAAGAAATTTTTATAGAACTGATAATTCAGAAATTAGACATGTGATGTCTTGCGAACTGGTAGCTAGATGGGGCCTTTTCTAAACATTTTTCTAGCCACCCTAATGTATCGCGTTTACACATACGCATCTACGCATTGAACAGACTTAAACTGAACGTCAATAAAACAAAATACATGGTCATATCAAGGCGAAATTTTGACGAAAGCGAACTGCAAAATCTAAATATAAACAACGAAATTATTGAAAAAGTTAGTACCTTGAAATATCTAGGAATAAAAATTGATGATAAACTGACCTTTAATGATCACATTGATTATACGGTGGGGAAGATAGCTAAAAAATTATACTTCACACAACGAACGTGTAAATACTTAAGTAGAAGATACAAGACTATGGTATACAGATCTATAATTGAACCTCATTTTATTTACTGTCCCACAATATTCTTCATAATGAGAGATAGTCAAATCTATAAGTTACAAAAGCAACAGAACCGAGCAATGAGATTCATTCTTAGTAAACGCTTTGACACACCTATCAGAGATATGCTGGCCACCCTAAATTGGTTGAGCGTTAAACAACAGCTTTTTTACTATACAATGAAGTTTATTAAGAATATTATAGAGGGAAACTTGCCCGATTACTTGAAGAGTAACATAAAATATGTCAATAATGTACACTCAAAAAATACTCGGAACAAAAATGATTTTAATCTCCCGTCTTATAAAACAGAAGCAGATAAATGTAACTTATATTACAAAGGATTAAAATGTTTTAATGAATTGCCAAATGATATTAAATGTAACAATATGAATGAGTTCAAAAGAAAATTGTTCAATTATTGTAGGACCCTTCCAATTTAGTGTAACATGGGCGGTCTTTCGAACTATCAACCACAATGCATTCGTACATAGCATACTTCAGGGTCTTGCCAGAATGCTGTATCGGTCCCACATGCAACCATTAAGTAGCCGAAGCTCATCCCGTAACGCATCACTAGATCAAATCAGTGCATCGCCGTATGGATGCTTGCTTCGCACTTTATTTGCACAAATGGCCGATACACGGCAACCGAGTGATGCCTACAATCATTGTTTTAATATGCTTTGGAAGTCTGCTAGTTTGTTATTCACTGACACTTGGTGGTCCTTATAAGTAGCTTTTACTTTATTTTTTAGTATAGGCTATAAATTGTAGATTTTAAGAACTATGTATAAGCTAGGCTTAATAAAGCTGTAAGAAATAAATAAATAAATAAATAAATAAATAAATACACATGTGACCGCGAATTACTCCGGCTCACCGTATTTTCCCGCTGAATAACTCCTTTAGTCAAGTTTTTCTTTTCTTCTTCTTACCTAATTGCGGTTCACGACAACCGTACAATTTTTCTTTATATCGCTTCCTCATGGGATACCTGAGGAACACACTAGCTACCACATCGCACCATATGGTAAACTCACAACTGTACTCATCCATAAATCGCTTTTTTATATTTGATTAAATATAACTTTCCACTAATACACTTTTAATTTTATTTTCTTTTTAAAAAACACTTGTGTGTCTGGACAGCGCATTTGGGAGACACGACGTTCGATTACACAACGAATTGGAAACTTTTATGAATGAAGATCTGCTGGCAAAAAATTTTTTTATACTTTTTGAAGCTCATATTTTCTGTTGAAAAAAATTGCTCTGTCGGCTCCTCCATCGAGTGCATCTGGTGGCAAATTATTCGGAGCTGCAGGTCAGCTTTTTACCTATATACGGAATCCGTTGCAAGGTGAAATGGTGAAATAATAAAAATCTAGAATTTTTAAATATTCTGTGTTTACTTGCAATGTTTTTAGACATTGAAACATATTTATGAATTTGCACAAATGTAAGTAGTATGAGGCATAGCCAGTAATTTGATATGCTGCGCCGTTTTTCCTAATTTTGACTCCAAAATAAAACAATTTATTGTTATCTCATTTCCAAATAAATTTTTCTAAATATTCGCTAGATACATATAAACATTTTTACTCACAAGCAAATGCTTAAAAGCCAGGGTCAATCTAAAATTGATGTGGGAAAATACCATCTTAAACTCAGTAACTATTATCTATTATGAATATATAAGTAAATATAAGTATGCCAAATTGTATGGCGCTGAAAACAAGTTCAATGCATCATCGCGGTTCAGGTACAATGGATAGCACCAAACATCTTTGCCCAAGGAACCATACCTGTAAAATGAATTTCGAGTCCGCGAAATTTTTTTGGCAGTTGTTTTTCAAAATACTAAAAGGTCGATATTTTCAGGGGGTTTTTGGGTCGGGAAAACTATTTTTGACTGTCACCAGGGGCGTTTTTGTACTTTTGTGTGGTTTTTCGCCTTTTTGTGGAAAATTGTAGATGTTATTGCACAAATCGACGAATCGTTGACCTTCTCGAAATTCAAAATACCTCTAAATGTTCAGCGCTGAAAATTAGGTAAGGTACCCATACACGACACATGTCGATTTCATTCAATTTAAGACAATAAATTCGTTTTTTTTTATTTGCCCTCTGATAAAGAGAAAATTTTGCTATGTATTGTTTTAACAAAATTTCAATTTAAAAAATAAAAATATGAAAAAAATCCAATTATTTTTGAAAGTCTTTATTGCTTTCACGTATGGAGAATTTTGCGAGGCTTTCTAATGTAACCGACATTATTCCAGTGGTGAATCATTGTTATGATATTGTTGTAGATGTTGGTATGGAATATTTTGAGTGAATGGTGGTTCGAATATATTTGAATAATCATTCATGTCAATCATGCATCGGATCTCCCACATGGTTACGATAGTGTATTATATTTTTTTATCGCCTAATTACGTGTTTTTTCTCATCGTCGAACAACAATGCTAATAAAATGTTCTCCGAGTTGGCGAAGTACGCGCGTTCTTTTGTAGCGTTATTCACAACTCTTTATGAAAGAAATAATATATTGAAAGTGTACACGCCGATGTACTTCAACATAAAATTTTAAAACTTTGTCGTGTACGGTAGTGTATTATTTTATAAATTCATTCGTTGAACACAATATTTAGATTCAAATTTAAGTAGAATTGTGAATAATGTTGTATTATATATGAACTATCTTTAGATATGAGTATGCGTGTGTATGTATACCAATGCAAGCGCTGGAGTTTTTGTGTCGCCCACACTCAGCGCTCACAAAAGCGTAATTTTTTCTACCTAGCAGTCTCGAAAGCGAAAGATCTGAATTTCTTTCGTCCTATCGTTCACGAAAGTGAATACAAAAGAAAATGTTGAAGTGTATACGTTCGCGTTCGGGTACGAAGTGTCAAACTGAACTACAAATCTCGCTAAATCTAACAAATTAAAAAATGGTTAATTTGACTTGCCAATATTAAACATTATAAAGAGCCTATTATTGAAATTTTCCCAGTTTATTGTTTTAATTTATTTCTGATATTATTTTCACTCCAATGCTATACATGGATATTGTCTATTAACTACCAGTTGAACGCTGAACCTGTGACAATTTCGCAATTAGAAATTCCCTAGTCTACACGTGCACTTAAACCTGTAGCAGTTTTGCTTTCACAAACTCTATCTCTGCATCCGCTTAAACTGAAAGCACTTGAAATTTCTTCGCATTTTGAATCACCTTCGACTGGAGCAAACTCAAAGAATCTGTACGATATAGGACTATTCGTGAATAAACCAATAACTGAACGCCTTAATTCTACGAGGCAGCTTCAATACAAAATTTAGATTCCGAAAGAACTTTATCAATTTCCGGCCTCGGGGCTTAGAAATTTGAAGTTCAAGAAATCTTGGCACCTGAAGTATGGGCGGTTAGTTTCATCGACGATGATGGACGCGGTCTCTGCAAATGCTGTGTCTTATTTGGAGCCAGGGGCGCAGGAGTCAATATACCACCAATAGGTAACGAAACATTTCACAAATTGGAAGAGAGCCATCGAATGCTTCACTAACTATTCGACACTTCAATCTTGCAAAACTTCCGTATACGTAATCCATTGATTCACAATTATCGGAGCAAAGAGTCGAGTTTTTAAATAAGAACAGAAAGCATATATACCATTTCAAAGGCTGAGGGCACAAGTTGATACCAGTTGAGCAGTAGGTGCTGTATGTTCCCCTAAAAAGAATTCAATTAGATTGTCTACTGAAACGTTAGATCTCACTTACGCCCGATGATTTCAGATCCGACAGGCACTCCAAGAAGTACTGGTGTGGGCATCTCCATCTTATATTCGCTAAAGCAGGGCAATATCAGAGATAGTGTTTAATACTTTCCTCTTTCTCGTCACGACAGCTGCAGCAATAATCGTTTGCGGGAAAGCCCATACTACTAGCGTGCGCCGCCATGAGGCAATGATTAGTTATAATACCTGTCACCAGGCGTACGAGGCGTCTTTCCATTTTGTTTAGCCTAACATATCTATCTGAACTGACGGTCTATTCCGCAAGTGGGATTGTTTTTTGCCCATCTTCCATTTCCCAGCTCAAGGACATTGGCCTTCAACCAGAGTATTCAAGAAGACAGTGATATACACTCGCAATTTGAGATATTTCTGCTCAACAGGGATGTAACTCTTTTGAAAATTCATATGCTAAGGACGTGTTGTATCTGGCTGCCAGCTCATTGAGAATCACAGTGCTTGACCAAATTGCGTTGCAATCGAGCGATTTAAATGCGGCTTTGCTATCGGATAAAATAGTTTTCGTTTACGGGTTAAAAGCCTAGTTTATCACCAAATGCGCAGCCTCACTTATTTCTATAAGCTCAGCCTGAAAAACGATGCAGTGATCAGGCATTAAAAAACTAAGTTTGAGCGAGAGTTCCCGAGAACAAGTCCCACTTCCAACTCTACCGTCTAATTTAAAGCCGTCAGTGTAAAGTACTGTCGTGTTGATATAACACCCGATAACAACGTCATCCACCCAGTCACTCCTCGGGTAAATACGTGTGGTGAAACGGCTTGCCTGCGCGATAACTGGAGTGAGTAAACAGTTCGCATAAAGTTTGCAGGACATCCAGCCAGAGTTTTTGAGTGACCAAATCATGTGCACTTCTATATTGACAATGCGTTCAAACGAACAGCATTACGGCTTGCCTGTTGTTTTCCATATAGATCTACCGAAGATAGTATGGTTTTAGTAGGTTTTCTAGGGCTCTAGTGGGTGCTGAGGGTAATCTTCCTGCTCCTAGCTTACTGGGTAGAGAGATACCTGAAAATCTGGGGATATCGTTGATATTAGCGGTATCGATCGTTTATTTAAGATGAAATATTCGGCTGCGGATGGAGTCAGCGGCTCTTGAAATTGGCTGGCAACGGTATGTGCACTATCAGCACTGCGCGTAGCTCACATCAATGGGATAAACTGGTAGACAACAGTCCAATGATAGCACGAGATGTGACTGCCTTCGGCAGCGGAGGGATTGGCGGTCATCGGTGAGTGTATTGGTAGCACGGCGGGTGATTCTCATCGGGACCTACGATGATTAAGCAGACTGATTAGTAACATCACTGGATATCACGGTTCCAGTGGTCGCACACTACATTAGTAGGGGCTGGTACGAGGAGCGGCGGCGCCAGAGATGCTCTTGCAGGCAGGGCCAAGCAAAGGGATCGAATATGCCTAAAAGACATCGGCAACCATCGACTTACCTAAGTAGACTGAACTCACTGCGACCATCTGCGATGCCTTTATATGAATTGGTCCTGCGCTGGATGAAAATTAATTAACTAATTTATATATTTATTAATAGTAGGACAATAATACAGTTATTATTTTACCACGTGCTTCAGCTGGTTTGCGAGTAGTAATTTAAAAGTTTAAATGAATAATTTTATAAATAAGTGCTAAAATATATTTTATTAAATAGTCTTATTTTCTTAGGATATTCATTGACTTTTTTAATATTTGAGACGGATGGTGAAATAAGGGTGTTTAATGGGTTGTAGTCTTTGAAGAAGTTGTTCCGATGTGAAGCTAATATTGGGCAGTCTATGAGGATGTGCTTCCCAGGTAGGTTTATCAATTTTGTTTAGCAGATACTCGTGAGTTATTTTCCTGTGGTCGACACCATGCTCGGCTAGACGTACATGCGCGTAAGGTGCCGCCAAGGCTGGATCCATCTGGCTGAGGGGGCTGATGCACCGGTAATTGGGAATCACTGCAGCATGTGTAGTTACGCGATTGTTCGTGATGTACTTCGCTCTGAGGCCCAATAAACATCCGGATTGACTTACGATGCGGGTCTCTTCCAGCCGAAGGTTCCGAGTTATGTCCAATGCTATTACCGAGGTGGAAGTGCAGGCGCGATCACGGGCCGCAGAGTTGACCACAACTCCAGGCTTCTGGTCCACCCTGCCTCCGGCGCTTGTGTTGTAGGAGGGGGCGAAAAGTCCGAATTTCCGCTCTGGGATCGGTAAATTCGCCTTCTCCCACATCCGTAGCATTGGCTGTAGAAAGGCTGTGAGCACAGTACCGGCCTAACAATGACTCGCGCAATCTTTCTAAAAAAATAAATAAAAAAATAAAAAAAAAAATAAAATAAATTAAAACACCGGGCAAACGTGTATCAGATGCCTTTTGTCGCACAGATGGCAGGATGCGTCGAAACGTTCAGGTACCTGCTCAGCCTTCTTCCCGATGGTGGTGAATCTGAGAGTTCTTTGTTTTTTTACACACGAAAAGGATAGGAGCAACTGCACATTTTTGGAAGTAAGAATGTGAAACGAAAAACACTGTTGGATGGCGAGTAAATTACTTGGTGTAAACTCCATATAAGCATTTGCTTACTTAGATGAGGCTGCTGGCAACTTTCCTCGCTCGAAGTGAGCATTCGATCGAACTATAAAATATACTTACCCATTCAAAAAGAAGTTTAATTAAAAATATATGGAAAGTCCCCATGAATCTATATTCCTCCATGCACTACTGCTTCCCTTAATCCCCCCATGTGAGGCCCTGCAGTGGGTAAGAAATGCCATGTAACTATATGGTGGCTATATTTATTTAATGAATGATTTCGCGCCTCAGTCATAAAGCCTTTAAATTCAGATCATAGAGATCGCAAAGCTCCGACAAAGTTAGTTCCATTGTAGGAGCAAAAATTTTTTGGACATCCTCTCCTAGTGATGAATCTAACAAATGCCGCCAAAAAATATGCAGTGCTAAGGTCATCGGTGGCTTCCATGTGGATAGCCTTATTTACGAAATATACAAACAGGCAAGCGTAACCTTTTGAGCTTCGACAAGCTCTGCCATGGAAATTTTTCATACAAAATGTGGTGTTCCTGAGGAAGCACTCCCTTAAACTACGTTTGGGTTCGTTTTTTGTAGATTGTGCAGCCCTTATAATTATGGATGATGGACTTTACCATATTTTTGACTCGGGGGATCCAATATTGTGCTCAAATTAGACCCATCGACTACGTTTTTTCCATCGATGGGTTCTTTAAACTTCAACTTTGAATATTTATCCTAATAGTATTACTTCTGGTAAATGATTATAATAATTATTAAGCGTTGTGTAGTTGTCTTAATTTAAAGGGATGAAATTAGGCAAGACTCTGTCCGAAATGAAGGTTTTCTGTTCGGATGAGTGCTTTGGTAGAATCTCATACAATATGATAAGACTCTCAAAGGGGTCGTGCACATATTACGTAACGCGATTTTTGATCAGTTGTTGGGATAAATAATTTGTTGGTATTTTGTTTAACTATTATCCACTAAAATTTTCGATGTCTTTGTTGAACACATACTTGAATGGTCTTCAGCGTACGATGAGGGTGGGTGGATCAGCCTGAAGTACTAGAGCTGAAAGAAGGTCGTCTTCCAAACTCGTCCCATTAGCGGTATGGCCGGAAGCATTAAATACCACGCAAAGCTTGGTGGTGCTCTCTTCTTTAATGGCAGCATGACGGGGTAAAAAGTTCTTGACATAGGAGTCAGCAGGTACATTGATATTGATCCTTGTCATGTGACCTAAATTTGCATATTGCGCTAATACTCCATTATATTCCTTTTGTAGAACAGAAGCTTTTGCGATCCGCGTCTCGTTCCGGAAGTATTGAGAATAAGGCTCTTCAGGAAATGGCGTAGGCTGATTTTGGTAGGAAAATCGTATTTAAACAGGAGTAATGCGATGTACCTTCTTTCTTTGTTCCTGTGTGTCGTCCTGTCATATAGCTCCTCACAGTACCACTCCTCTGCATTTAAGCTTTTATTGCGTGGTAATTCATCCTGCTCACAGAAGGCGGTGAATTGTTTATCCAAAGCCACTTCGCTATAGTAGGATACGACGTTATTGTTTGGTTTTCCAACTAGACGCGTAAGCAACCAAACACGGTTTCTTCCTCTATCTATTTTCATTCTTCGATATTTCTTCCGCTTCTCCTGACATAGAAGACATGCCTTTAATGTACCACGCGAAACCATTTTTAAATTTCTTTCTAATCGCACTGATATCTTTGGGTGATCACCCTTCATTACTTATGAGTGTATCGCGCGCCAATTTTGTCTGCTCCCATAAAGCCTGAAATTCATCTTGAATTCTGCTTGCTATATAGCAGAAGATTATTTGTCTAGTTATAGTGAGTGTATCACTGTAGTCAGATTCAAATTCTGCTACGGATGAAAGTATTCATTCTAACAAATATAAAATTAGTTAAGAATCACCTGCAATAATCTGATCTGAAACACAGAAATTTTAGGGTTTATTTAATATATTTTGCTTTACCTATGCGTGTGCAATGTGATCCAAAATCACACATAATACAAATGAAATGAAAAAAAACGCAAAACAGAACACAAACCCAACAAGTAGGCAAAAATATGTCCTTGCAGTTTTCTGTTTATTTAAACAAAATCGATTTCTTTATTTCGTTAATTTTCTTTCTTCAGCGGTGGTTGTTTTTCATGTGTAAAAAAGAACAAGACATACTGTTGAGGTTCTAGAGGTCGTATGTGGTATCCGTCTATTGTCGGCTTGTTTATATATAAATTCTCTGAGTAGCAGTTTGCAAGTGCAAACGACGTACTAATGCGTTCTTTATCTTGAAGAATCTGCATGGTCGTACCTTGTCTTGCAAGTTCGTCTGCTATGCAGTTTCCGTCAATATCCCTGTGACCAGAGACCCAAGTGAGGGGCAATCCGTTCTGCGGCAGTCCAGCGCGATGTTCGAGTTAAGCATGAAAGAGCTCAGAACTTTGATTGCAGTCTGGCTATCACTAAAAATTAAGATATCTCTTCCTAGAATTCCGGTTCCAAGCTTCTCTACCGCCTCCATGATAGCTGAGACCTTAGCCTGGAAAACGCTGCAGGGATCTGGTAACCTAAAGGAAATTTGGAAGAGAGAGGTTCGTTAGAAAATGCCTACTCCTACCATATTGCCGAGTTTCGAGCAATCTGCATAGAGGACAATGGAGTATGAAACTCAAATTTTCACTACTCCCTACTTGGAATTCGCGTAATAAAGTAACTTTCAGAAACTGATGTCAAAGCACATCGATCTAAATAAATAATAAAAGAGTGCCCTTGGCTCTCGGGATGCCACTGGGATGTCTCTCTTAAACGCAGAGCAGTCATCGCTGCCATCTGTTCTCCAGCCAAATCTAAAGTAAGGAGATCTCAAATATCTTCTAAGGCCTCATTTGGCGTAGTTCTGAGCGTCCCACTTATGCAGATAATACTAGATCTTGGTACCTTGGTGAGCAGCCTGAGGCTACCCTCTTTTTCTAATGCAGACCAGCATACAATCACCCCAAATAGGAGAATTGGTCTAACGACTGCTTTAAAGATCCACCGGCAAATCCGGAAACTAAGAGCCCATTTCTTGCCTACGGCACTCTTATCTAGAACTCCTCCTTGGGGCGTCCCCCTAGACTCGCGAGTTACAGCACCTACTGCAACAACAACACAACAAGCACCGTCAAAACCGCCTAGAGTAAGCTGACCCGTCAACCCTGGAACTGCTTACACCAGCAATTAAATATATTAATTAGGTCATAAGTATATTTTGCCAATAAGCATATTCCGCAATAGGTAATATGTGTAGAATTAGCATTTAATTTAATTGTAGAATAAGCATATTTAAAATTATAAATATAACAAACACCGAATAAACAATGTAATCGTTATTCTGAAACCAAAGTATTACCACTTTATTGTGTAAGCTCCAGTGGAGGAGCAAGTAGTGTTCTATTTTTTTTAGCCGCGTATTCTGCAACTCGTTAAGTGGCGCAGTCGGTAGCCGCAACAGACAACGTTCGACCGAAAGTGTACTAATCCGGAAACCCAGTTTCGTAGTGCATCAGGCACTATTCAAGGAAGTACCAAAGAAGGACGTTGGTGGATCCTGATCCCTTACTGTCGTGGAAAATTATTCAAGAACCTACGAGAATGCAGACATTCGCACTTTGCTTAACGTGAGTTGTTAAAAGATATTGTATGTTCCAAAAAAAAAACAAATGTAAGAAAAATGCATATTTATATGCGAAGATTGTAAAGAAAATTTTTATATATATATTTCTATGGGTATTTAAACAAAAAAAAAAAAAAAAAAGTTCTAAAACAAGAAACAACTAATCCTAGCATCAAACTCTGCAAAGATTAGAAAAGAAATATTCATTCAAAATATAAATCGAAACTTTTTTGGAAAGAGATCCTTCCGATAGCATCAAACTCTGCTACGGTGAGGCTAAATAAAAAAAAAAAATATATGTATATATATATATATATATATATATTAAATATACCTATATATAAATCGTTTTACGTTTAGTCCTTCCGATAGCATCAAACTCTGCTACGGCGAGGCTAAATAAAAACGAAGCAGAAATCAAAAATATATATATATATATAAATCATAAATAAATAAATTGTTTCTACGACTAGTCCTTCCGATAGCATCAAACTCTGCTACGGAAAGGATTACAAATTCAAACAATTTACTAAATGCGCAAAACTCAGAAGGCTTTACAATTGCAAAAAATAATACCATACCAATTAAGGAGAATAACAAGATATCTGAGCACCATTCAAGAAGATACTTCAGACGATCAATCTTATTCTGCAAGCTCCGATAACTCCATGATGCAAACTTCGACTGATCACATGGACTCCACTGGCCTAAGTCAAGTGGATATTTTCAATTCCTTGAGAATTCCGGACGCCATAAAAGACTTACCTAAATTCGACGGAAACTCAAGACTACTCCACGAATTTATAAACAACGTGGAGGAAATACTTTTATACATTAGAGGGACGGACAACACCCCTTACGGACAAATATTATTACGAGCAATACGAAACAAAATCGAAGGCCAAGCTAATGAGATACTTAACATGTATGGCACCCCACTAATTTGGGACGATATAAAAAGGAACCTTATTTTGCATTATTCCGACAAACGGACAGAAACGTCTCTCATCAGAGATTTGCACAATGCTATGCAATTCAACAAAACAGTTGAAACTTTCTATAGTGAAATCGTAGAATTGCAATCAGCACTATGCAACAATGTCCTGCTGCAGGAGCACCCGAACGTGGTAAAAGCAAAGAATGACCTTTACGCCGATATGTGGCTGAACTCCTTCCTCAGCGGTTTAAAAGAACCTTTAGGCTCCAGGATACGGACAATGCAACTTCTGCATTAACGAACAAAATATTTCATACCAAAGATTTAATTCCCGTCAATTTAAACCTTACACTCAAAACTCCTTTAATAGGAACACCACTCAGCAACAATACCAAAACAGAACACAAAACCGTACCCACCCATACCAACAACAATCCTACACAAATAATAGGTATCACAATAATAATTATCAGAGAAACCAAACACCAACAAACACCTCCAATACAGGAATAAACAATAATAGTACAAACAAGGATTCAGAACACAATAAGACAAATTCACTAGAAGCATCTAAAACACAACAAAGTAAACAACCGTTTAAATCTAAACAAAGTGCACAAACAAGGTATTCCAAGTCAGGCAACTTTAATTTCCATGAGACTAATAATTACCAACACAGCTTAGACCGTTATTTTGGCAGTGATGTTCAAAACTATACCAATATTGAGGATCAACAAAATTTTCACAATGTAGCCTCGGAGTTGCAACAGGATACGTAGAATTAAACAAACACGGAGATACACTTCCGTACTTAAGTATATCTTCTCCATTTGGCAGAGACCTTAGGTTTCTGTTAGACACAGGAGCCTCTGTATCCTTCATCAACCCAGAATACACCCCCGAAAGCAAACAACACAATTGTGAACAGGTCACAATTTCCACAGCCTTTAAGAAATATCAAATCAGCAAGAAAACCATTTTACCCATTTTTAAAGAATTCAATCAAAACGGTTCTATCAGTTTCTTAATATTTAAATTTCACAACTATTTCGACGGTTTATTAGGTATAGATGCACTAACATTGTTAGGAGCAAAAATAGACTTAACACTGCAGACACTCTCTACCAAAAATGCTACTAACGAAATTAAACTTAAACCCAACTTAACATCAGGCCAGATCGTAATACCTGGAAATTCAAAAATCCTTGCCAAACTTCCAGTAGAAATTGAAAACGGTAATATATACATCGACAAAACAGAACTCAAACCAAACCTCCTCATTTCTGAAGGACTCTACCAGGCCGAGAATTGGTTCAGTACCATCGAGCTGGCAAATTATTCCCAATTCGAAGAAAAACTATGCATTGAGCAACCACTAAATGCTAAAAATACATATCCTCAAACCACGTAGAGTTGAAAAATATTA
This sequence comes from Anomoia purmunda, assembly GCA_951828415.1. Classification (NCBI taxonomy): domain Eukaryota; kingdom Metazoa; phylum Arthropoda; class Insecta; order Diptera; family Tephritidae; genus Anomoia; species Anomoia purmunda. The sequence goes on from OX639994.1 coordinate 49,389,776, forward strand.
ACTTCACTCAGGGCAACATCCCACAGGATGTAAATATCCGTGACCTACTCAGGCTAGATCACCTTAATATTGAAGAACGTAAAGAATTAATAAAACTATGTAAACATTACGAGGATATAATATACAAGACGGACAAACCCCTGACTTTCACCAACGAAATCAAGCATCAAATAAAGACAACCGATGATATTCCAACATATACAAAATCTTACAGGTACCCATATGTACACAAAGAAGAAGTACGGAAACAAATCGCCAACATGTTAGATCAGGGCATAACCAGACAAAGTTACTCTCCATGGAGCTCACCAGTCTGGGTGGTTCCCAAGAAAAAAGACGCGAGCGGAAAGCAAAAGTGGCGATTGGTAATAGACTACAGGAAAGTAAACGAAAAAACAATATCTGATAGATACCCACTACCTAACATAACCGAAATATTAGACAAATTAGGAAAATGTTTATATTTTACAACTCTAGATCTTGCAAGCGGGTTCCATCAAATAGAAATGGACCCTAAACATATCGCTAAAACGGCATTCACTGTAGAGGAAGGTCACTGCGAATACGCCAGAATGCCGTTCGGTCTAAAAAATGCACCTTCCACCTTCCAAAGAGTCATGGACAACGTCCTCAAAGATTTAATAGGGAAAAAGTGTCTGGTATACCTTGACGACATAATCATATATTCGACTTCACTACAAGCGCATCTCGAAAGTATCAAACAAGTTTTCGAAAAACTCCGCCAGTCCAACTTCAAAATTCAAATGGACAAATGTGAGTTTATGAAAAAGGAAATTGCCTTTTTAGGACATATAATAACACCTGAAGGGATCAAACCAAACCCTATGAAAGTTGATGCAATCAGGAAATTCCCTATACCGAAAACCCGCAAAGAGATCAAATACTTTATAGGGCTAATTAGCTATTACAGAAAATTCATCAAGGATCTTGCAAAACTAAAAAGACCCCTAACGAAATGTCTGAAAAAAGACGCCCAGATCACACAAAACAGTGAATATACCGAAGCATTCGAAACTTGTAAGAACCTTTTAGCAAACGATCCAATCCTACAACATCCTGACTTTACCAAACCATTCGTCCTCACAACGGACGCAAGTAACTTCGCACTTGGTGCAATTTTATCACAGGGACCAATAGTCAGCGACAAACCAATTTGCTTTGCAAGCCGCACATTGTCAGAAACTGAAGGCAGATATTCCACAATCGAAAAATAACTCTTAGCTATCGTCTGGGCTACCAAGTACTTCCGTCCATATCTATTCGGACGCAAATTCCAAATAGTAACGGACCACAAACCTTTAACATGAATCATGAGCCATAAGGAACCGAACTCTAAACTAGTTAGGTGGCGACTTAAACTCGAAGAGTTCGACTATGAGGTCGTTTACAAGAAAGGGAAATGGAATACAAATGCGGACGCACTAAGCCGTATTAAAATAAATGAGCCAGATCCCAAATGTCATGAGCTAAATGCGAATGACAATGCAGATGAGACAATGATCAGCACTGCTCACAGCCTGGAGGAAAACTTGAATGATGGGATTTCGATATCAGAAAAACCATTAAACGAGTTCAACCTCCAACTGATCCTTGAGGTAAGTGACAAAGGTTCACCAATGGTAGTCTAAAACATTTTCAGAAATAGGCAGAGAAGAACCATTAGAAGATCAATATTCAACGAAGACGAAATCGTAGACATATTCAAAAAGTTCTTAGCACCTTATAGGCTTACTGCTATATATTCAGACGACAGCACATTTCGCATCGTACAGTCAGTTTTCTCTAAATACTTTTCGCACAACAAAACATTCCGCATCCTGCGTTGCAAGGAAATTCTGAAATATATAAGAGCGGAAGACGAACAAGAACAGTCAATTCGTGAATACCACGAACAATCAAACCATAGAGGAATAGACGAATGCTTTCTACATTTGAAAAGGGAAGTCTACTTTCCCAACATGAAAAGCATAATTACTAAAATTATTAACAACTGCGATAAATGTAAAATCCATAAATATTACAGAAATCCCCCAAAAATTCAATACCAATTACCAGAAATTTCATCAAAACCTACATATCGACATATATACAATAAATGGCAGTCTAGTCCTCACCCTTATCGACAAATTTTCCAAATTCGCCGCAGCTTTCACATTAAGCGCAGGAAACAGTATAACGGTTCTCAGAGCTCTAAAAAGCTACATAAGCCTTTACGGCATTCCTAAAAAGATTGTGTGCGACCAAGGACCCGAATTCACAGCGAATATATTCCAGGATTTCTGTAAGCAAATCAGAACTAATCTGCATTTCACATCATTTCAACAAACAAGCAGTAATGCTCCGGGAAAAAGGCTTCACTATACGTTAACTGAGATATATAGAATAATCCTTTCAACACGTAAAGAACATAAATTGACCACCGAGCACGAAGAAATGTTGAACGAAGCACTCATTACTTATAATAACGCTATTCACTCCACAACCAAGTACACTCCTTACGAACTCTTTTTCGGAAGGCCTTTCATATTTCTTAAAACTCTAGATTCTACCGATGAACATGAATATTTAACCAAATTAAACGAATTTCTCAATGTACTGTACCCTGAGATCTAAGAAAAAGTATCACAAGTTACACGAGCAAAACTCGATAAATTAAATAAATCAAGACAACCAGCAGAAGATCGTGAAGAAAATGAAGTAGTATTTAGAAAGGAAGCCAGACGCAATAAAATAACACCAATATTCTCCAAACATCTGATTTCAAAAAGCAATAAAGTTACTGTTGTAACTAGCCGAAACAAAAAGATACATAAAGGCAAATTAAGGAAACGAAATAAGACATAAACATGCGTACCAGCTAGGTACTTTAATCGAAAATGTCATCCAATGAGTACTACAGCACAATCAGAGCATATGATTGACGCACCAGGAAAATGGATGAGATCAACCTTCACTGAATATGATTGGTGAGTCAATAACATTAACAGCAACTAAATAACACAAAAAAAAAAAATTATTATATATAAATATAAATATAGATATACACACTTGTACACAACCTCCTTTAAGTAATTACTCACTCTTCAACTACCATTCCACCACTCTTCCAGACTATCGATTGTGTCTGCATAAGTCATCAAAATTAACGAACTAACAAACAACAACACCATACTACCCTTACACCTAGGACCATCTCGGACAATCACCAACTTTACTAACCTCATTCATATAATCAGACTCAACGAATACGAGGGTAACATTGCTAACATCTCCCAAAATCTTGAGAGATTCGAACAAACAGCAATGAAAACTGATTCTATTAGCATAACTAAATTTAAACTCAAAGAACTACAAAACAAACTACTAACATTGACACCCATAAAAAGAAATAAAAGAGGGTTAATTAATGGACTAGGCACAGCAATCAAATTTATTACCGGAAATATGGACGCACAAGACGCTAAGAACATTAACACACAAATAGAAAATATAATATCTAACACAAACAATCTAACAAACACAGTAAAAACACAACACTCAATAAACTTTCAACTAATAAATGGATTCAAAAACATTACTGACCACATCAACATAGAACAAAACATCATTAAATCATTCATGGAGCAATCTAAACACAATCAAGAAGGAAGAACATATCCTTACAGAAACACAATACCTAAATCAAATTAACTTTAATATTGACCTGCTCACTAATCATTTATCTAACATAGCAGAAACAATTATGCTATGTAGACTTAACGTAATACCAAAATTTTTATTGTCAACAAGCGAACTACAAAACATTGAAAACCATTTGAAGAAACAAGATATGCAAATTGAGTCGATAGAACAATTATACGAACTGTTAAGCTTACAAGCATATTATAACAACTCAAACATTATTTTTACTATACGTATTCCTAATCTATCTCTAGAAAAGTATTCTCTATATCACATTGTTCCACTACCTATTAATAACACTAAGCTTTTAGTAACTAAGCCATATATAAATTTTAATGTAAAGGACATACAATATCTAAATACACCTTGCCCCAAAATAGAAGGAACATATTTTTGTACGCAACCGAAGTCAAAGCCCAGCCTAGCAGACTCAACTTGCATCGGCAGACTCATGGCCAATGAATCAGCCAACTGCTCACTACAAGATGTCGGACTCATGGAGTCTATTACTCAGCCCGAACCAAACTTCATCCTGTTTATCAATGCCCCAGTCACGTAGATAAAATCGACCTGCAGTAGCGAAACCATCGAAATACACGGAACGGCATTGCTACACTGCAAAGATTGTAATGTAGAAATAAACGGAATAACCTACGAAGGCAACCATGAAGTATTCTACGAGGAAATCGACATTCCACCCTTGCCACTTAGTAAAATCCAGTCAAACATCACGGTGGAAGTACTTAACCTTCAAAAGCTCAAAGAATATAACTTCGAGACTAACACCAAACTAAGAAGCTTCAAAATAGAAACAACCGTCCGACATCACCTCACCTCTGCATCCATTGCTATATTACTATCGGCAACAATAGCAATAATAGCAGTTCATACTAGAAGATTCAGAAAAGAGGAAACACCACCAATTCTGCACTCTTTCGCTCCAGCCCCAATGACATCATTTTGGCCGTCGCTTTATTCCAAGGGGGGAGGAGTTACAGCACCTACTGCAACAACAACACAACAAGCACCGTCAAAACCGCCTAGAGTAAGCAGTTAGCCGGCCGTCAACCCCGGAACTGCTTACACCAGCAATTAAATATATTAATTAGGTCATAAGTATATTTTGCCAATAAGCATATTCCGCAATAGGTAATAAGTGTAGAATTAGCATTTAATTTAATTGTAGAATAAGCATATTTAAAATTATAAATATAACAAACGCCGAATAAACAATGTAATCGTTATTCTGAAACCAAAGTATTACCACTTTATTGTGTAAGCTCCAGTGGAGGAGCAAGTAGTGTTCTATTTTTTAGCCGCGTATTCTGCAACTCGTTAAGTCGCGTCTCGACAATTCGCTCGCTCCCAACCTTGCTTTTACCATTCAACCACAGAGTAGTTGGCTGATTAACTCGACCCCAAGAACTCTAACAGCGTCCGTTATAGCCTTGCTAAAAGCGCCTTCAATGTCGGGGAAGGCTGCGAGACAGAAGTCCTTAACTCTGAGAGACTTCTAAATATAGCCGCCCAGACTATGGAATACGGTCTCAGTAGATTTGCCTTTGCGGCAGGCATGTTGGTCATTAGACAGTAGATGACTACCGATGGTACCAGATAGGAAGATGCTAACAATCCTCTCTAGTATCTTAAGAGCAAAGTAGGATAGGCTGATAGTCCTAAGGTCCTTTGGAATAGTATGCGAGGCCTTCCCGGCTTTGGAAAGAAGTACGGTGGTGACATTTCCCCATAATAACGGTATATAGTTCAGTTTGAAACAAGCCCTGAAAATAGTTGAGAACCATTTTACAGACACTTCCAGTGTCTTAATTAGTTGTGCAGGTATTATCCCGTCCGATCCCGAGAGAATCTTTCGTAGCCTGACAGTCTTGGAAGCATTCTCGATGCCGCCGCAAAAAATTCTCCATGAGGATCGCCTTGGCTCCCTTAAAGCTTTTTTTATAGGTTCGGAGATGATGTTTATATTCATGCCATTCCAGGTCACAGCTAAGCCTCTTGGCCTTATTGAATTGCTTTCTGCACGATTTGCGCTGTGAATCTACATGCCGCCGCAAAAAATTCTCCACGAGGATCGCCTTGGCTCCCTTAAAGCTTTTTTATAGGTTCGGAGATGATGTTTATATTCATGCCATTCCAGGTCACAGCTAAGCCTCTTGGCCTAATTGAATTGCTTTCTGCACGATTTGCGCTGTGAATCTACATTGACCATATTCTGTAATCATCGATGTAATTGGATTCTATGAGAGTTACGGAGCCTAACGTGTCCTCAAAAAGCATTTATAAGAATCCCAATTCTTGTTATTTAGGTTTTTACGTACGTTCCGGCTAGTCAGAGAGAAATTGAATACTATCTCTGCACAGCGATGGTCATAGAAGGAGATTCAAATAGATGCCGCGGGGAAAAGTATGGCAGCCTGCGCTACATTCAGGCTGCGGGATATTGAAAATAATTTGAATTCGTATAATGGTCACTCTAGAACATTAAAAAGTTTCAACTTTATCCCGGCTATAACGGACCCTTCCGTACCTTCCATGGCTTCTAAGGGATGCTTTTCCTTCTAGAGAGAATTCGGCCGAGTGCGATATGTGGAGCCCGGGGATCACGGATGGATCGAAGCTTGATAGAAGTGTTGGATGTGAAGTGTACTGCCTGAACTGTATGAGTTATTTATTTAGGCTACCAGATCATGGCGACGATAGCCGATATTATGGCACCAGTCTAGTGGCTAATTTGTAGTGCGGTCTCTGTAAGGGAAGTGAATATTGACTTTAATAATCATTGATTGCCTGACTTCTTCTTCGAAAGTTTCAGAGTACTTCTGCGTCAAGATAATCTGGGTACCCGAAAATAGTGATATCCCAGGGAATTGTGAAACAGATGAGCGGCGCTTCGCATATTAATACAATTAAGAACATGCCGTTCTGTTGAATGTACTGCGTTATCACAATGGATCTCAGAAGATCTGAGTGGATCTAAGGATCTAAGCCTCTTTAACCCTAATCTAAGCTAACCTAGGACAAAAACTAAATCACTGCAGCTTCATGAATCGTTCTAAATTTGTGTACCGTATAATCATCAAACAATGTTATGTGCTCTGTACTAGTACCAATTATTGTTAACAGTAGTAGCATTGTATTAAACAAATTAATGTATTTCACAACAAGCTGCATTTTTTTCGGATTTAATCTTTAATAGCAATAATATGTACTATAAATTGTCCGAATGTATTTTTCTATTCTAGATGTGCATTTGCATACATATGACAGGATAACAGGAGAAATGAGTAGAGCAGCCGTCCATTTTTTTTCTTAGATCATAGAGCAGTGTCAACAAATACATATATGAAATTGGAAAAATGTTGCTGACGCATTTCAGATGAATTTTCTCTGAAAACACAACGAAATATTTAAGATCTGTTTAAAAAAGCTCATCAGCTTTATCTTGGAATTCATATTGAAAATTGCGTGCCAAAGTTATGCTATACCAGTCGCTCAAGAACATTAAGAGGTTGGTTTGAGGCCGTAGAAACTATAACGGATTTGAGAGAATAAATAAATTGAAATTAAGAAATTGAATTTTAATGAGAACATTTTCGTAATGCCAAATTTTTCTTTATGTAGCATGTACAGAAAACACAAAAAAATTAATTATATATATCAGTTTATTCCTACCGGTATTCTTTTGAGTTGCAGATTTTTTCTCAACGGGCAACTGACATTCATTTATATTTCACGTGATAATTTTGAACAGCAAAAAATAATAAACGGCTCCGGTTGATATCGTTGAAAAACAAATTTTCCAAAGAAAATGATTATACACCTTTTCGATTAAATTGGTATTTTTTTTGCATATAATATTTGAATAAAGATTTTTATACAACATATTATACATTATGCCTGACGTTGCTGGCTAGCCGTTACTTACAGCCCCAAGAAAATTCGCTCAGAAGTTTCGGAGATTTCTGCGTTCAAACATGCAAACAGACAAACAGACAGCCACAAATTCTAAAAGTAGTCCAGATGTATTCTATTGCATTCCTGCATCACCTTTAGTAATTTTTTAAAAGAAATTTTCAATGTACAAACCTAACATTTCCTCAGTTGTATTACAGGTTAGATAAATATGTAGATTATGGTTGAAAAGCAAACACAACCAGAAAGGAAGAGTCAAGTTCGGGTGATCGGAAAAAACACAAATCCCCAAAATAACGATTACACTGCGTAACAAAAATTAAAAAAAAAACCTGCGGGCAAGATTTTGTTATAAGTTTTTATTAACATTAGGAGCAGGCTTACGAACTGCGTTTTTACTTTTTTTGGATTGGCTCTAGTTCTTGAGATAAACGAAACTTAAGAAATTAATGAAAAAAAATTATATGACCCAGTTCCAGTTGTATTAATTTAATTATTCCTCAATAAGTTTTGTTATATAAATTATTAAAACAAGTAGTTCATTGGTTTAAATATTTTATTTCCCTTGCAGGAGAGCAAGGGCAGTCAGTTAAGTCGGGTGAGTTAATACAACTAAACATTAATTCGACGACTTCGCCTAAATACCTGAAAACTCTAACAGTCCTTGCCAGCCGCTGCACGTTATCGACCGCGTGACTTATAAATGCAATTCGACAATTTACAGCCTTTAGGAAGAGAGAGCAACACCTTCTGCCTTACTTCACCAAAGAAGACAATCTTGTGTATTGTAACAATATTTCTGGACTCTTGAGTGCTATGGCCATTCCCGAATATAATCCCGAACATTGGATGTTTTTTATAGATAGCTCAAAAAGAAGTCGGAAACGTGTGTTGCTACACAATGGAAATAAACTTGCTTTGGTTCCAATCGGTCATAGTACCAAACTAAAAGAAGAATACGAAAATGTAAAAATTGTTTTAGCAAAGATTTTGTATGCACAACATAAGTGGTCAGTATGCGTGGACTTCAAGATGGTAAATTTTTTATTGTGCCAACAAAGTGGGTATACTAAATACCCCTGTTTTATATGTTTATGGGACAGTCGTGCAAGAAATGAACATTGGATTAGAAAGGACTGGCCGGTGAGAGAAAATATGGAGGTAGGAACAGCAAATATAGTTCATGACCAACTGATAAGCCGAGAAAAAATCATTCTTCCACCACTTCACATCAAGCTTGGGCTAATGAAACAGTTCATCAAAGCCCTTGACAAGACAGGTGACTGTTTCGAACATGTGTGCAAAAAATTTCCAGTCCTTAGAATGAAAAAATTAAAAGCAGGAGTCTTCGATGGTCCTCAAATTCGTACCCTTCAAAAAGACACTGAATTCTTAAGCTTTGTTAATGAAGTCGAAAAATTTTTGAGAAATCATAAATCACCAGACTATACAAAACTAGTTGCTGTTATGCTTCTCAATTTTCGCAAACTTGGAGCTAAAATGACCATTAAATTACATTATCTACATAGTCATTTGGACAAGTTCCCGGACAACCTAGGCGATTACAGTGAGGAACAAGGTGAACGGTTCCACCAGGACATAAAAATAATGGAAGAAAGATACCAAGGTCGATGGGACGACCACATGTTGGCAGACTACTGCTGGAACTTAACGACATCATGGGAGGTCCTACAGAAAAGTTTTTTGTAATTTTTTTAAAATTAATGAATGAAAAGAATATATTTTTTTTATTTTTGTATTATTTTTCACAGGCGCGCAATAAAAATATAATTTAAATCCATATTGGTATTTTTAATTAGGTTTTTTCGTGAAATATTTAAAAGTCTTTATATGAAAAACTAGAGACAATTCGGCAAAACTGATATTATTTTCGTAATCAGCGCCCCCAAATTACCCTAGATCGACTTAAAAATCTCCGACCGCAAAATTTTGTTCCGCAGTATTATCAATGATTTAAAACAGAAAACTTCTAAACAAGGAAATGTCAGATGTGTTAAGCAAATCATAAGGATTAGATCTGTATATTCTAGTTTTGTTCGAACGAATTCTTGGCAATGCTTTTTAGATGTAAAACCCCCAAAATAACAGTTATTTTTGGTTCCTCGTTTTAAAATTAGTTGGCTTGAATCGGCATGAAATAAGTTAAAAACAAACTGTTCAATATGCCTTGATTTTTACAAACATTTTCAATAATATCCACTTGTCGATACCCGATGTTGGTTAATAAATAACATTAAACTACAATTTGAAGGCAACTTAGCGAATATTCTGACTTTTAATTTTGTACATGCAGACTTGTGTCATATTAAAGGAAATATAACTTTACATATGTAGATATATGGGCTTTGACCACATACTACGTACTGTACAATCACAGCAAACACAATCTCTAACGTTAGGCAGGTTTCTACCTTATGATAATTTCGTTTCTACTGAAAACTGTGGCATTTTGACTGAAAACGTAAACCGGTGAGAAAATTCTGTGCTCGCTCCTTAAAGTCCCACACTTAAACAAATCAAAAAATGCGGATTTTCATCCTGCGTAATTTTGTCAGGGAAGATGGTTGCCCTGAGAGCAGCAAATAACTTAAAACGATTATATTAAGAAGTTCATGTACCAGACAATTATAAGTACCTATTCCCAATGTTTATGTGTTAATTTGACATTGGGTTTTGACGAAAAGAAAAGGAGAAAAGCATGAAATTTTACTTGGACAAATTTTACAACGTGGAAGGGTGACATTTTTAGATCGAAACGAAATCACCGTTAGATAACTGACTTAATCCTTAGGGGGAATTACATTAGAACTCGACTCAAGAAGAATTAGAGAACCAACGAATGGGGCATGAGATAGTTTTAACAATTTAACATGATTGAATTCTAAATTTTAATTAAACCTAAATAATTCAGTATTATTGTATAGTACATATGTACATCAAATAAAAATTATAATTATAGGTACATTCGATCCCCACTTCTCTGCTCGCGATGCCTAAGCTGTGATCGTGTACAAGCAACAACTACGATTGCTAGCTATATACATACATTTATATACATCTCCACGACAGTCGGTTCTACGTACCGGAATAGCCCGGGTTTTACCCGGCAGGTGACTCTTTTTTTAGCGATCTAACCCTGTTTAAATCGGCCTACCCCATAAGTCGTATGTCTCCCCTGGAGCAACTCTTAGCTGCAGGGTTGCTTCATCTCCTTCTGCTCAGGGCTGGCATTGAGCCAAACCCTGGACCAAAAACCTATTTTTGCTGCGTTTGCCAGAAAAGGCTCCATCCGAACTCCACTTCGGTAAGGCGTAATTCGTGCGACGGATGGAGCCATCTTAAGGTCTGCTCAGGCCTTAAGACCCATAATGAGTGGTCCACAAATTATGTGGCCCCATGTTGTTCGCACCCCACGGCGCCCATAGCCTCCACGGTCCCTTAGCTGCTCCAAGTGCACCGGTGCCTAGCACCGGCAGAACCTCTACGGTTCATAGGATCACGCAACAACATGGACGCTCCTCTCCCCCACCCCCACCCAGCTCCGCCTCTCGTGGGGAAAGTAGCCAGCAGCTCCTGGTGCCCCACACAGTCTGTTACGTGTGTCAGGCCAGGATATACCGTAAAGCGACATCTGTCAGGTGCAACTCGTGCAAAGGCTGGTATCACTTCCGTGTATGTTCTAGTCTGCGCACCACACGTGAATGGTCGGGTGACTACCTGGCTCCCTGCTGTAGATCCTTGCAACCGCACAACCGAACAACACCTCAAGGCAGCCCAATGTGCCATTTCATGTGCAGCAGGGACCAGGTGGGCAACATCACCATTCCCTCACACCTGTCTCCGCGACGACTCTCCTGAGGCAAACGAGACTTCTTCAGCTCAACTGCAATGGGCTGCAGGACAAGATTGAGGAGATAACCGACTTTATAAATCGGCATAATCTGTCAATAGCTGCGATCCAGGAAACGAAATTGCACAGCAATTCTACCTTGTTGAGTTGCAGCGACTACAATGTGCATCGTAAGGATCGCGAGCGAGGTAATGGTGGCGACTTAGCATTCATAGCAGGTCTGATAAGTAGCATAACGTGGCGACCTACATATGCTATCGCTTGCATCAGACCACCTACCCATAATCATCTCGATTGACGGACCTGCTGACTTTGCGGACCACCCGACCTATATCAACTTTAAAAAGCCTGACTGGGTCAGGTTTGCGGAGTTCACTGAAAATGCCTTCAGATCTCTTCCTATACCCACTGACGTTCGCAAAGGCGAACAGAAGTTCCGCAAGGTGGTTGCGTCTGCTGCGGCTCGCTTCATTCCGCCAGGGAGGATCAGAGGTCCGTCGCAATTTCCCGGCCGGAGCGGCCGCTCTAGCCATGAACGCGACCACCTTCGCCGCTCCGAAATCCCAACAAAAAGGATTTGAACGTGGAGATTCGGAGGCTGGTTGAGCAGAATAAGTGGAGAAAGTGGGAGGAGCATTTGAAGTCCTGCAACCTAATCACGGGTGTTGGTAAGCTCCGGTCCACCGTGAAGTCCTTATCCAACCTGACGAAGCGCGACGACCGAGTGGAAATTTCATTCGGGGATTGTGCCTCGTCGGTCCCGAAGAGATGCGCGAGCTATTTTAGCCGGCAATTCATATTGCATACTTCGGGGGATAGGGCCAAGCGGAAGGTGACCAGAAGGCTGCGCAAACTACCAAACAACAGCGCGCCTCTTGCCTTCACTTGTGGCGAGGTGAAGGAGGTCATCGGGAAGGCGAAAGCCTCCAAGGCCATTGGCCCTGACGGGCTAAGCGTGTGGATGCTGAAGAATTTAGGCCCCGCGGGAGTTGAGTTCCAGCTTTCGCCAATGGTAAATACACTTGAAGCCCTACTCCTTCCGTACTACACATACCACCCAGGGTCAGCTAAGCATCAACATGGCTTTCGGAAAGTGCAGAGCACAACAACGGTACTTAATGTCATAAACACACAGGTGAATCGCGGTCTTAACCAGAACCGCCCCTGCGAGAGAACCATCCTAGTAGCGTTGAACCTGTCAAAAGCCTTTGACACAGTCAGCCACTCCACGCTGCTAGCTGACGTGGAAGCATCGACTCTCTCGCAGGGACTGAAACGGTGGAGCACGAATTACCTGTGTGGTCGCCAATCATCGGTATTGTTCAGAGACAAAACATCTAAACTAAGGAGGATTAAACAAGGGGTACCGCAGGGTGGCGTCCTGTCTCCACTCTTGTTCAATCATTATATCTCCAAGCTCCCTCAACCGCCAGAGGGAGTCACAATAGTCTCCTATGCCGATGATTGCTCGATAATGGCAACCGGCAATATAATTGATGACCTGTGTTCGAAAGTCAACGGATATCTCTCCGATCTTGCCCATTTATTCACAGGAAGAATCCTGGCGCTGTCCCCTGCTAAGTTCTCGACGACCCTCTTTACCACCTGGACGAAGGAAGTCAGGCGGGATCTCAACATCCACATCGATGGCACCCCTATTCCGACGGTTAATCACCCGAATATTATGGGGGTGACTTTCGACAGTCTGCTCTCCTTCTCCGCGCACACTACCGCAATCGCCAATAGAGTGCAGAGCCGCAACAATGTCCTCAAGTCGCTCGCCGGCAGCTCTTGGGGCAAAGGCAAAGAAAAGTTGTTGGCAACATACAAGGCAATTGGCCGGGCGGTAATAAACAATGCTGCGCCAGTATGGTCGCCAGGAACCAGCAGGACGCTTTGGATGAAGCTGCAGACCTGCCCGCAAGTCCCGCGTCACATGACACTCGTTCCATGTTTTAGAATAATGAACAATTATATTAATAATTTAACTTTTCAAGAAATATTTATTTACTTAAAATCTGTTGAACCACAAAATTTAAGATTTAATGCACCTGTTGGACATGTATATGATTATCATTATACAATAAATGAATCCTTCGAAATTTTAGATGAATTCCTTCTTTTTCAATTTAATAATGATAAAAAAGTATTAACAATTTTTTGAAAAATTTATATGATATAATTGATAAAAATGTACCGAAAAAAATTTTTATATTATCACCACCTAATGCTGGTAAAAATTTCTTTTTTGATACTTTTATTCATTACTGTCTTAATTTTGGACAAATTGGAAATTTTAATAGATATTATTCATTTCATTTAATAGAATGTGTTAGTCGAAGAATAATATTATGGAATAAATCAATTTTAGAAACTTTAAAAATGTTATTCGGAGGAGATACTGTAAATGCAAAAGTTAATTATAGCAATGATGCAGTAATTATGCGAACACTAATTATAATACATATTGTCAAATAATGATGTATTTCCTAAAGATACTGTATTTAGATCTAGAATGTACCTATACTTGTAAATGGAAACCATGCAAAAAACTTAAATCATTAAAGAAAAACCATATTCATTATCATGCTATCATTTATTAAATAAATATAAAGTTTGTAATTAACAATTATTAAATATTTATTGTTTTTGTTTTTCTTATTACTACAAATTCATTTTCATCCTCCTCATCGTTTTGATGATCAGATACTAAAATTCTTTCGTTTTCATCATCGGTAACTCCAAACAATGTTTGGCTCTATTATAATTTGCACAAAATGATGCCTCAAGTGGCCAGCTGACGCTAAATCCTTTTCCAAAACAGGACGATATATTACATTGACTCAATTTTCCAATAACAACATCTACTTACGTAACACTTATTATTATCTGTAGGTTTCAATTGTGGCGTTGCAACAAGTCCAACATGAAGTTGAGTATCGTAACCGAAAACTCCATTTAATGGATGATATGTACCATATGATTCTATTGTTCTAGCATATACATCATTTATATTATTACATCACCCGATATTGCTTTTTTATTTGCAGTAAAAAATTGTAGTACATGACTATGTGGACGATTATGGACAGAATGTACTTGATATTTTTGCCTTGTATGAGGAACGAAAATTTCTTTACCACGTTTAATAAATCCAATTTTTGGTTCATATTCGTAATTTGCTATTGGTACACCAATAGCTTGATTTATTAAAAATTGATGTACTTTTTCATCCATTCTAACGCTACCTTTATTATGAATTATATATTGAGGATATTTATTATCGTCTGGATTTTTTCTTTATTCCATTCGTGAACAAAATATAGATACTTCAATATTTGTTGGTACACATAATGCATTTGAAGGTATGCATATGTTTATAATAGTTTTCATACATTTCTTTCACATTGATATTTTCTACTTTCCCTGGATCAGTACTATTTGATGTATATTTTACATTTTTTCAAAACAAATTTTTATACATTCCTTCTATTACTAAGCCAATAGGCCCATATTCAGATGTAGCTGTACCATTAAAAGTAGATTTAACATCAAAGGCCGTTCTCAGTTACTTGACATGACACATTTATTACTTTAGCTGTTGTCGGAAGCATATCATATTCTGCTTCACTTAAATAAAACGGTTTAAAATCTACTGGTATTAATGCCATTGGTGTTGTTATTTGACCAATGAATTCCAAAGTTTGTATATTTTCAGTACTATAACCATATCTATATAAAATTTTAGATTCAGAAAAATGCATACAATTATTAGAACATGGTTCACTAGGTCTTATCCACGTGATACCGCCAGAAGTCGTATTTCCACTCCAGACATCGCCCCGAAGTTGGGCCACGACCTGAACCACTTTCTTGCGCAATATTTTCTTGCATATCAATATCCATATTAAGATTATTATTACCCCGATAATTTGATTTTTCAATGAAACTAGAACCTGGTTGAGGATCTCGATTTGGTTCACTATCTTCTGTACGTCTTGGTCGCATGGCGGCGGGTTCCTTATCGGATCCAGTGCTATGAGAAGCATTAACATCTTTTTTTAGTGCAGTATAATAATAACTACCTTCTCTATAACTTTCGTATATTTGTTTTGAAATTAAAGCTTTATTTTTGAAATGTGTGGTACATTAATCAAATCATTTAGTAACAAAAAGCAAAACCAAGGAGGCATCTTGTTTGAGAGTATAACTTACTTACTTAGTTGGCACTGTAAACACTTAAGAGATTTTGACCGAGTTCAACAAATTGCACCAGTCACTCCCTGCTAACTAGCTCCAATTGGAAATGCTAAGAGACGACAAGCCCTTTTCTACTTGGTCTTTCCAATGCCGAAGAGGCCGTCCTCTCCTTCTACCACCACCGGCTGGTACCACGTTAAATACTTTCAGGTCTGTCCATTCGCTCGACATATTCCAGCCAACGTAGCCGCTGTATTTTAATTCGCTGGACTATGTCTATGCCGCGGAAAACCTCATACAGCTCATCGTTCCATCATTTGCGGTATTTGCTGTCGAAAGACGTAGAGGTCCATAAATCTTTCGGGGAATGTTTGCTGGGTTTGAGCTACTTCGGCCGTTTTAAATTAAAGCAAACAATTAGTTCCGCGCCTTCCTTAAGGAGTATGTATTATAAACTAATATCCCATTTTAATAATTAAATGATTTTTTTAAACATATTACTTTTATATTTGTTTCTTCTGTTCGTTATTTTCTTCTTTCATATTTGGTTTTGATTATTGCTGAGAATCTTTCTCTCGAACGCTCCAAGGGCCGTCTCATCCGACGCTGACAGTGCCCATGCTTCAACGCCATACAATATCATGGACATGATGCCAGACCTTTAGAGTGTAGTTTTGGTTCGTCGAGAGAGGGCTTTACTGCACAATTTCCTACTCAGCTCAAAGTAGCACTTGTTGGCAAGAGAGATTCTACTTTGGATTTCATGGTAGATTTGGCAGGTCTAAACCCACACTTATAAGGTCCCATCAGTTCGTTCACGGTGGGCCTCAGTCGTTCACACAAGACGCTCAACAGAACCTTATACGCTATGCTAAGAAGACTGATCCCGCGGTAGTTAGCGCATATTGCAGGATCGCCCTTTTTGTAGATTGGGTAGAGAACACTTAAACTCCAATCATCAGGCATGCGTTCGTCAGACCATACGGTGCAACGGTACTTTGAATCCGTTTTTATTGAGTGGAGGTACGGGTTCATCATCTTCGATATTTTTCACGCCACTACCAATAAGCATCGTGAAGAAGTACTCCCTCCACAGTTTGAGTGTACTCTGGGTGTCGGTCATCAGGTCGTCGTTTGCATTCCTACTGGAAAGTTCCCCTGTTCTGTAAGCCGCCGATCTGATAAATTTCGGGCGTTTTTCGTATCGGCTGGTATCTAAAGCTCCTCGCACTCGCGCATCTCGGCAACTTCTTTTTTTTTTCGGGAAATGCGCCTCACTTTCTTCTTCAACTCTCGATATCTCTCCCGCACAGAGTGCATTGCTCCCGATCGCAACGTGGGCCTATAAGCGGCATCTTACTTTTCTATGGCTGCACCCTTCCTCATCGTGCCAGTCGTTTTTTCGGGGCCGCTAAGAATCAATGACCTCTTCAGCGGCAGTACGTAATGAGTGAGAAATGTGGTCCCATTTCGCTCAAATATCTACCTGTTGAACATTGCTTTCAGAGACCTGTCGGCTATCTTTTGTGACTGCAGCTTTAGGACGTCGGGCTTTCCATGTGTCACTGAGCGCGTGATCTTTGCTACACATAGGCGCGTGCGAGTCTTGGCTCAGGGTCGATATTAGCTTCTCGAATAGTGCACACGTCTAGGATACTGGAAGCATGGCTTCGGTCTACAACAATTCCATTTGACTTCGTGTTTGTCCATCAGGAGATAGTCATGTAGTTTGATGCATCTTTTTATGCTTGAACCTAGTTCTACATACTATCATGTTTCGGATCCCGGATAGGTCGATCAGTCTCAGTCCGTTAGCGAATGTTTCGTCGCATTAAAATCGCCTAGCACGAGTTTGATATCGTGACGGGCAGCGTTCAAAGCGCTCATAGAAGTGACCTTTGGTCACATTGTCCTTCTCTTCCATCGGAGCGTTGGCGCAAATCAGCACGATGTTGAAAAATCTTATTTTGATGCGAATCGTGGCGAGACGCTCGTCCACTGGAGTGAACTACTTGACGACCAAATCTCTCTCCCACCTAAAATCCAGTACCGAACTTGCCCTCCTTTACATGACAGCTATAGCAGAGGTCGCCGATCCTCTTCATTCCTTGCCCTCTCCATTGCATCTTTTGGATGGCGGGGATGTCAGCCTTTGCCTTTACGAGGACAGCCACTAGCCTGGCAGAGGAACCTTCCCAATTAGGGGTCCGGACATTCCAGGTGCATGCCCTTAAATCCCTTAAACGTTTGCCGTGGTCGTCTTCAGAATAAGGGGGGCTCATCAGAGGGTTTTGTTTAAATTGTTCATTTGAAGCTGTTTTACGAGGTGGGTACCAAGCCCAGCGCACAACCAGATTATGGGACATTTGTTAATTTAGGACACATTTATATAGCGAGGCGCTTGCTCCAAGTCCGACGCCTGCTCTCAACCGCAATTATTGATAAGGATATGGCTATATGTGTTTTGCGAAGCAAAGCGAAAAATCCAGGATCTTTGAACGATTTTACACAATTCTTGCGTGACATGGGACTTGTTCCTGAAGATGCACGCTTCATCACATTACTTGTTACGACTTCAGAGAAGTCTTGCTCCAACGAGCGTTCCGTTGACCTTCTTAATTGTTTCGATATTCTTATACTCTTCTCTCATCCGTTGGATTTCTTCAAACCTACAAGATAGATCTGAAATAGTGAAAGAAAAAAGTGCTTCTTCCAATATTATTGATGTGTTATTAACTCGAAATGCAATATGTACACCAAATCTGGTACAGTTTGGTAACATAGTTGACTTGAAATACAATGTGTGTACCGAAATTGGTAGAGTTTGGTAACATAGTTTCGGAGATATACCTATTTGCTCCAAAGTGAGATATACCTATTTCCAAAATTTTTTGATTTAGTGTTTTTGTTAGTCGAACTCCTTCCTGCATATAAAATATGAGACAATTTTCTTTAACACTTCCTTAAATATCAAATTTTTTTGATTTTTGTAAATTACCATTATATTTTAATAATTTTCCGAATTTCGCGTACTGACTTAAAATGCAGTGTGTTTACCAAATTTGTTACTATGTTACCAAAGGTTCGTAGGTATACCTAATTGCTCTAAGGTAGGCAGTGCCACGCCCTTTTCAATATTTTTGAATTCATTGTATGTGCATTAAATTTGAGTAGATTAGCTCTAAAACTGACTTAAATATCGCGTTTTTTATTTTGGGAAATTACCGAAATGTGGGCAAGGTTTCTGTCCGATTTTTTTTTTAATTTTAAGATGATTGCTCACAGACTTCAATTGTATATGTGTGTATGAAATTTTGTACAGTTTGGTAATATAGTATGGAGATATAGCTGTTTTTTACTAAAGTAGTGGGGTCACGCCCTTTGTCCAAAAAAGAAACATTTACAAGCGTAAATGGACTTCGCCCATTAGCAATACCAAGTCAGCTCAATATTTACTCGAATTGTTCACTGCACGGACGGACAGACGGACGAATTTTGGTAAATTTATTTGTAATATATCTCGATTGCTTTAAGCTATTACAAACAACCTGTAGGTGAACCAAGTTATAACAGCCAGGGCGCTAGGGTATAAAAATATCTCTTTTTTGAGTAGGATCGCAAGGCGACTTATACATTATATTGATAGCGCCTCGTATGGTACGATCAAGAAACTGACATCATGCCCTCCTTTGATGATATGGTTACGGACTTCATTATATGGTAACGGGGCTTATCATCTCGAAATTACTGCGTTGCTTTATAAGTATTTGCATGCAGGTTGTAGGTGTGAAGAAATCCATCGGATGAGAGAAGATGGAAAGCCAAGCAAATTGAGTTTACGGATGAGCTTTTCTGAAGTTTGTGTATGCGAGTGTACAATTGCGCTTTTTGGGTACAATTTGCACAGGATAAATGGCGAAAAACAGGTCCACAAATTGATAAAAAGATCAAATAAAGAATCTGAATAAATACTTCCAGGGAATTAACTCCGTTTTCCCGTTCCTCTTATCCTGAAAACAACTTTGCTGAGGCATTTTTCTTTGCCCTTCTTTCACATTTGAACTTGAAGAAAGTAAAATATCAGGGAAAAAGAGAATTGGTTGAAGTTGTTTGAGAGCAGTTTCTCCAAATATTTGAAAGCGAGAGGTCTTAATATTTGAATATTTACTTGGGCTTATTCCCAGTATACTAAAACTGAGTTAAACAGATTCTGTCGAATTACGTCTTCCGAATGGAATAAATCTTTGTGGATGTAATAAAAGCACACATCCTATAATTTACATATGTATGGACATATGTAAATATTATGAGTATATTAACCATTTGGGACACCGGCTGAAGCGAACCTCGGAAAGTTCTTAAAAATTTTTAGTTGGATAATTCTTTTCTGTGGAAAAATAAACTTCTAATTTGCATTTCAATTTTAAATCCCTTTTTTTAATATATTATTTATAAGCCACTTTAAAAATATATTTGAAATATTTTGACGGAAAATGAAAAAAAGCTACGTTTTTGTATTATTTGTCACACTTTTTCTAACAGTTCGGAGAATTTCAAAAAGTTAAATTATCATCCCCGGTCTGTTGGAGTATTTACATTAAAAACACTTGGAATATAAGTTGTGAATTCTAAAAAATTGGTATTAGTTCCTTTGATCAGTAGCAATTCCTTTAAAAATTTTGGATTTCAATGGAGCTAAAGAACTTGATTGGATTAAATCAGATCCATAGCTAAACGTTTATTTTAAGGCTTTTAGGTAAAATAACACATCTTCAGAAGAAATTACTGGAATATGAATTGAATTATTATTGACTTTCGTGGAATAATGGGATTTAAAAAAGTATAGAAACAGATTCGCAATATCTTTGTTGTTACTTTGTTGATACTTCATACTTGAAGGAAAACCTACGGTTCGAGTTTTCGTAATCATGAATGATTTGGGTTGGAAATAATATTCTTTTTCATTTTACTTGTGTATTCATTGTAAAACCTTTTATTTAATTCGAATTTTTTGTAATTGGTACAGACATGTTATATAATTTAAAGATGAGTGTTAAGGGCGGGGATAATTAGGGTCCAGAATTCCTCTTGAATTCTGGAAACGGGGATCTTAAAAATGGGGGCCGATCCTTTAACTCCACTGTGTTCATATACACAGATAAAAAATAATAACAGAAATTCTGTTTTATATATAAGACCGCCGTTTATTTGCTGTAAAAAACCTGGATGTTGAATAAACAATGGAGGAGTATCACTCACCTGAAGTTGTCGCTGTGCTGATTGAAATCAAAAGATTAAGAAGGTTTTACTGGTTGCCAGTCGCTTTTATAGCCCCACTATCTGGCAACGGGTTCAGCTAACAGGACTCGTGCAAAAGCAAACCAAGTAACGAGTCCTGTCAGCGAGTAGCTTACAGCGACATCTCCTTGTGACAGTTTTCCATTGTGAATGTTTGCAGACCTTAACATGCCGCCAAACCTAATGAATATATTAAGACTAAGTAACATTCTGTACAATATCTGAAATATAGTTAATTATACGTAAAACACAACACAGGTCGATGGCGCCATTATGCTAGCACCTTAGTATTAAGTTTATTTTTTATAATTCATTTATAAAATAAACTGATAATAATAATAATAATAATAATACATATTACAATATAATTATAAATATATTATTATATGTTATTATTTACATATTTTGTAATTCATTTTTGTTCTTATTACTAAATTTTCAAAATTCATTTTACAAAAATGCTTAAAACTAATGCCGCGTTCTGGGGTCTCCTACTTCGCATTCAATACGGGGTCTCACCGGAGATGACCCACCCAAATATTGTATTTTGCGCGGCTGGTCTAGTGGGGGTTGCGGGCATCAGTCCAGGTCGCATTATGGCCCCATAAACTTCTGCTCCCGGGATCAGCGATACCGTACCCGCGCGGTAGAACGTAGGGTCTGCCAATCGCAGATTGTCGAATTCGTTGGCCACGCGAGCATCGACGGTACGTTCTGGTGCGTTCCGCATTAGGCTGGCTAGCACCGTCGCTCTAACTTCCAGCCTTTCGTGCCAGCCTTTTAGTATAAGGGAGCACTTCTCTCCACTTCGTGGCACGGCGTCTAGTCGTCGGGCAAGGGCTCTGGATGTGGTCGTGGTGCTCTGACCAGGATCTCGGATAGCGCGTACCGTGTGTATTTTTCCGCCGGTCATCACCTTCACCAATATGGTCGGAGTAAGCACAGATTGCCCTAGACCTCTTCGGCCAGGTCCTTTGATTAGCTCTCGGGCGTCTCTTACTCGTCTACGGGGTTTATATACATCGGAACGGCGAGAATTGAATCTTCGGCTCTCTGGGCGAGATGGGGGGCGCTGAATTGCCGACCGGATACCCGACAGAGGAGGTCTGAATATCCGGAGCTCAGTCGTAGCATGCGCATCTTCAACCGCCTGCTGGATGTCCTCATCGCTCGCATCGATCTCCAGCACCTCTTCGATCGGCACAGTTGCTGCTTCGGCTGATTGTTCGTGCCCTTCGTCTACCGCCCTTTGTCCTTCCGACACGTCTTCTCCGCCTCTGGGAGTTTCCCCCAGGTGTAGGAGACTGTGGTGTCGTCCCTGACACTGGTCGCAGTTTCGCGGTGACGGACACTCATTGGTTGTATGCCGCGGTGACATGCAATTTGAGCAGTGGCCGTGTAGGAGGACAGAACGCAGTCTCTCCTCTGGATCCATACGGGGCATCTGCCGGCAAAAAGGAGGTTGTGGTTGTGCTTGCACATTGGGCATCGGTTATGCTCTCGGGCCACACGGATCATTATTGGATATTTTTCTGAAAATAAAGAAATCGTTAATTTGGTTTGACTAGAGGTAATAGCACTAGTTTGACGATTGGGCGTGTAATTATGCCTCTTGCCGTACGTATGTGTACGACTCGTACGCGGCTATCTTTTCCTGAAAAAACCTTAACAACTCTGCCAAGTCGCCACTCGTTCGGGGGTAAGTTATCCTCTTTGATAACCACGAAATCATTCACCTCGATGTTTCGTTGGGGGTATTGCCACCTGACTCGCTTGTGTAGTTCTTCTTTCTACCGCTGGCAGAATCCTTGATGAATTGCCTTTATCTTTTGCCATCGGTTTGTGATCGTCATCGGGTTTCCTCTACTCTCAGGTTCCGCAATCGCGAGTAGCGGACTGCCGATCAAAAAGTGTCCTGGCGTGAGGGGTTCGGTTGACTCGGGACTTTCTGAAAGCGGACTAATTGGTCGCGAATTCAGACAAGCTTCTATCTTGGCCAGCAACGTCGAGAGCTCCTCCATCGTGAATCGCATAGTGTTGGCTACCTTACGGAAGTGGGGTTTGAAGCTCTTTACACCTGCTTCCCAAAGCCCTCCCATTTGGGGAGCTCCCGGAGGGATGAAGTGCCAGGTTATTTCTTGATGTGCATATGATTGCGTGGTTAGGAACGCGAGGCTTCGGCAAAAAAGTGTCGGAAATCTTGCCTTAGTGATTTGTTGGCTCCAACAAAATTCGTCCCATTGTCGGAGTACATGCTACGGGGACAGCCTCGTCTTGCTACAAAACGAGAAAATGCCGCCAGAAACGTGGAAGTCGATAAGTCACTGGTTGCTTCCAAATGTATTGCTTTCGTAGCAAAACAAACAAAAACGCACACATAACCCTTTGTTATTAGACACGCCCTGGCCGTGAAATTCTTTATCTCGAACGGGCTAGTAAAATCCACGCCTGTGTTGGCGAAGGGGCGAGATAAGTCTAATCGTTCAGAGGGCAATGATGCCATCAGTTGCTCTCGTGTCTTTTTTCTGTGGATTAAACAAATTTTACAATTATGAATAATATTTTTTATAAAATTTTTCATTCGTACGATCCAATATTCGGATCTCAAGAGTCTCAACATGAGTTGATTTCCCCCATGCAGAGAAATCAGATGTGAGAATCTAACGAGAAGTCGGGAAAATTGGCAATCGTACGGTAAAATTACAGGGAGTCGTTCGTTGTAGGGAAGCCCAGCTAACGCAAGCCTCCCTCCAACTCTCATGATTCTGTTCCCATCGAGGAAGGGATTGAGAGTGCGGATGGAGCTTTTTGCGCTTACTGGCTTTGACGCCACAAGTGCTTGATAATCATTGGAGAAGCACTGTTTTTGAGTTAACATAATAAGAATTTCTACCGCTGTTATTTCTGACGT
Organism: Anomoia purmunda; assembly: GCA_951828415.1. Taxonomy (NCBI): domain Eukaryota; kingdom Metazoa; phylum Arthropoda; class Insecta; order Diptera; family Tephritidae; genus Anomoia; species Anomoia purmunda. The sequence continues at coordinate 49,413,688 of OX639994.1, forward strand.
TTCCTGTCGTGGGTTGATTTATGTACCGGGTGTGTCTTATAATAAAATTGAAAAATTCGTGCAATTACTCTTAGGGCACGAGAGAAGTCGGAGAATCGTTCTAAAATATCCGTCCCTTGCAAAATATGACCTGTATGGACTCGAACGACCTTCTGCTCTAGCCCTGTCTCCACCGTCGCCTCATCAGTTTTTTGGGGCCAGCCAGACGGTTTCTCCTTTAACCAACTAGGACCCTGCCACCACAGAGTGCTCTTCGCCAATTTTTGGGGCGATAAGCCACGGCTACCTAAATCTGCCGGGTTATCGCTTGAATCCACGTGATTCCATCCTTTCACTCCGACGAGCTCCTCTACTTTGGCAACTCGATTTGCCACGAACGTGGTCCAGTAACAGGGGGGCTTCCTTAGCCACGAGAGCACAATGGTGGAGTCAGTCCATTTGTAGATCACTGGCTGGCCAACGTCGAACTGTGGAAGTAAAGCATTAATTAATTCTGCTAAGAGCAGCGCTCCGCACAATTCTAATCGAGGTAGAGAGACTGTTTTCACTGGGGCTACTTTCGTCTTACATACAAGTAAATTTATGTATGGGGCCCTGTCTGAGTTTCGATCGCGAACTCTCACATATAGAGCAGCTGCATATGCCTTCTCAGAGGCATCACAAAATCCATGAAATTCAATTTCATTCCATGGGGTGAAATGGATCCACCGTGGGATTTTGATATTCGAAATAAACGTGTAATTTTTAAGAAAATTTTCCCATCGCAAATACAAACCTCGAGGTAAAGCGTCATCCCAATCTATCTTGGCTAACCAGATGTCCTGCATTAAAATTTTTGCCTCCACGACAATAGGGCCCAACCACCCGGCTGGGTCGAACAACTTGGCAACACACGATAAAACCTCTCCGTTGGTATAGGTTGGTCGAATGGGGATTTCTTGGACGCTAAAATGGAACGTATCGCGAGCGGCATTCCACCGAATGCCCAACATCCTAGCTTCACTCAGATCATCTATCTCCAAAAAATCTTCCTGTAACAAATGAGCTTTTGGCAAGGCTGCTAGGATGTCCTTGCAGTTCGACGTCCATTTTCGGAGGGGGAACTCGGCTTCCTTGAGTACTTCGATGAGTTCGTCGCGGGTGCGACTGGCGGTACATCGTCAACGTACATATGTTGGGTTAAGTCCCTAGAAGCCAACGGAAATTTAAGGCGAACGTCTTCCGCCAATTGCAGAAGAGTTCTTATTGCTAAATAGGGGGCGCAGTTCACCCCAAACGTCACAGTTTGGAGTTCATAGTCTTCAAGGTCTTCTGCTTGTGATTCTCGAAAGAGAATTCTATGGTTCCGGGTATCATCGGGGTGCAAAAGGATCTGCTTATACATTTTCTCAATGTCTGCATTGAAAACGTCAGCTAGAAGGACTGGCCCAGGGTAGAGTGCATCATTCAAACTAATAGCATTCGAAGTTGGACTTGATGCGTTAAATACCACTCGAACCTTTGTGGTGGTACTGTCCGGTTTTATGACTGCATGATGGGGTAGGTAGTATGTGTCTGATTGTGGTTTACTATCTATGATGTATTCTCAAAGTACTCGATGATATTCTGCCTTCAGCTCCGGTCTTCACATCATTGTGGCTTTGTTTCGGGCGAATTGATGCACTGCGATGGTTCGTGAATCTCCAAGACTGATATTTTCGGGAAATTCGTTCCGAAATGGTAATACCACCACATACTGCCCTTGGTCATTCCTCGTAGTTGTCTTCGTATAATGTTGCTCGCAAAACGCATCCTCCGGACTGAGCTGCTTTTTAGTCGGGACTTGCTCAAGCTCCCAAAACCGAGTTAGCTGAGAACTTGAAATTTCCGCAAGTAGAGAATCACATGAGTCTGGCCTCTTTGCCGCGGACTGGGGGGCTGGGCCCATCAAGGTCCAGCCAAATACTGTCTCCTGTGCCAGGAGAGAGCCTAAAATATTTCGCTTTATGTTTCCTTTCATAATGTCTGGGTACAAGTCCGCACCAATAATAACATCGACCTGCTGGCTTCTGTGGAAATTAACGTCTGCTAAGTTTATTGGAGGCAGTAGATCAAGATGTGCTTGATCTACCGAAAACTGGGGTAGGTCTCCTGTCAGTTGGGGTAGAATTAGACCTCTTGCCTCAATTCTAATCTGGGGGTTGACAGGAGAACCTATAATAAAGTGGGCGACTTTTCGCACCTTAGCCGAAGCTGTCGCATTTATTCCACAGACTTGTATGTCAGCTGGTCGAGTCGGAAGCTTGATGCGTCTCTGCAACCGCTCCGTGATAAAAGTTCCTTCTGAACCTGAATCAAGAAGGGCTATGGCCTCATAGTCTACTCCTAAGTAACTAATATGTATCATGGCCGTACCCAAACAACCGTTGATGGCAGCTCAAACAGCTAAATGTGCCCTTTCGCACCTTAACCGAAGCTGCCGCATTTATTCCACAGACTTGTGTGTCAGCTGGTCGAGTCGGAAGCTTGATGCATCTCTGCAACCGCTCCGTGATAAAAGTTCCTTCTGAACCTGAATCAAGAAGGGCTCTGGCCTCATAGTCTACTCCTAAGTAACTAATATGTATCATGGCCGTACCCAAAACAAAGTTTTTGACACTTGCGGCGAACAAAGCATTAACATTTCCGGTTGGCGCTGGGGGTGAGGCATTCGAGCCTCTCCGTCTTTTGTAGACGGACGTTGATTGCTACTAGGAGAGCGATGCAACAAAGAATAGTGCCGTTGATGGCAGCTCAAACAGCTAAATGTGCTCTTACAACTTTTCGCTAGATGGGAATGCGCTAAACAGTTCATACACAAGTTGTATTTCCTAACTACCTTAAACCGATCATCTACCTTCATCGCTAAAAACTTTGAACAAGGTCTCAAAGAATGCGACTGTTCTGGGCACAGCCTACAAGCTGATTGCGTCATTTGACTGTGATGGGCCGATATTTTTCTTTCGTGTATCCCGGCTGATGCACGACTTGGTCCTGCCCTAACTACTCGTGAACTTTGGATATCAGATACTGGAACCTGCTCGAGAGGTAGTTATCTAAATCTTCCCACCTCGGAATCTCAGCCTTGTGAACGATTCCCTGTTCCCATAAAGCCAATGTAGTGTCCGGATATTTGCTCGAGACCAAAAAGACAAAAATTGCATCCCAGTTTTCGATTTCAATTCCATACATTTCCAGAACTGAGATGCAATTAGTTACTGAACGCTGTAGATGTTTTATCTCGGTGCCGCGTTCAAGTGTCACCGTAGGCAAGTTGAAGAAGATCTTCAACTGACTATTCACCTTGACTCGTTTGTTTTCATATCTATCGGAGAGATTTTGCCACGCAATAGCAAAACCGTCATTGGTCAAGGGGCATTTCTTCACGATGTCCCTGGCTTCCCCACGAGTATTTTGATTGAGGTGGTATAATTTCTCCACCGGACTTAGACGCGAGTCATTTACGTAGATGGCTGTAAATAAATCCCGAAAAGAGGGCCATGCCATATAATCCTCATAAAAAAATTTCCGTATCGCAAGGTGGAAGATTTACGTTTGAGCGCAGTGGTGGCTCAGAATCACGGTTTGAGGGGATTACCGTTGATGAGCTTTGCTGAACAAAAGTCAGATTATGAATGGTTTCACCCATCAACGCAGCGCACGTCAGGTATGCTGTATAGCAATCCTGATACCTACATTTTGCTAAAATCATGGCAGCGTTATTTGATTCGTCTTCAGACAAATCCCGTGAGTGGCTATCAAAAGATTCTTTTACCTTTGTCCATAATGCTTTGAGTTCCTCTTTTTGAATCTCAAGCGAAAATATGGAATGACTTGTCCCTGGAGTTGTATGGTACCTCTCTTCAAAGTCCAACAAGGCACTACAGGCGCGTGAAAAATCGCTTGCGTGAGCCATTGTTAACAAACTTTTTTTTTTTTATTTCTTTAAGATTCAGTTACAAAATAAACAACTTTAAAAAATTTACAAAAAATAAAATTAAAAAAAAACAATTTTTTTTTGTTTTTGTTGATTTTCCTCCGGTTGGGGTGAAATTTCGTCTTACTGTGGGTCCGGGTGAGTATACCGCTGACAAACTCCTTCAAGCCTTTGCCTGGCTTTGCCACCTGGTGTATTCTTCCTCTTGGTGATCCCGGTTTCTTGTTTCTTGGTTTTTTTTTCTTTTATTTTTATTTTTATTTTTTTTTTGTACGTGGGGAATTTCAAAGGCTTACCTTTTCTGCAGCTTATAGTATCGGGTTATTGTTTACTTCAGCGTACCTCCTTATTCCAGCTTGTTGGGGCTTTGGTAAGACCCTTGCAGCACTTCGCGTTTCGTTTTATGTTTCCCTTCATTATGTCTGGGTACAAGTTCGCACCAATAATAACGTCGACCTGCTGGCTTCCGTGGAAATTAACGTCGGCTAAGTTCATTGGGGGCAGTAGATCAAGATGTGCTTGATCTACCGAAAACTGGGGTAGGTCTCCTGTCAGTTGGGGTAGAATTAGACCTCTTGCCTCAATTCTAATCTGGGGGTTGACAGGAGAACCTATAATAAAGTGGGCGACTTTTCGCACCTTAGCCGAAGCTGTCGCATTTATTCCAAAGACTTGTATGTCAGCTGGTCGAGTCGGAAGCTTGATGCGTCTCTGCAACCGCTCCGTGATAAAAGTTCCTTCTGAACCTGAATCAAGAAGGGCTATGGCCTCATAGTCTACTCCTAAGTAACTAATATGTATCATGGCCGTACCCAAACAACCGTTGATGGCAGCTCAAACAGCTAAATGTGCCCTTTCGCACCTTAACCGAAGTTGCCGCATTTATTCCACAGACTTGTGTGTCAGCTGGTCGAGTCGGAAGCTTGATGCATCTCTGCAACCGCTCCGTGATAAAAGCTCCTTCTGAACCTGAATCAAGAAGGGCTCTGGCCTCATAGTCTACTCCTAAGTAACTTATATGTATCATGGCCGTACCCAAAACAAAGTTTTTGACACTTGCGGCGAACAAAGCATTAACATTTCCGGTTGGCGCTGGGGGTGAGGCATTCGAGCCTCTCCGTCTTTTGTAGACGGACGTTGATTGCTACTAGGAGAGCGATGCAACAAAGAATAGTGCCGTTGATGGCAGCTCAAACAGCTAAATGTGCTCTTACAACTTTTCGCTAGATGGGAATGCGCTAAACAGTTCATACACAAGTTGTATTTCCTAACTACCTTAAACCGATCATCTACCTTCATCGCTAAAAACTTTGAACAAGGTCTCAAAGAATGCGACTGTTCTGGGCACAGCCTACAAGCTGATTGCGTCATTTGACTGTGATGGGCCGATATTTTTCTTTCGTGTATCCCGGCTGATGCACGACTTGGTCCTGCCCTAACTACTCGTGAACTTTGGATATCAGATACTGGAACCTGCTCGAGAGGTAGTTATCTAAATCTTCCCACCTCGGAATCTCAGCCTTGTGAACGATTCCCTGTTCCCATAAAGCCAATGTAGTGTCCGGATATTTGCTCGAGACCAAAAAGACAAAAATTGCATCCCAGTTTTCGATTTCAATTCCATACATTTCCAGAACTGAGATGCAATTAGTTACTGAACGCTGTAGATGTTTTATCTCGGTGCCGCGTTCAAGTGTCACCGTAGGCAAGTTGAAGAAGATCTTCAACTGACTATTCACCTTGACTCGTTTGTTTTCATATCTATCGGAGAGATTTTGCCACGCAATAGCAAAACCGTCATTGGTCAAGGGGCATTTCTTCACGATGTCCCTGGCTTCCCCACGAGTATTTTGATTGAGGTGGTATAATTTCTCCACCGGACTTAGACGCGAGTCATTTACGTAGATGGCTGTAAATAAATCCCGAAAAGAGGGCCATGCCATATAATCCTCATAAAAAAATTTCCGTATCGCAAGGTGGAAGATTTACGTTTGAGCGCAGTGGTGGCTCAGAATCACGGTTTGAGGGGATTACCGTTGATGAGCTTTGCTGAACAAAAGTCAGATTATGAATGGTTTCACCCATCAACGCAGCGCACGTCAGGTATGCTGTATAGCAATCCTGATACCTACATTTTGCTAAAATCATGGCAGCGTTATTTGATTCGTCTTCAGACAAATCCCGTGAGTGGCTATCAAAAGATTCTTTTACCTTTGTCCATAATGCTTTGAGTTCCTCTTTTTGAATCTCAAGCGAAAATATGGAATGACTTGTCCCTGGAGTTGTATGGTACCTCTCTTCAAAGTCCAACAAGGCACTACAGGCGCGTGAAAAATCGCTTGCGTGAGCCATTGTTAACAAACTTTTTTTTTTTTATTTCTTTAAGATTCAGTTACAAAATAAACAACTTTAAAAAATTTACAAAAAATAAAATTAAAAAAAAACAATTTTTTTTTGTTTTTGTTGATTTTCCTCCGGTTGGGGTGAAATTTCGTCTTACTGTGGGTCCGGGTGAGTATACCGCTGACAAACTCCTTCAAGCCTTTGCCTGGCTTTGCCACCTGGTGTATTCTTCCTCTTGGTGATCCCGGTTTCTTGTTTCTTGGTTTTTTTTTCTTTTATTTTTATTTTTATTTTTTTTTTTGTTATTATCACTTAGATGTGAGACTGGTATTTTCGTCGTTCAACCAGTCCCACGAAACGTTTTGCTTTGCGCCCGAATACGCGAATATACGTGGGGAATTTCAAAGGCTTACCTTTTCTGCAGCTTATAGTATCGGGTTATTGTTTACTTCAGCGTACCTCCTTATTCCAGCTTGTTGGGGCTTTGGTAAGACCCTTGCAGCACTTCGCGTTTCGTTTTATGTTTCCCTTCATTATGTCTGGGTACAAGTTCGCACCAATAATAACGTCGACCTGCTGGCTTCCGTGGAAATTAACGTCGGCTAAGTTCATTGGGGGCAGTAGATCAAGATGTGCTTGATCTACCGAAAACTGGGGTAGATCTCATGTCAGTTGGGGTAGAATCAGACCTCTTGACTCAATTCTAATCTTGTGGTTGACAGGAGAACCTATAACAAAGTGGGCGACTTTTCGCACCTTAGCCGAAGCTGTCGCATTTATTCCACAGACTTGTGTGTCAGCTGGTCGAGTCGGAAGCTTGATGCGTCTCTGCAACCGCTCCGTGATAAAAGTTTCTTCTGAACCTGAATCAAGAAGGGCTCTGGCCTCATAGTCTACTCCTAAGTAACTAATATGTATCATGGCCGTACCCAAAACAACGTTTTTGACACTTGCGGCGAACAAAGCATTAACATTTCCGGTTGGCGCTGGGTGGTAAGGCATTCGAGCCTCTCTGTCTTTTGTAGACGGACGTTGATTGCTACTAGGAGAGCGATGCAACAAAGAATAGTGCCGTTGATGGCAGCTCAAACAGCTAAATGTGCTCTTACAACTTTTCGCTAGATGGGAATGCGCTAGACAGTTCATACGCAAGTTGTATTTCCTAACTACCTTAAACCGATCATCTACCTTCATCGCTAAAAACTTTGAACAAGGTCTCAAAGAATGCGACTGTTCTGGGCACAGCCTACAAGCTGATTGCGTCATTTGACTGTGATGGGCCGATATTTTTCTTTCGTGTATCCCGGCTGATGACGACTTGGTCCTGCCTTAACTACTCGTGAACTTTGGATATCAGATACCGTTTCCAAAGTCTGGAACCTGCTCGACGGTAGTTATCTAAATCTTCCCACCTCGGAATCTCAGCCTTGTGAACGATTCCCTGTTCCCATAAAGCCAATGTAGTGTCCGGATATTTGCTCGAGACCAAAAAGACAAAAATTGCATCCCAGTTTTCGATTTCAATTCCATACATTTCCAGAACTGAGATGCAATTATTTACTGAACGCTGTAGATGTTTTATCTCGGTGCCGCGTTCAACTGTCACCGAAGGCAAGTTGAACAAGATCTTCAACTGACTATTCACCATGACTCGTTTGTTTTCATATTTATCGGAGAGATTTTGCCTCGCAATAGCAAAACCGTCATTGGTCAAGGGGCATTTCTTCACGATGTCCCTAGCTTCCCCACGAGTCTTTTGATTGAGGTGGTATATAACTCCAACAAGGCACTACAGGCGCGTGAAAAATCGTTTGCGTGAGCCATTGTTAACAAACTTTTTTTTTTTTCTTTAAGATTCAGTTACAAAATAAACAACTTTATAAAATTTACAAGAAATAAAATTAAAAAAAAACAATTTTTTTTGTTTTTGTTGATTTTCCTCCGGTTGGGGTGAAATTTCGTCTTACTGTGGGTCTGGGTGAGTATACCGCTGACGAACTCCTTCAAGCCTTTGCCTGGCTTTGCCACCTGGTGTATTCTTCCTCTTGGTGATCCCGGTTTCTTGTTTCTTGGTTTGTTGGTTTTTTTTCTTTTACTTTATTTATTTTTTTTTTGTTATTATCACTTAGATGTGAGACTGGTATTTTCGTCGTTCAACCAGTCCCACGAAACGTTTTGCTTCGCGCCCGAATACGCGAATATACGTGGTGAATTTCAAAGGCTTACCTTTTCTGCAGCTTATAGTATCGGGTTATTGTTTACTTCAGCGTACCTCCTTATTTCAGCTCGTTGGGGCTTTGGTAAGGCCCTTGCAGTACTTCGCGTTGGCGATGACTGGGCAATTTACTCTAATTGCCTTTATTAATGGCTTTATTGAATATATAAATTTTTTGTAATAGCGCGTTGTATTTGTTGGCCCTCGTGACCTGCGCTCACTGCCCTACCTTTAGGGACTTTCACACAACTTAAAGTTGCTACCGTGCTATTCAGGGCCTTTCACTGCCAGTATGGCTGTTTTATAAAATTTTATAATTTTAGCGCGTTTTATTTGATGACCCTCGTGGCCTGCGCTCACTTTCCTACCTTTAGGGACTTTCACACAAACTGGAAGTTGCTGCCCTGCTATTCAGGGCATTTCACTGCCAGTATGGCTGTTTTATAAAATTTTATAATTTTAGCGCGTTTTATTCGTTGACCTTCGTGGCCTGCGCTCACTGCACACTTTCACACAAATTAATTTGCGACCCTGCTATTCAGGGACTTTCACACAAATTAATTTGTTTCACTGCTTTTTTTTGGGGTTTTTTATAATTTCAGCGCGTTTTATTTGATGGCCCTCGTGGCCTGCGCTCACTGCACTTTCACACAAATTAATTTGCTTCCCTGCAATTCAGGGACTTTCACATAAATTAATTTGTTTCACTGCTTTTTTTTTGGGTGTTTTATAATTTTAGCGCGTTTTATTTGATGGCCCTCGTGGCCTGCGCACACTGCACTTTCACACAAATTAATTTGCTTCCCTGCTATTCAGGGACTTTCACACAAATTAATTTGTCTCACTGCTTTTTTTGGGTGTTTTATAATTTCAGCGCGTTTTATTTGATGGCCCTCGTGGCCAGCGCTCACTGCACTTTCACACAAACTAATTTGCTTCCCTGCTATTCAGGGACTTTCACACAAATTAATTTGTTTCACTGCCTTTTTCGGCATTTTTTTTTTAAGTTTTATAAAATTTAGCGCGCTTTATCTTTCTGGCACTTTTTTTTTGCCGGCGCTCACTACCCTCCTTGAAGAGGTTTTCACTTTTTTTTTCTTTTTTTTATCACACACTGACATTTTTTGCCAACGCGCACTACCCTACTTGTAGGGTTTTTCGTTTTTTCACTTTTTCACTTTTTTCGCTTTCACTTTTTGGTACCTGAGATGGTACACTCCCTCCTCGTGTCCACCGGAGTGCCTGCTTCTATCGCGGTTTATCACCGCTGCTTCTAGAGCACGCACTCGTTCACAATAGGCTTTTGCTTTTAAATCTAGCAAGTGGGACTTGGCGAGAGTTGATAGAATTTTAAAAAGAAATTGAAAAAGATTAATTATTGCCTTAAGGATCCGGCTCGAAGGACCTGTTAAGGGCGGGGATAATTAGGGTTCAGAATTGCTCTTGAATTCTGGAAACGGGGATCTTAAAAATGGGGGCTGGTCCTTTAAGGCAGATAATTACCTGTACTTTTCCAATTCCACTGTGTACATATACACAGATAAAAAATAATAACAGAAATTCTGTTTTATATATAAGACCACCGTTTATTTGCTGTAAAAAACCTGGATGTTGAATACACAATGGAGGAGTGTCACTCACCTGAAGTTGTCGCTGTGCTGATTGAAATCAAAAGATTAAGAAGGTTTTACTTGTTGCCAGTCGCTTTTATAGCCCCACTATCAACGGGTAACGGGTTCAGCTAACAGGACTCGTGCAAAAGCGAACCAAGTAACGAGTCCTGTCAGCGAGTAGCTTACAGCGACATCTCCTTGCGACAGTTTTCCATTGTGAATGTTTGCAGACCTTAACAATGAACAATTTTTTATCTTTCAACATTGTTATTTTTGTATTATGTAAATAACGAGTATGGTTGAGTAGATTGACTTCAAGTAATTTTTGTCACCTATTTATACATATCATTTGCTTATTTCGCAAATAATGCTACATTGTAGGGCATTAACCAAAAATTATGTTATTTTACATTAACTGTCTGCGCATGCTATTCATTGAATAAACAGTAAACGTTTTAGAATTAAATCGTTTTAAAAAGTATTTATATGAAAAGTGTCTGTTTCATTCGAACTATTCTAAATATGCGATAGAAGATGAGTAAGCATTAGAAATTGTTTCTCGTATACTTTTCCACTCAGGGTTTCTACTATTGCTTTTATAAATAGTTTCTTTTTAACGATAAAAAAAAATGTGTACCTAAATTGATGCTAACCGAAAAATAAGCAAAGTGATTCTCAAAGAAGATGGTTTTTAGGGTTTGCTTCTGGATATTAAATGATTTGATTAAAGTACGACACAGACACAAAAATCGTCTCTTCTTTAATCCACAGCTGGCACTAATGCCCTTTTAAATTAATTTTTCAGTAATGGTTAAAAAGATTGTTGTAAATGGAGTTAAAAAGTTAAACAAACATATTCGTTGCATCTAAATATAGGCCTCTGAAGAGTGAGGTTATTTTTGAATTTGGTATACATAGCTATAATTTTACACCAAGGCTGAAGTGGAAAGCAAAACTGAAAATAGGAAATAAGTAAAACACTACATTGTATTGTATTCCAGTAAACATTGTTATCAATTAGAGAATAATTTGATCGAAAATCATAACGATATCAATGGCATACATATTTCTCAACTCGAGAAAATTGCAATTCTCTAATCGAATTCTAATGTATGTAACTTTTAATGTGAACTACACACTGCTGTTTCGCCTTTCATTGTTTAATTTGTATAACATGGAAATGCTATACTATAATACTGCATTATTTAAACATAATCAAAATTTAGAATTCATTCATTTAATTTATTACACTGGCTATCTAAAGGTGACTTCTTTTCTACCTAAAAATGTTACCCTTCCACGTTGTAAAATTTGTTCACTGTTGCAACCAACCCTGTAAAAATTCATGCTTTTGTCGATTTATTTTCGTCAAAACCAAAATTCAAATTGACACGTATTAATATAAGTTATTAGCTGGTTTTCAGGGCAACCATCTCTCCTGACAAAGTTCGCAGGAGGAAACTTTTTCGTCTTATTTAAGTGCGGCATCTCATAGCGAGTTTAGGAAATTTTTGTATAAGAAATATTGTATATTAACCCACATCGACAACTGTGTGTATAAGTACGTATCAGCAATAATATTTTGTACGACTCGACCTATTTATTTATTAGGAAATTACTGACAAATATATATAAAAACCAAGGCATTGAATAGTGGGTGTTTCAAGTTATTTCAAACTAATGTTAATAAGAATGTTAAAAAAGGGAACCGAAACTAAGCATTATTTAGATTTTTTTTCGGATCTAAAAATTATTGGCAAGAATTCGTTCATAGCAAAACTTGAATACATAGATATAATCCTTATGCCATGCTTTACAAATCTGTCCTTATTGTTATTTAGAATTTTTTTATTTTAAATCATTGAATAATCGTTATTTTTTAGTTTTTATTTTTTCGATCAAAAATGATCCTTATTCTTTGATTTTTATTTTTTCGATGAAGTTTACTTTGCATAAGAATAAGTATAACGATATTTTTTTATCGAAAGAATAAAAATTCCAATATAACGATCCCACTTGATTTTTTTAATAAAAATTATAACCGTCACAGATACAGTTAAAACAATAATGCTTACATATATGTATGTGGTCATATGAAGAGTAGCTTAAATCGACTTAAGCGAGAAATGATGTATTGACAACGTTCATTACACTAAATGAAATGTGTATAATTTGTTTTAATTTATTAATTTGTTTTAGCAATGAAGCTATTAGCGTTTACTTTTTAGCATAAGTATTTAAAAAACAATACAGCATTAGTCAAGATAAGTTATGTGCACATATACAATAAAACCACTAAGGCTGACTAATTCACAGTCTTCATTTCATCCGAATCGCGTAAGTTAAGTTAAGGTTCTCTAAATTGCAAAGTTCAGTTTTGAAAAAGCGCTCAAGTATAACGAGCTTCATATGAAGCGCATTTCATAACATTTTTTAAAACTATTATCCAGGATTTTAACTGACACTAGTAGCAATGGTTTCAACCAACAATTTTTTACTGGAACAACATGAAATTTAAATAAAATTGGCTATGTCTCCAAACTATTATATTCGGCATAAGCAACTTTTCCAAATAGACATATGTAGATATGTATGTATACTCACGTAAACCGAAAAAGCTCAGAGTATTGGCTGTTTTTGTGCAATATTCCATTCATCAACTCTGTATCCATTAATCCTTTAACTATACGTAATGTACACAGTTCGTTCGCGTCAAAATTTTTTGCAATTTCTGGTAGAGCGTCAGCTAATTCACAATGGAACGCGTAGGATCCTCTCTTAATTAAACGCATAGCTTTTTTAATGTTAGTATAAACTGATAAATCACGGTCTTTGCGGGAGGGCAACAACTTTTGTGTTATAAGGCGTAATATAATCGGGGATTTATTTTCCTGCAATTTACAATAAAGAGTGATGTTCCCAATTTTAAAGAGTTATATTATTAAGATAGGTTTGATGATTTATTCTACATATGATAAATTCTACGTGGAGCTTTAAAATCGAATGAGATTTCCTTAGAACTCATCATAAAGTATCCGTAAAATCAGAAAAGCCCATGCTTTGAAGGTTTATGATATTTAACAGTTATGTGGAAAACTTTACCATTTCGTTTGGTGCAACAGTTACAAGTGTCTGAAATATACCGGCAACGATACAATATTGGTAAGTCAAATATCAGAGAGGCTGATATTTCTGCCAAACCCCTTCTGGAGTTTCAAGGATTGATAACAACTAACTCCGTGACTTTCGGGGCATAGTAATATACTAATTGTTTAAGTAAATAATGAAATAAGCCATATTTTTTTGTTTTTGATTTTTAAACCAAGTTTAATAGTTTCACGGAAGAATTTTAAATGTTAGAGTATACAGTTAAGTACGATTTAATAATGGTTTTGTGTAGAGGGAAATATATAAATTTCGATCGTGCAAGTTAGTCTATATATATTATGTTTCAGAAAATTAAAAGTTTAAGTAACTAAATTTAAAAGTACGAGGACAGTGTTTTTTGGATTGTGATGAATCAAATACTTTTGAAATATTTGCCAAAAATGTTAAAAGTATCTGAAATATTTTGTACTTTTTTACATTTAGAAAAATTGTATAAAAGGTAGTGGAATTCCGTCACGGTTTAAACACCCAATTTAAACACATTTTCCAAATGGACGTTTTAACTCAGTAAAAATTTTTCAGGTTAAATGGGCAAACCCAATTCGCAAACGAGTTAAATCACATGCAATCCGTTTTTGGAAATTTAACCCGTTCAACCATTTAACACCTTTTAAAACCAGTTTGGCAAACCACAGTTCGCATTCTGCTTTTTGGGGCTCCGTCTCCAAATTGGTAAATAATAATCAGGTGGTATGCGGTGAACTTCTTAAAATGCTCTTATTTCCTTCCGGTGCTGATTTAATTTGTTCATTTCATATGGATCACTCTGTAAACTTAAAGACAAAAACTGCTACACTCACAGACAACATATCCACAACATGCCCACAACACCAGGTACATTCGCCTACCACAACGACTCTGCAACAACCGGTAGCCTTTTTCATCGCCAATTCCCCCAAAGTATAGCCACATGCTGTTGTAGGGAATTAAAAACACAAGGTGATCCAGGCACATATGTAAGCAAGCGTAGTTTAGCCAAAGAACGTAGATTACAAAGAAATTGCATGGCGTTTCGTTTGGCAACAATTTTCGTCCAATTTCACCACACCAGAAACCAATTGAATCTAATCAGATTTTAAGTTTAATCAGCAAAATCAAATTAGTTCTGATATGGTAAAATCGGATGAAATTTTTTGTTAGAGGACCGGTGGGTACGATGCAACTTCTTTGTAACCTACGTCCTTTGGTTTAACAGCCACAATACATATGTACATACATAGCTCACGGCAGTTGAGCGGGTGGAACATATACGTATGTATGTAGGCGAACAACCAGCAATCGCCACGTAAGGAGAGGACCGAAGTCTTCAACACTGGCCGTCCGACCATCCCGCTTAAGACGGAGCGGCTAAGCCGCCTAGAAAAATTCCGGCACTACTTAAATTTTCTCTTTTTCACACTTTGTTTTCAGTTCACTCACTAAACGTAGCGCTATTGCAGTTTACCCGTTCGATGCTGCCAACTTCGAGCTAGTATATGTATTTGTACATATGTATGCACACAAGTAGTATAGAATACGCTTCCCCCCTTTACAGGTTCTCCTCGGCATCATCGCTGGAGTGAAAAGTGGAAATGACAGTTGTCTTGAGGGGAAGTTGCATGTTTTTAAATTGTGAATTCTGGAGTTATTTTTATTTTATGTCTGCATTTGTGAAATCGCGTGCCAAACATAAATCACCTGTAACAAAAACTTTGTTAATGGCAAATTACTGCATCTATTTTTTGTTGAGTACTTGTACGGACCTATGGCTTTCTACTAATTGGCTACTATACAGCGCCAAATGGGTTTCATCCAGTTGGCCACCGAACAAACTAATTTACTTCGTTAAAAAGGCTTTAGCATCGAGGATGGTTAGTTCGGCGGAAACCTGGAAATTTGTGTTTATTTCCTTTTTTGCAGCTGATGAGATGCATCTATTTACCAGATGTAGTTTTATTTGCTAGGTAGGAGCCAGCCTATTACACAACAGATCGACACCAGCCCACACAGCGTTACGCCAGCACATAAAGATACGATTTAAAGCTAATCAAAATCCTTATTTTCACATTGTTAAAAAAAGCACACTCAATTATTGTAACAAATTGATTTATTCAACAATATAAGAATATTCCCAGTTCTTTGATTTCATTCTGCATGACTGACCATGAGACCGTCGCGATCTGCGTCAGGCGTGCACATGGTCCTTTGCCCAGCGAACATAAAAAGGGTCTCATGTGAATTTTCACAACTACTTTGGGCCACAGCATCAAATTGGAGAAATCACATACACCAACATAAATATACATACATATACCAGCGTCCCAGCAGAAGTCTCGAGTACTCCATGCGGGCATGTACAGAGTCCTCCATAAGAGATAAAGAGTACTCCAAATATAACCCAAATGTATGTAAGGAGATGATTGCAGTCAGCGATTCAGCATAGGGAACCGTTCGGTGGCAACAGCCGATGCTCAGCATATTTCAGTAGTCGCTAGAGTTGTTCCAGGGGATTCAGTTGTGCTCGTCGTCTAAGCGTATTCGTGCTTCATATTAATCAATTTTTTAAACTTTAACTTTTAACTTTGAACTACTAATTTTTGAACTCTGAACTTTAATAAACGCTATAATTCTATATTTGGGGACTCAACCTGTTGCACCTGTTGGGGCTGAAAAGCGAAAAGTTCTAGAACATCACAGGTGGCGTGTTTCGAAGTAAAGAGCAGTTGTTCGCGCGCAGTCGCGGCGTGTTAAAAAGAAGTAGTCAGCAGTGCAGTCGGCGTTGAAATCGGCTGTTCATCGTTGCGGTTGTCGTCAGTAGCGCAGTATTTATTTTGGAAAAATTAGGCATCAGCAGTGCAGTCTGCGTCGAAAGTAGCCGTTCGTCGTTGCGGTTGTCGTCAGTAGCTCAGTACTTATTTTATTGTTCGCGCGCAGTCGCGATTTGGTAAAAAGCAATAATCAGCCGTGCAGTCGGCGTTGAAAGTAGCCGTTCATCGTTGTGGTTGTCGTCAGCAGCGCAGTATTTAAGTGCTCAGAAAATCAATGTTAACACGGGGTGAAGCTGTAATGGGTAAAACCATACGTACGCCAGCTAAAAAAGAAACTCTAGAGCGAGAACAGGAACAAGCGGGAAGTGAAATCGGAGTACCAACAATGTCATCGGAAGGTGAGTTGCCAAACTGTGCAAGCAACATCTGTGGTGGTGATATGGAAGGGAGAATTCAGCCATTGCTACAATTGCTCACACTGAAGATACAAGTTGACGAAGAGAGCGAGAATAAAGTAAAGATTTCAACGGAAAATTTTGAAAAGGTAATCGGCGAGTGTGATGGTCGGTCCATTCCTATCGCTAAATGGATCCAAATATTCGAGGCGAATGCGGATGCATACGGTTTAAATGAGAAGCAAAGGTATGTGCAAGCGAGAGGGAAAATGACCGGTGCCGCGAAGTTGTTTTTAGAAGGAGAGAATACTTGTGATTACGTTGGGTTGAAGCATGCTCTTATTGAAGAATTTAGCTACAGCTGGAATAGTGCGGAGATTCATCAGCAGTTACGCGAGCGCAGAAAAAAGCAGAACGAGACTTATCATGAGTACATGCTGGCGATGAGGAGACTGGCAAGCATTGGCAGTGTAGAAGAAACAGCAGTATTACGTTATATAGTGGACAGACTCAGCATAAAGATTGAATACAAATATGCTATGTATCGCAGTAAATCGTATGCAGAGCTAAAAGAAGAGTTACATGCGTATGAGCGGTTCGATAATAACGAAAAGAAAGATAGTGGGTTACAAAAGCGAAATCAATTTAATAAAGAGCAAGTTGGTCAAAATAAGAGAAAGGAGCATTGTTTTAATTGCGGCTCAGTAGAGCATAAGCGTAAAGACTATAAAGATGATACGAAATGCTTTCAATGCAATGAGAAAGGCCACATTTCACGAGATTGCAAAACGAAAATGAAAAGGTGAAGCTAGTGATTGATCGCTGCCGTACTAAAGAAATTTCTATAAATGCGGTAGTTTCTAATGGCTTAGTTGATACAGGGTCAGACGTCACTATTATTAAAGAAAGTGTTGCAAGAAAGCTTAATAATGCCATGAGTCCAAGTAAGTCCGTATTGCGCGGATTAGGTAATGTAACAACAAGGCCAGTTGGTGTTTTTTCTGCTCGGGTGGTGGTCGATACGCTGCATACCGATCAGGAGTTTATAGTTGTACCAGATGGTAAAATGGAATGCGATGTTCTCCTCGGGCATGATTTTGTCAGAAAGTTTCGCTTAGTTGCAGACTTCGATGGGTACAAATTTGAAAGTTTAGAGGCACAGCCAGCTATTGTTGGTGATTTTCCCGTAGATGTTTTGAATGTGTTTGAAAGTCCATCGGTAACAGTTCCGCCACAATTTCGTAAAAGAGTTGAAGACATTATTCAAGCAAGTTATCAGACAGAAGAAGTTGCAAAAGAGCAGTGCCCTGTAACGTTGAAAATTGTACCGGATGGGGTAATAAAACCTTTTCGACAGTCGTCAAGTCGGCTTTCAGCAGACGAAGCCTTGGCTGTGAAAAAACAAGTAGACGAGTGGATCAGCCAAGGTGTTGTGAGGAAATCCGCGTTTCAAACGTAGCAAGCCGAGTGGTTGTAGTTCGTAAAAAAGATGACACTTTAAGAGTTTGCATCGACTACAGAAAGCTGAATAGTATGGTGTTAGATGATTGTTTTCCAGTGCCTCTAATAGAAGAAGTTTTAGAGAAGCTGCAGGGTGCTAAATTTTTTACAATAATGGACCTTGAAAATGGGTTTTCCACGTGCCGGTGGACGAAGCAAGTAGAGCGTATACAGCTTTCGTCACCAGAGAAGGATTATTCGAATTTAATAAGGCGCCATTCGGTTTCAAAAACTCTCCAGCTGCTTTTATCAGATTTGTTAATAACGAGGATATAATGCAGCTGTACATGGATGATATCGTCGTTTTCGGCTCTACGTCCGAGGAATGCATGCAGAAAACGGGGAAAGTAATCAAAAAAGCTGCACTGTACGGCCCCAAAATTAAATGGAAGAAGTGTAGTTTCCTTCAGTCGCGAATACAGTTCCTGGGGCACGTAATCGAAGACAACAAAGTCTGGCCGGGCAAAGAGAAGACAACAGCTGTTAGTCGCTTTGCGATTCCGTCGAATATAAAGGCAGTGCAAGCGTTCCTAGGTCTTACGGGATTTTTTAGAAAATTCATCCCAAAGTATGCAGAAATGGCGCGTTCGTTGACAAATCTATTGAAGAAAGACGTTGCTTTCAATATGGGGCCAGCAGAAGTAGAAGCGATTAAAAAACTAAAAGAACATTTAACAAGTGAACCTGTGTTGCGAATATACGAGGGAGGGGCGAGGACCGAGCTCCATACTGATGCATCGAAGGAGGGATTTGGTGCGGTTTTGCTTCAGGAGGTTGACGGCAGGCTGCATCCCGTGTATTTTTGGAGCAAAAAGGCATCAGAAGGAGAATCTAAGAAACACAGCTACGTGCTAGAGGTAAAAGCAGCGTATTTGGCTCTTAAAAAATTTAGCCATTACCTGTTGGGTGTCCGGTTTAAGTTGGTTACGGACTGTATAGCGTTCAAACAAACCACTACGAAGCAGATTGTACCACGAGAAGTTTCACAGTGGGTATTGTATCTGCAAGATTTTTCTTTTGACGTAGAACATCGAGCAGGCAACAAAATGAAGCACGTGGACTATCTTAGTCGTTATCCGCAGGCTTTTTTCGTGATTAAAACAGAAGTGTCAGCGCGAATTAAGAAAGCACAGCATGAGCATGTGAAGGCAATCATCGAAATACTTAAAGAGCGACCGTATGAAAATTACATCTTGAAAAGAGGTATGCTGTTCAAATCTGTCGAGGGTAATGATTTGCTGGTGGTGCCAAAGCTGATGGAACGAGAAGTTATACAAGAAGCACACAATGTAGGGCATTTCTCAGCTGTCAAAACTATGCATTCTGTTCTGCAGCAATACTGGGTTCCACATTTGGAAAGCAAAGTAAGTAAGTTCATCGCGAATTGTATCAAATGTATTGTCCATTGCAAGGAGTTGGGCAAACAAGAGGGCTACTTGAACTGCATCGACAAGGGTGACACGCCGCTACACACGCTGCATATTGACCACTTGGGGCCGATGGCAATGGCCAAATTGAGCGCGTCAATCGCTCGATTTTAGCAGTAATCGCGAAGAGAAACTATGATAAAAAACGCCGAGGAGAACACAGCTACAGTATCGGTGACCTGGTAGCTATAAAGAGGACTCAGTTTGTCTCAGGTAATAGGCTGGCAGGCAAATTTCTGGGCCCATACGAAATCACGAAGGTTAAGGGCAAGGGTCGCTATGAAGTTAAGAAAGCAGCATACACCGATGGTCCAAAAGTTACCTTGACTAGTTGTGATAACATGAAGTTGTGGCGATTCGTCGAGGAAAATGAAGAACTCTTGTCATCTGGGACAGATGACGAAAATCAGGAAGGCCGAATGTAAGAAGGAGACGATTGCAGTCAGCGATTCAGCATAGGGATCCGTTCCGTGGCAACAGCCGATGCTCAGCATATTTCAGTAGTCGCTAGAGTTGTTCCAGGGGATTCAGTTGTGCTCGTCGTCTAAGCGTATTCGTGCTTTCTAATTAACTTTTGTAATCAATTTTTTAAACTTTAACTTTTAACTTTGAACTATTAATTTTTGAACTCTGAACTTTAATAAACGTTATAATTCTATATGTATGACCAATTAACAATGCCCTAGAGCAAGACCATATACTGCAACTATGCATTACATTAGCGCAACACAAAACTACTTTAAGCGATTACCCCATGGATTACCTACGGTAGGTTTCTTTCGTTACTTTTTACCGTTGAAAGTAAGCCGTTTCGAGACAAGTAAACAACATTAAAACTGCACATTTATATTAAAAATTGTGTTTGCTTTATTCATAGTAAAACAACAAAATTCAACAGCTTCATACTTTTACTCAAAACGAAAACCTTAATTCATCTCATTTATTTACTTACAACCAAAGTCTATTCAACGTGACCACTCGCTACAACTAAATTACCACCTTAATCTATTCCCTTTGGAAGCAAATGCGCAATTGGATAATACCAGAGTTGACTTCGCAATAATTGTACTGAATCTTATGCTGCAAGCCACATAAGCTTAATTACATGAAACGCGCACATAGTTTAAATAAAACCGAAGTGAAAAATTAACGTAATTTTGGAACTTAAAATTTTTACTGCTGTAACCTGCTGTTTTGATTATTATTTTATCAAATTTACTTTATTATTTTACTTTTTCTTCTTGGCAACACGACATAGTTACGATCGTTGAATCACGAGCAATTGTAGTGTCACATTGAGATGGTTTGGTAGCATGAGCTAGTCCGCTACTGCACTACATAGGATAATAATTGTAGTCACTACAATTTAGCATCAATGGACGACTTGGCCTTATATATTTATTATTATTGTGGGACTTTTTATCCACTATTGTCTTTTCTGTTTATTTAATAGTTTCACAGCCCTCGAATGCATCTTCGTCATCATTTGAATATTTTACCCTCGGCTTTATGAATTCACCGCAAGTTGATGTTCGCTTAGGGCCTCTACACTCACCAGCTTTTACAACGTCGTAAGAATCGTTCAGCTTTATCTTAATAACACGGTAAGGACCAAAATATTTTGGTTTCCACCAAACTGTGTGCGTTTTACAGCAAGCAATTCGTTAAGCGCATATTTATTAGCTTGTTTGCGTCTATGATTGCAAGTTTTTCTGTTTTCATCTTGTATTTTCAAAACTTGTTTTTTAGCTTGTTGTCTCAACTCATCTCTTTGCTCTTGATATTGTAGTCGTATTTCTTCTCCTATAAGGTTTTTAATATTGAAGTAGGTAGCCGATTGTTGTATGCCTATTAGCAGCTCAAATGGTGTTATGTCGATACTTCGGTTAAATGTAGAGTTAATAACTTGCTGTACTTTGCCTACAAACTTATAACACTTTGTCGGGTCACTCTTGCTCAGCTTTGTTAATACGCTAGAAATAACACCCATTAATCGCTCCACTTGGCCATTGACACGAGGTAGTGTTGATTATTTTCCTCTTCATAATAGTGTCGGAAATCGTCAATGCGGAACCACGGTCAGAGATAATCTGAACCGGATTACCAAACGTTGTCCTTTGCAATTTTAAACGGCTAATTGTTTCTTGTGCTGACGTGGTTGTCGTCGGATAACTACAACCACGCAAATTTCTGAGATCTTCATCTTGCTGCTGAGCACGACGTATAGAAGTTAGAAAGTCTGCATCTGTTATTACCACAATTGGATAGCGACTGAAGGCGTCTACATGCCTCATTTGGACACCACTTCGGTGTTCCACCTGGTAATCATTTTCTTGTAATATTCAACGTGCTACCCTAGTACAGAAATCTTTTTTTCTAACGTTTTAGTGAAGGTGTTACAGTATGTAACTACAGTAGTATCTCGATAGACCGGACACCCTTGTTGTTGGAGGCCGTCCGGATAACGGCGGTGCCCGGATTATAGATATTTTTTTAATAGTTATTTGCGCGAAAGAAATATGACACAATTAACATATATTTTTAATTTAGATTCAGTTTTTATTAAAATTTATGTAAACGTGGAAAGTTTTAATTGTTGTGCATTTGAAAAAACGTATCAATTTTGGTCTGTTTAGAGTTTTCCAGAAACATTTTCTCTGCAGTTTCCTTTAAGCGTTTTAAGGTTAAAATGTTCATAGCCAAAGCGTCAATTTGTTCTGCCCACTGAATCGCTTTGGAAAAAATACTTTTTGCTTCACAACTACTTATTTTATTTTCCACATCAACTATACTACAGTCAGAGTCAGAATCATTTTCCTCAATATTATCGTTTTCCAACACGGACTGCACAAATTCCCGATCAGAAAAATCGTATTCGAATTCATCTCTTCCACTGGCCCAATCATTTATGGTTTGAGTATCAACTTGTGCATCCATTATCGGCTGAAAGTTGAGCCAGAGGTATCAAATCTTCCTCCATCCACTCTTGTCGGTCACTACACAACAACTGATTCCAACTGCATACAATATTCTGCTGTGATATAAGTACCTAGCCACGCATTGTTTAAAAGTGTGACGCAATGTCGTAGCGTAAAGTTTTTTAATGCAGTTCCAATATCTGTATTATCAGTTAGAAGATATTTTAAAAGTTGTTTTCTGTATGACACTTTTACATTTTGAATTAAATTTTGATCTAAAGGCTGTACAATTGCAGTGCAATTGGGTGGAAGAAAGACAATTCGAAAATTTGGGTCTGTGTCAATATCTTCTGAGCTTGGGTGACATGGAGCATTATCGATTAGTAAAATAGCTTTTAATGGTCTACTATTATCTTGGAAAAATGTTTTTACATTCGGTATAAAATATTTCCTGTATCATTCTGTAAATAAGAACGTTGACATCCAACCTTTTTTACTTGCTTTATAATTACAGGCACATTGAAATTTTTAAATGATCGTGGATTAGTTGATTTGCCTGTTATCAAAAGGGGTAGCTTATGTGTGCCAGATGCATTACAACAAGGCGTAAAAGTTACGCGATACTTTGCAATTTTTCGATCAGATGCAGATTTTTCCTGCGAGTGCGCCAATGTGTTTGCAGGAATAACTTTCCAAAAGGCTGCAGATTCGTCTGCATTATAAACCTGCTTATGGTCTAGGTCCATTTCTTCGATAATAGATTTTAAACTCTGCCTAAACGGTTCCACTGCAGAAACATCGCTACTTACTTTTTCACCACAAATTTTTAATTTCCTTTTGCCATGCCGTGCCTCAAAATTTGAAATCCACCCCAATCTTGCCCCAAAATCATTTTTGCCAGTTATTTGATTGTAGAAATATTGTGCTTTGTGTTGGATCATTTCGGTTGATATAGGAATATTCTGGTTTCTCTGTTAAACAAACCAAGTCATTAAGGCCTTCTCCATATCAGGATGTTCTCCTAGTCTCATGGTCTGCCTTTTTTCTGAGAAATACCACTAAATTATTTAAACTGTAAACCAAAATTCGATAAACCAGGTTTCTGCAGACAGTTGGACGCATATTTTCTGATAGCATCACGTTTCTTTTTTATGTCAAATACAGTCGATTTTTTTACCCCAAATTGTTCTGCAACGCATCTAATTGATTTTCCTTTATCAAGGCGATCTAGTATTTCACATTTTTTCTGAATAGATAGGGTTTTATGCGCTCTTTTATTTATTTGTATTCCGCTCATTTTAATATGTACATACATACATACAAAAGATATTTAGTGTATGTCCACTCACTGTGCCACTTAACGAACAATGAATAAACACATAATTGAGCATCATACAGTAAGTATGTATGTAGTACATACATACGTACATTTTCCCGTTAAAGTACCGATATTCTTCGAACTGCTGCAGCAAAAACTCACAAAGTAAAGTAAAAAACATAATACCAAAGAGAATAGAGAAACAAAAGTCTGCATTTTTTGTATCGCCCGGATTAAAGAGTAAAAAATGTAAAACTGTCCGGATAATAGCAATGTCCGGATTATAGATATGTCCGGACAAAAGGGTGTCCGGTCTATCGAGATACTACTGTAGTTTGAAACTTAACTAAAGCATCGAATTTATATGGTGACGGCGAAATTGTTGGCTTTAATTAACATGGCCAAGAAATTCTAACCGCTCTTTAATAAAACGGCATTTTTTTTTAAATATAACATAAGTCCATAGTTTCTACATTGATTCAACGCAAGTTTTAAATTTTACAAAGCATCATGTTCATTTTCGGCTGGTAAATCGCCAAATACGGCAGTGCAATTTCACGTCGAGCAGGATGACGAAAAATTGCATTAACGTGCCTTTGAAAAACACCAGGAGAGTTCAACAAACTGAATGGCACTTTCCAGAATTGATGTTGACCCCCATGCGTAACAAACGAGGTATATTTACGGCTAGATGTAGACACAGGTACTTGGAAACCCCCATTTTTTAAGTCTATGGTACTAAATATTCTCGGCTTTCGTAGACGATCTAATTGGTCCTCAATTAAAGGCAACGGAAAACGATCATTGATGATAACTTTATTAATTTGCCTATAGTCTATACACAATCGACGGCCACCGTCTCCTTTTTTTACTAGCACCACAGGACTACTAAACTCAGACTCCGATTTTTCGATTACACCGTCGTTTAAGCACTGTTCTATTTGATTTTCAACTATAGATTTCTCTGTTAATGGAGGCGCGGTCTATATGAAATCGGCGTTTCATCCCGCAACACAGCTTTCATTTCAATTTTCGTTTATTTGCATTTCTCTGGTTTATAATTATACACCAAATCACACACTTCTTATTTTTCTACCGCACTAACACTCTCATCAATGCCAATTTCATCAGTGGCTAGGTCTACATTCATCAAAGGAAACACCACTTCGTTTTCATCGTTATTTCTCTTTATAAAAAGTTCACCACTACTGATATGTATATCAGCTTGAGAACAAAACTCTTCTCCAATTACTACGTCAACGTCCGTACACCTAGCTGCTACAACAAGAAAGTTTACGCGAAACATTTCATTACCTATGTTAATCTCAATATTTAGTTTCCCTATTGGTTTTATATTTTTTCGCAATTTGGTTCACCAAAACCTACCAAACAAATGTTTGTTTTTTCTAACATTGGTTTACCCAAGGAGTTATGGACACTATCTGTCATTATATTGAACTTACTACCTTTGTCAAATAGAGCAACATATTTTTGATTTTCAATAATCACACACTTGTTCGTAATATTGTTTGTTACACACAGGTATCTTGCATTGATTTTGTCGCTTTTCCCTTAAGTTTTTGGACAATTCTTAGAAATATGTCCAAACTGCTTACACTGGCAACATTTCGTACTTTCTCTTTGTCACTTTTGTGACCCTTCGCACCGCAATTGTAGCAAGTGAATTTGTCTTTTTCATTTCTCACTAATTTTTTTCATCTCTTTTTAGCTAACTACACTTCTGATTACTCTTTAGCATTGATTCGTAGATTTTATTTTTTTCTTTAAACTCTTTTAAATTGTGTGCACCATATAGAATAATTTTATTTATATTAATATCGCGAATACCCTCAATAACGTAATGAATCAAAGCATTTTCATCAATATTACCACGTAGTGCGAGCTCTTTCATACATAAAAAAAATACTCTTGCACACTCTCCTCTGTTTTCATATTTCTTTCGCTTAGTTGTTGGTGTATTTTTGCACTGTTTACAATAGTTTTAAAATCATCTGCCAACGCCGCTTTCAATTTTTGCCAAGACGTTATGCCCCGTTCGCTTTGTATAAATAATTTAGCCAACCCTCGTAATGACTTTTTTGCAAATACGAACTTCTGTAGTTCATCCCAACCCATAAAAATTGCTGTTTCTTCGAAATCGCCTAACCATACCTCGACCGACATATTTTCGCTTCCAACCAGTTGTGGAACAGACTCTTCGACGCTTCTAAAGTTACAGAAAATCGCGACATTTGTGTCGGTCCTGCAAACGATGTTTTGTTTTTGTAACTCCTCTTGCAGCAAATACAACGTTCTCTTCGGTGTTTTCTGCATTTCTCTTTCCAATTTGTTCATTCAATGTGGATATTCGAAATTCATATTACTCGCACCTGCTTCGTCAAAACTACACATTACGTCTTCACCGTCATTTTCGCCATTGTCGTCAACACCACCATCGCTTTCGTCGTTGCTGGCTGGTACCTAATCAATATCAGTATTTTAATAAATTGTTTGGCTGGAAGAAAATAAAATAACAATATTTTTTCGAATACATATTTTTCGGTTTTGTTTTTGTTTTGTTTTCTTTTTGATACACCTTATTAGACACATTCAAGCGTGCAATCAATTCGACTACAACTTTCATTAGCGGATGCTATAATTGAGTTTGAATATGATTTCAGAGATTTTGCATCACCCGAGCAAAATATTACAGTTTTGGGCATTCAAAAGGATGAAGTCAAGGCTTTAAGGGATGGAATGAGCGTGCCTATTTAGATTTCATAGCTACCGATTCCGCAAGCATGTCAAGCGGCAGCAAAGCAGAAGAAACAAGAAAGCCTATTTTGCTTACTCCTCTATGTTGGCAAAAGCAGAAAAAAGAAGAAGCCACAGGAATGGATCACAATATTCACGGCCATTTATGTTTCTAATAAGCAGCTTGCCCCTATGGAACAACTTTTCCATTTAAATATAAAAAGCCAGGGCGAAGCGAAGGAAATCGTTCGCAAGCGTCCGCTTGCAAATGAAAGATTTTCTACAACTAGAAAAAATTTTGCAGATTGCTACGAGAATAAAAGGATTGTCTCGAATAGTCAACTAAAGATTCCCTCCAACCTATCCCCGGTAGGATCTGAATCTGGAAGAGCAATTGAAAATTTTCAGGGCAAAATTAATGGTTGTATATCCGCACTCCTGATTCATGAAATTGATACTACGAATTGGGATGCGATGTCCAACGAAATTGCCTGAGACCGTTCTCTCAATGTCGGAACAATCGGTTCAAGATAAGACGGAAATACCAAGTGGGAGAATACATACAGATTTCTGAAAAGTCGGTTTCAGACTTTGGAAATCATCAGCAATATTAGAGGGACTAACATTTTACGGCTAATTTTCATGTGAAGTAGAAATAAAAGCGGGTTGTGCAATTGCAATTCGCTCGATCTGCGAACAAATTCTTAAATTGTCACCTTGCGATAGAAGCAATCATGCACGAAGGAATTAACTTTGTTTGCTCTGTTTGTCTTCCGGCCATGGTGTAGCAAAATGCAGTAGTGCGTTCAATTGTTCAGCGGCCACTGTAGGCATCATTGAACCCAGTTCATCAAAGTAGGTCGAAAAAAAGCAGTTGCCAACTCATGTGCAGTCGTGTTTTGCGAACAGCTCAGGTCGATATAAGCGATCTCTGCTCCACATTACGGCCAAAGTGCACATATGTTCCAGATCTGAATGCGTGTTCATAACAAAATACTTCAGCGCCATATCAAACTTCCAACTAAGAAGATGAATACTCAAGTATTCGGAATAAACAATACAATTTTGGCGAGAGAATCCAGGTGTGTTTTTTTTTATTCAGTAGTTCGAACGAAGGCCCGTTCCTAATCCTCCATGTGGTAAACAACCCCTAAACCCTTTGGGCATTGGTGTAAGTCTCAATGATTTGCTACTGCCTGGACCCATCTCTCAAAGCGATCTGACGATAATTATTCTCCGATGGTGATTATTCAAAGTCAGATTTGGCAGCGATATTGAAAAGATGTTTTGTCAGATCTTAGTTCAGTCTAAACAAAGGAAATGTTTAAAAATTTGTTTACGTAATTCAACAAGTGAAACAATTTGCCAATTTTCATTGAATTTGTCACTTTCGGGTTGAATTTTGCTGATTTTCCCGCAATAAGGACAATTCTCCTACTTGCTTACGATGCTCATGAATCACTTCCGGCGCTTCAGTAGTCCTGAAACGGCATGTGTACATCGATTACGTTCCAACGGGTAGAATCGGAGCCCACCTTTCAAATCTGGGATCAAGTTACCGAGGCATTGAGTTCATCGGGATTCTCACTGCGAAAGTGGCCAGCTAATAGTAAGGTCTTTTACATTTTCTGTTCCAATCTGAGAGAATTAAAATTTCAAGAAAATAGTGGCAATATTTTGTCTGTCATCGAGAAGGTGTTCGACCCATTAGGATGTCGTTACAAAGCTGTTGATGCCGAACATCTGGGAAGGAATCAATACCACTTGAGCGCTGATCAACGTTTCGCAAGGAGTACCCTGTAATAGATCACATCAAAATTCCACGATGGGTAAAATTTTCTTCAAAAGACAGGATAGACCTTCATGGGCTCTGGGACACCTCGGGAAATGCATATGCTGGTGTAGTTTGCATGCGCGTTGAAAGCAAAAACATCGTTGAAAATCATTTCTCTACATCGTTTGGAATAGTTCGGTGCTGTCCTTTTTCAGAACTGGGGAGTCTTCAATAACTAACTTGGATCTTCGACCTTGTGGGTTGACGCTCTGGCATGGCTTTCGAATGTCCCCTTGTTCTTCGTCAGCCTGTTTTGCGCATCGGGTGGCCAAAATTATCGAAAAGGTTGGACAGATTTAGGTAGCAACGGAGTGACGCTCCGAACCTTATATGAAATTCTTTGTGGTGGTTGAGCCTTCTTGACTTCAAGAAGCGAACTCTGTATAGCATACACAGGACTTGGGGTTTCAGCACGACCAAGAGGAAATACGCAACAAAAGTCAGGGGTGTCTGACATCCTCCAAAGATTATCCTCACTCCCGATGGTTTTGGGAGTAATATTCTAGGTATTGCGATTCCTCCAGAGAATGCATCCGATTCAGAAGAGCAAATTCACTGCAACGTCTGCGTCAGACGAAATCAAATCTACGACACAGCGTGTGTGAGCTCTGAGCCAAGAACAATATTTTCCCAATGAATTTTCGAATTTAAGGACTGGGCAGAAAGTAAGCTCCAATAGCGAAATCCTCTTACCAAACCCGTTTATAGATTCTAGTGATACTTAGAGTAAGAATATGTCCAAATGCGTCGAAGGAGCTAGTTATAGCGAACGTTCTCCGATTATTATTTCATTTAATTTCCATTATTCGTGGCCGGTAACTCAGTTTATTCACGAGGTCTTCTTACATGGAGAGAATCAAGTGATGTTGCGTCTGATTTGTACGCAACATTATATTAGATCCCTCAGATCAAACATCAAAGTGGACGATCTAGTTATCATTTGAGAGGACAACCTACCCCCTAATTAGGGGCGGCTTGGAAGAGACGTCCATTTAGATTCCGGCAAGGACAATTAAGTCCGATTTGTGGACGTCCGTACCGAAATGGGAATAGTGAGAAGGGAAATCGATCAAATCAATCTGAATCTGCTTCTACTCGGTATCGCTAATACATCGTAGAATTCCAGAATACGCCATGCTCGCCACCCAACCTCGTTAGCACTTTACACGACGTCAAAATTATTTCAAATTAGTATACCTTCCCATTACAGAATGACGCGTTTTACGTCAGCCAGATTATGTCTGAGCAGCGTGAGAGGTAAAAAGCAACAACAGTCAGCACGGCTTTCTTAAGTGGGAGAAGTGGTTGCCTTAAAGAGTACGAGTGCGAGTTGGCCGTGGAGATGGGGTGATCTCCGAAATAACTATAACTCCTACGATTGGGGGTTTTTCAATAACTTCCTAATAAATAAATGGCCTTGAGGTCATAAAAATTATTGTCGATGTAAATAAATATAATGGAAAATTAATATATGAGTCTTACTTTAATATATAATTTTAATTCAGTTTATATTCGCAATAAGAATACTATTGAAGAAAAAATAAAAGGAAAAGAAAAAATTAAATAATAAGTTCAAGGTAATAGGTTCAATATGTACCACGCTAACTAAGTAAAGGGGTTCAAACTCCGACCAAATCCTAAAACTGTAGTACTATTTCTTTTTTTAATTTTTTAATTTTGAGAACGAAAACTTAGAGTCGGCTTTCCAATAAGGCAACATTGCCTGGGCGCACATCCAAATAATTTTAAGGTCATTTTCTACTAACGTTTCTTGATTTACTTCACTGGGTCAGAATTTCTCAAACGGATCACCTGAATGCGGTGAAAAATGATTTTTGCTCGTTTCTTCATTTTTTCTGTAGGCATTAATGATGCAAACAAAAACCCAGTTGGATTTTCTAAAAAAAATTTTTTGTTTAAGATATATAAGATATATATAAATGTTTTTCGTCATTTTTTTTCAAAGATCAATTACGAACGATCTATCAGACCGATTTAGATGATTCGACCGCCATTTTAATCGTCATTTAATATAGATTACGTGTAATTTTTTCGGAATAAAAAAATTGAATCTGAGTCAATTGTTTATATATTTGTTTATAACAAATTGAAGAAAAAATGTCTTCTGCGCCATATTTCGACATAAAAAAACTATATACTACATTTCACGCTAAACAATATTCCGTTTTGAAAAAAATGGCCCGCAATCTGGGAAAAAGTTATTTAGCCTTGAACGTCATGATGCAGCGTTTGGAGCGCACCATAGCGTGTTATTCTTCTCTAGTAGCAACGAACAACGTGCAACGTTCGGCCGAAAATCCAGCTGGGGTTTTGTTTGCATCATTAATGCCTACAGAAAAAATGAAAAAACGAGCAAAAATAATTTTTCGCCGCATTCAGATGATCCGTTTGAGAAATTCTGACCCCACTATTAACGTTTACTTTTAGTAATATACGCCTTTTCATGCGTGTACAACTTAATTCACTTATTTTTATTTTTGGCCTTATTTTTTATAAATCGTCTGTATAAGGTATAGGGCTTGTGGCCATTTTTGTATTAGAAATAATATGAGAAAACAACAATTTTTCAAAGTGGTAGAAGTGATAGCTGCTATTTCGGAGATCACCACATCTCCTCATCAGACTTCTTTTCTTTCTAGACTTTACCTGGCTTTGAACCACGGTACTTATATTTTTACTTGTATTTTCTTACCAATTGTGTAAGAATAAGTTATTTTAACTCTATTATATAAGCGTATTGCTATTGTCTAATAATCGGAAGCGCACAATTGCTGAAAGATGCCCGCGATACTTCATTACTTTTGATGCCAGATCATTCAAAATTTAAATAGTAATTACTCTAAAACATAAAGGGAAGCGTAAGGAAATCGAACTTGGTTATTTCCGAACATTATTTTGTTAATAAATTGTAAAAAAAAAAACAGAAGTGAGTTTTGCGCAAAAGATTCTGTAGCCGGAGTTATTGATTTTTAAGGGCGACAGAAAGCCGCGACAAATTTCACAAATTTGTGTTCGGTATTTTTTTGTACTGCTTGGCAGCACCACATTTCAGTTCAATTGAACTACAAAGGAAATGTGAAGTAAAATCTGACCATTTTTGCAATTTTAATAAAGAATAACTTAAAAACTATAAGCCTCTGGAAGGTGAGACCTTCAGTTCCATAATCAGAATATCAGTTCTACCCACCCACATTCTTTTTTCAAAACATCCTTCCTTTTTGGACAATTTTGGCAAAAACTATACTGAATACGGCATAACGCCGAAACCGGTTTGTCTCCAAACCAAATTTGACAATGGATGACTGAAAATCGATCCAATATACATCTATACATCAACTTCTGACACTGTCGAAAAAACAGAAGATCAAAAAGTAACATACATATGCATATTGTTATTTACATTTTTACATACAGTGATAGATAGAATTTTGACAAGTTTAACAATATTTTTTTTCAAATTCATTATTAATAAAGTTTCAGAAAAATCCAGCTCATTACATAAAAACAACAAATAAATCAACATTTCAGAGTTTGTTAATAAAATAATCAGATATAATTATTAAATTTACACAACAACAATCAACTTTTTATTAAATTCTAGCATTTTACAAATTTATTTATGTGGACACAAATTTCTAGCACCGTAAGCAAACAATATATTAAAAATCAGCTCGATTTTTTAACCACTTCACAATTGCACTTTACCATACTAAAATTTAATGCCCAATGAAACGGCATACTTCGAATTCACCTCAAAAATCTTCTTCTGTTATTTTTCGTATTGAGAATTTTTTGATTTTTTCAGATTTTTGTGGAAATTTGAAATGCTGATTTATATGCTGTTTTTATGTTATAAACTAGATTTCTGTGAAATAGTATTAAAAATTAAATAAACAAACGAAATCTAAACAAAACCTATCAAAAAGTGGAGTTGCTGTAATTTCACAACCATTGCATTTGCATATTGAACGATATTTTTACATAAATATTTGAACATCTGGAAAATATTCAAAATCTTTAATAGACAGGCTTTTACCCTCGGCATCACTCGCACGGCAATTGGCTTAACGTTATGAATAGGAATGTAACAGAAAACGCCAAAAGAAATAATTCATTTTACCAAATATAACAACTTTCATTTTATTTTCAATTTTTGTTTTCTACAAGAACTCGAACCCTATTTTATAATTGTCGATTACGGCTGGTTGCTGAAACTTCTTTGTCATTGGCAACTGCGCGACTTACCACTCCAATTTATTGTTAGAAATGCTCAACGTCATTAAACGAAAGCATCATTTTGAATTCTCATTATCACCCTAATTTGGTATACATAATGCTGCACGTATTTGCTGATTATCCTAATGCGCTCTTTCAGTTGGTTATAGAAATTAAGACAGTATTTAGTAATAAACAAATTAGTGTATATTGGAACGATTTTTCGTCATTCCTTGTCAAGTTTCAGTGTTGTGCCATCTTCGTCCTGCCATTTTTCGTGCTGTTCAATTAACGTCTTCTGTTGCACATTTATGATGTTGTTATTAGCTGGTAGTAAAGGTTTATCTTACCGCAGCTTCACACTTACGAACCTGAACTACTGTATGAGCGCGTATGTAGTATTATACAAATTTGAGTTATTTAGCGGCCGTGTTGTGCTTAAGCAGATGTAAGTCAGCAATCTTAGCTTGTGGGATATTTTATGTTTGTTCTATTTTAACTATTAACGCTATAAATAATTTGAGCCAAGATATACATATTTCAAAATTGTAAAGATGTAAAGTTTTTATACCCAAGCCCACTGGTGCCCAGGTTGTTACAACTATTAGCGAAATTGATTAAGCCATGCCTGTCTATCCGTTCGCCCGTCCTTTATATACATATTATACTTTTGCTAACTGAGAATCAGCGTACAACCTTACCGCAATGCAGTTAAAGAAGAAGGGTATCGGAATCCTCTGGTGCCTTAGCTCTTCCGGCGTGGGGTGAGTACTTGCCATTCTTTAACCGTGCCCACATAAACTTTAATTAAGGATCCCTGACTGAAGCTAAGTTGGAAATTTACTGCGCGAAAAAAAAGAATCATAATGAAGCGAATCAATGCAAATTAAAAAAAAAACTACTATTTAGCGAAAACACTATCGTAAGCTCTCATGCCGTCAAAGGCTCATTGGTGGCGATGCCTAAGTTGGAAGGCCGTCTTTGCCCTACCATGCCATGATATTATGCCTTCAATTGTTGCAAAGATCCCTTATAACAATCTCCTCCTACCGTTCTAAATCACATCATTGTTCAGGAACACCAACCACTTTATAAATTCATTATTACCGTATAAATTAACAATTTATATAAATAATTCAAATCACCTATAACTAACATACTCATGTCATTTTCATAAAATGATCGCAAACGTAAAGTGCGTTTACTAAGCTTGGGTTTTGTATTGTTAAATATACGGTTTCGTACTTCTAAATAGTTTTGTAGTCAATCGTAATATGGTCACAAGCGAAGTGACATAGATCTCTTAGTGCTTTCTTTCCGCATTAAACTTCTACAGTGTGGCTGAGTACTCTGGTTTGGTTTATGCTGTCGGGCCCATCCGGTTGGTGTTGTATGCACCCATTTGGCGGTTTTCCGACAGTCTTCTCCGGCAGGTTTGGCACTGTGGCTTATAAATATTAGGAGCGCAACAACCATAACAAAAAATAAGACGTTCTGCTATGCAATTCCCTAATTATGACCTAGCTCATCGAAGTTCCAGCATTTCATTTTAGAATGAGAGGTGCGAAGTGCTGTTACTTCTATGTCCATCTCTAAATCTCTGGCTAGATCTGAACTAGCTTCATCAAGGGTATATATTTGTCTTCGATTGATGATTATTTCAATGCACTTAACTTTATAATAACAATTATTTTATATACGTGATGTGAGCTAATTTCACATTTCCATAAAGTAATAAGGTTTAAATAAATAGTAAATAAGTGGCCACTGTGCCGATCTCTGCGTACTAGCGCTTGAGCTTTTCACTGATCGAAAGAGTTTAAGCAAATCAATGGGGTTGATGTTTTGCAGTTTTCTTTTTTGTATTTCTGTAAGTTATGCTAAACCAATTATGACGAGAATTCTTATGATCTCTTTCATTTATGCATCTGTCGATATATGCTTCTGTTCTTTTTTTCCGTTTCGCGATATGGTCTTAGTTAGGAACGATAACCTCAAGTTAAAATTTTTCACTTTACAGGAAATAAAACTAGATAAACTAATTATTTATATTTTTTTCTCTTGTTAGGTTTTTTTTTTAAATTACTAATGACAAATTTTAAATATTACACAACAACAACACTAATTCACTACCACCACTGGAATGCAATGTATGGATACAAGTCGAAGCGGCTTGGCCAGGCTATATTCTGGCTTCAAGGCAGCTATGATTTCCTTGCTCAAATCGCTGGCTTTTCCTAAATGGTGATCACTCGCACTAAGCGGGGAAGAGGTTATACGGGCTTAAGCGGGACTGTGAAATGCTGTCAAGACCTTTGTACTTTACCGGCGCTCCCGCTGGTACTTGTGCAAAAGCTACGCTCGTCAAAAATTTGACACATAGGATTGGGTTGCAGAAAAGAATAGAGGTGTCACCGTTCACTTATAGAAGAAAAAATTATATCTTCAAACCTATGTTACCACACTCTACCAAATTCGGTACATATGTTGTATTTCAAGTCGTTAAGCTAAATTTTGAAATTTGTAAAATTCGGACAGAAACCACGACCACCTCTCATACATATAACGTAATTTACCAACATAAAAAACCTTTATTTAAGTCAGTATTAAAGACAATTCTTTCAAACTTAGTATGAAGGATGGGGCTGCTCTAACATATCCACCAATTTTGAAAATGGGCGTGCTACCCCTGCTTTATAAGAAAAAGCTGTGTCTCCGAAACTAACGAAAATTTCGAAGATTATAAAATTCGGACAAAAGTTGCGCCCATTCCTCATACAAAGGTATTCAAACAAACGCTATAGTTTATTTTTTTTTTTTATTTACTAAATATTGACCCAGAGTTAAAACTTAGGGTTAACATGTGCATTTAGCTTTGTCATCTTTGGCCTTAAGCTTGACTTACGTTAATTTTACGTTATGTGTATGTAACTATTAAAAAGACGGAATGAAACAATTTTGGTAATAGGCGTGGCACCGCTCACTTTTTTGCAAACAAATGTAACTCGAAAGTAATTCCATTCAAGTCAGTAATAAAATTAAAAAAATCGTACAAAAACTATGCTTACGGCTCATATAATGGTATTTTACCAAAAATCAAAAAAGCTGATATATAATTAATTATCAAAAACAAAGATCGCCCCCTTTAGAGAAAAAAAGTGCATATGTCTCAAAAAACTACATTATCCAGCCTTCCAAAATTTAGTATACGTCTTGCATTTCAAAGCACAATCACAATTTTGAAATTTATATGTATAAGTAGTACTAAAACCACGCTCACCTCTCATATAACGGTAATTTACTACCAATCCAAATATTCAGTATTTTACTAAATTATATCGCGTATTCTTTGAAATTTGGTAAATCGGTGTGGTACGTTAAAATCATACTAATTCCTTTTTTTTTATTTACATCAATAAACCGCCTTTAAGGATTCAGAAAGATAAATAAAGACACATGTTTTTTGATATTAGGCAATGGTTTTGGTATTACAATATTATTTATACCTTGATCTAAAGGAAATATATACTTATAAATATATACCGAATATTATATACATATATACGCCAAATAGTTGAGAAGATATGGTGAATAGTAGTATGGTCTTAAATGGGACCCCCATATGCATACATATACATATACATACATACAGGATCTATGTACATATATACCAACTTCTATCAGGGCTTTATAGTTGATGTTGGATGAAACAAATTTTATTATACGATTTCGAAAATCAATAGAATGTATTAATCATTTCATATATGTATATAGACTTTTGGCCAGAAATATTTATTCAGATTATATCGGAATATACGAATGTAGGGATAGCAGGACTTGACAGTTAATAAGAAGACAGAAATATCTTATTAAAACATTTATTTATCGATCTGATTAATTAAAAAATCAAGTAGTAATTAAAAAATCAAATTGAAGTCTGTTGACTATCATGATTAAGTTTTTGAACATGCAGTTTAAACTCCTCCAATCTTCAATTATTTGGAATTTAGAAGAGAGCTTTTCGAGCTTTGGCGGCAGCGAATGAGTCGATAATAGTCTGGAAATCCAACCTCTTGGCTAATTCTGCCTCTAGGCACAGTGTTGATAGCCCTGCGACGAGCATGATCGATGAAAATTTTTGATGCTTTCTAAAGCACTAAACGGTCGTTCACCACTTGACACAGAAACGGGTAAAGTGCAAAATATTCTCAAAGCGATGCAGATATTTGGGAAAAGTCTCGGTGGTGGGGAGGTGGGGAGAAACTTTCCTTAACGCTAAGAAAATGCGGTGAAAAGTGTAGTGGGCTCGGTTGGCGGCTGTTATGCCGACTCTTATTACATTACTTTGCCAGTTATTGCCTACGTAAGTAACTGTTTTTTTGTACATGCACGCAAGAACGCGCTTTATCGGTAAAATCGCAATTTTCAAATAAATGTTTGATTTAATCGACTATCCAAAGCTTTCTAATTTAACGATTCACTACATTTCTTGAAAAATACGGGCCCCTTCGAGATCTTCGGGCCCGGGGGGAATGAACTTGAGATATCAACACACACCCATCGCGCTACGAAATGCAATACATAGTTACTAGCTTAATTTTCATGAACGTTTTTAGACGAAAGTTTCAGAATAGAGGTACAAATAGTGAAGTGGAAGATTTTAACCTAAATTGGATGAAGAATCTGGAAGAGAAAATTTAGATCTTTCGGAGCAACTTGCGCGGAAAGCGTTGATATTTCAAAACTGCTGTGTATGTCAAGAAAAATGAACCAAAGCGATGGTGATGTATTCGGGATATTTAAAAAAGCATTCCAAGGATTTGATTTGCGATAAAAGTTATAAAGAGTGCAAATCCAAGTTGCAGGGTATTTGAAATATGCCGTATGCAGTTTCCATGGTAAAAGTACCTATTTAATAATCACGTTCATTTACCTGAAGTTCAAAAATGGATTGTATCCGCGATTATCAAACTAAAACAGATGATATTTGCTCGGACTGGACTTCGATGATTGCGATGATCCTGTAAGTTATTTATTTATAATTTAATAAACGAGTTATTTTTTAATTATTTATTAATTAATAAACGATTATTACAAATTAATAAACGAGTTATTACACGATTTTAAGGGAACTTCTGTTCCCGGGGAGTGGGACTTTACGACCGACGTTTTATTGGAAGAAACTTAAAAAGCTTCCCAGGCAAATAGGGAATTGTGTTTGCAGTTTGCACTTCGAAAAGAAGGGTAGATATGGCGTCAGCACTTTTTAACAATTCCAGCGAATCGCTTATTTGCAGCGATCAACTTAGTTGCGAGTGCAGGAAGTTCGCCGGAAATATTTTTGTCGTTAACTCTTCTCCCTTTAAAGGATTCAGTGTCCTCACTGGATTGCTCTAAGGACTTTGGTTCTTGTATGCTACTTGAAATATTTGGACACTTTTCTATCCTATTGACTGTTGAAACGGTGAATGACCTCACGCGTCTTTTACAAATCGTTCGTAGGACAGTTAAAATAAAAAATAGTAGCAAGATTCCAGATGCGCTGGAAATACTCAGTTCGTATTTAGTTTCTAGCAATTTTATTTCTTTTAAATTAACCTCATGCATCTCTTTCAACATTTTTAATGAGAGGATTTCCCCGAAATTGTTGATATTTTTCCTGGCTGGAGAATGGCAGGAAGGAGGTTAGCATTAGAGGTTTGGGCACCTGCATAGATTCTTTGATTGACTTTAATAGTGGAATTATGGAATTTTATAAGAAACGTGCCCTCTAATTTGACTGATTTTTCATCTATACCGATGGTTCTATTGAAGGAATTCAATAAAACGATGCCTGGATTAATTTCTTCTACTTGGGGTATATGATGAGGAGTTTTCATCGTACAGACAGAAGGTTCCCGTTAAGGAAATTCGGTAAGCAATTAATTCCTGTAATATTTTTTAGGTTTCCTTCATTACAAATTGATACTTCGTTTAAAGTTTAACATTCTTTATTTACTTAAAAAATTGAATTCTTACAAACTTTAAGTTTTTCATCGGAATTTTAATTATCTCATTTTGCTTGTTTACAGCTTTACAATCAATCTTAGAGAATTTTCTTCCTTTGTCCTTGGAAAACCCATGATATACATCAGTGAAAACTCGTTACATGCTATTTTTATTTCGCCATATTCAGTGACTTCAAATTGGTATAAATCATATTTTGTTTTTAAAAAAATCCCTTCGTTATTTTCATTTCTACATCTGATAAGATGCATAAATTAATTATTCCGGCCTTGGCCCATTGAACTGCATAATCTACATTTATTATTTCTTCCTTTATTATTTTAATTTTTTCTTCTAAAATTTTTGAAACGGCTTTCTTATTTCTTTATTCGTTTAATTGCGCTTGTTATAAAATTCGTTTTATTAACTAAATCATTAATCCTATATTGCTGATTATTATTTTTCAAAACACCCATTTCCAACCGTGCCGAGCTCTTTATTGCCCTTTTGTTTCGTATTTGTTTCAAGTTGTTAAGGATGTTTTTCTATTTCGTTACGCAGGTAAAGGTAATTTTCGTCCTGCTGTGTCAACTCCTCTGTCAAGTATTTCTTTATATCCATAAGTAATGGTTTGTATTGTTCCAAATTAATCACATGGATGATCTTCTAGGTCGATTCCTGCAGTCGTGCAATTCCCGTTTCTATTGTCAGTATTTTCGCATTTGTATAGTCCAATACTTGCGCATCTCCACAACGGAGGATGACGAAGCAGGATGATGAAAAATTATTCAGGTTTAATATGGCTTTTAAGGATTACTTTTCCAAAATTGGTTAATACGGTATTTCCTTGATCTAATTTAACTATTTGTTCTTGTTAGTGTGGTGAAAGTTTATTTCCTAACCTGTTGTTGACACTTGCGAAAATTATTTGCCCTTGATCAAATGTTTTAAATTGGCTTCGGTTCCTGTTATGAAATTTTAAGTCTCTTTCCTGTTTGTCCGGCCTTGCTCAAGTTGTGTCGGGTCTGTCGTCACTTTTCTGGTTTCCTTTTTGTTGTGGAATGAATGGAATAGTTGTATTTGAAAACGGATATGTTTAAAGAGTCGTCTAATGAGCCATGAGCATGTCTCTTATTGCTCTTTGATATCCTGAGTTGCTCTCGAATTTGCGTTTTGTGCGATAGCATATTTAGAGAACCTACCTATTGCAGTTGAAATTCCTTTTTTATTTGTATGATAAATGTCTTTGTGGTCAATGTGACCAGGATATTTCGGATTTGGTGTTGCCTGTTATGTCAGGGTGCCTCTCGTATTTGTTCAATTTGCATATTTTGCATTCGTGGGAAGTAAAAATATTCTAATAAATGGATTTTATTTTCCTTTGCGTTTCTATGAACGCGGTTATGTTCTTCAAGGATTTCGTTTTCTTTGTTACATCGGTAACTATTTTGCGGGAGTAGTTTATTTTAAATTGTGAATAAAAAAGGGGATATAGTTCATGAATTTTTCCGAGGATATTGTCCTCTGTTTTAATGGCATTAGTTACTGAAGGATTTAGGAATTTTTTTAGGATGCTCCCCAGTTTGTCATTGTCGTACTCGTCTTCTATTATCGTGTGGCGGTTATATGTGGGACAAATGATTTTGAAATTGTAAGAAGAGCGTTATCCCTTTTCAAGAATTATTTTGTTTTTGAAAACGTTTATCGGGGCGTCTGTAAAGGGTATCAAATTTTGAAAAGAACTCTTGTCGTTGTGCTGTGTGGCAGTCATGGAGTTAACCTGAATATCCTGTGCTGGTCTTGAAAGAGCGTCTGCAACTACCTCAGAACTTCCTGATTGGTATTTCATTTCGTAATTATATTTCTCGAAAATTGCTTTCCATCTTTTGAGTTTACTATTGGTATTTTTGTTAGTGAGTGCATATGTTAACGGCTGGTGGTCAGTGTAGATTTTTATAGAAGCGGATCCGTAAAGATAGTTCCTCAATGATTTGAGAGCCCATATTATAGCGAGCAACTCCTTTTCATTGGTAGCGTAATGTTCTTCCGCTTTATTCAAGGTTCTTGATATAAATATTATTGGGTTTTTATCTTATCCTAAAACAGCGCCTAAGACGTAGTTGGACTATTCGGTAGTGAGATTGAAATCTTTTTTGCAGTGTTAAGTGTTGTCATAATTTTCGCAGACTGGTTTTTGGGCATTCGCCCCTCTTGCCCTCTCAAAAGAGCGGTGAGCGGTTTTAAAAGTTTCGCATAGACCTTGATGAAATGTCTATGAAAGACTGTCATTCCCGGTAATGATCTCAAGTCCTTTAAAGTTTTTGGATAAGGAAAATTTTTTATCTTAAGAAATTCCCACTTATCAATTCGCTTTTTCTAGCGTTTTGAAAACTTTTTCTATGTTTTGGAAATGTTTTTCCTCGTCTTCTCCAAAAATTATAATGTCGTCTATGTAAACATAACATTTTCCGATTTGATCTCTTAGAACGTTATCTAAGGTTCTTTGAAAAATAGCCGGGGCGTTTTTTAGCCCAAACGGTAGTCGAGTAAACTCGTATTTTCCATTGTTTATGGAAAATGCGGTTTTGGGAATTTCATTTTCGTTGAGTGGGATTTGATGGAATCCGCTTTTAAGGTCTACGACCGTGAAGAATTTTTGGTTTTTGATCTGTGCTAGGACTTCATTTATTTCCGGAATCGGATATCTATTAGGGATAGTCACTACATTGAGTGCTCTATAGTCTATGAACATACGATATTTTTTCTTATTCGAAGCATCAAGTTTTTTTGGTACAATCCATACGGGTGAGTTGTATGGTGATTCTGATTGCCTGACAATACCTTGATTTAGTAGCTCCCTCACTTGTGTTTCTACTTCATCTTTTATTGCTATGGGGTATGGATAATATATTGAGTAAATAGGGGTAACAGTTGATGTCCTTATGTCCGATTTTATTGTAGTAGTGTGTGTGAGCTTTTCGTCGGGTTCCATGAATAAATATGGGAACTTTTCACGTAGTGTGCGAAGTTTTTCTTCTTGTGAGTGACTGGTAAGTGACTAGTTCGAATTTCAAGTGTGTTGACAGATTGAGAAATTTGCTGTTGAATTTTGACTTTAATAGAGTTTTTAATTAACATATAATCGCTTGCGGCGCGAGTAACTGCTTCTAATGATTTTATGGGTATGCCATGAAAAGATTTGAACTGTGTCAAAAGAAAGAATTTCAGATCTATTTTGGTTCCGAAAAGGTTGAGTTTTGTATGATGTGTTACTGGAATCTTGCCTCCAACTGAGTTTGCATAAAAGTTGGTCTCGTTAGGAATAGGGGTTTTTTTTTGCTAAGGAGGGTTGAATGTAATTTTTATTCCAACCTGTGCCTACTAGAAATTTTAAAATTTTGCCCTCTCCTGTCTTACATTGAAAGTAAGATAGGGAGGATTGCGTTAGCCTAAAAAATGAATATCAGAAATGGCTACTTCGTTATGTTCTTCTCCCTCTGTAATAGATTATTCTTGCACATACTCTTCCAGAGTTTGTTATTCTTCATCCTGACTGTTCATTTCGGAATAATATTGATGTTCCTCGTCAACGTCTGTGCTGCCAATTGTAATTATAATTTTTATTTTCGGTGCAGGGTGGTCAAATTTGCTTGAAATCGGTACCTGTCTTCTAATTAGTAGTCTCATGTCTTGCGGTCTATTTGTGTAGTTATTTGCCCTAGTGTGTAAGGATCCGTCAACGTCGATTGACGTTGGTGGCTTTGGCTGAGGAGGTCTTGATGGTGAATCTGAATATTGTTGTTGGGTTGGGAAATTGTTATGGGTTGGAAAATTGTTGTATGGTCTAAAATTATATTATCTTTGTGCAGTCAAAGGGAATTGGTGGTTTCCAGCTCTATGATTTGTTTGGAATTGAGGTCTTTTGTAGTCTGTGGAAAGTAGGCCAAATGTGGGTGAAATTGATTTTGAACATTATTTATATTTTTTCTAGGTGGAAGCGGAGGTGCATTTCTATTGGCCTGTTGACTACGATAATTCAGGAGCTTTGTCGCGGTATGTCTTCGTAAGGAGTTGTAGGGCTTCCTGGCCTACGTTCATGCATCCTATTTTGTTAAGTATTAATGTTAAATGTGTGTGAGCATCTTGGTAAAATTGTTCAATTGTTCTGCAACCTTGAACAAGGACAGACATTTGATATTCCAATGTTCCTAAATTCCGCCTGTCTGCGTAATATGTCGTATGACAAATTGAAATCGCTTCCCAGTTTAGGAGGGTGTTATAGGATTCTAATACAATATCTGCATTTTCTACAATTTTGTTTCTGACAACATTTAGTATTCCAAAATATGTATTTCGAAATTTCTTTCTTCGGATCGTATAATGTCATAATTCAGTCTACACTCTTTTTACAGGACGCGAATTCTTGGGGATCTTCCGAAAATTCTCCTAAACATCGCACCACGTCTGGTACCTTATCTAAATCTCCTAGGTTCGCTCTGTGAGCGTGTTTTATTTCCTGCTCTTCAAAAACATTTGCTCAAGGATTCACTAATCCTGGTACTACAGCTTGGCACTCTGCCATACATAGCCTACGGCCTGCTTGGCTTATTGCCAATACCATTTCTGCGCTGACCACTTGTTGGTTGGCATTGGCTGGTTGGTTGGTAACCAGTGGTCTGATCAAATTGTTTGGATTCATGTTTCAAGGGTATTGAATTTTTATGTGATATGCGAAAATTGATGCTGCGAAAATCATACGTTAATTAATATGTTGGAACAAAACTTAATGATTATTCTTAATTTTTTCGCGTAAAATACAACTTTTTCTGTTTTCGATTTGTATGAATTTTTATTACACTTAGAAAATATTTTTTCTAAAATCTATACAAAAATTTATGTTTTGATCCTGCAAGGACAAAATTGGCTAAAAACGACTTTTTCTTCACTTAAAACTTCATTTTAAATTTATAT
The DNA here is from genome assembly GCA_951828415.1 of Anomoia purmunda. NCBI lineage: Eukaryota > Metazoa > Arthropoda > Insecta > Diptera > Tephritidae > Anomoia > Anomoia purmunda. The sequence continues at coordinate 49,457,067 of OX639994.1, forward strand.
TGATTCAAAAACTTTCTCAAGATTTATGTAATTTAATTTTCAGAAAAAAGAAATAAATGTTTTCTCACTTAAATTTGTTCTAATTCATATTTTTTTGTTTTTTTCACTTATTTTTTGGCACATATTAAAAATTTCACTTAAAATAAACTTAAGATACTACTCTGATTTCTCTTATCATGTTGCGGGAACTGCTGCTGTTGTTGTAAATGATTCTGAATTTCGCTGATGTTTTCCCAGTTTTGGGCACCGTTGTTGTTTGTAGTTTTTAATATTTTAATTTGAATTTTAAATTTTTTATTGTCTTTTGATGAATGACTTTGCTGTTGTGGTTGTCGGCAGCGTTATTGTAATTTTTCTTAATATTTAAATTTGAATTTTAAATTTGTTATTGTCTTTTGGTGAAAGTCTTTGCCGTTGTGGTTGTCGGCAGCGTTGTTGTAACTGTTTTTTTTGTATATTTTTCAATTTTAACTGTAAATTTTTAATTTAGTAACGGTGCCGGCACCGCCGCTTCTTCCTTTTTTGCTTCTTAAAGTTACTCAAGGAGCCTTAGGTACGCAATCGAGTGAAACAAATATTTTTTATTGTCGAATGAACGTAAACTTTTCCCGAACTAAAGACAATTATTTTCCGTTGGGCGCCAGTTATTTGTTTATAAATTAATAAACGAGTTATTACACGATTTTAATTATTTATAATTAATAAACGATTATTACAGATTAATAAACGAGTTATTACACGATTTTAAGTTAACTTCTGTTCCCGGTGAGTGGTACTTTACGACTGACGTTTTATTGAAAGAAACTCAAAATCTTCCCAGGCAACTAAGGAATTGTGTTTAAAGTTTGCACTTCGAAAAGAAGTGCGGACATGTCGTCAGCACTTTTTAACAATTCCAGCGAATCGTTTATTTGCAGCGATCAACTTAGGAAGTTAGCAGCGAAATATGTTTATTACATATGTATGTTTATTTCGCTGGAAATATTTTTGTCGTAAACTTGCATAAGTACGTGACATGGTTTGATCAAAAGCAATGTCAAGCGAGCATCTAACGATTAGAAGATAAGAAATTAAACAAGTCAATTTTGGAATTTATATTCTGCTTGTACAATAATTAGTACAAAACAGGCAGGTTCAATGAATTATAAGGTAAAATGTGTCGGAACACTTAATTTTCTCGTTAGTAATTTTATGTGGGAATATATTTTTTTACATTTTTATTTTATTTACAGGTTTTCTGCTCTTTTTAGTTTATTGTTTTTTTTAGAATACTTTTTAAGATGTTTCTTCTATTTTTGTGTCAACATAACTTTAGAAATTATACTCAACCTTAATTTTATCCAACCTTAATTTTATTATCATGGACGTGAGCCTGGTTTTTTAAAGCTATGACAAACGATACATAAAATTGTGTTTTTAAAAGCAGGTGAATACGAAATTACTTTTTATAAAAGTTAATGAAAGTCGTTAGAGAATTTGCTATTAATTGGGGGCAAATTCTTAAATCGTGTTCAATTATGTCCATATTAAGTTTTCCATTTAATGTTTTTTTAGAATTCGATGTTAATACATACTCAATTTCTGAATTTTTTCTTCCTATCTTATTTCAGATTACTTACATTACATTACATTATATTGTATAAATATCAATAAAACATACTCAAAACTAAGAAATAAGCAATTAAATTTTGAAATTCACTTCAGATTTGTTGAATCCGCGTTTTTCTTAACCCTGCTGTTAGGTTAAGACCATTTGGTCCAATTTTTTTTTTGTTTTCTTTGTAACTTTGGAACGGTGATATATACTGTCTAAATTTTTCAGCTCAGGTGGTCTTTTTATAAAACAATATTATGTGCGAAAATTTAATTCTCTGACTTAAAACTGGACTAAGATAAATTGAAAATTACGAATCTTAGGTTAAGGGACCATTTGGTCCATAGTATATTTTCTTTGATTTTCTTTACATTAATTTTCCAAAAACAAGTATTTATTAGTTTGTTCGATATTTTTTGGCACTATATGATGAGCAAAAAAATGTTTTTCGGTTGGTTTTGCAAATAAACGCACTGCAAATGGAGCATTTTACATCAGACTTAGACTTGCAGCAACTACAAATTCCTCGCTTTCGAGCTCCTGAACTAGAAGCATTTTTAGAGCAATCCACTGGTGCTGGGTTTTACCAGAGTTGAGTAAATAATAAAATAATAATATTTAGCAAGTATTGAACCAAACTAAATATAAAGACTAACAGCCTTATTCTGTGTATTTGACTAATAATCAAAAAATTGACAATTAGTAAAGATTTTTATCAATTTGACAAATTTTTCTATTCTGCGCATGACTCGACAACTCTAAAAAGTTTTAAAAACTGTGCTTCTCCCCACACTATGGTGAGATAAACAATGTAAACAGAAATCAGCTGTCTACACAATTAAAACGCAAAATGGAATCTGCAAGCACGTAAGTATTTTATATTTTATTGTTATTTTTGTGAAAAAATGTGTAATTAATAGTATTTTTCACAGAAATACAAAACAAGAGCGCGCTACTCATGAGCAACTGGAGCACTACGTTGCCTTTTATAAGAGTAATCCGGAACTGGGCATTGGGAAAAATAGCCCCAGGTCTCCGCAGCAGATACAAAATCTTTGGAAGCAGTTGGCGGACGAATTAAATGCGTTGCGAGGACCCACACGGACCCCGGAAAAGTGGAAGGAGGTATGTATTTTTGTATGTTTGCATATGATATGTTTTGAGTGAAAAAATATGTACTTACACATACATATGTGTGTATATCGACATATGCATATGAATGCACATATGTATGTTAATACGCATGTATGTTTTGTCATAAATTTATTAACATCAAAATTTCATACATGTAGACCCTTGGAGTATGGAAGAGTCAGCTGCGGACACGTGCACGTCGCGCAAGGATGCACAACCGACTCACTGGTGGTGGTCCTTACATAAAACCAATGGGCGAATTTGAAGAGCGTGCTCTGGCTACCTTTGGATTGCTTGCAATCGATGGAGTAGGAGTTGGATGTAGTGGGCTTGCACCACTTCGAGAGACAGCAGTTGACTCCCGAACACCACCTAGTCCTACGCAATCAGTAGCTGCCACTCAGCCTGCAAGCCCAGAGCCGCCATTGGAAGGTCTGATAGTGAGTTCGCCGACGCCAACGTCTGCGGTGATGCCAATGGACTCAGAAATCGAGGTATGTAACATTATTTCCGTAGCGATTTTCGCTTTGCCATTCACTTCGATAGTGTCATAATCTTATTCATACGTGCATATACGATAGTAGTAATATGAAAATATTTTAATTTTTTGTGAAAAAGTATTAGTGTTCCTATACTAGTTTTTTAGTTTGATTGTGACACTATTGATGCAAATAAGCGGAATGTTGTTTTTTAACTGACAGTGACTATATTTGCGTTTTTAGAATGGTACTGTTTTGGAAGGCGCACCAGCACGTACTTATGTCTCGCGGTGATAGAAACCGGCTAATTAATACCCTCATTGAAAACATGAGTAAAAGAAATATATATGAGGAGCAGCGACAACGCAGAGAGGAAGAGCAGCGTGTAGAGCATCGGGAAACGATGCAGGCTATTCAAGCCTTAACCAGTGTTGTCGCTGAACTGGTTAAGGTTTTGAAACCTCCGTAATTTAATTTAAAAAAAGTTAATAACTTTTAAAACCAATTTTTTATACATTTCGAATTTCTTTTGAGTTTGTATTAAGTTTTATATAAGTTTGAATTTTTCTAAGACTGAAATGCAATTTAATTTTTAAAAAAATATGTATGCATATATTTAAAAAAATCCATGTATATAGTTAAGACTGATTTGAATTGAAATGTGAATACCCACACATACATGTGTACCTGAAATGCAATTTAATTTAAAAAAAAAATATGTATGTATATATTTAAAAAAATCCATGTATATAGTTAAGACTGATTTGAATTGAAATGTGAATACCCACACATACATGTGTACCTGAAATGCAATTTAATTTTTAAAAAAATATGTATGTATATATTTAAAAAAATCCATGTATATTGTTAAGTAAGACTGATTTGAATTGAAATATAAATACAAATACATACATAAGTACATAAATGCTGAAGGACACTTTTGTCCATGTATATAGTTAAGTAAGTTAAGTAGCAAGTGAATTAAAAAAAACATATGTACCTGAATTGCAACTGAATTAAAAAAAAACATGTGTACTTGAAAAAAACATTTATTTTGTGTTTAATTAATTATGTACATATGTACGTGAGGAGCCATATGGAGCGTGGGGAAGAGAAAGGGAGGAAAATGAAGAGGATGATGAAAATATAGTAGAAATCGTAAAGAAGGATTTGGAGGGGGAAGAGAGAGTGAAATAGAAGAAAATGATAATGGAAATGCAAACGTATTTATTTTTATATACGAAAATAATGAGAGATGCATAAAATCATAGCGTTGAGATGTATTTCGACCTTATTCTCTCTCCTTCGCGAGTGTTTTGGGAAGAGTCGTTTGAATCTGTTGAGAAATCATGGTCTTCCTCAAAAAAATCTTCCTCCTCTGGTGCAATGCCAGCTTTTATCATTATATTGTGTAATATAACGCAGCTTGTGATAATAAGTGCAGCTGTTTCATGGGAATAGTGAAGCACTCGGTGTTTAAGCAAACACCTAAAACGCGATTTTACAACACCAAAGGCTCTTTCTACAGAATTCCTAGCAGATGCATGTATTTTATTGTATTTTATTTCTTTGGTGGTATTTGGATTTGCAACTGGTGTAAGAAGCCACGGTTCCAAAGGATATCCTTGATCTCCAATGAGCCAAGATTCTCTTTGGTGAGGAAGAGATCTGTTATTGTACTCCCGTACCAAATACTCCCGTAGGTCAGACGTGGCCCATATTCCTGAATCATTAGTAGCTCCTGGAAAATTGGCATTTAGAAAAGTGAAGCACAGGCGGTGATCGCATACCTTCAAAATCGTGTGAAATATTACATAAAGACATACATATTAGCAATGCAATTTTTATTTACCGCTTCAACGTTAATGCTGTAGTACCCTTTCCTATTTAGATATTGACTGAGCGGACGCTCCACATTGTTTGAAGGCGGAGCAACAATGGCAATGTGGGTGCAATCAATTGCCCCTATAGTACTTTTAATACCGAATTTCCGGAAAAAGCTATATTAAAAATGATTTTAGTTGAGAATATTTTTAAATTTTCATAGCATATATATGTACCCTGTTTTCACAATGTTTTCTTCTACAACTGTGCGTGGGAATTCAATTTCTCCGACCTTAACCTTCACAATTAGTTTTGCTACAGCTCGTAAACTTCGTGAAAAAGACGGCTGGCTTATTGGCAAGTTATAGTTGTTGCCCACACACTTTTGGTAGGACCCGTTTGCAAAAAAATTCAGCACCGCTAAAATCCGGATAGTTAGTGGCAAAGACGTATGTTGATCATCATGCGGTTGCAAGTCATCAATAAGACGCTGGCACAATTGACGAGTCAATCGAAAATTTTGAACAAACAAATTTTCACTTAAGGAGAATGGATCACTTGAATCCCTTAGTGATCTCAAATGCCTAGATCGTTTTCTGTTTTCCTCATTATCTTCTTCACTCCACAATAACAGCAAAAGTAATAAATCTTCTTCCATTTTCATTCGTTCACGAAAAAGAGAAATTTAAATTTGAATTTATCGTAATCGAGTTTTATCTGTCAAGACGGTTTTACAGATTGACAGTTTGTCAACTAGAAAGCTTTTTTCTTTTGACACAGAATCAAAATAACTCGATAAATTGTCAAAATTGACAAATAGTCAAGATGGTGAGTTTATCAAGTGCACAGAATAGGGCTGCAAGATTAAACTGTTATTTTGTATGAAAACTGCAGTATGGATCAAATGGTCCTCTAACCTAAGATTCGTAAGTTTTTTTTAACCTAACAGCAGGGTTAACTTTGCATATTAACAAAAAGGGCATATGTATTTACATCAGCCTCGACCAGCTCCTACTATTTTTAGTCTGCGTTTTTTCACACCTACAGTTGAGCGATCGTTTTTTCACACCAACATGCCCGAAGCTTCGCAGCAGAACAAGCGAAAACAAATCAGTTGCTGTCTGAATTTTGAACAAACAACACCTTGCTCGTTCGCTAAAGCAAATCAGACACTCGCTACGGCAAAATTTGTTCTTGCACTAAGCAAAAAAATGGATCAATTTTTTATGTATGAAAATGAAAATAATCTTGCGCAATGTATGTTGTGCAAGAGTACTTTTAAGAGTAAGCGTCTTTTCAATTTAGAAAAGCATTTTTAAATTCTCATAAAGATATTTCTAATCTTGAAATTTCCGAAAGAGAAAACAAATTAGCGAATTTAAAAAAAATGAACATTTACAAAGCAGTTGATACTGAAAAAAAGGGTAAACAAAAGAAAAAGGCGTCGTTTATAGTTGCTCTTTATTTAGCGAAAAAAGGACGCCCATTTGATGATGGCGTTTTTTTTTTAAATTTGGGCTCTAAATTTTTAAGTTGTTTTGGAAACAAAGGTTATGATGCCTGTCGGATATTAGAATCTGTCCCTTTGTCCCGCCCCACGCTAGTCCGTCGAACAGAACAAATAAGTTCATATATTTTTAGATGTTCAATAGATAGACTTAGAAATTGTATGTTTTTTTCCTTATCATTTGACGAAACCACAGATGCAAATAATATATGTCAGCTTATTGTTTGTGCAAAATCAGTTGGAAGCAATTTCGAAACAGTAGAAGAAGTTTTAATTGTGATATCTCTCCACAAAAATGTCACAGGGGAAATAATTTATAAGGCTATCGAGGAAAATGTTTTAAATTTGTTAGACATTGAAAAACTGAGCAGTATTTGTACTAATGGGGCAAGAGTTATGTAGGGAAAAAACAAAGGACTTGTGGGATATTTTTATAAAAAAAATATCAACATACCCACATTCCATTGTATAATCCATCAGCAGGCGTTATTTGCTAAAAAATTAAATATTGTTAAAGCCATGGAAGTTTCCATCAAAATAATTAATAAAATAAGAGGCGGACACCACGCTCTGAGCCACCGAAAGTTTAAACTTTTTCTTGAAGAACTATCTTCGGATTATCAAGACCTGCTTCTATATACCGAAGTTAGATGGCTCAGTCGTGGGAAGAGTATACAAAGATTGTTTAATCTCAAAGATGAAGTCCAACTTTTCCTTCAAGAGCTCAATGATGAGGAATCTTTAAGCTTAGCGAACTTTTCCACAAACCCGATGCATTTATTTCTTACAATCATAACGATATCGGAGGCCAAGTCGTATACTGTTGAGATGTTGAGCAATTGCTTGTTTGTAGTATCAGCATCAATCAGATGGTTGGTGATTATTTTTCGATGGTTCATATAAAAGTGAGCTTTTGTAATATAATGAATACGTCCTAACGTTATCGATACACCTATTAGGTCTGAAGGCAACGGGAATCAATATCCATCAGTTACTGCAAGGAACAGTTTGATATATTTATGCAAGCAAATTTTGGGGAATGAGCGTAGTTCTGATTACGTTACTAAATATGAAGAATTCTTTGATATGTCAGAATAGGATGCAAAATGCCAATAAAAACTCATTTTTTTCATTCTTACTTGGATCATTTTATATTTTATTATAAGGTTCGTAAGTTTAGTGACCAACAAAGTGAACGCTTTCATCAAGAAATTATAGCAATGAAAAGTCGCTTTCATTGAAGAAATCAGATTAAAAAGATGGCAACTTGCTAATGAGCCTTTACGTGTGAAACACTTAACAATTTATAGAAGCAAAATCTAGTAAACAAATATCCTGGGTCCATTGCAGTTAAGATTTTTTTAACTCTACATCTTTGTATTAAATGCCATAATTTCACAATCCTTTTGTTAATTCTGATCAATTATAGCTCTTTATTTTCAGAATACAATTTTCTTGATAGAAAATGTTTTGAATTTTAATGCTTTCTTGTAAAATTTTATAACGAAAGCTTGAATATATAAAAATGATTGATTGGTATTTGTTTCCACATATTTAAACTATTTTCGCAAAAGACACTTTTGGTTTGACCGGTGCCACTATTCTTCTTTCCAAAGAAATATTAAAAAAGTAAATTTGTAACTAAAAAATTTGAAGAGATAAAGTGTGTTTTGTAGACGAAGTTATGAGAAATTGGGGTTTTACGAATAAGTAGAGAATTTGAGGGGTTTCGAAAATTTTAAACACATAATTGTCACTTAAAAAGTTCGTGTACTTTTTTGGTTTTGTAGCACTGTGTTACTTTATTGGAAACTCAATTACGAATAAGATTAATCCAGCCGCCTCTCCTAGCAATATCGGAGCTGCTACCACACCAATGTCTAAACTGCTATATTTATTTACGTGAGTACACTGGGACTCCTAGCTACCGTTGGTATAATACTATAATAGTAGGAAATATTGTTTAAATTTGTTATTGATCAAAGAGTTAAAATTCGTTTTTATCGAAAGATGCACCTGAATCTATATATCGGGTGTTTGTTTTTCGAATAGAGATAAAACTGGCATTTTGTGGTCAAATCTGGCAACTGTAATGTCATTTATGTTCAGTTTGGTTTGCCATTTCATCATGAACAGGTTGACAAAAGAACAACGCTTGCAAATCGTGCAAATTTATTTCGAAAATAATGGTTCAGTTCGCGAAGTTTACCGCGAGCTCCGTCAATTTTATGGTCGACATAATCGTCCATCAGAGCAATTAATTCGGTTAACCATGGATCGTTTTCGCACTACGTTTACTCTATGTGATAATACGCGTCCGCAGAGACGTCGAACAGTGCGCACCGAAGAAACAATTGCCGCTGTAGAGCAAAGTGTTGAAGAGGACCCGAATGAATCGATTAGCCACCGTGCACAGCAATTGGAGCTTTGTCCATCAACTTTATGGAAGATTTTGCGCAAAGATCTTGGCTTGCGACCTTACAAGATCCAGCTTGTGCAAGAATTAAAGCCGCGAGACCATGCAATGCGTCGTGATTTTGGTGTATGGGCCGAAAATGAGATTGATCTCGATGCTGATTTTCATCGCAAAATTTTGTTCAGTGATGAGGCTCATTTTTGGTTGAATGGCTACGTCAACAAGCAAAATTGCCGCATTTGGAGTGAAGAGAATCCACATGAGACCCTTGAAACGCCATTACATCCACAAAAACTGACTGTTTGGTGTGCTCTATGGGCTGGTGGAGTCATTGGGCCATACTTCTTCCGCAATAATGCTGGAGAGGCAGTTACCGTTAATGGAGACCGGTATAGAGCCATGATAACCGACTATTTTGTTCCCGAATTGGATGGCATGAATGTGGATGAGTTGTGGTTCCAACAAGACGGCGCTACATGCCACACAGCGCACGTCACAATCGATTTATTGAAGGAAACATTCTATGAGCGCATAATTTCGCGGAATGGACCTGTAAATTGGCCACCAAGATCGTGTGATTTGACACCATTGGATTATTTTCTTTGGGGATATGTGAAGTCGCTCGTCTACGCCAACAAACCAGAAACGTTAGGGGAATTGGAAGCCAACATTCGTGGCGTTATTGCCGACATACGGCCCCATATGCTCGAAAAAGTGGTTGAAAATTGGACCTGTAGAATTGGCTTTACTCGAGCCAGCCGCGGCGGCCACATGCCCGAAATCATATTTAAACATTAATGGCATAAAATTATCCTTCCAATAAAGCTAAATTGATGGACCTTAAAACGATTTTCTTGTGTTTTATTTCAATTCGAAGTTCTATACCCCTAAAAAAAACACCCTTTATATATAAAAAGAAGTTACATTTCCTTGGTAATCTTATAACTCACGAACCGCCGAATCGGTTTTAGAGTTCGTTCCTACCTATGAGGAGGAGGTTTGTGTGAAGTTTGTTTGGAATCGGTACAGCCCTTCCTGAGTTATGATATTTTTTGTGAGTAAATACACTGTACCAAAATTCCGTATTTTTCTATACGATTTATCGACTTTATATCGTGCTCTCATTGCGAACAGAATATTAATTTGCTATCATTGGAATTCAGTTGACAGTTCTCTTATGTGCTTTGAGTTCTTTTATATCGTGCTCTCATTGCGAACAGACATACTTTTGGTGAGTGTTAACCATATGTTTCCTTTTTAAATGATCTTTAATTGTTTCATTTTTATACATATATATAGTTCAATTGCCAAGCGTTACTTCATTTTCACAAGTTCAATTGGATTGCATTTTCCGGTGAGTGTTTTTTTATTTGCACAATTGAGGTTATGTCCAGTGTGTGTGTATGTGAATTCATATTTCCATGCACACACATTGAACTTTGAATTAAATTTATAATTTTTTTTAGAAATAATTTTCAATGTTTTGCTTTTACATTCAATTAGTCATACACTGTACTGAAAGGATGCCACGTTCAAGACGAGCAAACATTGGCAGACGTTCACGTCAATCAAATGCTACAGCGTTAAATCGAAGATCACAAAGTGAAGAAGATCGTGTTCGACGAAATGAAATGGAAATACAACGACACAGACGGAGAACTCACTTGGTTAATAGTGAAGCACCAAGAAACCGTCGTGGGCGTACGTCCGTTTATGATATACGTAAAATGGAACGCGCGGCTTTCAATTACGATGCCACTATTGATTACAGCATGCATGCCTACATTGGCCAGATGAATATAGAATGTATACATTGCAAAGCATTTAAATTCAGAAACGAAACGCCTGGCATGTGCTGTGCTGGTGAGAAAGTCAAATTGCCGGTGCTAGAACTTCCGGAAGAACCTTTGCATTCATTGGTTTTTGGTAATTCACCAACGTCAAAGCATTTCCTCTTAAATATTCAAAAATACAATTCATGCTTTCAAATGACATCTTTTGGAGCTACAAATATTATAAGAGATGGATTTATGCCGACGTTTAAGGTGATTTCTTCGTGTGGAATAAGCAATATCATTTTTAATTTATGTGCCGTCCCTGTGTTCGATGTTTTTAGAAATTCAGATCCCTCAGCTACATTACTTGATGGCGGCCGCACAGTACATTCCGCCTTGAAATTGTCATTGAAAATGCAAGGAATTGAAACACCAACATGCAATATTTCAAAAAGTTCTGGAATGGCTAAAGTCTTGCAACAAACATCCATTATTTTATGGGACGAATGTCCAATGGCCCATAAAAAATATTTGGAAGCCTTAAATCGAACATTACAAGATTTGAGACGGAGTTTACAGCTGTTTGGCGGTGCATTAATATTGTTATCTGGTGATTTTCGTCAAACCTTGCCTGTTATTCCGAGAGCAACACCAGCTGATGAAATTAATGCATGTTTGAAAAGTTAATTTTTGTGGGCACACGTACAAAGGCTTTCGTTGATGACCAATATGCGTGTGCATCTTCAAAATGATTCTTCAGGACGTGAGTTTTCAAAGCAATTGCTGAAGATTGGCGATGGAAAAATTGCAAGTGATCAAAATGGGTTTATCACGTTACCGAATAATTTTTGCATAATTGTATCATCAAAACAAGAACTCATTGCTCGCGTTTTTCCAAATATTGTTCAAAATTACAATAACCATGATTGGTTACGAGAATGTGCAATTTTAGCACCAAAAAAAATCAATGTCAATGAAATCAATTTCCACAACCAGGAAAAATTGCCAGGTTATTCGGAAACGGATAAATCAATTGATACTGCTATGAATGATGAAGACGCAGTCAATTATCCGGTTGAATTTTTAAATTCTTTGGAACCACCAGGCATGCCACCGCATAATTTGAATTTGAAAGTTGGTTCATCGATTATACTTCTCCGAAATCTTAATGCACCGAAACTTTGTAATGGGATGAGACTTTCAGTGAAGAAATTGATGCCAAATTTAATTCAAGCAACAATTCTCACTGGCAAAGCAAAAGGTGAAATTGTACTAATACTGTCATTAATACCAACGGACATGCCATTCGAATATAAACGTCTTCAATATCTTGTTCGGCTATCTTTTGCTATGACCGTTAACAAAGCCCAAGGGCAAACGCTCTAGGTGTGTGGAGTTAATTTAGAGAAAGCTTGCTTTTCTCACGGTCAACTGTACGTTGCATGTTCGAGAGTTGGGGCGCCGAAAAATTTGTTTATTTATGCACCACAAAATAAAACAAAAAATGTTGTGTATACAATTGCATTAAATTGAACGTTGCTTTTCTTTTTCCGAAATATTTATTTTGTACATTATTGTGTTAAGAAATCAAATCTTTTAAGCAATCAATTTTTTGCGTAGAGAAGCCGGGTAACGCTAGATCCTAATATAAATGTAAATTTATCTATCATCGAGGGGTCACAATCCTTTATTGTAAGAAAAGCTGTCAAACTTAATTTGCCTTCACATCACAACCACAATGCCACTTACTTTTATTACCAAAAGGTTACACCTTATACTCCGACAGCAATAGAAACAAGTTGTATGAAAAACTTATCCAGCGTCTTTCTCGCCGATGACAACTTCAGTTGTCCAGCTAAAATTAATTTTATTTTGGGTACTGAATTATACAGCGAAATTTTGCTTTGTGGAATAATCAAATGCGTATTATCTCTGGTCCAATAGAATCAAGCGCTAATGACTGCATTCCTTCTGTCAATTTATTTTCTCTGGATAACTAGGTACGTTTGTTTTGGCAACAGGAAGACTTGATTGAAAGAAGTCTTGACTGAGGAAGCTGCAGCAGGGTTGCATTTTTTAGAAACACTTGTAAGTAAAAGGCACTTTACATGATTTTATAGGCAACTTTTCAGGCGATTAGTTGAATGAAAAGTTTAACGCCTTGGATCAGCCAGCGGAATGCATTGGGTGCCTTCACCAATTCTTGTCATCCGAAGATGAAAATTGTTTTAGACAATGTATACGGACCAACACCTCTCTTTTTCACTACCGTGGTCGCCACTCTGTTATACCTAGTTTTTGTACATCTTGTGGCAAGGATTTTACAAACATGAGTGCTGCTCGTTGCACTCCAAAAAACTTTGATCTTTATACTTAGGTATTCATTTTTAGTATTTCAATCAATTTAAATGCCTTAAATAGAAGCGCGTAGTTAGAATTTCACTTTCAAAACGATTTTAGTATGTGTGCAGAATATATGCAATCTCAGGATTGCAAGAAAATAAGTTGAATGGGCTCAAAGTTAGCTGGCGACCAACATTGTTCAAAGCGATTAGTTGAAAGACCGTTTACACCAGGCGATTGTTGCATTTGGCTAAAAGTAAACCTCTTGTAAACTCCCTTTAAGACAGAACAACGAACAACATATTCTGATTTGTAATAAAAGGGGAGTCAATTTAAGCAAATGGGATTCTAGCTCCCTAGAATGGTTAGAAATCATTCCACCTTTTTTTTTTTTTATTTAATACGTTTATTTGCAATCTATTTTAAAATAATAAGCAAATTATATAATTAATTAACAAAATTACTTATATTATTGAACTCCACTGAGGTCAATAATAATATACTTATGTACTACATATATGCAACTCCGACTCTTTTGTTACATTTTAATACATTTTAATTTTATATTTAGCTATTAAGTTCATTCATTCCACCTGAATACAGATATAGCTTCAACTCTTTTCTATTGACTTCTGAGAATTTCGTTAAGGTGTTAGGATTGTATTAGGACACAAACGAAGATCAATTTAGTTCCAACATCGAATTTCATTTTGGTACGACAATAACTAATAGCCGCCTTATGTTCGACGTGACCATCTCTTTGATCAATTAGGTTGGCTCACATATACCACTATCGCAGCCAAAATTATATTTCAAAGGATTGGACTGGCAATATCCCTTCCACCTAAACTTCCCTCAGAATGTTTTCGGTTTCGTGACACTTCAAAAGAGCTAGATAAAATCAAGATACCTAGATGGTTGGGAGTGGTATTGCCCACTTTTCCAAATTTTTATATCCTATGTTGGGCCTGGAAACTACATGAAAATTCTGTAAAAATTTCATATAGATCGGTGGAGCTTTGGAGGGCTATAAAGGACTCATGTTATTTTTTATAAGCAAAATGAACTTTTTTTTCAGGGATCGAAAATAATTGATTTTTGATTATTTCGGATCCTAAAATCATTGACAAAAATTCGCTGGGAACTCGAATATATCGACATATTCCTTTTGCCATATGCTAAAAAAATCTGGCCCTATTTTTATTTAGAAGATGTTTTGTTTTAAATCATGGCATAATTGTTATTTTGTGATTTTTATTTTTTCGATCAAAAATAATAGCTATTTTTAGATTTTTATTTTTTCAATCAAGTTTGATCGTCATTTGTTTATTTTTTCGATCAAAATATCGTTATTCTTGGGTTTTTATAATTGTTATTTATTACTAGCAAATCTCGATGTACTTTGTTACGCCTCCAAAAGTATAACACGTTAAATTTGATGCATTGAAACAATTTATTTACAAAAACTTGGGTTTAATATAGAAAAATATACACTTTAAATATTCCGTCAAAATATTTGGAAAAAATATGAGGCTTTTTTGTCGGCCTGGCTGATGAAGGTCTTAAAAAATATCGAATTTGATATAAATTTTTATACTCGGAGGTAAATCTCGAATATTTATATTAACAATTTCGATGTGATGGATAAGTAAAATTTTCTAAAAAAAAGAAAATATCGATTTTGGAATATCGAATGGAAAATTTAATAAAAGGAAACCAAAAGCAAGCACTGCCGAATTTCTATAAGCATTGCTGGAGGCTCTCATGGAAACGACCAAAATGATATGGAAAGGGTGGAATCAATTGATGGGGTTGAGCTCTTGGAAACCGATTAGCCTATGTTCCCACAAACAAAAACTACTTCCATTCAACCTTTGGCTAGAATAAGAAAACGTTTTTCTTTTTGTGTTTTTAAATAAATTAAATATTAATTTACTTTATGGAGCGTTTAATTAGTTAGAGTTAAAGCGGCAGAACAGCCGTCTCAGGCAGATAGTAGCGAGTGAATGTTATAAGGACTTTTTCTTGCCTATTGGGCAGTCTATTTTATACACGTACGTGCTCACAATAGTTTGCCACCGAATGGTAGGTTACACTGTTTATAATTTTAGGTAAATTCATTTTTGGTAAATGGTAAAAAATGTCAAGGTGAACTCTGTGAGAGAAAGGCCTGTACTAATTTTTTCAGCGTCTATTGAATTGGAGTTGAAGTGTCCTTGGTTTCTGCAAATTTTTTATTAGAGAGAGATTCTCAATTCTTTCGTTTCGGGTAGGGTGAGTAGTGGGGGCCGCGTAGGAAATCGCCTGGCGTAAGAGCTTACAGGTCGTAAGGATCTTGAGACATAGGAGTGAAGGTCTAGAGTTTAAAGCAGACTAAATACGAATGATTAGAGCGTTGAGCTTCATACACAAATTTATGATACCCGGAAACTTTAGTGAAGTGAATTTTGAAGCTCTTCAGAACTATTACCAGAGTTCACCCATGTTCACCCGGCCCTAGGCCCCGGGGGATTAAATTGCCATGAGACTCCTTTAACGATATATTTATTTGCATATCAACTGATATTTCTGCAAGGAAAGAGGACAATTCCCTTTTGAGGCTTCCCTGTACTCCTTCGAATATTCTTTTGTTGAAGGACATGATTTTATAACCGGCCATCATTTGTGACTTCATCTTTTGCTTGTAAATGGTGCACGTTTTGCCTAGAAATATCCTGGATTTTATACTTTCGAATTTTATTCCAAGTGAGAGTAGCCGCCGTAGCCGAGCGTGTGTCAAATCCTGGCCGGGGCAAGAAACATCAAAAATTATAGAAAAGTTTTTTCTAATAGCTGTGTGCCCCTCGGCACGCAATGGCAAACCACCAAGTGTATTTCTGCCATGAAAAAACTTCTCACAAAAACATTCGCCGTTCGGAGTCGGCGTAAACTGTAGGTCCCTCAATTTGTGTTACAACATCAAGACGCACACCACAAATTGTAGAAGAAGTTCGGCCAAAATCGCTTGGCGGTTATGGCGCCAATTATGTAAGTAAGTAGAAAGTAGCCATTCAACTTCCATAGGAAATTCTATATCTGCTTTGTTTATAAACCAATCACTCTGTGCGTTTATACCCAACCTTCGTAGCTGTTGATCTTATAACCTTTCTAGTTTGCATGTGTGTGTTGATTCTCTCCCTCAAGTCGAATAAAGGTATCGAATTCTGAAATGCTGAAATCTTCTTTCAGGTTTCTTTCAGCCTAGCTTATGTCGTCTCTTGTGTTTTTAACGTACCCGCTTCTTTGTGAAATTTCTAAGCTTAATATTTTCCTGAGAAAAAGATGAGTTGTGTTTTTTATTTGATGTTCTACTTTTTGAGACATGGCGTTTATTGTTATTTTCTTTATTTCGTTCGTCAAGTCGTTATAGGTTAACTCATACCTTCTGCATTTCAAAAACAATTTTAATTGCGTTATTTGTTTTGCTAGTTTCTGTTTTTGTTTGCTGTGATGCTTCAGTGTAAGTTTGTCCACGCATTGGTATTCTATCAAAGTCAAGTTGAAGCATGACGCAATGCCAAGGCGTCTTGAGGAAATACATACATTAATATAAACATGTTACAAATGGATAAATAGGGCAAAATGGAAAATAAAGTGCTCAGTTCTTGGAAATCACAGCTCCTTTCAAAGTTGTCTGACCAATCAAATGTTCAAAATTATAATACAGCCATTTTGCAGGACGAGAGGTAACTTAATGCAAATGCTACAAAATAAAAGGCGACCCTCCGGATTTATAAAATTAAAATAACTCGCGATTCGCCACCATTAAGGGGGACCCTCCGCAGATTATTAAACAAAAATTAAAATAAAATTAATAAAAAAAATGGCGAACGGTGATGCATTGACTATTGGCTTGATCACTAGACTTCATGCAAATATCAATATAATGCTTCGAAAAGAAATACGTTTTTAGTTGGAAATAAACTCTCATAGGGCTACGGACTATTTCGCTGGGAGAATAGATGACAATATAATATATAATGATTTCCTAGACGTAATTAAGTCCTTGCCAAATTTCCGGAAAAATTAATGCATTTGAGGGAAGCGTCTCATAATGCTACGATTGATTATTGGGCGTAATATACCATTCTCTGACTTCCTCTTCGTTTTCGACAGCATTAAGGAAAACACTTAAAACTCGATCAAGTGGCAAAATAAGTAAGCAAGTTCATAAGTTATTCAATAACAAAACAAAGTCGATCCACCGGGTCAAGGCAAAACAAATGGCCAGCTTATATTCATAACTAATAAAAATATAGTATTAAAAAATAACTCCAATGTCCCTAAATACTTATTAATGTCAAGAGCTGATGACTCTGAAAACCTTACAAAAGTATCACCTTTCCTAGTAAAAAAATTTATGGACTCTCTGTGCGGTGGGTCTACCTATGTAAAAAGTTAAAAAACCGAAGCATCGTAATAAAAACTAAAACCTACGTTCAATCAAGAAAATTAATTACACTATCATCACTTTCACCGTCCATAAGCATTGAAGTTTCTGATAACATTACCGTAGGTATCCAAGTGACTTAAAATTTATACCAGAGCACATAATAAAAGGTGAACTCAAAAACCAAAACGTATATGAAGAGAGCAAAATAAATAAAAAATCCACGAAAACTTAGTTTAAACAAGTTTACCCATCATTACCCGATACATAAAATGCCTAAACTACGGTCATTCAAAGAAACTATGTGAAAACACTCAAATGTGCGTAAATTGTGCATTAACACCACGGCTTACGTCATCTGCATTAATCACGGTATTGACTATGCTATTCACATGGATTCGACAAAAGGTGTCCAATTTGTCTAAAAGAAAAAAATTAAGCCACCATAACATTATATAAAGTCGATAGATGGAATGCGATAACTACGTACGAAGACCGTCACCCACAAAAAACAACATATGCAAAAATAACAGCACCAACATCAAACCCATCATCCTCCACAGCTCACTCACCAATAATAAAAAAAACAGTAGTAGTTAGCACAACACAAACAACGAATTCCAGCAACACCTAAAAAAATCCACCACACTTATCAAACCCATCACATTCACATTCACTAAATATTTTGGCTGGCAATGAAAGAAGGCAGATTTACATCTCAACTTTAACACTATGCCGGTAAATACTACATTGTGTTCCTGTTGATTAATTTGCTTTAAGTACAATTTTTCTAATTTTAATTCTGTTTGTGTAATATTTTTATTTTCTTTAATTTTTGTGATCTTGTTTGGTAATATAAATGAATCGTACATTTTGATTTTAATATTTTCAAATGTTTTATTTGCAGCTATTACTTTACAATTTTCAAATTTTATTAGAAAGGTGCCTGTTTGTTTAATTTCTAATTTGTTACAATTGTGGAATATGCTTGAGTAAAATTTTTTAAATATCAATATTCCATTTAAAATTTCTTTAATTTCTGTTTCTTCTAATGGTTTTAGGTTACAATCAGCTTCTTTCAATTTAATAATATTTTTTAAACAGGTATTATCTAATTTGATTAAATTTTTTTCTAGGTTGTCCTTTACAATTTTTTTCTACAAATTATTATTTTCATCTGTAAGTATTTCGTATTCATCTAAAACTAATGAGAAGTTTTTTTGATCGGGAATAGGTTCATAAATTATTTTAGATAGGATATTGGAGGAGAATTGGGGTATTAGTAAGGTTATTATAATGTTGTCTTTGTAAAAGATAACTACTACTTGTATACTATTGTATGTATCGAAGTCACTAATAAGGTCAAGTTCGGTCTGCGCTAATATGTCTGTTGGGATTATACCTAATTGGCTTGAAAAAATTACTTGTCCTATGTCGTTAATATGATTTTGTGAGAGTGATATATCATTATTAATTTGGTATGTGTGCCTCATAAATTCCAATTCGTCTTCTATGGTTTTAATTTTATTTTGGGTGGTTTCCCTAAATACATATATTTATGTAATTTTGAATAAGAGTCTGTTGTCTGTTTATATGATTGGTAATATTGGTAATTTGATTCGTTAGGAGTTTGTTAACGAGAATTAAGTTGTTTACGTGGTCTACTTGTATAATGTTCACTAAGCCTCGTTTTATTTTTGTATGTGGGTGTAGATAACTTATTTTAGCTTTAAGTAATAAAAAGTTTTTATTTACCGTATCTAGTAACTGTTTGTCCTCTAAGTTCGTTGCTGTTAATGCTTCAATATTGTTTGAGATTAATGAAGTTGTTTCGTCGTAATTTGTCAAATTTATAAAGTGAAGTACTTTATTAAAGTGATTTATTGTCTTTTGCTCCCCTGTCTTGATGGGTATATATCCATTATTGTTTGCAAAAGTCCTGTATGTGGATTTGTTGTGCGAAAATGGTTATCAGTGATAAAACCAAGGTAATTATGTTGGTCTTCATTTTGGCTATAATTTTCCTAAGGATAAAACCCAGAAAAAAAAATTTTAACTTTGTTTAATATTATTTTTATGTACTACTCTCCCTGATTGAGTTTTAACTGTAGTGTTATAGTTTTGTGAAACTATTTCCTTCTTATATCTAGATGTCAGTTTATTGCCTAATCTCCTACTGATCTTAACAAATATTAATTCTCCCGGAGCATATTGCTTCAATTCTTTCCTATTTTTGTTATGGTAAGCAAGATCAATTTTCTGTTTTTCCCTAATTGTATTTGCTATTTCTACCCTATGTTTATCTAATAATTGGGGGTCACTATTGACTCTCCTCCCAAAAAATGATTCTACTGGTTTTTCTCCAGTGGTGGAATGCACAGAGTGGTTATACTCCTTGACTGATTTTTCCAAAAGCTCGTTGAAAGAATGATGAGTTCTGTCGCATTGGAGACATCGCATTATTTCCTGCAATGTGGAATGAAATCGTTCCACTTGACCGTTGGAGCAGCTTGTGTATGGAGCTGTCCGATGAATTTCTATACCAAATTCGTTTTCCATCATGTAATTTATTGTTTCCGATCTAAACGACTTCTCATTATCCTTAACTACGGTTTCTGGTATAAGAGAGAAAAGAATGTCCCTCAACGGTTGTCTTATATCCTCAGCTGCTTTAGATTTAATGGGTTTTGCAACTGCGTATTTGGATAATTTGTCTACCGCGGTCAAAATTAATTGCTTTCCCATGTGCAGTATGTCTACGTGTACTATTTGGCCTGGGAATTCGGGAATAGGCGTAGCCTGAATTTTCGGTTTTGCCGGATGCCGGTCGTATTTGTTTTCCTTGCATGTAATGCTAGTTTTAATTAGTTTCTTAATTTTGCCTGCCATTCCTGGAAAGTAATATTTTCTAAAAATTTGTAATTTATTTTCTTTACAATTTCTATGTGCTCTGTTATGTTCTTTAATGATGATTTCCTGCTGTTGTTGAATATTTGTTATATCCTCTACCTGTATCTGTGAAAATCGTATTTTGTATTTACCAAAATGTATTGGATATAGTTCCTGTATTATTCCCATTACGCTTTATTCGGCTTTTATGCAATTGATTACGGAAGGGTTTAAATATTTTTTTTAGAATCCGCACCAGCTCTTGCTGTGAGTAACTTGGTTCTGTCACGATGTGTCGATGGTAAGTGGGGAATACTATCTTGAATTGGTAATTAGATGTTGCATCCCTATTCAACAAAATTTGGTTTTTAAACACGTTAATCGGCATTTCGACACTGTAAATTAAATTGTGTGATGAGCTTTCATCAGAGTTTGTCGCTGTTGATAGCGTGTTCAACTGTGTTGTTTGTGATGGAATTCTTGATAACGCGTCGGCTACAATGTTTGCTTTACCGGGCTTGTATATTAATTCATAGTCATATTCCTCAAGAATTGACTTCCACTTTTTCATTTTACTGTTATTATTCTTATTGCTTAAGGCATAAGTTAAAGGTTGATGGTCCGTTGTAATTTTTACTTTTCCGGATCCATACAAGTAATTTCTGAAAGTATTTAATGCCCATATTATTGCTAAGAGTCCTTTCTCATTAGTAGCATAATTGTCTTCGGCTTTACTTAAAGTTCTCGATATAAAAGCTATCGGTCTATCACTTTGTGATAATACTGCGCCTATGGCGAAGTTTGAAGCATCCGTTGCCAATTCGAATTCTTTGTTGAAGTCTGGATAGGCAAGGATAATGTCTTCGGAAATTAATGAATTCTTAACTTTCCTGAAGGATTCTTGTGCTTCATTATTTAACAAAATCTTTGTATTTACAGATTTGTGTTTTGAAATTCTCCCGTCTTCCCCTCTTAGTAGTGACGTCAGCGGTTTAGCTATTTTTGCATAATCTTTCACAAATTTGCGGAGTTCTTTTAAATTTTTTGGTTGTGGAAAGCTTGAAATAGCTTCCACTTTTTTTGGGTTGGTTTTTATGCCGTCCGGAGTTATAATATACCCAAAAAATTCTGTTTCTTTTTTAAAGAAATTACATTTGTCCAACTGAACCTTCATGTTGGCTTCTTTTAATGTTTCGAACATTTTTTCTATATCTTCGCAATGCTCCTTTTCGGTTTTGCTAAAGATAATTATATCGTCGATATACACATAGCAGCGTTTGCCGATATGTTCTCTTAGTATATCGTCTAATGCACGTTGAAAAATTGATGGCGCATTTTTTAGGCCAAATGGTAAACGTGTGAATTCGTATTTACCATTATTGATGGAAAATGCGGTTTTTTTATGTCCGATTTCCTTCATGGTATTTGGTGAAAACCACTTTTCAAGTCTAATATTGAGAAGTAATTGCTCTCACCTAAGTGTGATATTTCAGGAATAGGATACCTGTCTGAAATTGTAACTGCGTTCAATTTCCTATAATCAATAACCATACGGTATTGTTTGTTACCTGCTGAATCGGCTTTTCTTGGGACGATCCATACAGGAGAGTTATATGGTGATCTGGATGGTCTTATTATGCCATCGTCCAGAAGTTGTTTTACCTGTATTTCTACCTCGGATTTCAAAGATGCTGGGTAGGGGTAAAATTTTGAGTACACCGGCGTATTTGTGTTGGTTCTTATTTGGCCAACAACTTTGGTTGAATACGTGAGCTTTTCGTCTGGGTCAGCGAAAAGCTTGGGGTGCCTTGTTGTTATCTCCTCCACAATGCTTTTCTGTTTAGATGACAGATTTTGTTCATTAATTGTATTAATGCATTGAGTGGGGAGTTGTTTTAGGTGGACCTTACGTCCATTTCCTAATGTCAAACAATTTTCGGCTGTATGTATTACCGCTTTCATGGTTCTGAGGGTATCGTTTCCTAATATACCGTCAAACGATTTTAATGCAGGCATTAAATATAATTTAATTTTGTCCTTTATATTAAAGAATTGTGCATAAGTATGCTCAATTATTTTGATTTCTCCTGCAATTGATTTCGCATAGAATGGTGTCTCATTCGGTATGCGTTTTTTTACTAACTCGGGCTTAACATAGTTCTTGCTGGATCCTGTGTCCACAAGAAACTTTAAGGTTTTCCTGCTCTCCACGTTAACTTCAAGGTATGGCAGTGAAGAGCTCATCATACTAAAAAATTAAGGTTTTTGTTTGTATATTCGTCCGAGGGCTCTTCGCTCTGCTCGTCTTTTCCCCTTGATGCCTCTAGATGGTATATCCTTTGGTTTTTACTATTATTTTTGTTATCCTCAAAATGATTTGGTATTTTCCCAGTTTGTGGGTTTTGTTGGGGTTTATTAATGTAATCCACTCGACGTGAATGCATGGTTTGATCGACATCCATTGGCTCTGGCCGAGGTTGTGGCTTAGGAGGTCTGGGTGGCGCATTTGCAAGCTGCTGAGGCCATCTGGTTTGCCATCCTTGCTGGTTTGTCTGTGGTGTAAAATACCTCTGATTTTGTTTGCGAAGGGTATTTCTTCGACGCTATTTGACGTTTTTGCTTTTGGTACGATTGCCCTATGTTGTTGGCATGATTCGTCCTAAAGTTTTGATTATCCAATTTTTGGCACAAATGAAGAGCTAGGGGTAAATCCGCATGTTCTTTCATTCCTAACTACGTTGGCAGATCCCCATTTATTTATTTATTAATTTATTTAAAATTAGTGAGAGATGTTTATATACCTGTTGATATAATTCGGATATTGGTTTACCACCTTGTACTAGTGTAGTCATTTGATATTCTAAAATTGACAGGTCGCGTCTGTCCGCGTAATGCATGGATAAGCATTTTGTAATTGCTGGCCAGTCTAGTGGTGTATTATACGACTCTAATGCCATATCTGCCTGACCAGTAATTTTATTTCTAATGACATTCAGGATTCCGTAATATTTTGGAGATCCTTTAAGTGGTTCATATATATTTAGAATACGGTCCACGCTCTTTTTCTAGGAGTTGAATTCCCCTGTGCGTCCCAAAAATTCTTTTAGACATTTAATCACGTCTGGTATCTTGTCTAAATCGTTTAAATTTCCTCCCGCCTCTATAGGTTGGTCGATTGCATTAGCTAAGCTAGAGGTCGGATTTAAGATGGTCTGTACCACTTGTGGTCCTTGCTGCCTTAGAACGCAAGCTGCAATTTCGGAAATTAAGTTCGTTAAATCACTCATGCTTAATTGCGCGTTATTTGGCGCTTGAGGAAGGGAAGCATCCTGATTCAATACTGCGGGTCTAATCAAATTATTAGGATTCGCCATCTTAAGACCTTTATCAACGTATATATATTCCTTTTTAATAAAAAGTTTATTTTTCAAATAAATTTATAATACTTTATTAAAAAAATTTTTCGAACACAATTTATTTTTATTTTTTATATTTGTGGTATTGACCTGTTCGGTCCTGTATATATATTATTTTTTTTTATATATTTTCAATGTGACTCCTTCTGTAAAAGGGAGCTATTTTAGCTTGGAGGGTCCCGTGGGAATCGCAAAGTTAAGCTTTATTTATAGAACTGGAGGGTCCCCCTTTCGGTGGTGAATCACAGCTCTTAGTTCTTTTATTTTATTGGCTGTACAAGCCTTTAGTTATTTTTATACATATTATTTTTCTGGAGGTTCTTTATATATTTTTATATACATATATATATTTTTTTTTAATGTTTCCCAATAAAAGTTTTATTAGAGGCCTGCATTAATCGTACCGTTTCTTCTGCAATATTGTCTCTGTTGTCATAGTCCTTAAAAGTGGCTACTTTGTCCTCACCTATTATATTGAAAATTAATTGCATGGTCCTAGCTTTTTCCTCGTTACTAATACTTGTAATTATGAAGGGTTCCTGTTTTTTCAGTTCAATGTCTAAATCTACCTGTTCTACAATCTTATCTAACCCGTCGTAGTCGAAGTCGACTGGTAATGCGTCCGTACTGTTAGTGGGAATAGGCATTTATGGTACAAAGTTTTAATGATTAAGAAAATATAACTTAATTTATGTCTTACTATATGCTGCTACTGCTGGTGTTGGCTGCTACGAGTATGTTGAAGCTGCGCCGTTGAAGACGGTGGCGTAGTTGATTGAGGTAGTTGTTTTCGGCCTTGTTGATTTTATTGCACTTTAGTGCTTCTTTGTTTAGCACTGCAATATTTTTTAATGTTTATATTTTAATTGTTTTTAGGCACTCCTTTGCACTTTTATTTTGAATGTTATTTATTTATTTATTTTCTTGTTGTTTTGCATAGTTTTATGCCTTTTTCCGCAAGATTAACTTTTAATGTTCTTTATTTATAATAAAGGCTTTTCACTCTCAATATTTTTAACGTTTTTTCGCTCTTCATAAAATTGTTTTTGGTAAATAATCCTTATTTTGTTTTTTGTGTTTGCTGTCTTTCATTTCACTATTTCGCACTTTTATTTTGCCAGTTTTTATAGTGTTTATTTATTTTGTCAGTTTTTATAGCGTAGGCTGGTATATGAACGATACCGTCGGTTTGCCTAGGCTACTAGGGGGCCTATCACTATAATCGTGTTGTTATTATTTTTTAACACGCACTTATTTCGTTGCGAAACTATTTTTTTGCCGCTTAACACGTACCTTACTTGTCGTTTTCAGGTTTTCGCGGGGGTTTTTATCGCGATACCTTACTTTTTTATTTTCAGGTTTTTTTCCGATATTTCACTTAACTTTTTTAATACTGCGTATCCTTACTTTTTAATTTTCAGGATTTTATTTCGCGTTGCCTTACTTTTTAGTTTTCAGGCTGTTTTATTGCACTCGGGTGCGCGCGAGTCCTTACTTTTTATTTTTCAGGACTTAAAATTTCGCGTGGCTCGAGACTTTTGCTCGGGTGCGCGAATCCTTACTTTGCGTTTTCAGGATATTTTACGCGTGACTCGAGACTTTTGCTCGGGCGCCAGTTAATAAAACAATAGTTTTATTGTTAGTTGCGGGTGCTGGCTAGAACAGCAAGACCGCGTTTATTGGAAATGAGAAATGAATCTAAAGACTAAGTTACAATAATCTTAATATTTATACTTAGCTATGCCTGCGCTGCAACTGCATTTTGCTGCGTAGCGTCTGTGTTTCTGCTGTGTGGTAAATTCATGCTGCTTCGCTGCGATCGCGTGCTGACGCTGAATTTAGCGGGTGGTTCCCATGTGTTGTTGTACTGGTAATGTTTACAACAATAATTTCGGTCACAGTTGTGCTGACTCCGTCTGTGCCTCACATGTTTGTTTGTTGAGTGGATCATGTACTTGGTTTTACAAGTGCAGTTCGGCGGAGAGATTGTTTGCTGATTTCCGTTCTACATAGCTATGTGCCACTTAGCATTGTCGTCTTGCTATGCGTTTGTTGATGCAGCCGAATTTATGATGGGTGGTCATAATTCGGGCAACATGTGCAGTATTGACTTTCTTAAGTTGATTATTGATGTGGGTCAACTTAATGTAGCCAGTTTATGATTAGTGATCAAATAACGGAATATGAATGCGTTATTTGATTCTCTGGAATGCGGGTCTATTGTAAGTAACTAATTTACGACGTCTTGTGGAAGTGGTTGGTTTCGGGTCATAATTTATGTTGTCTTCATGGGTGGTTCTAACGTATCGGCTTGGAGTGTTTAATATATGACGGCGAGTCATTTGTCAAGCAGCTTGGGTGGTATTAACTTACCCTAAGTTAACTGACACAAGCTCATATGTATGTATATACATATGTACTTATAAATACAAATATTGCAATGGAATATATCCATATAAGAATAAAATAAATTTGACTCAGGAACATCTCCTCCACTATAAAAAGACAAATTCTCAATTAAAACGCAAAATAAAAATAGCCAAACAACAATGAATACAGGAATTGAGAGAAGAAATTAACCCTAATACACCCACGAAAACCATTTGGACAAATATTGGGCGGTTCTGCGGATATAACTTATCACATGGTATTCACCGCACTCTGCCCGGGCAGGTACATCGCTCAGGTTCACCTTTATTAGTCATAATTTTGGTGATCGTCTATAACAGATGAAGCTGCATAATATCTCTTGACAGAGAAATTTTGTAATTTATTTTCTGTGAGTTTCTGGTTTTTTTTCCTTGAGTTTGTAATGAACGTGTAATTTATTTTCTGCGTTCACTCAAATATTATCCACAACTCGTTTCAATTCGTCGAAACTCGAAAATCGGGCACGGTCAACAATTAAGCGCGGCTTATAATCACGTAAATACGATAAGTAGAACACGTAATTTTTCAAAAAGCTAATATTATGATAAATTTTCCTAGATCAATATTGATTTCATTTGGTCGCACTATATAGAAAACTGCCGATTTTATTAATCGAGAAACCCCATTCAGATAGATATATACACTTACGGAAAACATACCCAACACAAACCCAAGTTGGGTTTTATTTTGAATTTACAATTGACAATATTCAAAATAAAACTCAAGTTTGAGTTTGAAAACAGTTTTCTCACATGTCTAAACTAGCAACGAACTGGCACACGCATGTGTCAACAATAAAATAAAATATTATCGGATTTTACGAGATTTTAGTACGTTTAGATTAGATTAGATAGATTAAAATATTATCAGCTTTCTTAGATTTTAGTACGTGATCGTGTCGTAGAGAATAAAATTGTGCTACCTTTGTAATTACTATCTGCGTTGATATAATTAGAGATCTCAAGATGGAACTTGCATATCTAAATGGTGCTGCGAAAAGGCGAGAAAAAATATAAAACTGAGGAATCAGCCAAAACAATTAACGAATCGCTTCGTGATTATCAAAACCAGAGCAAAGTAACATGGAAAATCAAGGTTTGTATATCGAACTCACATTATCTTCCATCTCAAACACTTTTTGCAAGCCAAATATTATAATCTTTTGGAATCAAAAGAAATGTTAAACATTGTTCTTGATAAGATTGTATTTGACCTGAATCAGCATAATTTCTTAATAGAACCTTTCAATACAAGCTGTGATTTCTCTTCAGAAACACTAGAAGAGAAGAAAAAATTCAAATGTTGATGGAGAGAATAAAGAACTTCAAGATGTAATACCTGTCCAGGAATAAAATTTTAACGCGGACTTGGAACCAGGCAAAACTTCTAACTATGTCGATAACTCAAATTCTAATGAAATTATCTTTTTAGAATAAAATGAATTCCCCGATTCAGTTTCTTATTCATCAGTAAAAATTAATTTGATTGCTTCCGAGTCTCTTTAACTGCGAGGACCTTGTCCAACAGATCCTCAGCAGAATAATCGCAGTTTCTCAGAGAAGTATTATTCTGTGGTAACTTAATCAGGCCTAGAGATCCGAAGGAACTGGCTTTCATTTTCTGTCAATAGAAATGTAGTTTATTGTATGCCTTGTTGGCTATTTCCTCAAAAGGGATCGTCAGAAAATCCGTGGAGCACCACCGGCGTCAGAGATTGGAAGCACCTATCTAAGGGCATTAAATCTCGCGGAGCATCTAGATGTTATGCAGAATCTTGCACAATTTATGAGATGTCTCGGAAAACTAACACCGTCGAAATAGCTTCTCAGAAATCATTGCGTGAGGAACATTATGTTTGGCACAAAGTTCTCGAACGGATCGTATATGTGTCAATGATGGTGGCAAGGTGTAATCTCGCTTTTCGAAGCTCGAAAGAAATTATCGAAGATTCAAATAAGGACAATTTTTTTTCAGTCATCGCTGTGTTGGCCAAATATGACATGGTTTTAAGCGAATTTTTAGTAAAACCTATAGGTTATGTTAAATAATTAAGTGCTCAAATACAGAACGAATTCATTACTCTTGGGGCAAGAAGCTCATGACAATATTGTTCCCGACTTCCAACCATTTTTTTCATTTATTTTGGATTCAACTCAAGGCGTCAGCAAAATTGATCAATTAAGTTAGGTTTTTCTTTTTATGAGCATCATTTACAATGATAAAGGGAAGCCAGTTATTATACAACTGAACGAGATATTTACATCTTTTACTGCTGTAAAATATCAAGGTACGACGCAGTTCATGCTTTGAAACAGAGGTTTTGCGATGTTCTCAAATGTTTAACCCTGGTAATATTAAAAACCAAAAAATCTGCTGAGAGAAACACCGCGTTGGGGAATAAAAAAAATCGAAAATTAGTGTTCCTTCTTGTTCTCCAAGGTGAAATTTTGCGGACAATTAATTTACCCTCAAACCAATTGCAGGGGAAAAAATGATCTTTTCGCACATGATCAATTGCAAAAGGCCTTCGTAGGTATAAAGAAGCTGAGAGACGAAATTAAAACTCATTCGAGATATTTCAACAAAATGCGATGTGTGGACAATACCAAAAAAGTTTGTGGAAAAAGACCACTTAAAGTCAAGAGTCAATTCAATGAACTGTCCCAAGACGAAAGGTTTAATGATCCTGAGCAGCGCTTCCGAGTGACAATTTTATAGCCGATGATACATATCATATAATCGCAACTTGAAAATAGATGTGCTGGAATGAAAGATGTTTGGTTGACCATCGAGTGTTACAACCACAGTTCCTTGCGCATGCTTCTATTAAAGATTTTCGGATGAAGTATCGTCTTAAGAAATTATCCGTATGAAATATGTCAAAGAGTTGGCTCAGTTCTTGATTATTCAGAATGCCTTATTGTCTTCGAGTTATGCAGATGTTTGCAAGGGTTCTCTTATGTTTCTCACAATTCCCGTCACTACGGCAAAAGCTGAGCGAACTTTTTCAAAATTAAAACTGATCAAAAATTGTTTGCGAAGCAAGATGACACGAGAAAGGCTGATCAACTTGTCGGTATTATCCATTGAGGATCAGATAGCATGCAAAACTGAGTTTAATAAAGTGATCGACAAATTTGTTTCCATGAAATCCAGAAAAATACTTTCCAGTAGGTACTCCAGTTATGACAATCATTTCTATTGTACAAGCAAAAATGAATGAAAATAGTGTATTTTTTGTATTCCATAATATGTACAATACGTCATAAATAAATATGGGTAATCGGTCATTAAAAAAATATTTTTCGTTATTTTTAATCTTTGAAAAAGGTGTCGACAAATGCCCCCATATTTTGCTCTGCCCCGAGGCCGCTTCAGCACAAGTTCCGGCCCTCTCATAGTAATTGGCGTGAACAACCTTTTCAGTAACATTTTGGAATAGTGCAAATATTCAGGAGCTATATACATATACATTCGCCGCAAGCACAGTTGCCAATGTACAATCCTAACGCACGATATAATCTCCAACCAAACATTGACTTAAGAGTACTTGGTGTCATATTCAACAATAGATATCGGTGGAACTCCCATATCGATTTAATGAGTACTAGAATGCAAATCAACTTATGCTTATAAACTGCCCAGCCCCTCCAAAGTTTAAATGTGATACCCGCGGTGTACACTCATAAATAAATTATGGAATTTGTACGATTCGCGCGACTTCGACTAGGTCACACAAAAACTACATACAGACTTCTCATAACCAACTCTAACCCAGTTGCATGCACGTGCAACGCGGACACTAGAATACAATGCCCGATACCAAATATATTCCGCACACAGAATTCAGCAACTCAAATCCAATGAACTTTCCTATCATCCCCAACTACCGATTCAATATCGTTAATCACCCAATTCCATAGTTACCAATCTATACCATGGAGTTGAAAATACTTATACATATATACAAATAACGTAAATCTGTATGAAGAATTATCAACCATTTTTTACCGAAACTTACGGATTGCGTATTGCCAGCTCGAATTTAGTTGCCACGTCGGGTTCTCGATCACCATTAACAAATTCTTTATTCTTCTCTTCTACTTATGCCTAATACCTAATATTTAGTTTACAGTAATTTTGTATGTTTACACTTCAAATTAGAGCGCGGTAAATCCGTACTCGCAACTGGAAAAATTCATAATTTGCGTGTATATGTAATTATTTCGTTAGCTACTTATGTAGGTGAGTATGTATGCACATATATATGTTTATTTCTTTTGATTTTATGCTATAATTTGTGTTTAGGTACTAAGTATGGTGAGTATTTAATAAGGGATTTCACAATTTGGTGAGTACATTGACATTAATTCAATTATTATTTCATTTTTAATATCAGGTTTCTTTCCAATTTATTACACGGTGTGACAAAAAAAAATGAATGGTACTTTTTTCGAGACATACCTCATTTTTTAGGTCTGGTTAGACATATAAAAACTGCATCCTCAGAATTTCCAATACACCCCCAAAATCTGAAGTTAGGGGCCAAAAACCCCTTTTTCATAGGTTAAGACACATATTGCTCAATAACTTTTTTATTATTTATCCGATTAACACGAATTTAGTGTCACTTTAAAGGAGACACTTTTCCGTTTCCAACAATGTATAAATTGTTCATATGATAAATGTCAGAAAAACGGGCGAAACAATATCGAAAAATCAATTTTTTTTTTAACTTTTTCATTTTTAATAGCAAAGTTTTCGAATAATTTGTTAACCAGTGCATATGTAATTTTAATTAAAATTAATCTTCTATCAATTTTGTCTTCAACGATATATAAATTTTTTTTATTCGAGCAGGCGTTCCTCAGCTATTCCACTTTGATCAATTTTTACAGCGAAATATGCGCGCTAAATTTTTTTTGATTATGTTAGCTACGACCCAAAGTGTATGTACTATGTATATGACATTACAGTACTATACAAACGTGATAAAAGCTGTGGATCTTAGTTGTAAAAAATGTGTGAAAATCGGAATAAATGTTGCTACATTTGTGGCTTGTTTGTAGGCGAAGAAATACGCGAAAAACTAGAAAATTCTAATGGTTTGGTTACAAGTTACAACATCTTGTTTGGCTAATCATTTGTAAAAAGCCGATGGTATGAGCCAGAGTATGCTTGTTTTTCTTGTGTGATGAAGCTGCTAAAGTGTCCACGAAAAAGAGTCGATCAAACTTGGGATTTCCCTTATTCAGCGCCTTTGATATGGCATCCCCAGTTATACCACAATATAAGTGATTGCTACTACATATACAAATTTATATGGGTATAGTTATAAAACTCGTAAATATATCAAATATGCCAATGTTTCTAGTGTTTCGAAGGCAATATCTTATCAAGGTCAAGTGAAGTGCACAAATACTGTCGAGCAAAAATTCAACAAAGCTGAAGACTTTTCGACAGAGGACGGCGACAAAGAGTTTATACCACACGGGTCGCGTTCATCCGAACGCCATTTGGTTTCTAACGAGGATTTTGAAGATTTGGTAAGAGATCTAGATATAACAATTCGGCAAAGGGAAGTACTTGCTTCTAGATTAAAGCAGTGGAATATAGTGGAAGAAGATTTTAAAATTACGCTGTTGCGAAGTAATAAGCGCTTGATGTTTAACCAAGTTTTTAAAATTGATAAAGACGAAAAAAACTTGACTTATTGTGCGGATGTGTCTGAACTCTTCGTCCGATTTGGATGCAACTACGAACCAAAAGATTGGCGCCTTTTCATCGATGGATCTTGTAGAAGTATAAAAAGTAACTAACAAACAAAATTTGTTTAATAATATTATGTGAATTCTCTTTAGGCCTTAACTCAGTTAACCCCAGCGTGACCATATGGTCACGCAAGAAGTAGTAGTTGAATTTAAAAAAAAAAATCAGAGCTCACCCAAATAATTTCCTTTGAACTAGCTTTTTCCATGTAAATACACATGCGCGAAGCGAACTGCGTTTAAAATTTTTCATAAAGTGTCTTTGTTTCGAAGTGAGCAGGTGTGAAAAAGTTGAAAGAAAAAAAGATGGCAAAAAATGCGAATTTTGATAGAAACAAAAGGTAAGTACCGTAATATTTTTTGAAGTGTGTTGCTTTTAAAAGAAGTTAAGTTTCAATTTGAATAATAATAAAGTGAAAATATATGACAACTATATTTTGTAAAAAAATAAAATGTTCTTGTTGACCATTAACGGTATTTTTTCCTGGTGTGACCATATGGTCACGCTGGGCTAGATTAAAAGCTCATTTTATGTAACGTAATTTTCGTTCAAATGAATTGAAAACTTTATAATTCGTGGTGAATTCTTTCCAAATTTTCAGACGTTTAAACACACAAGAGGTTATTTACTATCTAAATGACTTTTGTGATAGCGATGAAGAAGATTCGCCCGCTGCTCTATATATCTTACCTCCGGACAACGAAAATGGTGCAATCAGTGGAGAAGATGATGGTGATGAAGACGACGTAGGTAAGCCAGAGGATATATGTGTTGGTCAATTGAAGGCACCTTGTGAGTTAGTGATGAGCAGTGGTAAAAGGGTTTTAACGATTGATAATGATGATGAGGAGGATGACTTGGAAGTTGCTGATTCTGTGTTGATCGACATATTAGAAAACTCTACTCAGAACTTGCAAACTAATTTGTTAGAGGAACAGGGCGAAATGTCAATAGAACCGTCCTCATCACAACCTGAAACGTATGTCAGCGGCTTACGAAAAGTGAAACCTACACCGTCTTCAGTGCCACCGCCACTGTTACGTAAGAAATCACATTTTACGTGGGTAGAAGATAACTCGGAGGGATTGATCCCCATTTTCCCTTCACGAAATTTTGAAGACTGTAAGGTGAAGCCTCATGAGCAACTTGAAAAGTTTTTTGACGATGAACTCATAGAGCACATTATAAACGAATCGCGAAGATATGCAATTTTTCTTGGTAAACCAAATCCTCAAATTACCAGTGCGGAGCTTAAAGTTTTCATAGCCATCTTGTTGGTCAGTGGATACAATGGTCGAAGTACGTCCAGGTAATTTTGGAGCGTTGACAATGACATGCGCAATGAGATGGTATACTTAGCTATGCGTAGAAATCGATTCGAGGAAATTTTGAGATTCTTACACTTTGAGGATAGTTGTAAAATAATAACTGACGGAGATAAGATGTGGAAACTGCGGTCCTTAACCGACCACCTAAAATCAAATATGCTGAAGCATTTCCATCCGGAACAACAGCTTTCATTTGACGAGAGCATGATATCATATTTTGGGCGTCACGGATGCAAGAAGTTCATCAAAGGAAAACCATTACGGTTCGGTTATAAAGTTTGGTCCTTGTGTACGATATCGGGATATTTAGTTAATTTTGAAATTTATCAAGGAAATAATCCTCGTGCCAATAGTACCTACGAGCAAACATTTGGAAAATGCGCAGCTCCACTGCTGAATATGATGGACGATTTTACACCAGCGGTTCAGAATCTACCATTTTCCTTCTATTTTGACAATCTTTTCACCAGTGTTCCTCTGTTAGTTTACTTGAAAGCTCGAGGATATACCGCAACAGGTACGATCCGGGAAAATCGGCTGCCAAAAAGTTGCCCGATTGAACATAAAAAAATATTGAAAAATTAGGAGTGTGGTCATATTGAGTCTACAAAATTGAAAGAAGCTAATATTTTTCTCACAAAATGGAATGGTAACGCAGTTGTTAGCATCGCTTCGACTACGTATGGCGCAAACCCGGTAACAAATGCAGTTCGATACTCACAGAAGCAAAAAAAATTTATTGATGTTCCACGGCCATTAGTTATCAGGGAGTACAATAAATATATGAGCGGCGTAGATCGTATGGATCCGAATGTGGGCTTGTATCGAATAGGTATAAGAGGAAAGAAATGGTGGAATAGTATCTTTACGTGGCTAGTTGACGTTTCGGTACAAAATAGCTGGCAGCTACACAGATCAGTCTACCCAGAAATACCTCAGCTCGAGTTTCGGCGACAAATAGCCATTTACTATTGTAAACACTTTGGTGACCGCCCCAAATCAAAGGGTCCTCGAAAAAGGTCTTTGGAAGGAACAGCAGAGGAGACATTGAGACATGATGGGCTCAATCATTTCGTTCGTCCATGCGAAAAAAGAAGACGTTGTGCTGCCGATTTGTGCGTTTCTGTTGGTAGAACCGAGTGCTCGAAATGTAACGTTGGGATTTGCGTAAAATGTTTTGAGAAATATCATATGCCATCTTAATTATTAAATACGATACGGTATAAAATGTTTTTATAAAAAATAGTTTTTAATGTATATTATTTTAATAAAAAATAGTTTTCAATATATACTTAAATAACTGTTTAAATCATTTTCTTTTAATTCACACTTGTTTAGTTGAAATATGTGGGATAAATCTTTCCTTTACTTCAAATAAAAATATGAGAAAAATTACCCCATATCATGCCCAGTGTGACCATATGGTCACACCTCAAAAGTTGGTTTAGGAATGATGCCTTAAAATAAGGATGGTACGTAAGTGATCATTGGACCTATAAAAGTCATCCCTTTAAATATTTCAGAAATCCCAGACAATAAAAGTACCAGGAGGATTCGAGTTAAAGCTGTATTGCTACATAACCAAAACGAGATGCCTTCGGTCCCATTAGCGTACGCCACTGGTATGAAAGAAACATACGATTTCATTGAAAAAATTCTTCACTTAATAAACTATGCAATGCACAAATGGCAAATTGTTAGTGACTTTAAAGTTTTAACAATACTGATGGGCATGCAGAGAGTTTACACAAAGTATCCCTGCTATTTTTGCTAGTG
This sequence comes from Anomoia purmunda, assembly GCA_951828415.1. Taxonomy (NCBI): domain Eukaryota; kingdom Metazoa; phylum Arthropoda; class Insecta; order Diptera; family Tephritidae; genus Anomoia; species Anomoia purmunda. The sequence goes on from OX639994.1 coordinate 49,492,176, forward strand.
GGATAGCCGTTCTGCGCTTAAGTACGAAAGAGATAAGTGGCCAGAGCGAAGTACCTTTCAAATTGGAGAGAAAAATATGTTGAGAGCTCCACTTGTGGATCCTGAAAATATAATTTTGCCACCACTGCACTTAAAACTGGGCTACATGAAGCAATTTGTTAAAAGGCTTAATGTAGACAGTGAAGCATTTCTCCATATAAAATCTTCATTTCCAAAATTAAGTGAGGCTAAAATAAAAGAAGGTAGTTCTGATATTATTTCTGTATGTTATGATTTATGCTTCATTTACTGGTTTTTATAATTTTAAGGCGTTTTTATTGGGCCTCAGATTCGCAAGCTAATGAAAGATACTGAATTTTCATTCAAACTAAGTCCGGTTGAACAAAGAGCCTGGAATAGCTTCCAATCTTTATGTACGAATTTTCTAGGCAACAAAAGGCGTGAGGACTACAAAGACGTCGTTCACGAGTTTCTGAATGCGTATTCAGCAATGGGATGTAGAATGTCCATCAAAATTCACTTACTCCACTCTCATTTGGACGTTTTTCCAGAGAATTTGGGTCAGCTCAGTGATGAACAAGGGGAGCGCATGCATCAGGAGATGGAAGCTATAGAGAGCAGGTTTTCTGGAAAAAATATTGTTAATATGCTCTCGGAGTATTGCAGGTCTCTTAAACGGGATGCAGATGATAGTTTGTATAAAAGAAAAAGAGTTCGTAAACATTTTGAATTGACCAAAATGTATTTGTATGCCCATAAAAAAGTTCTTTTTTTAGTTTTTCAATAAAGAAACGAATTATATTAGAAAAACCTCAACGGATCTTAAAAAAATATACCTCGTTGGAAACAAAATTGACAGGAGACTCTACACGTAAATCAAGCTATATACACTGGTGAACAAAATAGTGAAAAAAACTGTGACTCAAGATGGAATTTTTTTCCAAAAATTGAAATTTTTTGTGTGTTTCTTATATTTTTTCTCTGAATTTTCTGTCAAAAAAATAAGACATTTATAAATCGATAGAAGCGTCAAAATGTCTTCTTCCCAATAATACCAAAATCTTTTACATAGTGCGACCAAAAATAAAGTTATAGGCCAATATATGCCTTCACCTATGGAAAACGGTTTTTGGCCCCTAACTTCAGATTTTGGGGGTGTATTGGAAATTCTGAGTATTTAGTTTTAGTCAGTGTGACTAGACCTACAAAATGAGGTATGTCTCGCAAAAAGTACTTTTTGACTGTAACACCGTGTTATCTACTTCGACACCGGCCACCTTGAACGAATTTATGATTCTTCAACTATGTATCTGCTACCGGTAATACTGCGAGCTTATGGATCGGCTGTCTAGTTGTGCCTGCTTTTGTTCGTACGTCTGCTACTCTCACTTTGTCGTCCTTCCCGGCGGTTGCCTGCGTTACTCGCCTGAGAACCCATTGTTGTGGTGGAGCGTTGTCGTCGTGTACTACGACGAGATCGCTTACTTCGACGTTGGCTGGGGATCGAGCCATTTGTTGCGTTTTTGCAGTTCCAGCTGGTGGCTCTTCGGCCAAAGTCTCCAAAACTATCTCTTGAGTGAGCAGACATGGTGCCATCTGTCGGAGATGCGAGTAATGCTGTCTGGAACCATGTTCGCCGGTAGCAACGCTCGTATCTGGCAGCCAACGATCAGGTTCGTAGGCGTTAGGGACTCCCCGCCGTTGGACTCGTAGCTTAGCGGAGCTACTGGCCGAGAGTTGAGGACGGCTTCGACCTCTCTGCACTGCTTCCTCCCACAGCTCGCCGAAGTGGAGCACCCTTGTAGGCATAAAGTTGAATTTAAATCTCTCCTCTGTGGAGTACCTCTGTCTTCTGGCTCAGAAAGGCTTTGCTCAGGTGCTAAGCTTCCGTTTGGCTCCTACGAAACTCGTCGAATTGTCGCAGTGAATTGTCGCTGAGATCACCCGGCATCCAACGGCGAGAATAGATTTATCAGAACTCAGATCGGTACCAAGTTCTAAATGCACTGCTTTTTACGTGAAACAGACAAATACTGCTATATACATTTTACTGGTGGTAGACCACGAATCTTTTGAGTAACATATATATCGAGCCCTTACCACGAAAAAGATGTAAGCGACACGGTCATCGATTTTTACTTTTTGCAAGATATCGATAGTTTACAATCATATGTATCATCTGTGAAATTTTTGCAGCTCTGAGATGTACCGTTATAAAGTTGCGGTAAAGGAAATTTTAATGTAAATGCCAATTCATTTCGGTTTACAATTTGCTTGACCGCGGTATGTCGCTTACACTTTTATTTTCTGCTTTGAGCTTACTTTCAATTCCACCGTTTTCGCAGTTCATAAGTTTTCTTGCATTATGAGTTATTTGAAACCTGGGGTAAGTACATACATATATAAATACATATTTATAAATTTATTAAGGTATAATATTTTTTTGATTTCAGCTTTCAGTTCATGGCGCGCTTGTGCCGTACAGTAATACTGGCACAGAATATTGCGAGGATTACGAGGAGGAAACACGTGTAGGGAAAAGGGGCTACAAAAAGCAGAAATCATTGCCTAAGAGGATCCTAAAAAAGAAAAAGCGGTGTAATGAAGTGCTGGATGACCCCTGTGTTAATAAAAAATGTGGAAACGCGTGCGCGGAAAATTTCAGTGAAAGCGACCGGAAATTAATAAATGAACACTTTTGGAGTATGGGTAACAAAGTAAGACAAAGGGACAGGTTGATTTCATGCATACGTCGAAAGAATGTTCAGAGGAGAAGAGCTCGTAGTTATAAAAGAAGCTATAGCTACGATTACACCATCAAATATAATGATATCAACTCCAAAGTATGCCAACAATTTTTGTTACGTACGTTAAACATATCACAAACATTCCTTATATCAGCTAGAGATAAGCTAAGGGTATAAAAATTGTTGGTGATAAAGAAGAAAAGGCAAACCCTCACAACAAGACAGACGAAGCCCAAGTTGCTGTGGTAAAAGCCTGCCGCAATAAAAGTAACAAGCTGTACATTTCAAATGAGTTCCAAAATGTAGCAGGAGTATATACATAAATGTTACGTTGAACATTTAAAAAGTATAAATCAACACTCGGCTAAGGTGTCCTTGAGGGTTTCCCGAAATATTTTTAACAAAAATTTCCATATCGGTTTTCATTTGCCTAAAAAAGATAAATGTTTGACTTGCGAACGCTATAAAAACATGGAGATTGTAGAAAAAAATGTTTATGGCCAAGCAGAGAAATATCAAAATCACATTCGAGATAAGGAAAAATCCAAAGAAATATTTCTGGAGGAACAAAAACAATGTAAAGCAAATTCGTCTATGTTATGTGTTAGTTTTGACTTACAAAAAGTGTTGAATACTCCTCACGGGGAAAGCGTGGCATTATTCTACTCACGAAAGTACGCGTACTACAATGAGAGTGTGTATGAAAATGGCTTCAAAAATGAATATTGCTTTCTGTGGGGAGAAGATAATGGAAAACGGGGTTGCAATGAGATTAGTACAATTATTTTTCAGTATTTAACACTAGTAGATCAAAGAAAAACCCATACATCACTTAGCCTTTACTGTGATAGCTGCGTTGGCCAAAATCGCAACAGAGCATTGCTTGCTGCTTTGGTTTTCTTTCTCGAAAAATCTGTGTTCATTAAAAATATAAAAATAACTTATTTATTACCTGGACATACCATGATGCCCGTCGACTCAATACATAGTACCATTGAGTCATTCATTCGTGAAGGAACTGTTTGGGCTCCAACACAGTGGTGCACTCTGATTAGTAATTCTAGAATTGATCCATCTGGGTACACTTGTATCTCAATGAATCATTCTGATTTTAAAGATTGGAAACGTTATTCATAAGCAATGTTTCCAACTGCAATAAAAATTGCATTTCAAGCATTACGTTCTGCTGCATTTGAAACAAATAATAATATTATTAAACTCAAATATGGCTACTTTGAATACTCTGAAACCAAAATGACTTATCGATCAAGACGTAACCTTTCAATATTAAAAAATGGCCCTCTTCCTGCATTTTATAATAAATTAAAAATTTCATCAGCTAAGTACAAGAACTTAAAAGAACTCTGTGATAAAAACATAATACCTGAAAGATTTCACAAAGAATATTTAAATTTAAAATACGATGAGGCTGTTAAAGATGCTTGTTGAGTTATTATAATTAAATGTGAATTTTCAAAGTTTTTCATTATCATTCAAAAATAAAAGTAATACTCACAAACTGAATTTTTATTATAGACATACGAGTTTTCTTTTCCTACTTTGGATAAAAAAAGAAAAAAAGAAATATATTAACACAGGCAATGGTTCTCTTAATGTGGTTATTTTGATGTAACCGCCAAACCTTTCATGAGTAGCTTAACACTATGACAGCGAAAAAAATGTAAGCGACAAAAAATCGTGCTATGGTACTGGTAGAAAAATTTAACTTATTGCATTGATCATCTTATACAATATAAACATTGCATACCGAATTTCAGATAAAAGTGTTATTTTAATTCATGAATGGTCTTAATGCTCGCAGTCTGTCAGCTGGCAAATTGCTCATAATTTGGCTGCGTAGTTTTGGCTTATAGTGAAAACAATGAATACAGTTTCTTACGATTCGACACCATGCATGATGTTTGCTGAAGTGCAGGAACCGTAAACACGTTTTTTTGCATCATACAGAATTGGCGCATTAAGTAAACGTCCGCCTGCCTGAAGCAGATTGAACGTTAAGGACTTTTCTGAATGGTCATGTAGTAAAAATGGATTTAATTTTTGTAGGCTCGAAAGTGGTGAAACCTTTTATAACAATTTCTGAATTTCTTCGTAAAATTCCGAATTCTGGACTGTTTGAACAATTTTTAGCCGCGACTTTTCCGCCGATGGTGGGAGATCATATTCGGTTTCGCACCTTGATGACCCATCTTAATATATAACTGAAAACTCGAACGAGTTTCTCATGGGAGGAAAATTTTTCAATTATACTGAGGAGTGGATTGGGTTCAGTATTAGTAGTTGTGATCTAAGCGGTCGCATTTTTCTTCCGTTCAAGTGCTTCTTCTTCTGGTGTCAGTTAAAAGTGGGCATTTTGCGACCGATTTGCGGGGTCTTCTAGGAGGAGCTGTGGACCCGAAAACCATATCGATTTATCGTCCTCGCTACGACCCCGAGACACGTGATCCGCAGGATTCTGTTTCGTTGGCACATGCCGTTAGGAAGCATTCTGCGTCAACTCTTGGACTTCGGACACTCTGTTCGCTACAAATGGTTGCAACATTAGCCATAACTTGGCTAGAAAGTGCGCTGCTAGTATTCGCGGAAGTGACTTGATCTTCAGCGGAGCAACTCTAGGTTTTGTAGTTAGAAGCGTGCATTTAACTTCCGTGGTATATTGGCTTCAAATATAAATGCAGCAGCCATATGCTCTTACGGAAGCGTCGGCGAAACCATTAATTTGGCAGCGAGCGTTCGACTCAGTATGTACGAAGCGAGAAATGCTGTTTGATGACAATTGCAACAAATTCGCCTTACAATTTTTCCAACTGGTATGGAGACACATATATGGAATCAACTCTTCCCAATTCAGTTTTTTAATCCAAAGGTCTTGCACTAAAATTTTTGCTTAGGTCATAAGAGGGGCTAGTAAATCAACAGGATCAAAGAGTGGGGCAGATACAGATAGTATATAACGTTTGGTAGCCCGCAGCTCATCGAAATTATCATCCAGAATAAACTGAAACACATCATCCTTCGGCAACCAGTTAAGCGTTTTAGTAGCATCCAACTCATTGAAGTTTAATGATTTTTCTCAGCTCTGACTGCCGAAAACTTGTGCGTGATTAGAAATCCATTTCTTTAATTGAAATCCCGCCGAATTAAAAATTTCAGTTACCTCACTACAAATTTTATTGAGCGTTTTCACGTCTTTGGATCCTATGAATAAGTCATCCACGTAAAAATCTGTATGAACCACTTTGGCACTGATTGGATACTTGTACAACAGAAAGCAGAGTAGTGTCGAAAAAAGCTCCTTTGGTATGGTCGGAGGCTTCATTCGGAATGTAATTATCAGTGGTACTGATGTGTCCCAATACCAAATACTCGTCCATCAAGTCCAGATACATTTGACGAAGTTTTGGATATTTTATCTTTCGTCTTTCCAGCGCTTGAAACTGCCGTACTGCGGTTTCATAAGATTGACCTAATAATGTATGGCCCCTTTTGAATCGAAATCTCACTTAAACCGGCTCGATGGCAGAACTTCAGTGTTCGCATGCCTCTTGTTCTGGAGTGAACCTTTTAGACTGTGTTTCTGAGGAGATGTCTTCTAATTCCCAGAATCTTTGAACAATCGCATCGTTTTTTTTTTAAATTTTCCTTAGCTTGACACAAGGTACTACTTGTGCCTGAGGATTCTCACTCTGTGGGGTACCTATGGTCAGTTTTAATTTGACCCACCGAAAGAATATCGATAAACGATTCTGAACCCAACAGAAGCTCAATATTTTGAGACTTGTAAAACCCAGAATCAGCCAGTTCCATATTTGAGGGGATTTCCCAGCCATACGTATTGACCGTTCGGTGTGCATGTTTGGCTGAAATCAAGCGTAGAAATCTGCCGAGATAAAAAGTGAGTTAAGAAGTGAGAAAGCAGATTTTTAGCTAAGACTTTGTAGTCATAAAAGAGTATTTCGATTTCTGAAAACTCTGATTACTGTATCTTTGGCTTTCGAGAGATGAGGATTTTCTCGGTTTTATTGGTAATTTTGGTCAATCTATGCGAACAGTTACTTTATGCTTGAAATATAACAATATTTTTGGGAGTTTTTCTGGGAATCGCTGATGCGATTGCAAACACAGCAGAAAGTCTTGTTGAATCTCTCCCAGAACAAACGAAAATAATCATGAACCGATCAATAAACTGACCAAACGTTGGAGTTTTCTGTCGAAAATAAGCCGAAGATGAATTATATTAATATTAATAAATTATATAACTATATAATGATATTTCAAAGAGCGCATACAAGAGGTGCCAGAAACTGAAGGCTTTTACCTATTACTTGATCGTTTTTTAAATTTAGAAAACTCAAAGTTTGATGGCTTTCAGTTCGCACTCAGTACCTGGTGTTTATGTACAGACTCATTTCCAGCCTCAACTACCTTTTTGCAAAGTAGGCAGCTACACTTCATTCCCGCGTTGTCCAACGATGTGACGGACTGCCACCAATAATTTTGCGATGGTACAGGAACTGCAATGATCACATCGATCTAGAAGCGGTGGGTGAGGGCGCAATTAAAATTAACCGCAAGAACGGCACCAACAGCACTTGTAGCAAGAACGTAACGGCGACACCACGGATTTAGTTTCCGCAAAATTAAAGGGCTCACGTTTTTTGTATTTTTAATGGCTGTCCACTGTCCACTGCACCGACCGAAATTTCGTTTGAGTTTATGGCTTAGAAATTGGCACGCCACTTTACCGTAAGCGAGCAGGCATTTTGAATTAGAAATATTTTTTTTTACACTGATCTTGTGTTTTCTTGGCCTTTTGAGTGCTTAAGTGTTATGCGAAATAACTTCGTTTTTCGCTCCGATTTATATGAAGCTCAACGCACTTCACTGTTTAATTTTATTTATTTTTTATAAATTTGCACTTTGTCTCTGCCCGGGCGCCACGAACATTCATCAATAATTTTTTACGATATTTTAGTTTGTTAATTTTAGGGGAGCGCAAATCACAAAATCACCATTTGTTACCGAAACTTACGGATTGCGTATTGCCAGCTCGAATTTAATTGCCACGCCCGTTTTTCGATCACAATTAACAAATTCTTTATTTTTCTCTTCTACTTACGCCTAATACCTAATATTTAGTTTACAGTAATTTTGTATGTTTGTACTTCAAATTGGAGTGCGGTAAATCCGTACTCGCAACTTGGAAAAATTCATTATTTGTGTGCATATGTAAGTGTTTCGTTAGCTACTTATGTAGGTGAGTATGTATGTATATGTATATGTTTGATTTCATGCTATAAATTGTGTTTAGGTAATAAGTTTGGTGAGTATTTATTAAGGGATTTCACAATAAGGTAAGTACATTTTTAATTTCAGGTTTCTTTCCAGTTTATTATCTGCTTCGACATTGTACATATATAGATGTTAAGGGTAAGGATGCTATTGTTGTATTTTAAGATTGTTGTATTTTAAGATTGTTGTATTCAAGAGATTTTCTTACTCGTTAAGCCAATTGTTAAAATAAATAAATAAATAACTTCGCAGACGTAACTATTTTAAGGAACAAAATTACTCAGGGTGGTAATGACACCCTGACTTACAAAAGGACGGTACTAAATTTCGATGCGATAATCGCACGTCTCGGTTTTGTCTACTCGGACAAACGTCCAATGCATATAATAGAGCAGGAATTAAGCGTCATTTGACAAGACAAGGTTGCAGAATATTACAACCTGGTCGATAAAAAATTAACTTTACTAATAAATAGAATAATTATGGCACATAGTAGTACCGCAAAACTAACTAAGGAACCTAGTAAAAAGAATAGGGATCGGGCCTTAAGAATTCTCATTACTGGACCGAATTTGGGATAAGCTCAATAGTTTCAGTCAAATAACCAAAGAGTTAGGTTTGCACAAAAATTTTGCAAATGAAAGAAGTAAAGTAAAACAAAATTACCCTAATAATAATTTATGGTTTCCTCAACTGAATGGTTCGCCGAAGCCTGAGCCAATGGATGTAGAGGCTTCCTTCATCTAAACCCAAAACCAGTAGTGGTCAACACAAACGCGCATACAAGTGGATTTCAAGTCCAAGAGCGCATGCTGTAAAGCAACCAAGGAAAGACAACCATAGCTTCCGGCCGCAAAAAAAACTCAAAGGATAAATAACTATGTTTTAGGCGTAGAAGGGATAACCTCCGCTACATCACCTTCTATGATAAGAAATTTAATAAAAATTTAAAAGCTCTTGTCGATACGGGAGCAACTTCCGGCTACATTAAGCAGTGAGTATAAAAAAAAAGAATGAATTAGCCATTTACAAAAGAGTAAACACCGTAAATTAGTATTCTATTATAAAATATGATCCCATAATAACCTTATTCGCAGTCCATCAAGTTTTCTACGAAATAGATAATTTAGATTTGGACCTCCTTCTCGGTTATGATTTTTTGCAAAAAATTGAAGCTCGTATCGATATACGCAAAGGTAAAATAATTTATAAAGCAAAATATGAAGATGAAAAAGTTAAAAGAAGCATGGACATTAAGTAAAGGAAAAACGGAAAAAAGAAAGAAAAATATATTAAAACAATAAAAAAATATTGAAAATATACATCTTTTCGGACGGGGCATTCCTAAGGTCCCAGCCGAAGATAATACCGTCAATAAAAACGAAGCATTAATAATTAAAAATATTGTGGAACAGGAAAGTTCTACAATGCCAGCCGAAGAATTACCGGTAATTATATACTGGAAAAATATGTTTGTTAAGAGCAAAACGATCCTGAAGCGCAAGCCGATGGTAATACCGGCAAAGAGGAATTATGAGCGAAAAAGGCTCAGCCATATCAGCTGAAGATTATGCCAGCGAAAAAATAGAAGATGAGAGGTCGTTGGAAAACCCACAACCTTTAAGGGACAAAAATGGTGCACGCAAAAATAAAGAATTTTCCAAATGTAAAGAGTATAAAAAGAGTATATAACTGACGTAAAAGCGGAAATAAGAGCGGTTAATGAGGAACCAATATGTAGCAACCAATACCCGTATCCTCTATCAGTAAATTCGTTTGTAAATAAATCAATTAAAAGAATGCTTGACGAAATAATTATAAGACCTAGCAAACGCCTTTATAATTGATTTAATTTGGTCATGCCAAAAAAAAAAGGATCACACGACGACGGTTCCCCAAAACGTCGAATGGCAATTGATTATAAAAAAAATTAATGATCATGCCATTCCTGACCGATATCCAACCCCCGATACGAACATAATTTTATTAAATTTTATTAAATTAAGGGAAAGCAAGTATTTCTCAAGTAGTGACTTGGGGTCAGTATTTCATAAAATTTTAATGCCAGAAAACGACATAGAGAAAACAGCTTTTTCCGTTACTAATGGAAAACATGAACTTTTACAAATGCCTTTCGGGTATTATACGACATGCCCGATGAGTGAGTGGATTCGGAAATTAACGAATCACAACGTTCGACACAAAGTAGCGAAAGCATTTGAATACAAGAAACACAAAAACTTGTAAATCAATTTAAACAAGAAATAATATAATGAAAAACAGCTTGACGATTAATGAGTTAATCGAAAATTTTGGAAATAAAAGACATTTAATAGAGTATGATACAGTGGGAAATTTATTCACCATTCACTTTTCAAAACAAATTCGTTTATACGAAACTTTTTGCAATGGATATTATAAATAGGGAAGATCAGTCCGCTAATATTAAACAAATCCACAATAGAGCTCATCGTAGCTATAATGAAAATATTAAGCAAATTGAGAAATTGTAACATTGGCAAATCAAATATTGAGGAAAAGGATTTGGAACTACCTCAAGTCTTCGCAGTCGTGAAACGAATTACGCTAGATAACGAACCAAGTTTTACAACACCAACATTTAAGTAACTAATGCAAAGGCTAAACATTGAAATTTATTGTCTGCAAACCACGACATAGCATAACCAATGGACAAATTGAAAGAGCCCATTCCACAATAATTGAAATAGCGCGATGCTCAAAAGAATATAATTTAGTAAGCGACTTAGAAACAATTTTGAGAGGCTTACAACAATATAACTAATACGACAATACATTCCTGATAAAATTGAGACCAACAGATGTTTTCATAATAAAATAAACCATGGAAACCCACCTGATACTCTAGAGCAAGCTCTAGAAAAAATTCTAGCAATTCACAATAAAAAAAGAGCACACAAACAATTTATTCCCGGACAAAATATTTACAAAAAATCATAGGAGAGAGAAATAAATTAAAACCTAGATATAAAAGGCAGCAAGTTAAGGAAATTTAGGGAGCAAAATAATAATTAATTATAGAGATCGATTTATACATAAAGATAACATAAAATACTAATTACTTATAGGCCTTCAGCATGATTTTGTTAATAATTGTAACCCTAATCGGCTCAACGACTGCTGGCATTATTGATTACACTCGACAGGATTGCGTATTAAATGAAAATGGAGATGGGGACATTTTTCACATAACGTACTTTGAAAATATCCTAGTACAAGAAAATCAAAGTTTTTATGACAAAGTTCGTTATGATTTAAATACTTATGATGAATTTGGAATCAGAAATTCAGAAACGGAATCACAAATTTTAATAACTGAAACTTTATTACGACAACTAAATCAAAACCTTGTCGGATAAAAAAGTGTAATAAAAGAACTGGGAACACTTTGGAAATGGCTAGAACAATAATTACAAAAAGGAATCAGTTTATTATACATGAACTTCAAAATATGACAAATACAAATTTGGAAAAGTAGGAATTTTAAATCCAACTATTTTACACTTTGACGAACTCAAAAATATCTCATATTATCAGCACGAGACAATGACTATTACATACTTAATGAATATTTCAGAATTAAACATTTTACAAATAAACAATATAATTGCACTTTATATAAAATATCCAAAAACATAATTTACTTGTAGATATTGCGAAGTAAGAGCTCTAGTCCTTCATTGACGCTAATATTGTGAATTGTAAAAAAATGGTAAACTGTTCAAGAATGTAAGAGAAATTATGTTTGACAGAAATTTTAAACAAAAATCAAGAAAAATGTAACAAATAAGAGAAAGAAATAACAAAATTGGTATAATTAAACAAGGAGTAATATTAATTTCAGGAGTAAAGATTGTCGAAAACAATACATTAAAGGGAACTTATTTAATAAATACTGAAGTTAAAATTTGGAACTGCATATTTAAAAAATAATTATGTAAACAATTTTAAAATCTTAGAATATATAAAGACAAGTGATGAGCTATTTAAATTGCAAAAAATATATATAATAGGTGAACGGATAATTTTGATAATTCTCATAATTTAAAAAAAATTAGCATTTGAAATTGCAAGAAATTACATGCAACGTGGGTTTGGATAAAATTGAAAAAAATTAACAAAAACTAGCATTGAATCGGGGTCACTCCTGACTGTTGTTGTCTTTTTTTCCAAAATAATATTTTTCCTTATGCTGGCCTTGAGCTCAAAAATTAATATTTTCGTTTAATAAAATCAGGCCAAAAATTAAATAAAAATAAAAAATAAACTGGACCCTTTCATTTTAATCTGTAAAAGCGGATTTTAGTTTTTAAGAACAATTTTCCTTGTGAAGATGATATAATTTGTATGTTCCTCGTGTTAATATTTAATATCTTAGTAAATGTTTTTCATTTTGGCGTAGAATACGTCTTACCTTACGGTATGGGCACCAATGTCAGGTTTTTATTGTTGTAATCTCTATTTCTTTAATTATAAGGAAACGGCTCGATTAATTTTTTTTTTTTTTTTTGTAGTCAAATGAAGATGTTAGTTTTCGTTTGACATACATTTCATGTTGGTTGATATCTTCCTAATATTTAAATTTCTCAAATGAAAATTGTATAAACACATGCACACAAATATGTGTGTGGTGTTTGGTTGAGTGTTTGCTGTTGGGCGATTTAAATGTACTCGTGCAGCCCTTTCTTTGTATTGCATAATTTTAGGCGGGCAAGCTAAAGTAGAGTAAAAGAAGAGAAAATGCTGCCAAGCACTGCAAAAAAAATAATAAAATTGATTCGCGTATGTTATTTATCATTTATCTTTACTATTGATAACAGCCATTGACTTCGTTTTTGCGAGAAATTTAATTGATAATTTAAAAACATTTTTATCCTATTTTTCCTATCATAAGCTTATGTATATCATCCAAAGTAACTATCAAATAAAGAAATTCATTTGCTTGTATTATTTATCATTTATTGTTACATATGTTTTCTGTCTTATCGGATGGCGTATTCTACGTTAAACTTAATGGCCGTGTCTCTGACACAGCCTGCTTCTTTTTGTAGTTAATTGACTAATTACTGACGTAAAGTATTTTTATCGGCTGGCTTTCCGAAATGGAATAATTTTCAGCTGTTTTCTGATCAATTTTGTTTATATATGTGTTTGTTTTTAGGCTAACTTGATATAATTTAATTAAGAGCGAATATTGTTTCGTTGTATTGTACCAATGTATACTTTGTTACATTCTTTGTTTTCTCGTCCTTAACATGCGATTTCGTACACTACGTCATTTTGTGGGTTAGGCTCTATTTTGCTTCTTTTTTCTTTTTTTAATATCGTGGACAGCAGTGTGTACGTCACAGCAGTCCCTGCCACAGGAATAACAAGAAGAAAAGGAAGGTGATAATTCCTCTTGGGTATTTTATTTTCGCTGCAGCTGTCACAAAACAAATCTTGACACTTCACAATTATTATTATGTATTTAACTTTTTGTAAAAATCACTCGAAACTCAGAAAAGTCCACTTTTTAAATGCCATTTGTGACACCAATCCTTCAAACGAAGCAAATACAAAGTAACGGAAGTGCTTTTGTCCTCACCTTCTTTTCTCTTCTTCGTGCATATTATGGTAAAAATTTTAATTTTTTTTATTTCGCTCTTCGACTGTGGTCGAAAGAGCTGACCGAATAAATTTGCATTTGGTATCATAGCACACATTCGATGAAGAATTAATTCGATTAAAATTAAGTACAAGTTGCAAGCAAATTGGGAAAATAAAAATGAAATTCAAATATGACGACGATGGAATTAAATGAAAGGTTACTAGAATTGGCAAGAATTAGTAAACGATTCAAACCCTCTCATGGCGTAGGTGTAGTATTTCAAAGAGGGCTTTATATGTCTTGATAACATTTATGCATATTGTTTATAGATTTAAATAAAAGAAACTTTCGAATATTTAAGGAGGCGTTTGTGGATTTGCTGTCCACTATATATGTAAGTAGAAAGGTCGCTGCAGCAATGTACACGAGCCAAATCAATACCAAACATTTTAAAATCAGCATCAATGCTACGACTTTGTGCTCAGGGGTGCAGATACCAAAACTTAAATCTATTTCTTAAGGAATAATATACTAATTTAATTAACTTAATCCACTTTGCTGTCATTCTAACAGGTGGTTCCAAATAATTTAGCTCTAATGAGAATTCTTGACACTTCCAGCTTTCTGCAAACCCCTTTTGCAAATTGAGAATATTATTCTATCAACTAAACCAGCCTTTTTAGTTATTTTTCGTACTTACGGCTTTAGGCCTACATAAAGTTAACAAAAATAGTTTAATGATAGTGCTTGGTCGCCAAAAAGCAAAAAACAATTCCAAATTATTTACATTTTCTGCAATTTTTAAACAGTAGGATGCTGCGTCGTACGATTAAAAATTGAAATTGATTGAAGATCGAATTCTGTCAGTAATTAGGGCCTAAGTGTTTAGGCCAGTGTACTATATACACTATATTCTACTGGGTAGTGTTCACCTATTTGCGAACACAAACATGCATATCAGCACATAACTACGGTTATCCGTTTGTCCACCGAACCAACTGTTTTGTTTCGTTAAAAAGCTCTTTTGTACAAAGCAGCGGGTTCGGTGACAAACAAGAGAATTCCCCTCGGCCATTACATTTTTCGCAGCCGAGGACCAGCCTTTTTGCCGATCAGCCCCATTGCCAACCAGGACATCATCACCAGCCCACTCTAACGTATGGCGAAATCAAACGTAAGTTTCGTGGTTAACCATAATTTTCATTTGCGGCGTTTGTCCAAATTACAACTTCGTAATTTACTAAATAAATAAATAAATTTCAGCAATTCATAACTATGTGGCTGGAATAAAAAATAATAATAACTTTCGAAACAAAAATTTAGAATTTATGCGAGCATAATATTTTTCCGAAATATTTTTGTGATAAATTTCTTAGCATAAAATATTTTTTCGAATAAATTTTAGGATTTAGTCGCATTGACAATTGCATTTACCCGAACTGGGCTAGTGTGAGATTCGGCCTCAATATTAAGTATTTTTCGGTATTTTTCCGTTTTGTTTTTGATTCGCCTTATTATGCACATTCAAGCGTGCAATCCATTTGCTATTAATTCTTCAGATTCCAAAGCTTTTCAATTTCAAAATACGATTGCTAGTTCATTAAGTCTAAAGATATGGCAACTCTTCACCAATTATCGGATGCTCTAATTGTGTTCGAATATGATTCCAAAAATTTTGCATTATTGCAGCAAAATCATGCAGTCCTAGACTTCCAAAAGGATGAAGTCAAGGAGTTATGGGATAGGACGAAGCGCGCTTATTTAGAATTCGCAGGTAACGACTCTGCAAGTATTTCAAAAGAGGTTGCCGCCGCAAAAAAAGAAACACACAACATACTGTGCTTACTTGAAGTGCATGGAGTTGATAAATTACTTGTCATGGCCACCATTGCGTGACATTTTCAGGGCCATTTAAATTTTAAATAAGCGTCTTACTCTTGTGGAAAGACTTCTCCACCTACATATATCAAAAGAGAGGCAAAAGAAATCGTTCGCAAGTATCCACTTACGAATGAAAGTCTTTCTACAGGTGAGAAAAATTTAACAGATCGCTACGAGAATGAAATAAATCTCGTAAATAGTCAATTGTCCTTCTCCGATGGATATTTTTTTTTTTTTAATTCGGCTACAAATGACTTGAGCACCCCCTCTTTTCTAGCAGCTTTTTCAAGGTTTGTGTCACGCAGAGGGTGCCCGAAAAGCATGTACTCCGACAACGGAACTAACTTGTTTCGAAATATTCTTACCAAAACCTTTCATGGCATTTTATTACAAGCTCCTCTGCTCTCTTTCCGGAAAAATCCCTCAGAAATCACAGAAATAGAGATATCTCGCTAGGGGGCAATTCAACCCGGATAACCCAATCCAGTTCCGATGCCTCTGAAACCGCTTTCTGCGCTTGTATATATTTAAAAGTTTAACATGAGGAAACTGCTACTCCCATCTACTCGCAGCAAAAAGCAAAGCTGTACTCTTACAAACTGTTTTTCTCATAAAGCCGGAGCTCTCCTCACGAAGTTAGTGAAACAGATCGGATCGATTTCGATTGACTGCTCCACAGGGTCAGAACTTTGTCGACAATTTTTTCATAGATTAAAAATCACGAAAAATATTTATTAATGAACGATTACTCATATTTACATATTTATGATGTACAATTTATAGAATACAATTAATATACAACTTTATATACACCTATAAGTATGAAATACACTATTCATTAATTTTGGCTTATAAATACAATACAGATGATTGTCATAACTAGTGTACCTACTGGAAATTCTTTTTTCTTGATTGCACGGAAACAAATTTGTCGATCACTTTATTAAATGCAGTTTGCGTGCTCAAGTTGCTCAGCCCTTCTCGTTATGAAAAAGTTCGCTCATCTTTTGCCGTAAAGACGGGAACTGTGAGAAACATAAGAAAACCCGTGCAAACATCTGCATTACTCGAAGACAATAAGGCATTCTGAATAATCAAGAACTGAGCCAACTCTTTGACATATTTCATAGGGATAATTTCTTTCTGAAACGTAGCCCTGATAGAAAGCAATTAAGGGGAAAATTAAGACGATATTTCATTGTAGCAACAGTGGTTGCGTTCAGACGTGGTTTTATTCGCTCCGCATTGGTCAAGTACACTAATATCTAATGCGAATTTTTATATCGGTGATGGTATCGTAATATCATATTGAGACAGGGACTCTAAATGCCGAGAACTAAACTCTAATAAAAGTTTAAAAAAAAAATAAATAAATAAAATCCAATTTTATCTAAATGCCTTGTGCTTGCGGACGTAAGGTTGATCGTTTACAACCGAAAGTGCAGTGTTCAAAGTGCAATGAGTTTTTTCATTTAAAATGTATTGGTATTTTGCCAGCTGATCTCGACTTTTTGCTTACTTCAGAGAAGCCTTTCTTTTGTAATATTTGTATGGCTGAACGCCGGTCATCAATTTGCTCGCCTCCCCCGTCGGCTGTATCGGAGGAGAGAGCAATCGCTAAAACTGTAAACAATTCAGCATCTTCCCACGCTCATGTAAATAAATCGGATTCCTACTCGAAGGAGTACAATAATTTGCTACAATTAGCATTAAATACGGTAGTGCAAGAGATTGCTGCTATTAGAGCAGATAGCGCGCGTGTTTTATCTCTTATAAACTCTCTACATGAAGACAAACTAGAGTTAAAACAAAAATCGGATGCCCTTCATGCCGATGTTCATACAATGCAAGCTAAACTAGACAGCAAAAATGCGGGCATTTGCATGCTAACATTAGAAATAAAAAATTTGCGTAGCATTGTTTGTAGCTGGAATACTCTCAGCCCATCTCATACTAGTGCTGTAAGTGAGTGTGATGGTGTCGCACTGCCTGCTGTATTTACTAATACAATCTTTAATTCTGCTGCCCCTGCTTTGTCGACGTCCACTGCTTCACACAATACTGCTGTTAGTAGGGCAGTAGCTGCGAAGCCAAAATTGAACATCGCCGCTGCCGCTTATGCGTTGTCTCCACCAACTATGCCCATCCAGTCCGCTACGGCTGTAATAAATGATACTGCTTCTCTCAGTACTGCTGCTGCCAAAGTAAAAGCTGCGAAGAAAAATTCGAGCATTGCTGCCGCCGCTCACAGGTCGTCTGTTCTAACTAAGCCTACTCAGCCCACTACGCTCTCACTATGGTAGTGACTAATAAACCAACAACGATGCTTTGACCACATCCACAGCCAGTAATAAATACTTAAAAATTCACTTTCAAAATATGTCAGGGCTTCGGACTAAATGTTCGACTGTATATATGAAGAGTTCTTTCTTAGAGTTTAATATTTTTGTATTTGTCGAATCTTGGCTGAATGAAAACTTTTTCGACTGTGAAATTTTTGATCCCAATCTGTATGATGTCTTTCGTAAAGTAAGACTTATCAATACAAACACTCTCATTGATCAGCTGTGCGTATGCGTTCCTGGTTCGTCTGGAAATTTTTATGTTTGCGCTTCGTATATTCCGCCGAAAAGCTCCGACTTTTTACATTCTGCACATGCTGACAACGTTGTGTCGTTAGCATCAAACATTGCTAATGACAGTCATCTTTGTGTGCTTGGGGATTTTAATTTATGTGATTTGAGTTGGTCTCCACTTCATAGCTCAGCTGCATTTATGGCCTCTAATTCACGTCATTGATAGTTTTTTAAGTATTGATTTACTTCAAATTAATGGATTTCGTAATAACCTTCATTGAACCTTAGATTTAGTTTTTATTTCCAATAATGTTCACTTCACATTGACGGAATGCCTTACACCAATTTCACCAACTAATAAACATCATGTTACTCTTTCTCTCGAGTTGGAGTTTTATGAGCTTGCTGATGTGCCTGATGAGCCTAATATCAGATTCAACTACAACGAATGTGACTTCTATACATTTAACGAAATTTTGTTAAATATCGATTGGTTTGATGCCTTCCGTGATAGTGATCTTACCTCATGTTTTCATTACTTTAAAACTAAGCTTTTTGAAAACACGTCCCGATTTATAAAAAGAAATTGTATAAGACACCTTGGCATACTAAACGGTTAAAGCATCTGAAGAATTTGAAGAACAAATTTTGCAAATTGTATGAAAAGACTGGTGATCCAGTGCATTATTCTAAATTTCAGTATTACTCAAAGGAATCTGACTGTTTGAATAAGTTCTTATACTATATTCTGAATTTTGAAAACAATATCATTTCGAACTCGAAGGCCTTTTGGCAGTTCATCAAACCAAAAAAGCCTTGTTCGACGGTGCCAATTAATGTATTTTTTAATGGTAAATATGCAAATTCTGCTATTGATTCTGCTAATTTATTTGCTGATTTTTTTTGCTCCAATTTTGAGTCCGACATTGATTTGAATACTAATCTTCCTTCTCGGACCGACGTCATCAATGGTATCGGGTGTTTTTTTTACAGGTTTGTTTTTCGAATAGAGATAAAACTGGCATTTTGTGGTCAAATCTGGCAACTCTAATGTCATTTATGTTCAGTTTGGTTTGCCATTTCATCATGAACAGTTTGACAAAAGAACAACGCTTGCAAATCGTGCAAATTTATTTCGAAAATAATGGCTCAGTTCGCGAAGTTTACCGCGAGCTCCGTCAATTTTATGGTCGACATAATCGTCCATCAGAGCAATTAATTCGGTTAGCCATGGATCGTTTTCGCACTACGTTTACTCTATGTGATAATACGCATCCGCAGAGACGTCGAACAGTGCGCACCGAAGAAACAATTGCCGCTGTAGAGCAAAGTGTTGAAGAGGACCCGAATGAATCGATTAGCCACCGTGCACAGCAATTGGAGCTTTGTCCATCAACTTTATGGAAGATTTTGCGCAAAGATCTTGGCTTGCGACCTTACAAGATCCAGCTTGTGCAAGAATTAAAGCCGCGAGACCATGCAATGCGTCGTGATTTTGGTGTATGGGCCGAAAATGAGATTGATCTCGATGCTGATTTTCATCGCAAAATTTTGTTCAGTGATGAGGCTCAATTTTGGTTGAATGGCTACGTCAACAAGCAAAATTGCCGCATTTGGAGTGAAGAGAATCCACATGAGACCCTTGAAACGCCATTACATCCACAAAAACTGACTGTTTGGTATGCTCTATGGGCTGGTGGAGTCATTGGGCCATACTTCTTCCGCAATAATGCTGGAGAGGCAGTTACCGTTAATGGAGACCGGTATAGAGCCATGATAACCGACTATTTTGTTCCCGAATTGGATGGCATGAATGTGGATGAGTTGTGGTTCCAACAAGACGGCGCTACATGCCACACAGCGCACGTCACAATCGATTTATTGAAGGAAACATTCGATGAGCGCATAATTTCGCGGAATGGACCTGTAAATTGGCCACCAAGATCGTGTGATTTGACACCATTGGATTATTTTCTTTGGAGATATGTGAAGTCGCTCGTCTACGCCAACAAACCAGAAACGTTAGGGGAATTGGAAGCCAACATTCGTGGCGTTATTGCCGACATACGGCCCCATATGCTCGAAAAAGTGGTTGAAAATTGGACCTGTAGAATTGGCTTTATTCGAGCCAGCCGCGGCGGCCACATGCCCGAAATCATATTTAAACATTAATGGCATAAAATTATCCTTCCAATAAAGCTAAATTGATGGACCTTAAAACGATTTTCTTGTGTTTTATTTCAATTCGAAGTTCTATACCCCTAAAAAAAACACCCATTATTAGTAAACTCAAGCCTACGTCTAAAACTGACTCGAGTGGCCTTTCAGCAATCTTGCTGAAAAACTGTTTGTGCCTTGCCGAACCTCTTTCAATTATTTTCAATAAATCATTAGCTTCTGGTATATTTGTGGATGAGTGGAAGTTGACATCCGTTTCCCCTATATTTAAGTGTGGAAACAAAAACGATGTTCGCAAATATAGGTCGATTTCGAAGCTCTCGTCTGTCTCAAAACTTCTTGAGATAATTGTGAGTGGAAATTTATATTTTGCGGTCAAAACCCTTATTTCCAATAATCAGCATGGTTTCGTTGCGAATCGCTCCACTGTCACTAATTTGTCCATTTTCAGTGAATACTGCATTTCCGCTTTCCAAAAAAGATCACAAGTTGACACAATTTACACGGATTACTTTAAGGCGTTTGACAAAGTATCCCACCAAATACTCTTGTTGCGTCATTGGGTTTTCACTCCGTGTTTTTGTCGTGGATCAAGTCATATTTGTCCAATAGACGCTGCGTTGTTTCTAGGACCCGTCTTATTCAATATCTTTATTAATGATATAGGTTCATGCTTTTCGTTTGGTGAATACTTGCTGTATGCTGATGACCTTAAAATGTTTGCGATTATTAACAGCACTCAAGAATCTGAAAGGTTGTAATCCGACCATCATAAGGTACACAATTGGCGTTATTTAAATCGTTTATCGCTAAACATAAGCAAATGTTTTCAAATTACTTTTGCTCGAAATCCAATTCTGGTATGAATGCTCCCATTTCTCGAGCAAGTGGTGATATAAATTTGTTCTTAAATTCTACAGGTGCTGATCTTATGTGGCCGCATGCCACCTTAACCCTGCTGTTAGGTTAAGACCATTTTTTTTGTTTTCTTTGTAACTTTGGAACGGTAATATATACTGTCTAAATTTTTCAGCTCAGGTGGTCTTTTTATAAAACAATATTATGTGCGAAAATTTAATTCTCTGACTTAAAACTGGACTAAGATAAATTGAAAATTACGAATCTTAGGTTAAGGGACCATTTGGTCCATAGTATATTTTCTTTGATTTTCTTTACATTCATTTTCCAAAAATAGGTATTTATTAGTTTGTTCGATATTTTTTGGCACTTGCAGCAACTACAAATTCCTCGCTTTCGAGCTCCTGAACTAGAAGCATTTTTAGAGCAGGCCACTGGTGCTGGGTTTTACCAGAGTTGAGTAAATAATAAAATAATAATATTTAGCAAGTATTGAACCAAACTAAATATAAAGACTAAGATTAAATTGTTATTTTGTATGAAAACTGCAGTATGGACCAAATGGTCCTCTAACCTAAGATTCGTAAGTTTTTTTTTAACCTAACAGCAGGGTTAATGAATCACCTCAGGTATTTTCATAGTAATTACTATTGTACATTAGCTTAATTTAGTCTGTAAGAATTTGTGTGTTCAAAGACTTTTCATACAAATAAAAAAATAAATAAATAAAATCTTTAATAGAAGCATGTGCAAGGAACTGTGGTTGTAACACTCGATGGTCAACCAAACATCTTTCATTCCAGCACATCTATTTTCAAGTTGCGATTATATGGTATATATCTTCGGATAGAAAATTGTCACTCGGAAGCGCTGTTCAGGATCATTAAACCTTTCATCATGGGACAGTTCATTGAAGTGACTCTTGACTTTAAGTGGTCTTTTTCCACAAACTTTTTTGGTATTGTCCACACATCGCATTTTGTTGAAATATCTCGAATGAGTTTTAATTTCGTCTCTCTGCTTCTTTATACCTACGAAGGCCTTTTGCAATTGATCATGTGCGAAAAGATCATTTTTTTCCTACTGCAATTGGTTTGAGGGTAAATTAATTGTCCGCAAAATTTCACCTTGGAGAACAAGAAGGAACACTAATTTTCGATTTTTTTTAATCCCCAACGCGGTGTTTCTCTCAGCAGATTTTTTGGTTTTTAATATTACCAGGGTTAAACATTTGAGAACATCGCAAATCCTCTGTTTCAAAGCATGAACCGCGTCGTACCTTCCAGCAAAGCAAGTAGGATTCAAGGTTTTGGGAGTCTGTGCGCCTTTCTCGCAAACGCTTTGTAGTTGATCCCAACGGCTTATACTGTGACCGACAAAATCGTACACAGATTGAACAGTTTCGAAGAATACTTAAATTTCTCTATTGTACGATACTGCGTTTTTCAAAACAAGGTTCAAGCTATGACTAGCGCAATAAATAAAATGTGAATGAGGAACGTAATCTTTGGTTCTCTGTTGTAAACCCGTAGAAGCGCCACTCATGACTGTTGCACGCACCGTCGTATGCTTAACCTTGATTTCTTCTGCATTGAATCGATTACAAGCAGGTTGATATTTTACAGCAGTAAAAGAAGTAAATATCTCGTTCAGTTGTATAATAACTGGCTTCCCTTTATCATTGTAAATGATGCTCATAAAAAGAAAAACCTAACTTAATTGATCAATTTTGCTGACGCCTCGAGTTGAATCCAAAATAAATGAAAAAAATGGTTGGAAGTCGGGAACAATATTTTCATGAGCTTCTTGCCCCAAGAGACATGAATTCGTTCTGTATTTGAGCACTTTATTATTTAACAGAACCTATAGGTTTTACTAAAAATTCGCTTAAAACCATGCCATATTTGGCCAACAGAGCGATGACTGAAAGTAAATTGCCCTTAGGTTAGGTTAGGTTAATGTGGTAGGTCCCCCAATAGGAAACTCACTTAGACATAGAAGAGAAGTCCATTGTGATACCACTTGTTAAATGAACGGTAACTATAACCGGAAAACCAAGAATGATTAACCGGAGAAACGTTGCGTACCCCGAATGAAGTCACGTTAATCACCTGTATCCACTCCAGAAAGCTCTTCTGGAGTAGTAAAGAAGTTCGAGCACTGGAACCTAAGTCTCGCAACTGCAGGGCAGCTGAGCAGAAAATTAAAAGATGAATCCACCCCATCATCCTCCATACAGCTGCGGCAGAAAGGGTCAGAGGCAATGCTCAGCATGGATAGCCATTGTACAATGACCAGTCAGAACACATACGAGGGTCGAGAGTTGCCACTTAGTAAGCGACCTCAGTTCCTTTGAGCGCCCACGCTCCACTCTCGGCCAGAGAGTCTCTGCAATTTTGCCCGTCGTGGCATTTTCCCAGCGCTTGCTTTGACGACAGAGAGCCCATCTGTCCAAGAGAAGTCCGTAGACAGTGAAAGGAGTCCCCATCCTCTCCCAGCATGAAGTAGTAATTTCCAGGGTACCCTGCCGAGCGAGCTCATCAGCCATGCGGTTCCCTTCAATGCCGCTATGGCCCGGTACCCAAATTAGTCTTATGTCGAGAGACTTCGAGGCTGCTGCAAGAGAACTCAGGCACTCCCCGACAAGTTTTGATCTCAAATTGTCCTTAATTGGATCCTCGATAACTTCTTTCGAGCTCCGAAAAGCGAGATTACACCTTGCCACCATCATTGCCACACATACGATTCGTTCGAGAACTTTGTCCCAAACATTATGTTCCTCACGTAATGATTTCTGATAAGCTATTTCGACGGTGTTGTTTTTCCAAGACATCTCATAAATTGTGCAAGATTCTACATGACATCTAGATGTTCCGCGAGATTTAATGTCCTTACATAGATGCTTCCAATCTCTAACGCCGGTGGTGCTCCACGGATTTTCAGACGATCCCTTTTGAGGAAATAGCCAACAAGGCAGTCTATAAACTACGTTTTTCTTGACAGATAATGAAAGCCAGTTCTTCGGATCCCTAGGCCTGATTTAGTTACCACAGAATAATACTTCTCTGAGTAACTGCGATTATTTATTTATTTTATTTATAACAATTTATACTGTAATAAATTACAGTATAAACTAAAACAAAGCGACGCTAGCTACGAGGCTTTCTGCCGTCTTTTTAGTGACTTATTTTAATCTCATAAATACAGTAGAGTTGAATAACGTGTTAAAATTATTTGATAAGATTGTACGCTAATTATTGAAAAATAATAAGAAACACAGATTATATTTAAGCTAAATTAAATTTAAGATATTATTATTCCTTAAGAAATTATATGTTGGCGGAATATTGTCATAACTGGTGCTCTAGTTAGGTTAATGTTGTTGCTGCTCTCGTACTCCATTGTTTTAGGGCATTGAGCAATGAGGTGTTCCATCGTGTTTGGACCGTCAAATAAAGGACAGCGGGAAGGGCTTTTTCTAGTTAGCAGGTGAGAATGAGTAAATATTGTGTGGCCCAGCCTTAGGCCAGGGATCCACATAAGTTTAATTTTGTTTGATGCTGCAATAAGTGAGTTTTTAATAGATGTTATAATTTTATTCGAACTGGAAGGTGACTTGATTGCTGTGTATGTTTTTCTTCGCATACTCAACGGCTAGTTCGATTGCTAGGGCTTCAGCAGTGAAAATAGTGCACATTGGATTAAGAAGCCACTGTGAAATTACTTATCCATCCTTTTTGATTACGGCCAGAGAAGTGTAGTCGAAGGTATTGGATCCATCGGTGAAAATAAAGTTCCATCCTGATGCTTTGTATAATTCAAATGTCTCCAAGAAAGTTGATTGGTAAACAATGTTTGGTGTGTTTTGCTTGGACAAATTGAATAAGGCATCTTCGAATGATGTGAAGGTAATGAGCCAGGGAGGAAAACTTTCGATTCATCTTTTCGATCGGTAAAGAGTTATGAACTTTTCCTTGGTGAATACAATGGATCTTGAGATAGCTGATGGTATCCTCGGCTTCGATTTTCGCAAAATAGCATTATTGAAAGTATTTGCTAGCGCTGTGTTTGTTGTGTCGAGTAGTTTTGCAAGAACACGAGATGTTGAATCAGTAATTCTGCTGGGGATGATCGGTAAGCCGGCTTCTGCTAGTAAAAACTTTATAGGTGATGTTGGAAACGCTCTAAGGCTTCGTCGGATTGCTGTATGGTAAGCCGCTGAGATTTTGCGTATTAAAGATGTAGCACAATGTCCGTATATAGGTAAAGCGTAATCTATTTTCGATAGTAGTAGTGCTCTGACAACATTTATAAGTGTAGTAGGATGTATATAACTATGTTTGGAAGAAAGATACTTAATAATATTCAATCTACTTAGTAAGGAACTTCTAATGTAATTACAATGCGGCTTGAAGGAGTACTTAGAGTCTATAATTAATCCTAGTAACGTTAAATATTCCTTGGGTTGAATAGCATAGTTGCCAACATTTAGTGATATTTTGCACCGACTTCCCTTCCGGCAGATTTGTAACAGGTTAGTTTTCTCTAGAGAGAGTGGTACTCCTGAATTTATTGACCATGTTGAAATATCTTTGAGGATATCAGTAAAATGTTTTGGACTATAGAGGAGTCATTGATTTTGGAATATACGATAAGGTCATCAGCGTAGATTTGATGCTCAATGTTTTTGTATTTGGAATGAAGGTGGCTTAATTCATCAAAGGCAATGATAAAAAGAAAAGCAGAAAGAGGTGAACCTTGGGGGGTACCATTTGATAAGTTGCAGGTTGCTGAGTGACAACCGTTGACAGTGACTGACAGTTTCCTATTGGTGAGAAAAGATTTCACAAAATTTAACATTTTGGACCCAACTTTCCATCTTATTACCTGTTTTAAAATTACATGAACTCCAATGCGATCAAACGCTTTTTGGAAGTCCAATGAGAGCAGAGATACATGATTTTTGCTAGACAGGGCACTGGGGGTCTACTCTGTAAAGCGTTACGAAAAGCAATGTGCTGCGAAAGTGAATTGCGTTGCGAAGGGCAATCGGTACTCTATAACGCTTGCGCATTATAAACAATGTTTTCGTATTTTCCCGGTTGCATAATTTAAATGTAGTTGGCATTACTAAACGAAACGAAGGAGAATGAAAACAAAACCAACGATAGAAACATCAGAAAAAGTGAACAAAACAAAGAGGATTGATTCAATTTGATTAGTGTTTTAAATTAAATGTAAAAATTTTTAACAAAAAATAAGTGAAAATATGGATTCTGTCGCGTAATGGCAGCAATATGCAAACAATGAACGAGTTGAGCGGAAAATTATTAGAGATAACTCTAATGTAATGGGCTTAAGTGAAAAAATGCAAGTTTGAATGATGAGTCTAATGTGATATTTAAAACTGCTTTGTGCTTTTCGTTTCGTACAGAATTTTCGCCAGAATAAGGAATCATTCAAATATGTCTTGGACAGCATAAGCGGCGAGCTGAAAACTCCACGCCGGTCCACAGGAATACCCGAAATTGTTAAACTCGCAACAACTTTAAAGCTTTTGGCGCAGGGAGCATACCAACATCAGATTGGGCAAGACCACCATACAGGACTAGCGCAACAAACAGTTTCGAGTTGTGTGTTTGAAGTTTGCAAAGCAATTGAAAAAACGCTGTGCCCAAAACATATAACTTTTGCAATGTCTTCGGAGGAGAAAAATGATGCGAAACGAACTTTTTACTCAAAGTCTAAAATTCCAGGAGTAATTGGAGTAGTGGATGGCACCCACATCCAAATGATTCGACCGACAGTTAATGAGCATCTATATTTCAAACTAAAGCATAGTATAAACGCTATGGTGGTAAGGCAAATAAGTTAATAGTAATCTTAGTTCTTACTAAATATTGTTTCATTAACCTAGATATGTGATCATAAAATGATGATAAGAGCTCTTAATGGTCGATTTGCAGGAGCGTGCCATGATTCACATGTTTGAAATTTGTCCAACGAGCGTCAATATTTAAAAACAAACTATGAGAATGGCGAAATAGGAGTTCGCATTCTTGGTAAGCATATAAATGATATGCATTATTTGTTTTCCATACTTAAATCTTTTTTTCATATAGGCGACTCCGGCTACCCACTTGAGCCATGGCTTTTAACTCCATACAGAAATGCTGTTGAAAACTCAGCTAAAAGTTACTACAATCGAAATTTTTCAAAAGCAAGATCTATTATAGAACGTGTATTTGGAATATTAAAAGCCCGGTTCCGATGCCTTCTAGCTGCTAGAGAACTACATTACGGTCCAGAAAAAGTGGTGCAAATATTAAACGTATGCTGTACTCTTCATAATATTTATACCCTCAATAATGTGGAACCACCTGCTAACATATCACTGGACGCTGAAGAAGTGGAGCCTCTCCATAATGACACCGTAGGAAATGTGAGTGAAGCCAATATTGCTAAGCGTTTAAGGGACCAAATAAAAAACAGTATGATTTCATAAAATAAGATAACAAATATGAGTAATCTTTTTGTTTTAAAAATTGATAAACTATTATTTTTATTTTTGTTTATTGAAGTACATTTTCCATCGTTTATACAAAGTAAATGTTAAAATTCATATTAATGATATTAGACTTTAGCCTCTTTTCTTGCACGTACATACATATGTATGTAAATGGGATAAATATGTATGTAAGTATATGTAATATTTCTTTAATTCACAGCAATTGATTTAAACTTCATCAATATAAAAAAAAACAGTAATTCACAGTAAATATTAAATAATAAGTATCAGACTTCAAAATCCTTAAAATAAAATCACTGTAATACAGTGTCTAAAACAGACACTCTGGCATTGAATTTGTAGCATTTGCTTTTTTAATTCTAATGTTGCAAATTTTAATTTTGTTTTATCAAAATCAATCTTTTTTTGTGTTCAAATTTTTCGACAGCTAATCTATATTTCTTTTTCTCCAATTTAAGTTTCTTCTTCATAAATTTTAAAATTATCTTTATATTTCCATTCATTTCACACAGCACTTTTAAAGAGCCTTTATGGTAAGCGATTTGGTTATCCACCTGCTTATTCAAAAGGTTCTCTTGCTTTCGCGGAGCGGCCCTTTTGTGGGAACAATGTGGCATTTCCTTGGCCGGTGTTGTTTCTTTTTGTTGGAGTTCGTCGGTTGGGGCGTCTGACTCGGTTGGGGCGTCTGCCACAGTTGGTTGCGTTGAGTGTATTGCACCAAATTCTAAGGTGCCACTAATTCCGCTGACGGATTCTTCCATCGCCAGCAACTCACTAACCTGCTCCTCCATCGGTGTTAAAGAGCTATGGCTTGAGGGACCACCACCAGTTCCAGAAATGCTTAGTTTGTTTCGGCGCATTTTTGCTTTCAAATGGGTTTTATAGTCAGACCAAACCTTTAAATAGTTGAATTAGGTTTGGAAAATTACTATGCATTTAAAAATATTTTATTACCTTTTTCCATCCAAAAACATCGCGCGTTGGTGGTCCAGCAGCATTAAGGTCACAAACTAATTCTTTCCATAAATTATTTGCAGTATTTTTCGCGTCCACAGTTTTCAGTTGCCCTTTGGAAAGTTCGGAATGCGTTTTCATAAAATTTATTAAAATTTCAAACTGCGTCGGGTTTGTTTGTTTATTTTTCGGATTGTCCCTGTTAAAAAAGGCTTTTAGTAAAATAAAATTGCTAACATAATTTATAAACTCACATTTTTTGTCCTTTGCGCTTGCCAGTTAGATGTCGAACGAAAATTGAATTAAACGCATGAGTTTGACAATCGCTTGCGCAATACAGGGTATCACTATTGCGAAGGGGAAAAAGAAATGCGTAAAACGCAATTTTCAATGTGCTTGTCGCCTTACAGAGTTACTTTTTTTGCGTTTGCGAACATTTTTACTTGCGCAACGCCTTACAGAGTAGACCCCCTGGTTACAAAGTTGTTGACGCATAGCAAGGCATCAGTTGTTCCATGCCCGTTTTTGTGAGCCACCTGATGAGAGCTAATGAGGTTATTTCTTTTGGCGTACCATGCCAAACGGTTGCCGATGATCTTTTCGAAAATTTTCCCAAGACAGCTTAAAAGGGAGATAGGCGATATCTATTAACGTCAGTAGATGCTTTTCCAGGTTTAAGTATTGGGACTATGTATGATGTTTTCCAAAACTGTGGATAGACACCAGTGACAAATATGTTGTTATATAGCTTAGTTAGTCGTACCTTAATTGAATTTGGGAGGTTTTGATTAGTGGGTAAGAAATTTTGTCTAATCCAGGCGTTTTTCCTTTTACCGAGGAAAGAGCAAACTCAAATTCTGAGAACAATATTTCGGATTCTATTTGTTTTGCAGATGGAGAGAGGTTGAATGCTATTCCAGTGAGACTGCCTAGGATAGATGCCTTGCTATTGCGAAATCGGGAGCTAAAGTTATGATCAGCACTAGTGTTAGAAAGGTGATCGGCAAAGTAGTTCGATATCTGGTCGGGAGTGGTTAAAGTTCCAACAGAAGTATTTAATAGGGAAATAAGCGTATTTTTGGGTCCGCCGGAGAGGATGTCAATATCATTCCAAATTTGTTTTTGGGATGAAGAGGGATTTATGTTCGCTGTAAAGTTTTGGAAACATTGTCTCTTTGCTTCCTTAGTCCTGCGGCGAAAAATAGCATTTGATCTTTTGTATAGGATTTCAGATAATTGGGTAGTGATCACTACCATGTAAGTCATTTGAAATACTCCATGTGCAATGTGGGACAAGAGATGCTAAACAGAGGGTGAGATCTAGATGCGAAAATGTACCGTGGGTTGAAAAGTGTGTTGCACTGCCATTGTTAAGGCAAAGAATATCGGAGGTTAACAAAGCATCTTCAACATGTTTTCCTCTATTGTTTGTCGATAGAGATCCCCATATTGGGCTCCACGCATTAAGGTCACCTGCGAGGATAACGGTGGCTAAGACTTGTTGCAGCAAGTGCAAGATGTCAGCACTTGTGAAGCTTTGTGTGGGCGGTATATAAGCGCATATTATATATTTAGTTTCATATTTAAGTCAACTTCAATGCAAATTGCCGAAATTGTTGATTGAATTGCTATCCTTTTAAAAGGTAAGCTTTTTTGGACCAATATGACAACGCCTAATAAAGCGTTTGGTGAGGAATGCGTTAAAGTTGTAAGCTAAATGGGTTTCGTTGAGAAGGATTATTGAAGGGGAAAGGGACTGCACCAAGAGCTGAAGCTCATTAGGAAAATAATATCAGTTTTGTCGAATTGGCTGTAGTTTTTCAGATAAAGACTTTTAAATATTTCACGAAAAACCCTAATTAAAAATACCAATATGGAATTAAATTATATTTTTATTGCACATTTGTATAAAAATAAAACAAAAATAAAAAAATATATTCTTTTCATTAATTAATTTTAAAAAATTACAAAAAACTTTTCTGTAGGACCTCCTATCATCGTTGCTCAGGACAATCCCGTATTAAGTTCCAGCAGTAGTCTGCCATCATGTGGTCGTCCCATCGACTTTGGTATCTTTCTTTCATTACTTTTATGTCCTGGTGGAACCTTTCACCTTGTTCCTCACTGTAATCGCTTAGGTTATCCGGGAATTTGTCCAAATGGCTATGTAAATAATGTAATTTAATGCTCATTTTAGCTCCTAGTTTGCAAAAATTGAGAAGCATATCAGCAACTAGTTTTGTATAGTCTGGGGATTTATGATTTCCCAAAATATTTTTGACTACATTAACAAAGCTTAACCAGACTTCAGATTCAAATTGTGACATGTGGTTTAAGAATTCAGTGTCTTTTAGAAGGGTGCGAATTTGAGGACCATCGAAGACTCCTGCTTTTAATTTTTCCATACTAAGGACTGGAAATTTTTTGCACACATATTCGAAACAGTCACCTGTCTTGTCAAGGGCTTTGATGAACTGTTTCATTAGCCCAAGCTTGATGTGAAGTGGTGGAAGAATGATTTTTTCTCGGCTTACCAGTTGGTCATGAACCACATTTGCTGTTCCTACCTCCATATTTTCTCTCACCGGCCAGTCCTTTCTAATCCAATGTTCATTTCTTGCACGACTGCCCCATAAACATATAAAACAGGGGTATTTAGTATACCCACTTTGTTGGCCCAATAAAAAATTCACCATCTTCTAGTCCACGCATACTGACCAATTATGTTGTGCATACAAAATCTTTGCTAAAACAATTTTTACATTTTCGTATTCTTCTTTTAGTTTGGTACTATGACCGATTGGAACCGAAGCAAGTTTATTTCCATTGTGTAGCACCACACATTTCAGATAAGTCACGCGGTCGATTACGTGCAGCGGCTGGCAGGGACTGTTAGAGTTTTCAGGTATTTAGGCGAAGTCGTCCAATTAATGTTTAGTTGTATTAACTCACTCGACTTAACCGGCTGTCCTTGCTCTCTTGCAAGGGAAATTAAATATTTAAACCAACGAACTACTTGTTTTAATAATTTATATAACAAAACTTATTGAGGAATAATTAAATTAATACAACTGGAACTGGGTCATATAACCTTTTTTCATTAATTTCTTAAGTTTCGTTTATCTCAACTAGAGCCAATCCAAAAAAAGTAAAAACACGGTTCGTAAGCCTGCCACTAATGTTAATAAAAACTATTAACAAAATCATGACCGCAGGTTTTTTTTAATTTTTGTTACGCAGTGTTATTATAGTGGATAAATTGTTGTGAGTTTGAGAATTAAGTTGAGTGGGAGTGATGTTTTTAGATAATTCTTGTTTGTTGTGAGAGGTAGAGCAGGTAGATGTTTGTGAGTTGGTAGGTATGTCGCTTGGAGGTGAGTTACCATGCTGGGTTTCTTGTTTGTTTTGCTTGTTTGTGGTGCGAGAGACAGTTGATGAGAAAGAGGGGGCATTTTCAGGTAGTGATACTGTTGAATTATATATTTTGATAGCTTCGCGCATAGTGCATTTTTTTGTAGTTTTTATTGTTTGTATTTGCTAAGCTTGGGTAAATTTTGGGCATTTGTTTGAAGAGGCTGGGTGATCTGCATGGCAGTTAGCGCAAAAAGTACGTGTAAATATAAGAGGGTTGTGAGGGGGAAGATTGCAATTATTGCAAGCTGCTTTGCCTTTGCAATGTTTGATCGTATGCCCAAGCAGCTGACAATTTTTGCAGCGTTCGGCTATTTTTTTATTATTCACTAGCATCAAGATCTTACCGTCACGAAGCTCACTCACTGTTTGGATTTCGACACTTACTGCACATATGGCTTTATGTACAGCAAAGCACGGAAATTTTGAAATTGGTTTATTTGGCACGGTCGATTCGATAGTAATGTATTTGAGGTCATTAACATTTTTTTTAATTGTTGGTAAATTTGGGAAGTCAAAGAAATCAGTGATATCGATTTTTTGTTTGTTTTGTTTTTGTATTTTTTCTTTTTTCTTTTTAATTTTGGAGCTAACGGCAAGCATGGCAAACCGATTAGTCCCAAGAGTCCCTAGGGAGGGGGGCCTGGGGGCTATTGTTGCGCAATTATTAGTAACGATTGGCTTTTCAGTTAAATTTATTACAATTGGTAAATGAAATTAATATGCAGTAAATGCAAACATTATATTGTCACAGCACGTGGATTATACCAAAAGTGGCGAGAATCACAGAGCACGTGATGAAATGATAACCGCTCACTTTGAGTGATAGTCGGAGACTGGAACTGCTGAGGGTCTTTTGGACAATGTCCTTGCAGTTGAAGAGACTCGGAAGCAACCAAAATAATTTTTACTGATGAATAAGAAACTGAATCGGGGAATTCATTTTATTCTAAAAAGATAATTTCATTAGAATTTGAGTTATCGACATAGTTAGAAGTTTTGCCTGGTTCCAAGTCCGCGTTAAAATTTTATTCCTGGACAGGTATTACATCTTGAAGTTCTTCATTCTCTCCATCAACATTTGAATTTTTTCTTCTCTTCTAGTGTTTCTGAAGAGAAATCACAGCTTGTATTGAAAGGTTCTATTAAGAAATTATGCTGATTCAGGTCAAATACAATCTTATCAAGAACAATGTTTAACATTTCTTTTGATTCCAAAAGATTATAATATTTGGCTTGCAAAAAGTGTTTGAGATGGAAGATAATGTGAGTTCGTTATACAAACCTTGTAGTAATTACAAAGGTAGCACAATTTTATTCTCTACGACACGATCACGTACTAAAATCTAAGAAAGCTGATAATATTTTAATCTATCTAATCTAATCTAAACGTACTAAAATCTCGTAAAATCCGATAATATTTTATTTTATTGTTGACACATGCGTGTGCCAGTTCGTTGCTAGTTTAGACATGTGAGAAAACTGTTTTCAAACTCAAACTTGAGTTTTATTTTGAATATTGTCAATTGTAAATTCAAAATAAAACCCAAGTTGGGTTTGTGTTGGGTATGTTTTCCGTAAGTGTATATATCTATCTGAATGGGGTTTGTCGATTAATAAAATCGGCAGTTTTCTACATAGTGCGACCAAATGAAATCAATTTTGATCTAGGAAAATTTATCATAATATTAGCTTTTTGAAAAATTACGTGTTCTACTTATCGTATTTACGTGATTATAAGCCGCGCTTAATTGTTGACCGTGCCCGATTTTCGAGTTTCGACAAATTGAAACGAGTTGTGGATAATATTTGAGTGAACACAGAAAATAAATTACTCGTTCATTACAAACTCAAGGAAAAAAACCACAAACTCACAGAAAATAAATTACAAACGATAGAGGTTCGCCCTGAACGATGATATAGAATTTTTCTCTGTCAAGAGATATTATGCAGTTTCATTTGTTATAGACGATCACCAAAATTATGACTAATAAAGGTGAACCTGAGCGATGTACCTGTCCAGGCAGAGTGCAGTGAATACCATGTGATAAGTTATATCCGCAGAACCGCCCAATATTTGTCCAAATGGTTTTCGTGGGTGTATTAGGGTTAATTTCTTCTCTCAATTCCTGTATTCATTGTTGTTTGGCTATTTTTATTTTGCGTTTTAATTGAGAATTTGTCTTTTTATAGTAGAGGAGATGTTCCTGAGTCAGATTTATTTTAAATATGTTGAACAGTTTATTATTTTCTGTTTTTAAATTGGTAAGGTATTTATTAATGTTATTCCAGCAAGGTACTGTCTTTAATTTCCATTATAATTGAGTTTGGGGGATTGGTTTACTCGCCGATTGTAGTTGAATTTTCTTGAGGGTGGATAGTGCGCAGTACTCTTATTTCGAATAATGACCAATTTGAAGGATTAGTTTTGGAAATAAGAGATGAGAATTGGGAAGTGGTGGCTTCCGTTTAAGTCGTCTAAGATCTTTCATTCCGCATGCGCGGCGAGGTCAGAAAGCCGAAAGTCAAATCTAAGTGAGTGAATGTGTTGTGGGTAGAGAGGTGAGTGGGAGATTTGTCATGTAATAGTATATAATGGGATTGGTTAATGAAGTTTGCTAGTATGTTAACCTTCCTGTTATTTTTATGTGAGCCCCAGTTTTGGTTACAGCTATTAAAGTCTCCGCTAATCATTTGTGTTTCGTTGAGTACATTTTCTAAGCTTTGCGAGAGGAAGTTGGAGGTAGGAGGCTGATGTAATTTCGTGGAATAAATTTCTAATGTTACGTTGTCAAAGTTGGTATTAATATGTGTGTGCAGTGAAAAATTGATCGGGATAGGGATATTTTGGATGTTTGAAGGGATGTGGCTTTCTAATATGGATATATTCCATTGCAGTATTTGTATTTATAAGTATATATGTATATACATACATATGAGCTTGTGTACTTGTGTATTTGAGTGAGTATGTTTGTATATACATATATACATATGTAATTATAAGTGTATGAATAGTCTTTTTATTGTTCAGTCTGTTGACATTGATTCAGAAGATTCTGAATCGTTGTTCTTTGTACAAGGTGGCGCAAAAGTAATCCTCCTATCAGAAAATGCTATAAATTTTGCGATTGGCCCCTAATGTCAGTTCTGTTTTGACATTTGTGTAGTAAACACATGCGAAATACACGTTAATAAACAATGTTACGCTACACTGCTCCAGAACGCGGAATATTGCTGACTATTTATTTGACCAATAATCGGTCGGTGACTTTGGCACAACGTGAATTTCGTCGCAGATTTCCTGGCCGTCCAACGCCTACTGGTGAAACACTGCGACGTTTAGCTGCTCGCCTCGAAGAGACTGGCACAACACGAGATGCTGCCAGGCGTGGCAGACCCCGGAGTAGCCGTTCTGCAGAGAATATTGCTGCTGTAGCCGAGGATGTCATGGAAGCGTCGTCGACATCGACCAGACGACGTGCCACGCAAATGGGTATAAGTCGACGGTCTTTACAGCGAATTTTGGTACAAGATTTGAAGATGTTTCCGTACAAAGTCCAGACGGTGCATCAGCTGTTAGCTGCTGACCGCCAATCGCGTCTAACATACGCTCAAGCCATCCTTAATCACCACCAAGAGGAAGATGATTCTTCATCAAAAATAATCATGAGTGATGAGGCCCATTTCCATCTTAGCGGGTACGTAAATAAGCAAAATTTACGCTTCTGGGGCACTGAAAATCCGCGTGTAACCCACGAAGAGCCATTACACCCGCTCAAAGTCACTGTATGGTGTGCTGTTTTCGCTGGAGAAGTCATCGGACCTTTTTTCTTCGAAGACGTCGCGGGCCAAACGGTTACTGTGAATGGTGAGCGCTACAGAGCAATGATCAACGAGTTCTTTTTGCCGCAACTTGATGAATTGGGATTGGAAAACATGTGGTTCCAACAGGACGGTGCAACGGCACACACTGCACGTGCCACAACTGATATGCTGAAGGATGCATTTCCCGGGCGCCTAATCTCCCGTTTTGGCGATTTGCACTGGCCAGCAAGATCGCCTGATTTGACCGCTCCAGACTTCTTTTTGTGGGGCTTTTTGAAGTCGCGGGTTTATGTCAACAAGCCTCAGACTCTTGCAGCTCTTAAAGAGAATATCCGTCAAGAATGTGAGGACT
Organism: Anomoia purmunda; assembly: GCA_951828415.1. Lineage (NCBI taxonomy): Eukaryota > Metazoa > Arthropoda > Insecta > Diptera > Tephritidae > Anomoia > Anomoia purmunda. The sequence continues at coordinate 49,528,429 of OX639994.1, forward strand.
TATCGCCGGAAGTTTTGGCCAAAGTAATGGAAAATGCCATAAAAAGGGCTCAAATGACAATCAACTGTGGCGGCGGCCATTTACATGACATCATATTCTCGACTTGATGTAAAAAAGATTAAAAGACCAAATAAAAATAATCCACAAGAAGAATCAAAGTTTTTCATTTTTTTTTTAAATTACAGCCAAAACACATCGGAAGGTTACTTTTGCGCCACCTTGTATGGGCTTATACTGAATTTAGTATTTTTCGTCATCCTATTGATCTTTTTTAACTCATTCTTTTTTGTCTAAGATCTTCCGTGGTAATTTATGGAATGTATTTACGGCATAGTGTTAAAGTTGAGATGTAAATCTGCCTTCTTTCATTGCCAGCCAAAATATTTAGTGAATGTGAATGTGGTGGGTTTGATAAGTGTGGTGGATTTTTTTAGGTCTTGCTGGAATTCGTTGTTTGTGTTGTGCTAACTACTGCTGTTTTTTTGTTATTGGTGAGTGAGCTGTGGAGGATGATGGGTTTGATGTTGGTGCTGTTATTTTTGCATATGTTGTTTTTTGTGGGTGACGGTCTTCGTACGTAGTTATCGCATTCCATCTATCGACTTTATATAATGTTATGATGGCTTAATTTTTTTCTTTTAGAAAAATTGGACACCATTTGTCGAATCCATGTGAAAAGCATAGTCAATACCATGATTAATGCAGATGACGCAAGCCGTGGTGTTAATGCACAATTTACGCACATTTGAGTATTTTCACATAGTTTCTTTGAATGACCGTAGTTTAGGCATTTTATGTATCGGGTAATGATGGGTAAACCTGTTTAAACTAAGTTTTCGTGGATTTTTTATTTATTTTGCTCTCTTCTTATACGTTTTGGTTTTTGAGTTCACCTTTTATTATGTGCTCTGGTATAAATTTTAAGTCACTTGGATACCTACGGAAATGTTATGAGAAACTTCAATGCTTATGGACGGTGACAGTGATGATAGTGTAATTAATTTTCTTGATTGAACGTAGGTTTTAGTTTTTATTACGATGTTTCGGTTTTTTAACTTTTTACATAGGTAGACCCACCGCACAAAGAGTCCATAAATTTTTTTACTAGGAAAGGTGATACTTTTGTAAGGTTTTCAGAGTCATCAGCTCTTGACATTAATAAGTATTTAGGGACATTGGAGTTATTTTTTAATACTTTATTTTTATTAGTTATGAATATAAGCTGGTCATTTCTTTTGCCTTGACCCGGTGGATCGACTTTGTTTTGTTATTGAATAACTTATGAACTTGTTTACTTATTTTGCCACTTGATCGAGTTTTAAGTGTTTTCCTTAATGCTGTCGAAAACGAAGAGGAAGTCCGCGAATGATATATTACGCCCAAGAACCAATCGGTAACTGAAGGCTGCAATTTATTTTCTACTTCTTTTCACATATAGACTCGTAGCATTATGAGACGCTTCCCTCCAATGCATTAATTTTTCCGGAAATTTTGGTAAGAACTTAATTACGTCTAGGAATTCATTAAATATTATATTGCCATCTATTCTCCCAGCGACATAGTCCGGCGGTAGTGAATGGCGGGTTTTTATTTACAAATGCAGTTTTCGCAATAATGAAACCGTTCATATTTCGGTTTACTGGGATTATTAGAAAAGTCTATTTTATTTTATTTTGACCTCTTCTAGGATGATGAGCTTTTATAACCTGGGGAGTTTGGAGTTCAGAATCACAGAGTTATCTTATGTTATGCTTTCCACTTTCCTTTTTATTTATATTTATTGATTGATCCTTACTAGGAATTGAGCAAAGTTATCAGAAAATTTTTATTTTTGTTATTGGCGGCACAAGCCTATACTTATATTGGTTTTTTATTAAATACTCTGAAGCACTTTTTAATATTATGCTTCAAAACACAATGAACACAAAACTTTCTTACACCATTCATAGTCCATGCTGGAAAAACGAGCAGGACAACATTATTTCGAGAAAAGAAAACACCGTAGTCAATAGGGAGATTGTCTGGCATTTTGCAATATTTTCAAAAATATCAATTAAACTCAATAATCTTACATTAAACCACGTGCCTTGGTTTGGTGTGGAAACTGCTTTATCTTGTCAATAGCTAATATTGTTGTTTTTTTATGCTGCTGTTTGTATTGTTGATATTGCCGATTTAATTCAATGGCTATTGTTACAGCAATTATGCCTTTCACTGATTCATACGGCATTGCTTTCTTTCTTTATTGATTTCGAATATTATGTTCAATTTTGGTTGCTGCCAGTGCCATTCCTTCCTTTTTCATTATTGTTATTAACTTTTTTCGTCGCGAACACATGCACTTTTAAGTTAAAGATTTCGTCCTTTGGTTTCTGATACTTTGTTTTTTTCTCCTGTTTGTACTAATCATTATACTTACTTGTTGAATAATTGCTCCACATACACGCACTTTTAAGTTAAATATTTCGAGTCCTTTGACTTCGGATACTTTGTTGTTTTCTCCTGTTTGTACCAAGCACAATATTTACTTGTAACGCGTACCCCAGGTTGGGTGCCAATTTTATTTTCCTTACTAGGATTTTTTTTTTAACTAAAATCCGCTTTTGCGGATTGAAATGAAATGAGCTGTGATTTCCAAGAACTGAGCACTTTATTTTTCATTTTGCCCTATTTATCCATTTGTAATGTGTTTATATTAATGTATGTATTTCCTCAAGACGCCTTGGCATTGCGTCATGCTTCAACTCGGCTTTGATAGAATGGCAATGTGTGAACAAAGAAAATATCGATTTCTTATTTAATGGAATTTTCCATTCACAACGGAAAAAACTTATCTGTTAAATTGATAATGCAGTCGATCTGTAAAATACAATTTTATTTATGCCGCACAATTGCCGCCGTTACACACACGTTACACTGAAGCATCACAGCAAACAAAAACAGAAACTAGCAAAACAAATAACGCAATTAAAATTGTTTTTGCAATGCAGAAGGTATGAGTTAACCTCTAACGGCTTGACGAACGAAATAAAGAAAATAACAATAAACACCATGTCTCAAAAAGTAGAACATCAAATAGAAAACACAACTCATCTTTTTCTCAGGAAAATATTAAGCTTAGAAATTACACAAAGAAGCGGGTACGTTAAAAACGCAAGAGACGACACTTAAAAACTTAAAGGAAAATCTCAGCATTTCAGAATTCGATACCCTTATTCGACATGAGGAAGAGAATCAACACACTCATGCAAACTAGAAAGGTTATAAGATCAACAGCTACGAAGGTTGGGTATAAACGCACAGAGTGATTGGTTTATAAACAAAGCAGATATAGAATTTCCTATGGAAGTTAAATGGCTACTCTCTACTTACTTACATAATTGGCGCCATAACCGCTAAGCGATTTTGGCCGAACTTCTTCTACAATTTGTGGTGTGCGTCTTGATGTTGTAACACAAATTGAGGGACCTACAGTTTACGCCGACTCCGAACGCCGAATGTTTTTGTGAGAAGTTTTTTCATGGCAGAAATACACTCGGAAGTTTGCCATTGCGTATTGTTCAGTACAAAAGAAAACTTAAGCATAACTTAACAGACAAATTTTTTATACAACCATTCAAGAGAACTTCAACCTTTTTAAAACAACACAGTGACGTGACGACATATGTAACGGGTGTTGTTTTTTTCTGATAGAACTTTAAATTAAAATAAAACACATACAAAATTAAGTATGACGCCAAGCTTTTTTTTGTTTGAAAGATATTTTCATGACATTTAATATTTAAAAACGAATTCTGGCATATGTCCAACACGACTAGCTTTGGTGAATCGGATACGATCAGTCCAATTTTGAACTTCTTTTTGGAGCAACTGTTAATTCAATTGTTGCTGGTTTATCAGCGTAAACCAGAGACTTTACATAACCCCAAAGAAAATAATGCAATGGGGTTAAGTCGCATGATCTTGGAGGCCAATTCAATGTACAATTTTTTGACGTAATGATATCGCCAAATTGCTCTTTCAACAAATCGATAGTTCGAGTATATATGTGAGAAGAATTATAACTGAAGCGGATAAGGGAAACAAAAAAGGTGATAATTACAAAACAGACTACAATGAGAGGATGAACAAATTGCTCGAACATAAAAATATGTACTAAACGATGAGAAAATACCCAACAAACTCGCTACAGAGGGAAAGCAATATTTTAGTTTACGAACTATACTAAATCACAATTATAAACTAAAAAGGAAGAATTAGTCGTCGTTTACTAATAAGAACAGCTGCGACAGCACTCTCGTGCATTGCGCTTGCCGAAGGCATACTTCGTTCATTTCATATCAAAATGATGAGTTGTGTTAGTAGAAAAGAGATAAAATATCCCACAAATGAGCGCAAAGTACTAATATTTTGCCCACTGCTTCAACAAAAATGAGTACTTTGCTGAGCACTTCTGTAATTAGTCATAATGATAATATGAGCAGTTATATAATACTCACATGTCTTGCAGTGTGTAAAGCGATGCTTTGTCGTCCGTTTAAATTCGTGTGTACATATGTACATATGTATATATGCATGTATTTGGCGAATTCAAACAGTGGTTACTGTTTAGCACAAATCTGCTTATGCAAGTGTGCATGTATGTATGCAGCCCTGCAAAAATCGTTGAACTAAGTGGTCCATTGTTGCTAAATTGCAGTGACCAAGATTTACATATATAGCAAAGATTGCGCCAATGGCGAACGAAAAATATCTTCGATCTGCGCATATACGTCACACAAATCCGTTTATGCAAGTGTGCATGTATGTATGCAGCCCTGCAAAAATCGTTGAACTAAGTGGTCCATTGTTGCTAAATTGTAGTGACCAAGATTTATATAGCAAAGATTGCGACAATGGCGAACGAAAAATATTTACGATCTGCGCATATACGTCGCCCCATCAAAACGATATGCAAGAACGATAAAATAAATATTACGATATATGAAACCCCTATGATTTGGAAGAAAATATACCCTCCGCGACTTAAACAACAATACTGAATGTTTGCTTGCACTCTGCTGCTCATTTGCTTTAGCTTTCGTCGAAAATGGCGAAAATGTCTTCTATCAAACTAAAGGTCGCCCATGAGCCTCATCAGGAACGCTTCTACATAGACAAACTAAGTGACTGTAACACAATACGTCCTATCTGCAGCCATGTCAACCACAAATGGGAACAGGTGAAATCCAGCCTTCTATGTATATCTGAAAAGTTTAGCAATCTACAGCCAGCTCAAAAAAATGTGCAGAAATTGTGCACGAAGCCGCACTAGCAGCTCAAGCTCAAAACACTCGTATGTCTGGAGCTCGTCAAAGAACAACACGCGCAATCTTAGTGAAAGACGTTTGGTTATTAGCAAATTAAAATGAACAAATGCATCGTTGGAGAGTTTCAGTTTGGTGAAATCCTAAATCAACAAAATAACTCAGATGGAACACTGCCGGAACCATTACACTATATTTCCTCTCCCTTGGTGAAAATATCTTCCTCCACGCCATCCAAACAGGAGATAAAAACTGCTATAAAAGCTCAAAAACAATAAAGCTGTCGGATGCGATGGTCTACCCGGCGAAATTTTTAAGGCTTGGCCAGAGCAAACTGCAATTCTACTTCAGGCCGTTTTTAGCGCCATTTGGGAGGAAGAAAAGCTCCCCGGTGGCTGGTTATAAGTCATGCCGAAGAAAGGTATCATATCGATTTGTAAAAACTACAAAGGGATAATGCTCCTATCAAGAGCGTCTAAGATCCTGTCCAGCATGCTCTTTAATCGCATCAAAACTACCATTGTCAACACTCTGGGAAAACGACAAGCTGATTTCAGAAGCAAACGTTCCTATGTAGAGCAAATAAACACTCTACGAATCATTGTGTAAGTTAAGCCACAATAGTCCAGCAGCCACCCTCGTAATCATTTCTGTTCTTCATTAACACCTAACAGCATCGCCAACACTTGCAAAGCAAGAGTAAGTTGATTGCTGGGAGAGCGATCTGTCTGTATGACAACGTAGAGCCAGCAAGTAATTTCATTCTTAAGCTAATAATGAAGTTTAACATTTGAGGTTAACAAGTGAGAGAGTTGTTTGACTGGGATGTTGAGCAGAGTCAGATAACTTAACTTCTGAGTTGCTCTGGTAGAGCAAGGAAACGATCACCTGATTCTTATTGGAATTGGATAAGTTGCGGATAACAAGAGAGATTGAGTAAGCGGTATATTTATTCTTGTTGGAGTGTTTTCTAATTAGAATAGTGTTGCAATTGGATTACGAAGGTCGTACAACGAGAAGTACTTAGCGACACCAGTATATTTGATTAATAAATTAAATTAATATTAATAAAAAGTTTAAGACTTTTATTCACTTGTAGTAAGCACAAGAATGGCAGGCAACCCTCAAACTAACCTTTGTGGATTACAGCACCGCCTTTGATATCGTTTCCCGTAACAGTATATGGGACGCTCTTTACGCTCGAAATATTCCATCCAAATTGATAGCCCTTATACGCGTGCTCTCTAACAACTTTAAATGCGGAATCCTGCACAATGGAAACCTATCGGAAAGCATTTCCTCCAGTGCTGGCGTAAGGCAAGGCTTCTTACTGTCCCCTCATTTATTTTAATTGTTATTGACGATATACCGAAAAGCTGCATTGAGAGAAAACTAAAAGGTATTCACTGGAGTTTTCACGAACATTTTGAGGATCTTGCATTCGCTGATATCTGCCTTATCTCCATCAAACACGCAGACATGCAAAATTGACGACCTAGTCTCAGCGTCGGTCGATGAACACCTACCCGTGCCTTTTAAATGGCGACCAAGTCGAAAACGTTGACACTTTTGGGTATCTCGGTAGTATCATTGGCGCAGAAAATAGTGCGAAATTAGACGCTACCGCCAGAATAAATAAAGCGAACGGCGCAAACGCTCAGCTCTATAAGGTCGTCGAGTATTCTTAGCGTACATACTTTTTTTTTTTTTTTAACTGTAAATATTTATTGAATCTTCTCTGTAAGAGACTAACAATAAGTTTTAAAATCTTAATTTAATTCTTAAACCTACCCCCTATTGGGGGAATGTGTTTGCTAAACGGGCCCTTATATTAACTGCCGGGCTGGAAAATCATTTCGTCTGAGTCGAGTTTGTGTTGCTTCATCGGTGAGTGATTGTGCTAGTTGATTTGGGTGCACGCTTAGCTTGTCCAAATACTTTTCTTTGATTTTCGCTATTTCATCTTGAACGGATGGGATGTTGAGGTCTTCATGGATGTTCTTATTCCGAATATACCACGGAGCTCCGGTGAGTGTCCTAAGGATTTTTGATTGAGCCCTTTGAATGATGCCCACATTACTGGCGCATGCATTTCCCCACAACTGTGAGCCGCACGTCCAGCATGGCTTTATAATACTTGTGTACAGAAGTACTCTGTACTCCAGTTTTAGTGGGGATCGCGAGTTCATGAGCCAATGAAGGCTATTGGCTTTCAGTTTCATTTGGGTTTTCTTAGAATCAATATGCTTGCGCCAAGTGAGGCGCCTATCGAGATGTACACCGAGATACACCACTTCATTGGTCTGCGGGATCGTAATGCTATTTAGGGTCAATGGCGGACAGGAATTCCTATTTAGTGTGAAGGTGACGTGTTTACTCTTTTGCTCATTGACCCTGATGCGCCAGTTGGCCAACCACTTCTCCAGGAGCAGTAGGTACTGAGCTAGAAGTCTGGTTGCATTGTTTGGGCATCGAGATCTGCTAAGGATAGCAGTGTCATCCGCAAAGGTTGATAATGTTAGACGGGGATCTGTCGGTATGTCTGCTGTGTAGAGAATATAAATGAATGGCCCAAGAACGCTTCCTTGTGGAACTCCAGCTGCGATGTCAAATTCTCGTGTTATGAATCCGTTTTGTCGTACGGCAAAAACTCGATGACTAACATAGCTTTCAAGAACTTTGTGTGTGTTCGCAGGAAGTAGCTTCCGTATTTTATATATCAGTCCGTCCAGCCAAACGCGATCAAATGCTTGAGCGACGTCAAGAAAAATTTCCGAGCAGTACTCTCTTCGTTCGAACGCCGTCCTTATCTCCGATGTTAGACGGTTAACTTGTTCTATAGTCCCGTGTTGGGCCCGGAATCCAAATTGGTGCGAAGGTATAATTTTCCTCACGTGTGCACCAATCTTGAGCAGCAAGGTTTTTTCAAAGAGCTTTGAGAAGCAACGTAGCAAGCTTATTGGCCTGTATGAACATGCTTGTGTTTTGTCCTTTCCTGGTTTTGGTATCATTATTATGGTCGATTTCTTCCAATGTGTTGGAAAATGGCCATATCTCAAAATAGCGTTAAAGAGATTTGAGATGTATGTTATGGCAGGACGCGGAAGTTCCATGATCATCTGTGGGGTTATTAGATCATGTCCCGGTGATTTCTTTAAGTTCAGTTGCTCTTTGATGACTTTCATAATCTCAAGTGGATGCACTTTTATTGGTTCTGTTTGTGAGACAGCAGGGAGTAAAGGTAAAACATATCCGTTTGATGACGCGTTTGGCTGAAATACGTTTTTTAGGTGAAGTGAAAAAACATTTGCTTTCTCTTCATCGCTACGGGCCCATTTCCCATTGTGGTCTCTTAAAGGCGTGTCGACGTTCGTTGGTGGCTGTATACTAGATTTAGCTTTCCATAAAGAACACTTTGCGCTGGTTGGTGACAAGCTTTGAATGTATGTATTTCGCATGAGCACGCTGTTCTTCAGCCTTGAGGGATCTGCTTAGTTTGCGGGTTGCGTCTTTTAGTCGTTGTTTTGCAGCAGGTGATCTGTGGTTCTGCCATTCTCTGCGTAGGCGCCGCTTCTCGGCAACAAGACGTTCTATTTGACTATTTGTAATTTGATGGTTTTGCTTTAGATTTTTCGTTTTCATTTTTGGAGTGGCCTGATAAGCAGCAGATGTTATAATTGAATTAAGAGCCTTTTCGGATTCTTCAATGTCTTTTTCACTTCTTATACTTGGGTTAAGCTCAATGTGGCTACTGATGTACATCCTATATTTCAGCCAGTTTGTTTTGGGAGACGTAAGTCTCAATGGGTATTCTTTAGGCCTCGGACACTCCTGCAAGGAAAAAACAAGCGTACATACTAAACTCAGAATTTTTAAATCAAATGTTTTATCGTATCGTTTTGTTATTTAAAGGAATTTAGGTGATATGAGAAAAGTTGCGGTTATTAAGTCAGCATCAAATACAAAGCACCTATAACTATAAAATAAAAAAATCTAGAGAACTGCGGAGAAAAAAAAAAAAAAAGATCCGTACGTCATGCGGACTGTGCCCCTCGTGTCGGTTGGGCGGGAAAGAGGGTAACCGTTGGGCTTATTATTAAAAAAAACGGCAATAATTCTGAGTATTTGAGTCACGTCGGTATGGCAAGGCAACCCCTTTATTTCATATGTGTTAGGTCGTTAATTGACATTTAAATCGGCTTTCTAATTAAAGTTGTCTAAAATTGTTACAGGATTCGGATCATTCGATAGATCTAATTCCCGAAGATGATTAGTCGACTAATAAACACCGAAAAATTGTATGCCATATATTTATGGCATACGTGAGTGTCCAGTACCCAGTGTGACATTATGTCTAACTTTCGATCCTGAACTGAAAGAGTGCATTTAAATGAAAGTTCGATTTATTAAGCTAAGGGAGAATATCCAGACACCGAGCTTGTGTTAGTAAAGGGCCTGCGAAAAGCGTAATCTCTTATTCTATTAATCTTAGTAGTGTGCAATTATGCTCCTATGTAATACTGTAGCGGACTCGATATTTGTTTAGCTGTGTTGCCAAGAATGAAAAACGAAATTATTTCATTTAATAAAATAGTAATCAAATTGAGTTTACAGCAGTAATTTACTGTGCTCAACTTGTGTTTATGTTAGTCTTTGTTTTTTATGATGAAAATATAAGTTGTATAAAAGGCAGCGATTAGATATGTTGAATATTGTCATATAAGAATACATACGAACCTTTGTACATATTGCTATACATACATTACTTACACAACTACATACATATTAATATTAATAATTGACTTACCTAGTAATAAGAGAAATTAGAGTAAGAAGAAGAATATTTCCTTAAGAGAAGTAATTAGATGTAAGTTTTGGATAATAAGAATTTAAATGTAAACTTTGGATAAAAGAGCTGTTATGAAAATGAAATGAAATAAGGAAGTTGTTATAGTGCATACACCAAAGAGTGTGTACGTGTTTTAATAACGTTAATATATGCCTTGGTTGTAGGTAAATGAATGCAAAGAAATAAGGTTTTTGTTTTGAGTATAAATATGTATGAATATGTTGAATTTTTGCCGTTTTGCTGTGAATAAAGGAGACACAATTTTTAATATAAATGTTCACTTTACTTTTTACTTGTCTCGAAACGGCTTACTTTCAATGTCAAAAAGTAATGAAAGAAACCAGCCGTAGGTACTTCATGGAGTAGTTTTGTGTTACTCTGATTTAATGCAGAGTTGGAGTACATAAATGGTCTTGCCCTAAGGCATCGTAATGTTAATTGGACCACTTTTACTTCATACATTTGGGTTCATTTACTCTCCCAGTACTCTTTGTCTCTTATGGAGTACTCTTTACATGCGTACACATATTTCGTTCGCGTTTCGTGTTTGATCGGTACTGATGTACAGAATTCTCGCGTTGCTATGCGATGTATTTGGCAACCAAATAGTTTAATGCTTGCACGTCTTTGTATTATTTTGCAACCTTACACTTAAAAACGAGTGTTTACCTTCTAAGAATCAGAAACATGTAAGTAGGTACACTAGTCAGTTTTTTCTTACAAATGCTTCATTTTTCGGGTCCTGTCACATTTTTCTTTTGACTAGAATCATAAATACGTCTAGGTGTTAGGCCGTCAATTAACCGGCTTTTCTTTCGAAGATTTGGTATTGCTAAAAGCGAATGAGACTGTTTAATTTATTTTAATGGTAACCGGGTATTAATTATGAAAAAGTTGAAATCATTGTAATCAATCGCTGAATGGATTCTTAAAAAAAAATAATTTGATCGGCAACCATTAAAATTAATTATAAGACTATGTGTTAAGGTCTGCAAACATTCACAATGGAAAACTGTCACAATGAGTTGTCGCTGTATGCTACTCGCTGACAGGACTCGTTACTTGGTTTGCTTTTGCACGAGTCCTGTTAGCTGAACCCGTTGCCAGATAGTGGTGCTATAAAAGCGACCGGCAACCAGTAAAACACTCTTACTCTTTTGATTTCTATCATCACAGCGACATCTCAGGTGAGTAACACTCCTCTATTGTTTATACAAAAATCCAGGTTTCTTTACAGCAAATAAAAGGCGGTTTTAAATATAAAACAGAATTTCTGTTCTTATTTGTTATCTGTGTGTATGCACACAGTGGAATTGAAAAAGATCAGGTAATTATCTGTCCTAAAGGATCGGCCCCCATTTTATGATCCCCGTTTCCGGAATTCAAGAGGAATTCTGGACCCTACTCAACCCCGCCCTTAACATGGTCCTTCGAGCCGGATTCTTAAGACAATAATTAATCTTTTTCAATTTTTTTTATAATTCTATCAACTCTCGCCAAGTCCCACTTGCCAGATTTAAAAGCAAAAGCCTATTGTGAACGAGCACGTGTACTACATAGAAGCAGCGGTTTTGACGTTTTCTAAGTGCTTTGCACATTCAATTTGTTTACAATAATTTGGCTGCAAGATCAGCGGTGGTGAGCGATCTCACCAAACAAGCTAAGTACGCGAATCCTCGAGGCACCCAAGGCTACCAGAAAGGCACCAAAGGAGGCGCACACCCAGCAGCAGCAGCAGCAGAAGATCAAAAAGGAAAACCTGGTGAGTATCACAATTGATAACCTAAAAATCTGTTTCAGCGGAGGCGACCTGCAGTTGTCCAGTTCCAAAACGGGAAGACCTAGCGGACCGCTAGCTAGCGGTGATAAACCGCTATAGAAGCAGGCACTCCGGTGAACACGAGGAGGGAGTGTAAAATCTCAGGTTACAAAAAGTGAAAAAGTGAAAAACCCTACAAGTAGGGTAGTGAGCGGCGGCAAAAAGTGCCAGCGTGTGATAAAAAAAAACAAAAAAAAGTGAGTAAGTAAGTGAAGGGTAGTAAGCGTCGGCAAAAAGTGTCAGGAAAATAAAAAGCGCTATAATATCTCGAAAAAGTGAAAACCCCTACAAGTAGGGTAGTGAGCGCCGGAAAAAAGTGCCACAAAGATAAATCGCGCTAAATTTTATAAAACTGTAAAAAAAGCCGAAAAGGCAGTGAAACAAATTAATTTGTGTGAAAGTCCCTGAATAGCAGGGCAGCAAATTAGTTTGTGTGAAAGTGAGCAGTGAGCGCAGGCCACGAGGGCCAACAAATAAAACGCGCTGAAATTGTGAAAAAGCCGAAAAAGGCAGTGAAACAAATTAATTTGTGTGAAAGTCCCTGAATAGCAGGGCAGCAAATTAATTTCTGTGAAAGTCCCTAAAGGTAGGGCAGTGAGCGCAGGCCACGAGGGTCATCAAATAAAACGCGCTAAAATTATAAAATTTTATAAAAAAAAAGCCAAACTGGCAGTGAAAGTCCCTGAATAGCAGGGCAGCAACTTTAATTTGTGTGAAAGTCCTTAAAGGTATGGCAGTGAGCGCAGGCCACGAGGGTCATCAAATAAAACGCGCTAAAAATTATAAAATTTTATGAAAAAGTCAAACTGGCAGTGAAAGCCCTTGAATAGTAGGGCAGCAAATTAATTTGTGTGAAAGTCCCTAATGGTAGGGCAGTGAGCGCAGGTCACGAGGGCCAACAAATACAACGCGCTATTACAAAAAAAAATAAATATATCTACAATAAATCAAATAAAGGCACTTAAAATAAATTGCCCAGTCATCGTCAATGCGAAGTGCTGCAAGGGCCTTACCAAAGCCCCAACGAGCTGCCATAAGGAGGTACGCTGAACTTTTGGCGGCACCAAACAATAACCCCGATACTATAAGCTGCAGAAAACGTAAGCCTTTGAAATTCACCACGTATATTCTCGTATTCAGTCTCACATCTATGTGGTAATACTGAAAAAACAAAAAAAAACAAGAAACCGGGATCACCAAGAGGTAGAAGACACCAGGTGACAAAGCCAGGCAAAGGCTTGAAGGAGTTCGCCAGCGTTATACTCTCCCGGACCCCCAGTAAGACGTAATTTTACCGCGATCAGAGGAGAATCAACAAAAAAAAATTGTTTTTTTTTAATTTTATTTCTTATAAATTTTTTAAAGTTGTTTATTTTGTAACTCAATCTTTAAAGAAATAAAAAAATAAAAAAATTTGTTAACAATGGCTCACGCAAACAATTTTTCACGCACCTGTAGTGCCATGTTGGAGTTTGAAGAGAGGTACAATACAACTCCAGGGACAAGCCATTCCATATTTTCGCTTGAGATTCAAAAAAAAAGAATCTTTTGACAGCCATTCACAGGATTTGTCTGAAGACGAATCAAATATTTGAGTTTAGCAAAGTGTAGGTATCAGGATTGCTATACAGCTTACCTGACGTACGGTAATCCCCTCAAGCTGCGATTCTAAGCCACCTCTGCGCTCAAACGTTAATCTTCCTCCGTGCGATACGGAAATTTTTTATGGGGATTATATGGCATGGCCTTCGTTTCGGGATTTATTTACAGCCATCTGCGTAAATAATTCGCGTCTAAGTCCGGCGGAAAAATTATACCACCTCAATAAAAAGACTCGTGGGGAAGCCAGGGACATTGTAAAGAAATGGCCTTTGACCAATGACGGTTTCGCTATTGCGTGGCAAAATCTCTCTAATAGATACGAAAACAAACGAGTCATGGTGAATAGTCAGTTGAAGATCTTGTTCAACTTGCCTACGGTGACAGTTGAACGCGGCACCGAGATAAAACATCTACAGCGTTCAGTAAATAATTGCGTCTCAGTTCTGCAAATGTATGGAATTGAAATCGAAAACTGGGATGCACTTTTTGTCTTTTTGGTCTCAAGCAAATTGCCTGGCACAACATTAGCTTTATGGGAACAAGGAATCGTTCACAAGGCTAAGATTCCGAGGTGGAAAGATTTAGATAACTACCTCCCGAGCAGGTTCCAGACTTTGGAAACGGTATCTGATATCCAAAGTTCACGAGTAGCTAGGGCAGGACCAAGTCGGTCATCAGCCGGGATACACCAAAGGAAAATATCGGCCCATCACAGTCAAATGACGAAATCAGCTTGCAGGTTGTGCCCAGAACAGTCGCATTCTTTGAGAGCTCGTTAAAAGTTTTTAGCGTAGATGGTAGATGATCGGTTTAAGGTAGTTAGAAAATACATGTCTAGCGCATTCCCATCTAGCGAAAAGTTGTAAGCGCACATTTAGCTGTTTGAGCTGCCATCAACGCCACCATTTTTTGTTGCATCGCTCTCCTAGTAGCAATCAACGTCCATCTACAAAAGACGAATGCCTCACCCCCCAGCCTAACCGGAAATGTGAATGCTCTGTTCGCCGCAAGTGCCAAAAACTTTGTTTTGGGTATGGCCATGATACATATTAGTTACTTAGGAGTAGACTATGAGGCTAGAGCACTTCTTGATTCAGGTTCAGAAGGAACTTTTATCACGGAGCGGCTGCAGAGACGCATCAATCTTGCGACACGACCAACTGACATACAAGTCTGTGGAATAAATGCGACAACACCGGCTTAGGTGCGAAAGTCGCCCACTTTGTTATATGTAGGTTCTCCTGTCAACCCCTAGATTAGAATTGAGGCAAGAGGTCTGATTCTACCCCAACGGACAGGAGACCTACCCCAATTTTCCGTAGATCAAGCACATCTTGATCTACTGCCCCCGATCAACTTAGCCGACGTTAATTTCCACAGAAGCCAGCAGGTCGATGTTATTATTGGTGCGGACTTGTAACCAAACATAATGAAGGGAAACATAAAACGAAACATTTTAGGCCCTCTTCTTACACAGGAGACAGTATTTGGCTGGATCTTGATAGGCCCAGCCCCTCAGTCTGCGGCAAAGAGGCCAGACTGGTGTGTTTCTCTACTTGCGGAAATTTCAAGTTCTCACCTAACTCGGTTTTGAGAGCTTGAGCAAGTCCCGACTAAGAAGCAGCTCTGTCCGGAGGATGTGTTTTGCGAGCAACATTATACGAAGACAAAGAGGAATAACCAAGGGCAGTATTTGGTGGCATTACCATTTCGGCACGAATTTCCCGAAAACATCAGTCTTGGAGATTCGAACCTTCGCAGCGCATCAATTCGTGCGAAACGAAGCAACAATGAGGAGAAGACCGGGGCTGTAGGCAGAATATCATCGAGTACTGCGAGAAGACATCACACTCAGTCATATGAAGCCAGTGAGCAGCACCGATAGTAAACCACAATCAGACACATACTACCTACCCCACCATGCAGTCGTAAAACCGGACAGTACCACCACAAAGGTTCGAGTGGTATTTAACGCATCAAGTCCAACTTCGAATGGAATTAGTTTGAATGATGCACTCTACCTTGGACGTTTGGATTGAACTGCGCCCCTTATTTAGCAATAAGAACTCTTCTGCAATTGGCGGAAGACGTTCGCCTGAAATTTCCATTGGCTTCTAGGGTCTTAACTCAACATATGTACGTTGACGATGTACTGGCAAGAGCTCATGTTTGCGAGACTGCCAGTCGCACCCGCGACGAACTCATCGAAGTACTCACGGAAGCCGGGTTCCTCCTCCGAAAATGGGCGTCGAACTGCAAGGGCATCCTCGCAGCCTTGCCAAAAGCTCATTTGTTACAGGAAGATTTTTGGAGATAGATGATCTGAGCGAAGCTAGAATGTTGGGCATTCGGTGGAATGCCGCGCGCGATATGTTCCATTTTAGCGTCAAAGAAATCCCCATTCGACCAAGCTATACCAAACGAGAGGTTTTATCGTGTGTTGCCAAGTTGTTCGACGCAGCCGGGTGGTTGGGCCCCATTGTCGTGGAGGCAAAAATTTTAATGCAGGAGATCTGGTTAGCCAAGATAGATTGGGATGACACTTTACCTCGAGGTTTGTATTTGCGATGGGAAAATTTTCTTAAAAATTGCACGTTTATTTCGAATATCAAAATCCCACGGTGGATCCATTTCACCCCGTGGAATGAAATTGAATTTCATGGATTTTGTGATGCCCCTGAGAAGGCATATGCAGCTGCTCTGTACGTGAGAATTCGCGATCGAAACTCAGACAGGGCCCCATACATAAATTTACTTGTAGGCAAAACGAAGGTAGCACCAGTGAAAACAGTCTCTCTACCTCGATTAAAATTGTGCGGAGTGCTGCTCTTAGCAGAATTAATTAATGCTTTACTTCCACAGTTCGACGTTGGCCAGCCAGTGATCTACAAATGGACTGACTCCACCATTGTGCTCTTGTGGCTAAGGAAGCCCCCCTGTTTCTGGACCACGTTCGTGGCAAATTGAGTTGCCAAAGTAGAGGAGCTCGTCGGAGTGAAAGGATGGAGTCATGTGGATTCAAGCGATAACCCGGCAGAGTTAGGTAGCCGTGGCTTATCGCCCCAAGGATTGGCGAAGAGCACTCTGTGGTGGCAGGGCCCTAGTTGGTTAAAGGAGAAACCGCCTGGCTGGCCCCAAAAAACTGATGAGGTGACGGTGGAGACTGGGCTGGAGAAGAAGGTCGTTCGAGTCCATACAGATCGTATTTTGCAAAGGACGAACATTTTAGAACGATTCTCCAACTTCTCTCGTGCCCTAAGAGTAATTGCACGAATTTTTCAATTTTACTACAAGACACATCCGGTACATAAATCAACCCCACGACAAGAAATGTCAGAAATAACAGCGATAGAAATTCGAAAGACCAAAATGTGTCTTATTATGTTAACTCAAAAACAGTGCTTCTCCAATGAGTATCAAGCACTTGTGACGTCAAAGTCAGTGAGCGCAAAAAGCTCCATCCGCACTCTCAATCCCTTCCTCGATGGGAACGGAATCATGAAAGTTGGAGGGAGGCTTGCGTTAGCTGGGCTACCTTATAACGAACGATACCCTGTAATTTTACCGTACGATTGCCAATTTTCCCGACTTCTCGTCAGATTCTCACATCTGATTTCTCTGCATAAGGGAAATCAACTCATGAGACTCTTGAGATCCGAATATTGGATCATACGAATGAAAAATTTGATAAAAAACATGATTCATAATTGTAAAATTTGTCTCATTCACAGAAAAAAGACACGGGAGCAACTGATGGCATCACTGCCCCCTGAACGATCGGACTTATCTCGCCCCTTCACCAGTACAGGCGTGGATTTTACTGGCCCGTTCGAGATTAAGAATTTCACCGGCAGGACGAACTTTGTAGGAGCCAACAAATCATTAAGGCAAGATTCCCGAAATTTTCTTGCCGAAGCCTCGCGATGCCAGAAGGACGCGGTAGAAGAAGGGCACGAACAATCAGCCGAAACGGCAACTGTGCCGAACGAAGAAGTGCTGGAAATCGATGCGAGCGATGAGGACATCCAGCAGGCGGTTGAAAATTCGCATGCATCAACTGAGCCCCGGGTATTCAGACCTCCTCTGTCGGGTATCCGGTCGGTAATCCAGCGCCCTCCAACACGCCTAGAGAGCAGACGATCGAATTCTCGCCAATCCGATGTCCATAACCACCGCAGGCGAGTAAGCGACGCCCGAGTGCTAATTAAGGGACCGGGCCGAAGAGCTCTAGGACAATCTGTCCTTACTCCAACCATATTGGTGAAGGTGATGACCGGCGGAAAGATACACACGGTACGCGCTATCCTTGATCCTGGTCAGAGCACCACGACCATATCGAGAGCCCTCGGTCGTCGACTACACGCCGTGCCACGAAGTGGAAAGATGTGCTCCCTTATACTAAAAGGCTGGAAGTTAGAGCGACGATGCTAGCCAGCCTAATGCGGAACGCCCCAGAACGTACCGTCGATGCTCGCGTGGCCAATGAATTCGACAACCTGCGATTGGCAGACCCCACATTTTACCGCGCGAGTATGGTCTCGCTGATCCGAGGAGCAAAAGTATATGGGGCCATAATACGTCCTGGACTGATGCCCGCACCCCCACTAGACCAGCCGCTCAAAATACAATATTTGGGTGGGTTATCTCCAGTGAAACCCCGTATTGAATTTGAAGTAGGAGACCCCAGAACGCGGCATTAGTTTTAAGCATTTTTGTTAAAATGAATTTTGGAATTTTTATTAATAAGAACAAAAATTAATTATTAAAATATGTAAATAATAACATATAATAATAATGTAATATGTAATATTGCAGTAATACTGCAAGGCGGGCGGCGTGTTAAGGTCTGCAAACATTCACAATGGAAAACTGTCACAATGAGTTGACGCTGTATGCTACTCGCTGACAGGACTCGTTACTTGGTTTGCTTTTGCACGAGTCCTGTTAGCTGAACCCGTTGCCAGATAGTGGTGCTATAAAAGCGACCGGAAACCAGTAAAATAGTCTTACTCTTTTGATTTCTACCATCACAGCGATACCTCAGGTGAGTGACACTCCTCTATTGTGTATACAAAAATCCAGGTTTCTTTACAGCAAATAAACGGCGGTTTTAAATATAAAACAGAATTTCTGTTCTTATTTGTTATCTGTGTGTATGCACACAGTAGAATTAAAAAGGATCTGCCTTAAAGGATTGACCCCCATTTTATGATCCCCGTTTCCAGAATTCAAGAGGAATTCTGGACCCTTCTCAACCCCGCCCTTAACACTATGTATGGAAGGACACCGTCCAGCGAGGAAATTGGGCTAGCACAGATATCTTCCAGGTGATAAATGCTATTCTCCTGTAGGTGTCCTGTCAAAATTTTGGTTGATGTGGTTATATATTTAAAAATGCTATGGAAATAAAAACATCTCATATATGTTCATATGTATATGATTTTTCGGCCTGTTTTTTATTAAACGATAGTATTAATTTGTGAGCTCAAGGCCAGTGTATAAGGAAAAGTATATTGGAAAAAGAACAACAACAGTCAGGGGTGGTAGAAATTATAGCTATTTCGGAGGTCACCACATCTCCTCATCAGATTTCTTTCATGACTCCACCGGCATTAGAATTCACAACCTACGACTTGCTGGGCAAGTGCGTAAGCCAATGGACCAAAGTCAACATGTAAGCTGCTGTTGCTTTTTACTACTCCCTTATTTTTCTACCAACATAATTCAAGTACGACAGTCTGCCGCTATTAAGTGGAAGTGTGGTTTTAATTGTTGTTGTGTAATAGAGTTGTGTAATAGAATTTGTGTTACACGACAACAATTAAAAATCACACATTCACTTAATAGCGACAGACTGTCGTACTTGAATTGTGTTGGTAGAACAATAAGGGAAAGTGGTAAAAAGCAACAGCAGCTTACATGCCGACTTTGGTCCATTGGTTTACGCACTTGCCCAGCAAGTCGTAGGTTGTGAATTCGAATGCCGGTGGAGTCATGCAAGAAATCTGATGAGGAGATGTGGTGATCTCCAATTTCTACCACTATGATTGTTGTTGTCTTTTTTCCTATATACTTGTTTGTGAGCATTAAAAACGAAACACTGTGTGATTCTGCTAATGCAACTTTCCCTCATATAAAACGATACAAATTTAATAATTTTCACAAAAAACTCAGCTTGATCCCATCAAAGTGATGCAAATATCAAACCCCTCAGCTTCCCTGGAAATTCGATCAGACAACATTGAACACCTCGTCACACTTCTAATAAAAAAATTAGATGAGAAGTACAAAATAACGGATGGTTATTACTGTTCACTGACGGTTCAAAAATTGAGTTCAATACATTTTTCGCTGACTGCAAGCCTATCAACTTATACCTACATACTTATATAGTGGGGAAGACCGTTAGGCCTTTCAAATTTTTATGGCATGGACCTCGTAGTTTCCATATCAACGAACAGTATTCGTGGTAACTTCTTACTAAGGCAACGTAAAGGGATTTTAAGGTCTGAAGGTCCTTAAATCCGTCAGAGTTTCTGCTAATGAAACCGATCGGTCGAAATGATTTGGAAACAATTAGGTCAATTTGTTTTGAGAAAGATAACTTGGAGTCAAAAATAACACCTATACCTTACATTTCATGACTGCGATTAAGGAAACTCCTGTTTTGTTTATAGTTAAACATTTATGTAGTTGATTTCCTGGTAAATGTTACCACCACGCATTTGTAAACATTTAGATGTAAATTGTTTATTGTGCACCACTGATCAAAAGCATCCAGATCTAACTACAGTTTTTTAGTGTCTGATGACTTGTGTGCATCTAAAGGCGCAGAAACAGAAACAGGAACAAAGTTCAGCACATTTGTGACAGCGACAGACACGGTAACAGAATTTTGCAATTATGGTGCTGCAAGCAATAGGATCAAAATTCAGAACATCAGCAACAGAAACAGAAATAAGTACTTTGGACTGTGTTCACATAAGTTCTTCGGACTTGTTTCTGTTGCTGGTGACAGGGGAAACTTCAAACATTTAACGAACTCTTCACAAAACCAATATTTTGCAGGATTCTTTCGTACTATGTGTTTTGTTGAATAATTTTCCACTATTATTGTGACAAGCGTATCGAATGAAAACACAAAGTAATATCAATGACGCTTCGATAGGCCTGGCTATTAAACGCATTTATTTTTTCATTTATGGCTTAAGCTAAATAAGTGCATGTCGATCTACTAGGCAAAACCTATTTTGAAAGTTGCAGATAACTTCGCTACATCGAAAAGGCACACTCTTATTGTAAGATTGGGCTAACCAACAAGTCGTAATAAAGATCAACACCGAATTCAGGCAAAGTGACGTTTCACTCGTAATACTACGAACTAATTTGTATGTGCTTTATTGAATATAGATAACTATTGTAATATATTTTGTTTATTTAAACGATTTTAATACCAAGATTTCAGATTTAAATATTTTGAATTAAAAAAATATAATAACTTTACAAATTTAAATTTTTAATCATTCATGACAGCCATCGACTCTGGCAGCCTTGTTTAATTTTATATATACATATGTATGTTATACTGAATGCTAATAAATAAATACTTACTTGAAACAAAACTTTATAGTATCCAACATCTTCAAAGGATACTTTGAGCGAACTGGAAATGATTTGTTCTATATTCGTAGGTCCTTGCTCAGAAAAATATAACAATGCAGAAACTACTGAAGAGGTATAATAGTTGAATATTAAGAAAGAAACAACGAAAAGGGAAAATAGTAGAATTCTTATAGGCCCCCATCTCGACACTGGATTCACACCTTGCTGGCAAATTACGGATATCGAAATAAACATTGGGTTGGCTAAATAAATTTGTTTCTTTAAATAAAATTTATAGTAAAGTGCATGGCGCTTATATATATCCATTTTATACCGGATGTTGTCTAAAAGCCCAAAGACTACGCTCATTGTTATTATTAACCATGCCATAGAGATCCAAACATTCTTTTGAAACGGTATTAAAAAGTTTTTAGCTTTGATATTCCTTCTTAATGACGGTACAAATCGATATATAAATGCGGTTTCGAATTTCCAACCTTGATATATTATGTCAAACTCTGCGAAGCGATTTATTCGATTAAACACACCAGACGCTCCTACATCAGCTTCATTCCGCGCCATAATGCCAAGAAATCCAAGCCTGAAACTTTTATTATCCAAACGTCCTGCCCAGCCACGAGAAACACGAAACTCAATGGTAAAATTTATATAATCTCTCAAAAGTAGGACAAGCTCAAAATAATACTTTGTAAAAGCGGAAATACCAATATGTTTTCCAGGTTTGGATAGTAGCCCCGTTATTTCAGTGTTGCTTGTTACGTTGTCAAGGTCAATCTGTACGGGATGAAATAAAGATATTAGAATATTATTAGACTAAACCTTAATAAGTAACATATTAATATTAGTAGAATTAATATAGAAGGGAGAATGCAATTGCTTCAGTAGCATGTCATCAGACGAGAAAAAAAGAAGTTATTTAAATGTAAAGAAAACTGTAAAAATACGAGTACTGAAAATCGAAACATGACCGCTTGAGATTGCAATGTGCAGACCATAGTGGAGAATTTTCTTTCAAATTCCGTCTCAACCCAAATTAAATTTACCAAAACAAAATAACACAAAATCATTTTAACTAGTTCTGAGATTACAGGTTGTTCAAAATCAACCTTTAGTAGTTTATATAAAGTGCTATATTTATCTTCAGCATTCTTCGCTGATGAAACTTCGAATGAAATATACTTCTTTTTCTACATTGCACATTGCAGTGTATTCTGCTCCATTGTGTTGAGAGATACGACATGTTGCTTTTTAGATAGCCACTGTAAAATTGTGTGTCGTGTCTCTTAAATAAAAGAAAGAAATTCGGTATGGTTAACTCAAGTAGAATTTAATCCAATATATATATATATATATGCGTATCAAATATATAATGAGTTATGTGTTAATAAGTGATCACAATGATGGCTTTATGGTGTGAACGTGTATTACGTTCCGGCCCCCTTGCGGTAAGCAAAATCCTGAGAGTGAACATCATCCAACGACCAGTTCACACCACATAACATGTTTAATTAAAAAATGTTTTTATGTTTGTTTCCTTGAGCCGCTCCGTGTTCCTCCGTCATCGTCTCCTGGGCTCTACACGGAAGGACGGTAAAAAAAGAAACATTAAGGAAGAACATACGTGAGTTTTTTTTCACAACTTTGGTGCACTTTATTTTTGAAGGAGTATAAGTATGTATCGGGTGTTTTTTTTACAGGTTTGTTTTTCGAATAGAGATAAAACTGGCATTTTGTGGTCAAATCTGGCAACTCTAATGTCATTTATGTTCAGTTTGGTTTGCCATTTCATCATGAACAGGTTGACAAAAGAACAACGCTTGCAAATCGTGCAAATTTATTTCGAAAATAATGGTTCAGTTCGCGAAGTTTACCGCGAGCTCCGTCAATTTTATGGTCGACATAATCGTCCATCAGAGCAATTAATTCGGTTAACCATGGATCGTTTTCGCACTACGTTTACTCTATGTGATAATACGCATCCGCAGAGACGTCGAACAGTGCGCACCGAAGAAACAATTGCCGCTGTAGAGCAAAGTGTTGAAGAGGGCCCGAATGAATCGATTCGCCACCGTGCACAACAATTGGAGCTTTGTCCATCAACTTTATGGAAGATTTTGCGCAAAGATCTTGGCTGGCGACCTTACAAGATCCAGCTTGTGCAAGAATTAAAGCCGCGAGACCATGCAATGCGTCGTGATTTTGGTGTATGGGCCGAAAATGAGATTGATCTCGATGCTGATTTTCATCGCAAAATTTTGTTCAGTGATGAGGCTCATTTTTGGTTGAATGGCTACGTCAACAAGCAAAATTGCCGCATTTGGAGTGAAAAGAATCCACATGAGACCCTTGAAACGCCATTACATCCACAAAAACTGACTGTTTGGTGTGCTCTATGGGCTGGTGGAGTCATTGGGCCATACTTCTTCCGCAATAATGCTGGAGAGGCAGTTACCGTTAATGGAGACCGGTATAGAGCCATGATAACCGACTATTTTGTTCCCGAATTGGATGGCATGAATGTGGATGAGTTGTGGTTCCAACAAGACGGCGCTACATGCCACACAGCGCACGTCACAATCGATTTATTGAAGGAAACATTCGATGAGCGCATAATTTCGCGGAATGGACCTGTAAATTGGCCACCAAGATCGTGTGATTTGACACCATTGGATTATTTTCTTTGGGGATATGTGAAGTCGCTCGTCTACGCCAACAAACCAGAAACGTTAGGGGAATTGGAAGCCAACATTCGTGGCGTTATTGCCGACATACGGCCCCATATGCTCGAAAAAGTGGTTGAAAATTGGACCTGTAGAATTGGCTTTATTCGAGCCAGCCGCGGCGGCCACATGCCCGAAATCATATTTAAACATTAATGGCATAAAATTATCCTTCCAATAAAGCCAAATTGATGGACCTTAAAACGATTTTCTTGTGTTTTATTTCAATTCGAAGTTCTATACCCCTAAAAAAAACACCCGATATATAGAACTGATTAGTTAATTTCTGTTGGGCTCCAGAGAGCATCAACCCAATTATGGTTGCCTGGGCCAGCAAGCCGCCGATTGATGCAGGTGGGCATGTATGTCGAGGCCCAACGTCAGTCGCACAGGAGCCGCCACGTTGAACTCTGCGTCGGTCAACCGCATGAGTCGGAACGGAACCGCGACCTTGGGCTTGCGCCGTTATCTTTTCCGCGACACCGTGTATCCCCCTTAATACCTGTGAACATGTCGCCACACGACCCGTGTTGATTTGCTCTAGTCTGAGCATGCGCGCCAATTCGCCCGATATCAGGGTACTGGGCGCGCACGGGTCCACTAAGGCCCGCACTAAATGCAGGCGGCCTCCTGCTTCTCTTTTTACTATCACCGTGGGGGAGATATCCTCAAATGCACTCATGAGGGGGGCGGTTGCGCTGTCGAGCAAACGGCCCGGAAAGAATGTGTTCCCGGGCCATGCATTTGCTGATGCTGAGCTGGTCGGGAAGGACGAGTTCCCACGCCAGTCGTTCGTCGTTTCTTTTGGCTGGGCAGGCGGTTTGAATGGACGGGATCCAAAGCCGCGCTGCCTGGACTGGTTTCCGAGCAGCCATCCGCTGAGAGTGGGACCACCTGGGTCACCGAAGCTTCCTCTTCTTCTTTCTCGGCTTCCGCCACTAGTTGCGGCCACGACTTCATTTGGCCGGTCAGATTGATCGATAACACGACAAAATCAAATTTTTTTTGGTACACATGTTAAATGTTAACAGAATATGAAAATAGGCTTAAAATAAAGAAATATGTCCGTGTATCGGCGTTTTGCTGAAGCACGTCAGAATTTTGAAAAAGTCGAATAAGGTTCAAAGGACCGCGGAGGTTCCCTCGTATTGTGTAATACGTCGGATCGATCATCGTCATCCTCGGATGGCGGGATCGTTGGCCGACGGTCGTCTTCAAACTGGAGATGCAATGTTGTGTGGTGCTTTTCGTTGCATCGATGGCAGCACCCGACACTGCTGCATGTTTCTTGCTTGTGAAAAGGCGACAGGCAGTTAGCGCAGTAGTGGTGGATTAGTACCACCCGCAGCCTCTCTTCCGCAGACTTGGCAGACTTGTTTTGGCATAATCGGTATGCCACGCCGAAACGGAGGGCACGCTGCTCCGTTTTTTTTTTGCGCGTCGCTGTGAATCGGCCCATGGTCTAAAAGGTTTTGTGTATTTATTTTGATTTTATCGATTAATATGGCAGAATATTGGGTAGCAAGTGATGTCAAAAAATAGCAAAAAAAAAATAAAACCACAAAAAAATTTTGTTTTATGAAATTATGAAAATACAAAAAAATTTTTACGAATATGTACATATTTTATTATAAATTTGATGTATTTATATATTTATATATGTATGTATGTATGTATTAATTATAAATTTGGTGTATTTATGCGCCAGGTGTCCATAAACTTTCATCACCTACTGTAAAAATGATATTTGGGTGTGATCGTATCGGCACACTAGCGTCCCCCATCGGAAAATGGTGCCCAACTTAAAGGTGGTGGACTTGGCTATATTCCACAGTTGAGAACATATAGTGCCTAACACCCGACTGCATAAGACGATTAAAAAAAAATCGAAACAAAAAAAACTAATATAAACTGCATATACTTCTATTTTTGTACTCGCGGACAGTGCCCCCCACCAAGAAATGGCTCAACATTCTCTTTTTTGTTTTTTGTACATCAGTTATTTGATAGTGGTGAGATGGGTCAGTTTGAGATCCAGCAATCTGGCCATCCAGCAATCTGACCTACCACCCACAAACAGTTTGCATGCCACTGTGCATAACTTGCTGACCGCAGGGCGCATCAGGTACTTAATTTTTTTTTTCATGAACTGAGGTATGCATGCAAGAGGAGCAATTTGTTTTAGCTGTGTCCTACATTCATGTCGCCATGGTTTTTTTTTACTTTATTATTGACATAAATTCATTTCCATGCTATCATGTTTCACGGGTAACCATGATTCACGGAAACTGGTGATAGTTTAGGACACCCTTAACAATGACTATGTGAAGCCTATGTTTGCTGGCATGCAAATGTCATTTCATATGCTACTTATTTGTGTACGTATGTATGTATGTATGTATACCGGCGTCCGTTAAGATTTTGCAAAAACGGGATTGTTTGCCCGTGCGTACAAAATCAAGGAGGCGAGGTGATTCAAGAGAGCATCACATCCAATGTCAGTGAGGACATAATTACTTTGGAATTTCAAAAAAACAGATGGTATGCTTATCACACAAGTTATCGGTTTCCGAAATGAAGTCAGAATCGTTAAAGCACTCGTGCTGGGTGTGGAGGAGCGCGGCCAAGGTAAGTATCAAGTCATGTGTTTTGTGACGAAATTCAATAAAGGTGATTTTATTTCTTCCGATCCAATGGCCAAGTTGCGTCAGAAGCATCCCAGCACGATACGTACAGCGGAAGAGGATAAGGGCGAGAGTCGTTTACAGTGACATCGTGGGTTCATCTAAATCGCTCGTTACCAATAACACGCCATCTGCAAACGTTGTGCGCGTAGGCTGCTGATGCGACATGAGGAGCGGCGACACAAGTGAACTATTGAAAGCTGTTCATAAACAAGTAATCGTTTTATTTTTTGTTCTTTACTTTTAAATATATATAAGTACTTGAGTACTACTTAAAAAAAAATATAAGTACTTATATACATATATTTAAAGTTTTACGTACGTAGTGTAAATATTAGTACTTAGATCTACGCAATAATATATAGGAAACATTCGATTACATAGCATATAGCGAGAGTTTTAAGTCCTGTGAGATAGACTTTTAATAACATTCATTACAATTTAAGATTACTTAAATGTTTTTGCATTTATGCGTATTTAGTTGACCAATAATAATTGTTAGTGAATTTTTTACCGGATATCATTTTCATGCGCCAAAACTAAGAAGAAACCAGCAAAGTAGAGTAAATTGAGAAAGCGCACACGATAGGTTAACTTGCAAGTTTTTTTTATTATTGAATTTTTACTGCGTAAAGTTGCACCAGCAAGAATTTGCCAGTTAGATAAAGGAGCTGACTGAAAGTATTCAGTTGATTTAAAAATTTGAAAATAATTATTATAAATATATATTATTTTCATTATAAATTGCGAAAATTGGAAAAGTTGATAAAATATTTGAATATACAACCAAAAGGAAAAAAGCTTGCACCTTCTTACTGGTTCTGCGTTCTCTTACATTCTTGCATGTTTTTTTTCATTAAAAGCAAATTTTCCTTACGCTCCGAAATTTAGTTAGTGGCGAGTCACTGGATAGCTTTTTACTAGAGAATATGAAACACAACTAATGTTAGGGTGGAGCCAGGCTGATCTTTGACTATCGGTTATAAATCCCGGACAATTAATACGAACTATTGGTTAAGTTTTCGGTTAGTTTTGTACTGGTTTCAGGCATGAAATATTTAAGATAAACTCAAACTATTCGATTCGCAGAATTCTTTATTTTCTTGTACTACATATAATGTGTATACCTAATGCACGTCGGAACACATTATTCAAATATTGTTGATTGATGCATAGCGTGCATAGTTGATGCATTAGTGATATAAATTCATTATTCAAAAATGTAATGGTAGATTTTAAACCTGTTTGAACCTTTATGAATAGGGCTTTGAAATTAGGAATATATTCAAAATCCTGTTTCGGTTTTGCAATTTTTTTTACTTGTCTTTATGTAGGGGGAGAATTTTCGCAGGAGGGCCCCTGGTTTTTTGCCCCTTTGTAGTATAGATGTCGACGACGCATACCCCGTTTTTCAGAGCCTGGGTGTAGGTGTCGATGACTCTTCCCAGTCTCCATATATTAGGAGGTAGACTGTCCTCTTTTATGACAACAAGATCTCTTGTTTTCACGTTAGTTTGTGGTTGTTTCCATTTTGAGCGTTTTTGCTTTTCCTGCTGATATTCAGCCTTCCATCTCCTACAACATGTTTGATGTTGAACTTTAGGTTTCTGCCACCGGTTTACGACGGTTGCGAGGCTTTCGTTGACTTCTTTTTCAGGTGGAGCTAATAAGTGTCCACCTACTAAGAAGTGCCCTGGGGTAACAGGCTCCAAGTGGGATGGTTCATTCGAAGAGGGGCTTAACGGACGAGAGTTGAGGCTTTTTGTTTTGGGTAAATCTTCTAACTCCCAGAATGCCGTAAGTTGCTTATCCAGCGCCACTTCGCTGAAGTACGAAACTATATTTCTTTTTGTATTTGTACTGTTAGTAGTACCGGTTATAATTCAACCGAATATGGTTTCTTGGGCTACAAGTGTCCTCAAGACATTTTTCTTTATTCCACTTAATATGATTTGTGGATAAATGTCTCCACCGAGAATGAGGTCTAATTGCTCATTGTCGTAAAACCTTGTATCCGCTAATACCAGGTCCGGAAATTCTTGCCTCGTCGTCGCGCTGATATTTGTATTCGGCAGATTACCAGTGAGTTGTGGTAAACCAGGACAGTTGCAGTCAAGCTAAACAACGGGTCGACGGTGGACCGCAATTGTATGTGATATGCTTCCTTAACCTGCGCAACGGATGTATGAATCCATTGTGAAAATAAAAGAGAGTTATTAAAGTCTACCTAACTCTGATATTGCTAAAAAAAAAAGTTCCGTAAAATGACAATTGCCAATAAATTTATATGTGTATATGTCAATATTTTTCTTTATTTAACGATTTTTTATTTTCAGTAAAGTTTTTTATTTTTTAGAATTTGATGCAAAAAAAATATATTATTCCCTAATACAAACCTGGCCTCAAGCTCTATAAATTATATAGACGATTCATAAATATAAGGCCAAAAATAATAAAAAAAAACAATTGTTTGATGTAGCAAAGCTAGTACTTTATCCCTTACCTCGGGTGGAGGGTAATAAGGATTCACAACTGCTGAAATACCTGAAAAATTGTTTATGAAATTTTCTACCCCTTACCGCTAGTCAAATCTGATTTTATTTTCCTAAACTCGTCCTTTATATACAAACCCCCCTAACTAATTACATATGTTTGTGTGTGTATAGATATGTACAAATATTTACAATTGATAAAAGACCAACGTAGTGATCTTATTTTATGTTTTGTTTATTGTACGCACATATTGCATTGTATGTCATTCTTATCATGTATGCATGTATTAATCTGATGCATATGTATGTTCAAATGTATAAATATTTAATTACAATTGATAAAAGACCAACGTAGTGATCTTTATTTACATATGTTTTGTTTATGTGAGTACATGCATTGTATGTTATTCTTATCATGTATGCATGTATTAATCTGATGCATATTGGTCATTCCATCCAAAATTTACACTGAAAATTTTTTTTGGAGAAACATATCTTTTTTCGCGTTCTATATTGTAAAAAACGACCCGTATTTTTTTATTTTAATATGATACTTAAAATTTTCGAGAAATGAATTTTCGAATTTTTGCAATCTTGAAAAAAGACGTTTTTTCAGTATTCCACAGTAAAAAATGTTTTGGTCATAAAAAATTCTTCCTGTACTGAAAATTTGCGTTATTCCCCTATCTTCGCAACACAGCTAAGTAGACGTTCTGTGAGTTTTTTTTATAAAGAATTTGTGTTTTTTTTTTCAAAACAATGAAACTTTTTCCAAATTTGGGACTAATTTTTTTTACTTTTTTTATTTTAATATGATTGCCTGTGATTACTATATAACCTGTGAATTTTTTTCATAACTCCCGAAGTTTTCATTTCTACATCGCAAATTTTTCACAGGTTATATAGTAATCACAGGCGATCAGGCGCGAAGCGCGCGTAAATATACAAAAATTCGCTGGTCTACGGCCCTACATGTTCTAGTAGCTGCTCAGCGCTTGCCGAGCTGATCGCGAGTCAAAAATGTCCCTGATTAAGATGTACATTTCAACTGTTATTATTCCTCATAATCGTTGGTCTCCTTAGAGTGGGGATGAGGCTTAAGTGTTGGCATGGTTGCTCCTTTCGGGGACTTCCATGCCCCCACGAACTAAGAGGTAAGATTACCGTACCAACATCTCTCATTTCCGCATACCTTGCATCCCTCCTAATATCTCCGAGCTCTCCTTCCTCTCTTGCTAATCCTCCCCCTAATCCAGGGTGTCAAGCGTCACCGTGCCCATTGGATGCTTTGCAGCCAGGGGGTCTAAATTCCGGCTGTATTTTAACCGCGCTTCCCTGACACAGGGCCACCTCAGGGAGTAAGTTTGGCCTTTCCTCAACCCCATCTCGGGGCAAGAATGCGCAGTCAAAGGCGCCTAATGCGACGCTTCGCTCCGTTAGGGGCTCTTCCGGGCTGGTGGTGGGTGTTACACACGGTGTAAAAGCAGAATGCGATATCTGGGATCACCCCTTTTGGATGACCTTAGTGAGGTTTCAAGCACCGAGGTAAATTGACTGTTGAGGTTCATCAGGGAGGCAAAATGGTTTGGTGAGGAGTAATTTCCTCTTGGATGGTACAAAATTTTTCCTTGTGGCAACACAATGGGCCTCCTTATACTGGCCTAAGTGAGCCGCTGCAGGCGGCCCTCCTCCAACCTAACCTAATTGTCATTATAAATTTGGTGCTCATATTAATTTGATGGATAAATTGTTCAAAGCGTTCGAAAGACGCACCCGTCCCAATCCTTCCTGGAGAGAATGGTGATTCCAAAGTAACTCTTGGGAGCCATGGTGGACACGCAATGGTTCGTCGGAGTTGGAATGAAAATGAAACCTTGTTCTTGAATGACCCAAATCTGAGCTGCAAGTATTTTTCCCGCTGTGTCTACTGAAGTTATATTCAACTTGATGTTCAGACGGCCTCAATGATCCCAAGTAGCGCCTCTACTTGCACCCTTTCCAGTATGCCGGCTACCACAGTCATAGCAGTGACAGACCTTGGGGGGTGCCTCTACTCACTCTTCTCTGACTTGAGGCACTGCACACTGCCCTGTGACAATTCTGCCGATGAGCTGATGGTCATCAAGAAATGCCGCTATGGATTTCACGAGGGTGTGTAAAGCTGATTCCACTAATGTTCCCTTATAATAAACGTGCAGGGAAAGCGACAATATGCCATACAGAATCCTATTATTATTATTTTTTTTGGGGGGGGGGGGGGGGGGGGGGGGGGGGGCAATCATTCTCCCAAGCATTTTTAGGACAAACGACGAAAGACTGAAGTCCTTAGGAGTAGTATGACAGCTTTTACCAGCCTTCAGTATAACTATACCTTAACCTGCTACCAGCTCTCAGTAATATAGCCATTGCTGGAAAAGCCTGCAAAAGCGGGGCAAGCCAACAGCAAACCATCCCCAGACTTTTGCAGCTGCGCAGGTACTAGAGAGATGCTAGCGCTAAAGAGTGGCGGGCGCATATCACCGCGCGTACGGCCGAACGCTGCACGTTTTTAGGACAAACGACGAAAGACTGAAGTCCTTAGGAGTAGTATGACAGCTTTTACCAGCCTTCAGTATAACTATACCTTAACCTGCTACCAGCTCTCAGTAATATAGCCATTGCTGGAAAAGCCTGCAAAAGCGGGGCAAGCCAACAGCAAACCATCCCCAGACTTTTGCAGCTGCGCAGGTACTAGAGAGATGCTAGCAAAGAGTGGCGGGCGCATATCACCGCGCGTACGGCCGAACGCTGCACGTTGCTCGTTGCTACTAGAGAATAATAACACGCTATGGTGCGCTCCAAACGCTGCATCATGACGTTCAAGGCTAAATAACTTGTTTGCAGATTGCGGGCCATTTTTTTTTTTCAAAGCGGAATATTGTTTAGCACGAAATGTAGTATATATGGTTTTTTTATGTCGAAATATGGCCAGGAGACATTTTTCTTCAATTTCTAATAAACAAATATATAAACAATTGACTCAGATTAAATTTTTTTATTCCGAAAAAATTACACGTAATCTATATTAAATGGCGATTAAAATGGCGGTCGAATCATCTAAATCGGTCTGATAGATCGTTCGTAATTGATCTTTGAAAAAAAATGACGAAAAACATTTATTAACAATATCTTAAACAAAACATTTTTTTTTAGAAAATCCAACTGGGTTTTTGTTTGCATCATTAATGCCTACAGAAAAAATTAAGAAACGAGCAAAAATAATTTTTCACCGCATTTAGGTGATCCGTTTGAGAAATTCTGTCCCATAGACAACTTCAATTCAGGAAGTTTTGTTGGTGTTGTTAACTTTCTCCAAATCAGCAAAATAGGGACCATTAGCAAAATAAGTCCTAGACCTTCAGGCGTTACGAACCAGTTAGTTTTATATTTCAGGTAGTCCAAAAGCCGTATGTTTCCAGACGTCAATTCGTGGTTAAGATTCATAGCTAGACTTTTCGGTATAGTAGACGAGACGGATGGGAGAACGTGCACACTCACTACAGTAGGTGTGGTTATTGATTGATAACGTTGCATTCTCCAGCAGTAAAATATAAGAACCAGAAAGGTATTAAGGTATTTTACATGAAAATACACTATTATTGAAGTTATGCAGCGACTTGTCTGACCACCCTTAAGCAGTTGTGGTAAGAAATCCTCTTCAGGTAGTAAATCGCGCGCTTCCTTTTTACAAACCAGGGCAGTGGTGAGGTGAGGGCTGCTACCCTTGACCCCTCATGTTTGTTGTTTATTCATCAGCATCGTTTATACTTCAGAATCTTTCCCGTGCTAAATTTGGCATCGAGAGCACGTATAGCACAATAGTGTCATTTGTGTAAATTGAGTGTTAACTAGACTCAATGACATTACTGTAAGGAAGTGCTTCTATATCGCTTATCAACTGGTTTATTTAAATGATAGATATTTACCACTCCCACTTTGGCCACTGGCAGACTGGAAAAAACTCGGTAACCCATCCTTGAGGATCATCATTTTGTGCTGAAGTAAGAACTGAATTAAGAAAATGTCACTACATAGTTGCGCCCAGGACATCGTTTGTGGCCATTGCGATTTCGTTGACAACCTGTAATAACTCCTAATTTTCCTTGAAAATTTGCAGAGTTTATCTTATATGGTTGGTTGTTGTTGGCAACTAGAGTATTCTGCCTCCGCGTAACTCATCCCCGTTTGAGCTGGCAATCCATTTCTAATCCATTTCTCGTTCTGTGAAACTGTGAAATGTAAACTTTTTTATCGTTTTCACAACCGTTCCGATTCTCGTTCGTTGAAAAAATTAAAAGTTATGGTGACATGTGAAAAAGCGGAACGAAACGGACAACACTGATTCTCGTTCAGTGTAATAGTGTAAACAACTGTCAAAATGTTTTCGTATGAAAATTTTGTTTTCACTTACTATTTACCGCCGCAAACCACGCAATCTTGTATTCTATCAAAAGGAGTATCTGATAAATTGGCTTGAAGAGAACTTGGACATATGTAGCTAACGACAAGTAAATATTTTTACCGTATGAATATATGTATATTCATATGTACAAATATATGTATGAATAACTACTAGCAGAATCTTCAGGGCGAAAAAACGGAAGGCGCGCTCCCAACCCGACGACCTTCTCCAAATCAAAGAAAAGAAATTAAAGGAGCAAAAATTGGCGAACAATCTGGAAAAGGAAGAAATAGCAGCCATAAATTGGCAGACCGAATCCATAAGAAAAAGTACAAAGGTGAACGAAAGCATCCTGCAGGTGCTGCAAAAATAAAAAAATTGTGTTACGTTTTCTAAATTTTATGTTATATTTCAATTTTATTTATAATTATTGAATTTTTTTTATATTTAATGAATTTTTTTCTTTACAAAATTTTAAAAGAAATGTAAGTTACCAAATGGTACCCGTATTTGTAATAAAGTGGCATAGCAACATCACAGCCACCGTGTGTGATTACTATGCATGCTATTAATTGCAACACTTTGCGCATAGGAGCTTAGCAGCAGCATAAATCGCGCATGGGATCCAAACGGTCCAGCAACGGCTGCCTAACGCAAAAGGTCATCCCCATGCGGACCAGCAACAGTAATAGCCTACACATGTGTTTCGGAGCCAGGCTAGGAACAGGTTAGCCTAGCGCGTAAGGTCACTACGCAGCGTAGTAACAGCAACATCTTGCTGTTGTGTTTTCCAGGCAGCGTGATAACGGCGCTGCTTAGCAATTAACCACGCAGCCTTAGAACAACAACACCTTGCGCAAAGGATTTTTACAATGTTTGCGCATGGCAAACGGTATTTAAGCGGGCAGAATAGTAATTAGTGGGAAAGATATATGACAGCACGCGATGCATCAACATGATGTTAAATAAATAATTATAAAATTATGAAATAATAAAGTGTGTAAATTAAATCAAATAAAGTGTTTCATTGAAAAAGCAAGTTTATTAAATCTTTTGCTTAATTTGTATAATAATTACGATGTATGAATAAGTGATGAATGTATGCTGAATGGTTCAACCAAAAGCATTTTGAACAATTTTAATCGTGTCCTTTTCGCAATAGCATGGGTCTCGCGAGATGAAACGGACAATGAAGGGTAGTCGGGGACCTCTGACTCAATCTCTACTTCTTCAAATGGCACTCTAGCAATCATTAAATAATTATGTAGCACTCTCGTTGGATAAACAACGAAATCTGCTTTTTGATAAGCCAATACACCTTTCCACAATATTTCGAGTACATTTGTGTGCTTTATTGTATCTCTCTTCCGCCAGATTTGACGCTGCACTAATTGGTGTCATAAGCCAAGGCTACATGTAAATTGATTAATTTAATTTCTTTAAAATAAAAAAGCCGCATAATATTACCTGCAGGGGATAGCCACTATCGCCCAGAAGCCAGAAATCACGTTCACCAGAATTGTACAAATCTTCCTAGCTTCTGTAAACGTGTGATCGGCGCCACACATATGAATCATGCGAAGTGCCTCCGAACTGAGCATTAGTACTAAGAATTTTGTAGTCCGCATCACAAATTATCATCACATTTTTCTAATGTCCTCCTTTCCGGCAGTAATAGACATGCTCCACCTCCTTTTTTAGTGCACTAATCTTTATATGTGTTTCGTCTATTAATCCAATTATGCCAGGAAATTGATTCTTTTGCATAAATTTAGTTTTTAACTCAGGAAACTCTTCTTTTGAGGGAAATTTAATATATTTATGAGCAATTTTGTTACGTTAGTCTACCTACTTATTAAAAGTGTTTTTAATTGTTTGTTAGTATATTTGTTTCTTAGTTTCATGTTTTTTTATTCCCAGTTTTATGTATTTTTTTAGGGAAAGCCTTCCATTCCTTTTTTGTGTTTTTTTATTGTCTACAGTTCAATGACTACTTTTGGTAGTGAGTACTCTTAATTTGTGAGTAAATTTGGTTAGAGTCTTATAATAATTTATTTTGAAATTTCGAAAATTTTAAGGCACAAAATTTATATTCAATACAATAAACTTTGGACTACTAAAAGGACTGATTTTAAATTTGAATCTTCAGACATTTGGTTTTCCTTTTTAATAATTAATTATTTTTCTTACACTTCTTTTTTAGATTTTTGTGCGTTTTTATGCATTTTTTCGCATTATTTAGTAATTCGGTGAATTCAACTTTCTTATTACAGGTTGATGGAGCTAGGAGCTTTTTCCTTAGCCCTTTGCCTCGAAATTAAACGAACCGAAAGTACTATGTATGTACTTAGAAAATATTTTTTTATGATTAATACATTCGGTTATTTGTTAAGTTAAAATATGTATGTCTAATAGCGAAGAATCGAAGAAGCGAAGAAGTAATTGG
Source organism: Anomoia purmunda (assembly GCA_951828415.1). Classification (NCBI taxonomy): domain Eukaryota; kingdom Metazoa; phylum Arthropoda; class Insecta; order Diptera; family Tephritidae; genus Anomoia; species Anomoia purmunda. The sequence continues at coordinate 49,564,411 of OX639994.1, forward strand.
TGATGCGTGGTTGAGCAACGAAAAGCGACTGAACGCTGTGGACTGTATGGGCAATTAATATACTAGTGACGCTGACGATGAATAGCGGGAGTTGGGTGGCGTGATTTAACTGCAGCCTGGTGTCATTCCATTATGTACCTATGCACATATGTATGTAGGTATACAAACGTGTGTAATTTGGGCTGCATCAATAATGAGTGGTGGTGTGATATTTGTCGTGCCGAAAATCCATTTTTTATGCACGCACTTTTACATATGCTCCCGATTAGCGGTACCATGCAAAATAATAGACCGCTACTACCTATTACTAAATGCAATGCGGGCAGCGACCCAACTGGCGCTGCCGCTGCCCTGGCAATGTGGGCAGCGACTCAACTTGCGCTGCTATGATTTAACCTGCTGAGGGCTCCTGTGCTTCAACACAGGTATTGAACCCAGCGTATTTCGCTTGTTTATTAGTTTCAGTTTTTTTTCATCGGAATACGGGCGTCAACTCAGATGACATTGGAAAGTTCGCGTTAATCCCTTCTAATCATAAACGTTAATAATTACAAATGGTCTGCTCATGGCACGATTGACTTCATGTCAGTTAAAGCCATGTTCCCCAGGAGGAGTTGAACCACTTTTATCGTCGTCGCTCGGACTACCTAGTAACTGGAATTGAATCAATTGAATCATAACTTAACTTTTTTTTGCCTCGAAACCAATGTTTGCAATATTCGTTAGACATTATTTAACAGCAGTACTCCCATTTTCAAATTAACATATTTCCCTGTGGTTTCGGATTGAAATCACATATTTGATGCTCCCAGCTTTCGTACTGTGACGCATGGCCATGACCAAGAGGAGAATTTTCATGACCAAGTCCGTTGAGGTTGCAATCACAAACGCTGGACGTCTCATTCTCATAGCGAAACGAGCTATTACTATTTCATATAGCTTGTGTATAATTTAATTAAATTCAGCTTTTCAGCCAGATGGCAACTTTACTTAAAATATAGATAAGTCTTCTTCTCAGCGAATCGAACAGTGTGGCACCCATATTTTCATATTTCACACAGGTTAGGTTAGAACGACTGCAGCCACGTGATAAGGCTGAAAGGAGCCTTAGAAGGTGAATTGCACATAGTGTAGAAAATCGGGAATACTCGCCGAGTTCAGGGCGGCCAAATAGTCTAGAAAGTACCAACTTAAGAATTGGTTTGGGTATTGGACAGGGCTGGGCAGTGGTTCAGATAGCCTTTGATGCTCTCCACTTCCTCTTCGTCCCTGCAGCTTCGATAGAAATCGCTGGTTAGGCATGCCAATGTCTTTCCGTGTATGCCCATGAGGCACTGCCAGGTTATTATCTCGACCATTAGTCTGTGAGAAGGGCAGTCAAACCGATGAGAGCTTTGGATCGCTTTTCGTCAACCTTTGAACAAACTTGTCTGGTAATCTCTCGGATTATTAGGTCCCATGGCCTATCTAGTATTCACTTCGTCGATGAGTTTTGTCTTCAAACTGGACGCATGTCGTCGTCGATGGCAGATAATTCCTTTCCCTAACAACACGTTTGCAGTGTAGTTGCCGGGAATGTCACTATGCCCAGAAAGTCATGGAACTATCACGTAACATTAGACGCGGCCACATTGAGAGAACTTTTGGATTCTATAGCAACACTGGGCGTTGTTTCGTGAGATGCTATTAAATCTCTAAAATAGCACTTTGGCTGTCAAAGTATACAGTGAGGAACGAACATTGACAGATGGATGGATGGATGGATGCTGCTCCATTATAGCATTATCTCGTTAAATCTGGCAGCACTGCATCCGGACTGAAATTTGCTTATATATATGTATATATACTATACATATATGTATATGGCCCAGATATATTTATTCATTCTTAAATTCATGGAAACTCCTTAGTTTTGAAATAATTTATCATTTTTATCGTACAAACAATCAAATATTTTTATGCTATTATTTCATTAAAAAAAACTACGATAATAATTTTGACATTGTAGGAATGATAAATTTTGGTTTGCTCGTTCCATAAAAGGCGACGAATTAGTATACAAAATTTCACGACTTTTCATTAAGTAGTTTATACGTTGTGATCGCACAACAGGACAGATTTTCAATTTGGGATGCTTTAGGAGCTTTTCGGTCGGTAATATATTAAAAGCAAACAAAAAGTTTATTTTTTCTTCCTACGCGTTTCGGCGTCTTCCGCGCCTTCATCAGGGAGTCTGCATTTTATTGTACATAAAACATAAAAACAAGTGTTAACAAAATAACAATATTTTTGCTAACAACAATAATTGCACTTACATTTTTAATTACATTGAAAACAGTAACAACATCAAAACAAATAAAAATATAAAAACGAAATTAAAAATAAAACTCCACATATTGAATTGTACACTACGTTTTTGTCTCTCTGTTTATCCATCACTCGTTATTGCTGTTCTGTATGCGCAGTTTATATTGTCTACGTCCTCCTTAAAATTCATAGTGTGTCGTATTTGTTGTTGTATTCTCAGCCCTTCTAATGTTAATCTTGTCCTCTCTTTTTTCTCCACGTCTAATATTTTTGTATTTTCGAAATCGGCTGAGTGTCCGCTATTCGTTAAATGTTGTGCCAATGCTGTTGTTGTCTTTTTGCTCTTCGCGTCCGTTTTATGTTCGCTAATTCGAATTCCGAGTGATCGCTTTGTAGTGCCTATGTATACTTTATCGCAATTTTCACCCAATTTACCATTTCACTTGATTTCATATACTACGTTGTGTTGTTGTTCCTTGTTAATTCTGTCTTTTGTTTTGGTAAACACCGAGTTTAGCGTGCGATGGGTTTTATGTGCAAAGCATATTTTGTCAGTCTGTATACTTCTGCTTATTGTGTTTTTGTCCGTTAGTCCTGGTATGTATGTGATACCTGTGTATTTTTGGTATTCGTTTTTGTTTGTGGTTACAATATTTGTGTGCGCCAATGCCCTTTTGTTGTTTGCAGTTGCTAACAGACTCTCTATTGCTGCATTCATTTTTGTACAATATATTTTTAATTTTCTTGGTGTTCTCATTTTTGAATTCTTGGTCACTTAAATCGTATATTTTATTTATTAAATTGATAGCTGTGTTTCTTTTTTGCGTCCACGGGTGGTTTGAATGATAATTAATCATCCTTGACGATGTTATCGATTTTGCATACCAGTTCGTTGTGATTTCCATGTCTAGGAAGGCTAACTTTTTCCCGTGTTCTGTTTCCGTAGTGAAATTTATTTTAGTACGTTATGCGTTTAGTGTTTTTAGTATGTCTTCCACGTCCTTGATCTTAACAATAGCGAATATATCATCTACATATTTGTTAATGTATTTGATATATATGCCCTTTAGTTTAAGTTCAGCGATGCTGTCGTCCAGTATTTTGTCTAAGACAATGTCAGCTACGGTGGGTGACAGTGGGTTGCCCATTGGCATTCCTTGTATCTGTTGATAGTGAGTGTCGTCATATTTGAAATAGTTGTTTTCCCGCAGGCAGAATTGTAGTATTGTCAAAAATTGTTTTTTAATGAGAGTGTTATGTTCTTCTAGGATGGTCCAATGTTGCATAATCGTGTGTATTGCTAGTTGTATCGGTATATTCGTGAATAGGGAAACCACGTCAAATGAAATAAGAATTTCATCCTCTTCTATCGTTATATGCTGTAATCTTTCTTTGAGTTGGAAAGAATTGTTTATATTGTAGTCCTACGAAATTATCTGCCTCAGTATTTTTCCAATATGTTTCGAAAGATTGTAGCACGGTACACCAATTTAAGAGCAAATTGGTCTGAGAGGGGAGTTTTCCTTGTGTATTTTCGGAAGGTCATATAGTCTTGGTGCTGTAGCTGCATTGCATGTCAAGTAGTATTTAAGTTTTGCGTCAATTTTCTTTTGTTTGTAGATGTCATTAACTATGGTGTTGTTTTTTCTCTGTAGCTTTTGTGTTGGGTCAATACGGATGGTTTTATATGTAGTTTTGTCGCTTTGTTACCTTTATCTGCGTTCGTTATTACTATTTGGTCCTTTTGTTGTGCGATAAACTTTTTTGTGTCTTCGTAAACTCTCAATATAAATTTGTCTTTTGGGTAATTTTTAAGTTTATTTTTATAATTATTAATTTTAGTCGCAATTTTACATCTCGTAGTGTCCTTGTCTTTTTCGTCTTCCAAAGTTTGAATTCCTTGCTCTATGTCGGCGATCAAATGTATGGGCGAGAACGTTTTCCTCGTTACTGGTAACGCAAATTTATTCCCCAAAGAAAGAAGCCATTTACATTCTTGGGTACCTCAATATTTGTTTTATTTACGAACCAATCTTCGTTCGTTCTAAAACCAAATTTGCCGAAGTTGTTGGTGATATGTGTTCTAAGTTTTGTATTTAGTCGTTCTTCTGTGGTGGTCGTGTAGTATTTTATGAATTGTTTTTGATTTTCTTCAATCATCTTGTAGTCTGTTTCATCCAGTTTATTGTGTAGTACATCCCTAATGTGTCCAATATTGGTACGAATGATTTTCATTTGTATGTTTACTTCTTTAATTTCTAAGTTTAACACTTTCATGATAAATTGCTCTTCAATCTTGTGTAGTTCTTTCTTTGTTATGTCAAGTTCAAATCCTTTATATATATTTTTAATCTTTCCTTTTAAATGTGGTGGTGTTACTCCAAAATCTTTACATTTCAATAAAAATTTTAGTCTCTGTTGTTGTTTTGTAAGTTTATTGTTGTGTTTGTTATATTGTTTGATGATGTAGCAGGTTTCTTGGCCATACTTAAACCTGATATGATATATATATATATATATATATATATATATATATAGAAGAAGATGACATACTATATCGCATGCAAGAAATGGGTAAAGTGGAAAATTATTGATGGTGTTTCGATTACTTTGAAAAATTTGTTGTAGCCGTTCGTTAAATCGAAAGGAAATAATCCATTTATTTTAACGGGTACCCCAACGAAAATAACCGATTATAACCGGGTTTTCGATAAATCGTACCATTACTATTCAATAGTTTATTATACAATCATGCCAGCGCTTCATTTTCTTCCGAAGTCCGTATCGTACATTGTGAATATATACAAGTGAAAAGTCTTCTCATTGTGAATGGTCAGAGCTGATATGGGATGTCACATAAGGGCTGATAAGAACTGCCAGACATAGAAATTGGACGATACAAGAATTCGAGTAATAAAAAGGCAGGAAAATTAGGGTGCCGAATACTGATTTTGATCACAGTTTCCCGAAAGGCAACCCCGTTTGCACAAAAATAGCCAAAAAGGGTTGGCGTGTTGTATCGGGTGTTTTTTTTACAGGTTTGTTTTTCGAATAGAGATAAAACTGGCATTTTGTGGTCAAATCTGGCAACTCTAATGTCATTTATGTTCAGTTTGGTTTGCCATTTCATCATGAACAGGTTGACAAAAGAACAACGCTTGCAAATCGTGCAAATTTATTTCGAAAATAATGGTTCAGTTCGCGAAGTTTACCGCGAGCTCCGTCAATTTTATGGTCGACATAATCGTCCATCAGAGCAATTAATTCGGTTAACCATGGATCGTTTTCGCACTACGTTTACTCTATGTGATAATACGCATCCGCAGAGACGTCGAACAGTGCGCACCGAAGAAACAATTGCCGCTGTAGAGCAAAGTGTTGAAGAGGGCCCGAATGAATCGATTCGCCACCGTGCACAACAATTGGAGCTTTGTCCATCAACTTTATGGAAGATTTTGCGCAAAGATCTTGGCTGGCGACCTTACAAGATCCAGCTTGTGCAAGAATTAAAGCCGCGAGACCATGCAATGCGTCGTGATTTTGGTGTATGGGCCGAAAATGAGATTGATCTCGATGCTGATTTTCATCGCAAAATTTTGTTCAGTGATGAGGCTCATTTTTGGTTGAATGGCTACGTCAACAAGCAAAATTGCCGCATTTGGAGTGAAAAGAATCCACATGAGACCCTTGAAACGCCATTACATCCACAAAAACTGACTGTTTGGTGTGCTCTATGGGCTGGTGGAGTCATTGGGCCATACTTCTTCCGCAATAATGCTGGAGAGGCAGTTACCGTTAATGGAGACCGGTATAGAGCCATGATAACCGACTATTTTGTTCCCGAATTGGATGGCATGAATGTGGATGAGTTGTGGTTCCAACAAGACGGCGCTACATGCCACACAGCGCACGTCACAATCGATTTATTGAAGGAAACATTCGATGAGCGCATAATTTCGCGGAATGGACCTGTAAATTGGCCACCAAGATCGTGTGATTTGACACCATTGGATTATTTTCTTTGGGGATATGTGAAGTCGCTCGTCTACGCCAACAAACCAGAAACGTTAGGGGAATTGGAAGCCAACATTCGTGGCGTTATTGCCGACATACGGCCCCATATGCTCGAAAAAGTGGTTGAAAATTGGACCTGTAGAATTGGCTTTATTCGAGCCAGCCGCGGCGGCCACATGCCCGAAATCATATTTAAACATTAATGGCATAAAATTATCCTTCCAATAAAGCCAAATTGATGGACCTTAAAACGATTTTCTTGTGTTTTATTTCAATTCGAAGTTCTATACCCCTAAAAAAAACACCCGATAATTACATATTATTTCTGATTTCAAAATACAAAAGCAAAAGTTTAATAAATTTTATGATAAATATTTCTGGAAATTGTTTGTATCTTGTTTCTTTCCTGCCCCACTTTTAATTTTATTGAGAGGCATTCATATATTTGAAGTAGACATCCACAATTGATATGACTTATTTGTACCTATTAACAACATAGAAGGAAAATAAAACATGCTAAAATAGTTCCAAAAGTATATACGTAGTGCAATATATAACATATGTTATATTTATATCGGAAAATAGCTATGAAGAAATTAAATTTAAATGAAATTGCTTGAAAATGCAAATGCAAAAGTGGTCAGTCAATTCAGTCATCTCTGACCATAATTCATCGTGAAATTGTTGCCTTGAAAAGATAATCACCCGAATATGCCAGTTTTAGTCAGAAAATGCATAATGCTGTTAAGAATCAGACAGAAACTTATAGTAATATGCAATTTTTGCTTATGTACATAGTTTAGCTCATATTTTCTTTTTCAAGTTCGTCTTTCTGTCTCAAATTAGTTCAAGAAAAAACATTTTATATGTTCATTGTGTTAAGAATGTTGGGATTAGCTATACTTCTCAATTTGTTGCAAGTAAACATTTTTCCACCAAGAATTTGCACCAATTGGTACAAATATCATGAACAAAGTTTCTGCAATGTTACCACTGTAATGCAACCCTGCATGGAGGAGGCCATTTCAATTCAAACCAAGCGGCACTGCGGAAAAGGATAAGATATTGAACATTTCATAAAACTCTGTATTTAAACCCATTTTTTAATAATATATCTGCTATTTTTATATATTTTCAGTACCAAGCAATAAAATATTTTATTTTATATATGTACGTATATTATTTTATTTTTTATTATTTAATAAATGTACATATGTAATCAGTTTAAAATTTATTTAATTTAACAATTTAACATATTTTGGACAAATTTTTCATTTTCATACATAATTAAGAAATTGTTAAAAAGTTATGATTCTAATGGCTATTAAACCAGTTTAAGTAATTACATATATTGTAGCGGTGAACCTTTCTCAGTGAGCTTCTTGAGAATAATACCATAGTCGATTTCTTGTAAGAACTGCAAAAAAAAATGTAATTAGCCTTAAATTTATTCCATTTAATACCAATATTGACATATAAGTAGGCGTGAAGAGCTTACCTGACCGACCCGTAAATTGTTAAAATCCTCATTTGTTTTCAGCCACGGCATAGTTTGTGCATGCTATAGCAAGCAATGCTACGTTTTCCAAAGTATGAGCACGCTATAATCCATGGGGCTGCAAATAATTTTTATTAGATACATTGTTATACAATAATTTAGCTTACACCTACCTTTGTTGTGTATTCCACTAAGCCTTGATTCGTCATGGAGCAGGAAAGCTCCTGACCACTGCTACTACCACCACCGTCACCGCCGCCGACACAGCCACACCTGGAAATTCTTCCATTAAAGTCGCCTAGGTTGAGTAGCCCTATTGTGGGGAGTGGGGAAATATGGTAATTTATGGTTTAAATTTAAGCAAAATTAAAATTTATCTTACCTTGTTTGACTGAGCAGTAGAAATTTTTACACGAAAGAAATTGTAAAAGAGAAATATAAAAAAAAACATCTACTTCACTGTTGTATTTTGATGTAGTTTTGGGAAAATTTGTGAACACAATGTTGTATTGTGTGGTAGCTAAGAAAATATTTGTAAAATGAATGAAAAATGTTATTCAACTCGAATTTTAAGAACATTTATAATGTACACATGAAGTAAGGTTCAATGCCACGCACTTTTATGCAATTGAACTTTTTTTCATATTTGCTACTTCGCCGACAGTTTCTACTACACATTTTTTTGGGCAGTGTGAAAACAACTCTGTGTAAAAATGGTGCATAGTGCCCAAAAATACATCTTTCCTAATCAGGTGATCTCAGCTGGGCCTAATTTTGACGTCTATGGCTAAGATTTTTCACTTGTAATTATTCACAATGGTATCGTACGAGTTGAATTAAATGTAAAATTTTATCCTTGATGAATTTTCTGTAGTAGGCGTGCAATCCAAGGACAGATTTGCTTACTTTGGATATTGTGGGTCGTTTAAAAGATGTAGTCTTATTTATTTGCAGTTTTAAGTTATATTGACGAGTCCACTGCTCCTTTACACACATTTTTTTCCTATAATCTCTGAGAATGGAATCAATCAATCTTTGAAATGTTGCGGGCATTTTTGTGGTCAAATATCATCCTTACAAATTCCAAGCCAGATTTGCCTAAAATCTACGAACAAATTATCACCGAATCCATCGGAGTACGAACGTAGCATTGACTTTGGATGTTCGTTCATAGTTATTCGGACACAGTGACGAAGTTTTCTTAAAATCCCCATACATCGAGCTACGATGAATTCGGCGATAGAGCTGAATATGAATTTTTGTTAATCACTTCACATTTATTTGAACTATCATCTATAAGTTTACGAAATACTATTTACTTACAATTTCGAACACACCACCCTTTTGAATATGGTATCGATTTTCTTCAAAGCGTCATCACTAGTACTTGTTTGAGCACAAGAATGATAGAATACAAGATTGCGCCTTCCCGCGGTGAAATGACAGATCTCGCCTTTAGTAAACAAGAATACGGGAGAGAGGAAATTGAACAACTTCCAATATTTCATTGAAAACGTGTTCTAATTGTTCTAAAGTGTAAAAGTATGAATTTATAGGCAGACATTTAATAAATAAATTCGCAAAATACTAAAAAAAAGTGTCTCTTTTTCTTAATTTGTGAAAAAAGCTTTGTCTAGTTGAAGTTGAGAATTGTCAAACCCGGCAAAACCAAAGTAGCGGTACTTCTAAAGGCGTCACCTTCAGTATTCAGTACACCGTGGTTTGAGCACTAGTATGAGTCGATACACTTCGTACTTTGAAAGCAAATTGGAATTAGTTTTACATATTATTTAGGTCTGCAAGTATTCCCAGGAATTATATCCAGTGAGCGGCGCCGCTAGTAAGCCACAGTCAGACACATACTACTGGCCCCATCGTGCAGTCATTTAACTACATCAAGTCCATCTAGAATAAGTCTGAATGGTGCACTCTTCTACGGGTCGGTTCTTCAGCTAACCTTATAGCATGGCTTTACTGCTAGGCAGTTTCTAAAATACGGTTTCAACGCAGACATCGGGAAGATATATAGGGAGATCCTTCTGCACATCCTTTTTCGAGATACACACAAAGAAGAGCTTGTTAAGTACGAATTCCGAACTCTGACGTTCGGAGTAAACTGCGTTCCATACTAAGCGATAGCAGAGATGTTCGCCTCATATTTCCTTTGATTTCCCGGGTTTTAAGACAACATATGTAAATTGAAGATTGGAATGACAATCTACCTCGAGGTCGGTATCTGCGGTGGGAGAATTTTCTTAAGAATTATATTTATATTTCGAATATTAAGCATTTTAGGTGGGTAAATTGGACCCCTTGGAATGAAATTGTTTTACTGGTTTTGTGATGTCTCCGATATGGCATATTCGGCAGCTCTGTATGTGAGAGTGCGCGAGCGAACCCCAGACAGGTGCCATGTGTCTGTAAATTTACTTATACGTAAATGGACTAACTCTACGATTGTGCTAAGAGCTAAGAAATTATCTTTGCTACTTAATCACGTTCGTGGCGAATCGATTTGCTAAAACTGAGAGACTCGTCGGAGTAAGAGAATGGAATCATATTGATTCAAGCGATAACCCCACAAATATAGGTAGCCGTGACTTATCTCCCTAAGAATTGGCGAACAGTACCCTATGGTGGCAGGTTCCAGATTGGCTGAGGGAAAAATCAACTGGGTGTCCCCAAAAAAGTAATTAGTTACCAATGGAGACAGTGCTGGAGAAGAAGGTCGTTCGAGTTCGTACAGCCTGCACACGGACAAGTAAGAACGATTCTCCGACTTCTCTATACAAGGAACATCAGAAATAGGTACGTGGGTAGGTAGGAGTACCTTCGGAAATAAAAATTCCCTACCAAGCACCAATAGATTTGCATTGCTTAGCGATACAGTTCAGGACAAGAATACTGCAAAAGTCATTCCCACGACTAGTACGGCCAGGCATCCGGCTATATGTATATATCCGTTAACAAAATTCAAATGCTTTGGTAAAAAATTAGTGCAGCTAATCGGTGAGAACACCTTTCATATAATCTCACTTGTCAAGAGCAATATTTATGAAATGAAACTACAAATATACACGGAAGAGTATTGCCGGCTGGTATCGAAAATCTATATGATACTGAAATAAACTTCTCTACTTACCGGCTTAAAAGTGCAAAGGGACATGTCGTTATTAAAGGCATCGAGTCTACTGTAGAACCTGCAGAAATCTCCAAAGGTTCAATGCAAAGGCTGTAATAAATATAACACTGCGTAACAAAAACTTAAGAAAAATCTGCGGTCATGATTTTGTTAATAGTTGTTATTAACATTAGTAGCAGGCTTACGAACTGTGTTTTTACTTTTTTTTTATTGGCTCTAGTTCTTGAGATAAAAACTTAAGAAATCAATGAAAAAAAATTATATGACTCAGTTCCAGTTGTATTAATTTAATTATTCCTCAATAAGTTTTGTTATATAAATTATTAAAACAAGTAGTTCGTTGGTTTAAATATTTTATTTCCCTTGACAGAGATCAAGGGCAGCCGGTTAAGTCGGGTGAGTTAATACAACTAAACATTAATTCGACGACTTCGCCTAAATACCTGAAAACTCTAACAGTCCCTGCCAGCCGCTGCACGTTATCGACCGCGTGACTTGTAAATGCAATTCGACAATTTACCGCTTGTACAAGTGCTAATGAAACAGTTCATCAAAGCCCTGGATAAGACAGGTGACTGTTTCGAATATGTGTGCAAAAAATTTCCAGTCCTTAGTATGGAAAAATTAAAAGCAGGAGTCTTCGATGGTCCTCAAATTCGTACCCTTCTAAAAGACACTGAATTCTTAAACCATATGTCACAAATTGAATCTGAAGCCTGGCTAAGCTTTGTTAATGTAGTCAAAAATATTTTGGGAAATCATAAATCACCAGACTATACAAAACTAGTTGCTGATATGCTTCTCAATTTTTGCAAACTAGGAGCTAAAATGAGCATTAAATTACATTATTTACATAGTCATTTGGACACCCTAGGCGATTACAGTGAGGCACAAGGTGAACGGTTCCCCCAGGACATAAAAATAATGGAAGAAAGATACCAAGATCGATGATGGCTGACTACTGCTGGAACTTAATACGGGATTGTCCTGAGCAATGACATCATAGGAGGTCCTACAGAAAATTTTTTTTTGTAATTTTTGTAAAATTAATTAATGAAAAATATATTTTTTTTTTATTTTTGTTTTATTTTTAAAAGTCTTTATCTGAAAGCCAATTCGACAAAACTGATATTATTTTCGTAATCAGCGCCCCCAAATTACCCTAAATCGACAAAACAAGAACTCTAAAGCCCTTGCATATACCACCGTGAGATGTATCATTGCTTTTATTTTAACTAACTAAAAAAAGAAAAAGAATTGGTTAAATAGGCGAACTGTTCTTTTTTAATAAAATTGTTCTCATAACTATGTCAGCTAAGTATTTTTTATAAATTTAATCAAACGGTACATAAAAGAAAAAACTCGCATATTTAAATCGCATAGTTAACTCAAGCGGAGTTTATTTATTCAGTATACACTGTAAAAAATCCAACAAAATAATCTGAGTTCGTATTTGAATGCAATCAGAAGTTCCACGTAAAAGAGCCAAAAACACCTCAGTTCTTACAAATTCCTAAAATGGTTGATGAAAATAAACATCAAGCCCCACCTGCAGGAGCTACACGCTAAAAATAGGGTGCAAAGCAAAAAAAGAGCAACGATTTTTCGGCACTACATTTGCCTCAGCGTTAATACAAGACAATTCAGAATCAGTTCTGGAAGTAAAACCCCAAAAAAGTGGCAATTTTCGAGCACACCTCCTAAAGGCATATAGAGTAATCGCTGAAACTGATGATTCAGATTTACCCGATAATTTTAAATCTTCGGCTTATGCCAAATATGAAAATTGATTAGCCCAACACGAAGAAACAAGGGTTATGATTTCCGATCAATAAAATTATTAAAGCCTGTTATTGCACCTACTCCACTCCCAACAGTACAGCTGCCCCAAATGCAAACACAAGAAGCAAGTTCAGGCATATATCTAAAAGTGCCAGTTTGGGATACAGAAGTTTTTTTCATGGAGGTTATGAACAATGACCGTACTTCCGCGACATGTTTACAACCGTATGCGTAAACAATTCAAAGTTATGTCAACCGCAAAAACTGTATTATCTCAGATACAAGCCAAAAGGTCAAGTAGGCGCTATAGTAAAACAGTTCGCACTTAATGACAACAATTTTAACCTCGCTTGGGAAGCATTAAAATCCCGATTCAAAAATGAAAGATCTTGGTAGGTAATGAAGTAACGATTTTAATGAATGTGTCAAAAATACAAAGAGAAACAAGTGAAGAATTTCTGAAATTACAACCCACTGTTACAAATTCCTTGCCAGTTTTATCGATACGAAATATTCCCACAGAGAGCTGGGACCCTATTCTGTGAATATATATGCACATCTACATTACCAGAGAAATCCTTACTTTTAAGGGAACGAACGCTTTTATCCCGAAATAGGTAAACAACGTGGCAACAAATGAAACCCTTCCTCACTACCCAAGTCGAAATCGAAGAAAGGGTAGATAGTAGTATCATCGAACATCGAGGAGAGCTGTTTAAACTTAGAGCTTTGATAGACCAAGGATCGCAACGATCGTTTACATCAGCCAAGGCCCAAAACAGATTAAAATTGCCAATCCATCATGCCAATTTTGAAATTTCGGGAATGGGCGGAAGACTAATGCATAACGCAAATGAAATCTGCTCTTTGACTCTAATTACCCCTCGAAGAGGACACAGGAATAAAAGACCAAGATATAGTTCTGCCGCAACTTACAAATATGCTTCCATGCTATCACATACATAAATATGTGCATTCATATTAATTTCTTTGAATATAAAATTTTTTTCACAAAGGGCTAGCTCTTTTATATGTGAATTTCTTAGTGAACTATGTAGTTTCTCCAACATTGAATCTAGATTAAAAGGGTCATCGCTACAAGTTATGTGCACTTCATTATTAATTATTTCAATAGGCTTACTTTCTTTTTCAATATTAAATTTCAATTTATTCATTTTCTTTACGTCATTAAAAGATGTACATTCCCAAATGTGGAGTTGGTCAGACTTCTTAGGAGATGTGCTTTCTTTGTTAATGCGTGTACCGGTCTCCTTATGTTCTTGCGCTTTTTCTTTTTCTTCGTTTTCTTTAAAATTTGCGGCCTTGCTCCTTGTTACAACATTGATACATTTCTTATCTCCTTTCTCATTTTTACTAATAGGGATCATTGATTTAAGTACGTCACTATCTATCTTGATGCGTGATAATGCGTCTGCATTGGTGTTTATTTTACCTTGTTTGTATTCAATTTCAAAGTCGTATTTCGATAAATCTATTCTAATCCTTGTCATTTTCGAGGATGGGTTTCTATGTGAAAATAGTGATACCAATGGTCTGTGGTCTGTTACTACGATGAATTTTCTGCCATAGAGGTATGTTCTAAAGTAATTGATTCCCCAGTGTATTGCTAATAGTTCTTTCTCTATAATTGGTTTGTTAATATCATGTTTTTATAATGATTTGCTCGTGTATGATATTGGTAAATCGTGACCAATTTCTCCCTGAGATAAAATGGCTCCTAAAGCGAAGTCGGATGCATCTGTTGTGAGTATGAATGGCTTTTCAAAGTCTGGGTACTGTAATATAGGTGGATTGATTAATTTTTTTTTAGGTTATTAAATGCCTTCTCGCATTCTTCAGACCAAATAAATGGGTTTCCTTTCTTTAATAGGGAGTTGAGACATTTAACGATTTTTGCAAAGTCTGGGATGAAACGTCTGTAGTAATTACAAAATGCTATGAACCTTCTTGTCTCATCTGGATTTGTTGGTTTGGGATAATTTCGTACAACTTCGCATTTACCTGGGTCGGTTTTTATGCCTTTATCTGTTATCAAATGTCCTAAGTAAATTACTTCTGATTTCAGGAATTGACATTTACTGGCATTTAGTTTGAGATTATAATATTTTAATCTTTCAAAAACTCTTAAATGGTTTCTATTGTGGTGCCTTAGAGAACATCCAAAAACAATAATATCATCCACATAAAGGAAAGCTTCTGATTTTAATCCGCTTAGTGCGATTGTTCACATTCTTTGGAAGCTGTTTGATGATATCTTTAATCCGAATGGCAAACGTTTGAATTGGTAGTGTCCGTCGTGCGTAGAAAATGCTGTAGGTGGTCTTGAGTCATTTTGCAATGGTATTTGGTGAAAGGAACTTGTCATATCAAGCGTTGTGAAATATTTGGCCCTGCCTAGGACATCTAATACGTCCTCTAATCTTGTTAATCGAAATTTATCGTTTACTATTTTGTCATTAAGTTTTCTGTAGTCTACTACCTAAGCGCCATTTCTTTTTGTTATTTTCACATTTCTTGGGTACTAAAAGTAATGGTGAGTTGTATGGACTGACCGACGGTTCAATTATATCGCTGTTGATTATTCCCTGTACCTGGTTTTGTATTTCTTCCTGTTGAGTTTGTGGTAGCCTGTGGTTTTTTATGTATACTGGTGAGTTTTCTATTAGGTTCAGTTTTTGTTTATAAAAATTATTTACTGAAAGTGTTTCTCCCTCTAAGTGAACAATTGATTGATACTTTAGAAAAATTTCTTTTAGTTCTGTTTATGTCGCCTTGTCCAAATTATCTAGTTTTAATTCCTCTATTAACTTGTTATAACGTTCATTATTGTAAATATTTGTGTCATTATGTGTGTTAAGTACGCTGTAGTTTGTCAATTTTTCTGTTCATTATCTTTACATGGGCAATTCCTTTAGCAGGTGCAATAGAGTTTGCCAGAAATATGCCTTCTTCTATCTTTTGGTTACAAACTACGCTGTCTTCTTCTATGTTTAATTTAATCGGTATTATCATTTCGGTTCTTGGTGGTATCGTTATCGTTGTATTTGTAGGTAATTTTGTGTTGAGTGGTAAAGTAATTGCTTTATTTTCAAACTGTATTGTTAAGGTAAATGTTTCATAGTTTATCAAGAAGTCTCTACCAAGGATTCCATCTGTTGCTATTGGGAAATCGTCAGTAACTAGCTGGAAATCAATGCTTGCTCTATGTTTTTATATTAGGAAGTTAAGCTTTGTGCCTACGGAGTAGATTTCTTCTTTTGTTATGCATGTTAATTTACACTTGGCGGTATTGTCAAAATCAAGTTCGTTACTGAATGGATTTTTGCAAATTGAAATGTCTACTCCTGTATCTATTAGGTAAGTCATCGGCTTATTGTTAAATTCTCAGTAATTACATAAATACGTCTAGAATTTGAGTATCCCTGTCCCCCGGAGGAAAGTCATTGTGGTCCTCCGGGTCGACTGCGTTTCCCTGAAGCTGGACAACGTTTACTTGGCGACCAGTTCTGTATTGATTTCTCTGGTTCTGATTGTTCCTATTCACATTATTAGAATACCGTTCGTTAGAATTATACCTCTGATTCTTTCCATAGTTACTTACTTACTTAATTGGCGCTATAACCGCTTAAGCGATTTTGGCCGAACTTCTCCTACAATTTGTGATGTGCGTCTTGATGTTGTAACACAAATTGAGGGACCTAGAGTTTAACGCCGAATCCGAACGGCCAATGTGTTTGTGAGAAGTTTTTTCATGGCAGAAATTCACTCGGAGGTTTGCCGTTGCCTGCCGAGGGGCGACCGCTATTAGAAAAAATTGTTTCTATAATTTTTGGATGTTACTTGCTCTGAGCTGAATTCGAACCTGGGACCCACCGAATGAAGCGCGCACACGCTACACACTCGGCTACGGCGGCCGCCAATAGTTATTAGGTCTTGGATTATTTGAGTATCTATTTGTAGTGTTGTTGTTATTACTCCATCTCTGGTTAGAAGTATTTCTTGCATTATTGGGTAACCTGTTGTTATTATTGTTATGTCTATTGTTATTGTCATAGGTATTATTGTTGTTATACCTATTGTTGGGCTGAAAGTTTCTGCGGTTGTTGTTATTTTGCATGTATTGGGTGTGATTGTTGTTGTTTCTTACAAACATAACACTACTGTTGTTGTGCTGGGTTCCTTGTTCTATTTCGAGTGCTAACTCAACAGCGCTATCAAAAGTCTTAGGTAATGCTGCGAATATTGGTTGCTTCAAATTGTCATTTATGCCATTTTTGAAGACAGTTAAGCTGTATTGTTCGTTAAGGTTTGAAATTAGAGATTTTTGATCGGAATTTGCAGCTAAGCCCAACTGACTTATTTGTAAAGTGTTCAATTCGGGTATTAACTGCAGGATTTTGTTTTTGAAAGTTATAACACTTGTGTTTCTTTGTGTAAGGTTAACTAATTGGTTCTGAATGTGTGGGATTGTTGCCGTGCTTTTATATTTATTTAGTAATACATTTTTTAAGTCTTCTAATATTCGTGGTATTTGTGATGCAGTCACATTTCAGTTCTCACCGTCTGACTTAGCTTTGTATAAATCACGAAGTCGATAAGTGTAACTTTTCCTTCTTCTGTTAAATCATTGTATACAATATCTGTGATTTTTAGGATGGATTCAAGTTCTTTGTAATTTCCGGAAAAGCTCGAAATAGCTTTTGAGGCTAATGATAAGTTAATATCAGACATTGTTAATACGTTTTGACTTGACTCGTAACCTGAAATTTCTTGTGGTATTTGTATTTCTTTGTCTATGGAATGCGAAATCAAAATGTCAAAATCATATTTTGTTAAAATTTTTAGCAATTTGTCTCTTAGTTGCCAAAATATGTCTAAACCAAGTTCTCTATGTTCTATTGTACATAAATTTTGATAAATGAACATTTAAAGTACTTCTAACATTTTCTAAAGTCGTAAATAGGACATTGAGATGTTTTTTAATTGTCTCCTCTTTTATTTTTATATTTTTATTTAGACATTTGTATGCTTTATTGAATTCGTCTTTTAAAAATTTTAGTCTATTTTGTATTTTTACCAATCGGTCCATTATTTCCTTGTTTATCGATTATAAAATACATTTTTATTTAGTTTGTTCCTATGCATTGAGTGTATTTTAAGAGTAAGCTTTGTGGAAAAAATTGGTATTGTTATTAGTAACAAAATAATACATACTATGGTTGTTATTAGTAACAAAATCTTTTTGTCAAGTCAAAGAAATATCAAATGAATATCTAAATTCACATTTGAGCAAATTTTTGGAGTTAGAGGAACTCCCCCCTACCCATTACTATACTAAACGATAAGTATTGTGGAGACTATTACACAGCTACAACTACGAGATCGGATAATGGTCGGTGCGTCGTTCGACTACCATTTGAGAAACAATTCCCCAACACACTCCCCTTAGGTAACTCCCGAACCTTAGCACTTCGGCAATTATTAAGTATGTAAAGAAGCCTACTTATAGAAGGCGAGTTAAAACCTCGTATAACAATGTTCTTGAGGTATATGAAAAAATAACAAACGATAAATATACATCACTTTACCTCCCCCACCACCCAGTCTTGAAACCAGAAAAACTTACTACCAAAGTAAAAGTGGTATTCAATGCACCGAAATGCACAAGCTCAGGTAATTACCTAAATTACCCATTATATACCTGACCCACATTACAACCCGATTTAATCCTTTTGATACTCCATTGGAATATGTTTAAATAGGTTTTCAATGGAGACTTCGAAAAAATGTGCAGACAAATTCTCCTTCATCCAGACGATCAAGACTTTCAGCGAATCGTCCTCCGCAAATCAAGTGGGCTGTTCCCAATACACGACTACAAATTAACAGTCACATTTGGTGTTACTTGCGCCTATTTCTAGCCATTCGTACACTTCACGAATTGGCAAAATATACTAAAAAAACTCTACTTCTAACAGCCCCGGTGTTAAAACCACATACATATGTGGACGATATCCTATCGGGAAGTCACAGCCTACCCAAAGCATGTGAACCACAATCCCAAGTAATACAAGCCCGCAATTCAGCAGGGTTACCCCTAAAAAAGAAATATTAGGTTAGTTAGGTTAGGTTGGATTGGCTGCCGCTTACTAAGCCCATAAATTGAAGGCCCATTGTATTACCACAAACATTGACCCCATCCACCGAAATATTGTCCCTTGCTAAACAATTTTGCTGCGTTGATGAATCTCATCAGGCAATTAAACGCGGTGTCTGAAACCTAACTAAGGTCATTCAGAAACGGCGATACTGAAGAATCTGCTTGGTCGTACCTTTCCTTGCAAGTTCATCTAGCATGTAGTTTTCCTCTATGCCGCTATGGTCAGGGACCCAATTGTATAAGAGCTCCAATTCGTTTTTTTGGTTTTTATGCACTTTTGGGCTGGACAGAGTTCAGTACAATTTCAATATAGAACCCACCAACTCTCAATCAATTACATAAATAGGTTCGCTGTTAGAAGGTAGTTGAAAAGTAACCGGTTCACCCATTTCCCGCCGGATAATTCCTTTTGTTAATTATTCCGTTTTACCTTTTTTCCAATAAAATTGCAGTTGACTGCTACCAAATATTTTTCTAACTTCACTTAGTCTCAGGATCTCTGAAGCGACACACGTCGACTACCACTTCACACCAAAATGTAAAGCCATTATTGTGATCACACATAACTCATTATATATATTTGATATGTACATATATACATTTGATTAAATTCTACTGGAATTAACCAAAACCAAATCTTTCTTTTATTTAAAAATTTCAATTGTGCGTCTGGACTGCCCCTTTGGGAGACACGATACACAATTGCACGTGGTCCTTCGAGCTTCCGGCTTCAGTTACACATTCGAAGAGTTCACAACTCTTTTGTGTCGAATCGAGTATTGCCTTAACTCCCGTCCGTTAAGCCCCTCTTCGAATGAACCTTCCGACTTGGAGCCTCTTACCCCCGCTCACTTCTTAGTAGGTGGACATTTATTAGCTCCACCTGAAATAGAAGTCAACGAAAGCCCTGCCTCGATCGTAAACCGGTGGCAGAAACTGAAAGCCCTACTCCAAATATTTTGCAAGAGATGGAAGGCTGAATATCTGCTGGAAATGCAAAAACGCATAAAATGGGGGCAAAAAACCAGCAGACCAATAACGAAATTGGTCTTGATGCCTTCTTGCGAAAATTCCCCCCCTACATTAAGACAAGTAACTAAAAAAACACAAAAAATCCACAATATTTAAATAATGTGTTTCGATGTGCAGTAGGTATACACATTATATGTAGTACAAGAAAATAAAGAATTCTGCGAATCCAATAGTTTGTGTTTATTTTAAAAAGTGGTCATTTGATGCCCGAAACCAGTACAAAACTAACCGAAAACTTAACCAATAGTTCGTATTAATTGTCTGGGATTTATAACCGATAGTCAAAGATCAGCCTGGCTCCACCCTAACATTAGTTGTGTTTCATATTCTCTAGTAAAAAGCTATCCAGTGACTCTCCACTAACCAAATTTCGGAGCGTAAGGAAAATTTGCTTTTAATGAAAGAAACATGCAAGAATGTAAGAGAACGCAGAACCAGTAAGAAGGTGCAAGCTTTTTTCCTTTTGGTTGTATATTTAAATATTTTATCAACTTTTCCAACTTTCGCAATTTATAATGAAAATAATAAATATTTATAATAATTATTTTCTACTTTTTTTAACAACTGAATACTTTCAATCAGCTCCTTTATCTAACTCGCAAATTTTTTTCTGGTGGAAATTTACCCAGTAACAATCCAAAAAAAAAAAAGAACTTGCACGTTAAGCTATCGTTTGCGCTTTCTCAATTTACCCTACTTTGCTGGTTTCTTGGTAGTTTTGGCGTATGAAAATGCTATCCGGTAAAAAATTCAGCAAAAATTGATGTTGGTTATTTACTAGCAACGTATAAATAAATTTTTTTTAACACATTAAATTACCGGTTGGCCCTGTGGTCAGCAAGTTATGCACAGTGGCATGCAAACTGTTTGTGGGTGGTAGGCAAGATTGCTGGATGTCAAACTGACCTATCTCACCACCATCAAATAACTGATGTACAAAAAACAAAAAAGAGAATGTTAAGCCATTTCATGGTGGGGGGTACTTTGCGCGATTACAAAAATACTAGCATATGTAGTTCATATTAGGTTTTATTTGTTTCGATTTTTTTTAGTCAGGTGCTGGGTCAGGTGCTGGGTCACTACACTGACCAACCCAACAGGTGTTTTTACGATATATGCAAATATATCGTAATGCCATATACGTTCTCAACTGTGAAACATAGCCAAGTCCAACACCTTTAAGTTAGGCACCATTTTCCGATGGGGGGGCGGCCCATACGATCACAACCAAATATCATTTTTACAGTAGATGATGAAAGTTTATGGAGACTTGACGCATAAATACACCAAATATATAAGAAATAAATACATACATAAAGGGTCTTGCAATAGGGACGCTACAGAAATAGACCGATAGTGACACCAAACTACGCCATATTCTTTCACGCTCTTTTGACATTTCTCTTCAGTAAGGTTTGCTATTTCATCATGGAAAGATATACGATCCAACAACGAGTCGAAATTATTAAAATTTACTACCGAAATTCGGAGTCAATGGCCTCAACTTTAAGAGCGCTACGTCCAATTTATGGTCGTCGTCATTTCTGGCTGAATGGCTTCGTCAATAAGCAAAATATGCGTTATTGGACAGCCAGCAATCCACACGTACTCCATGAGTCAACATTGCATACCGAAAAAATTACGGTTTTGTGCGGTTTATGGGCCGGCGGCGTCATTGGGCCGTACTTCTTCCGTGATGATCAAGACCGGCGCGTTACTGTGAATGGGAATCGCTACCGCTCAATGATAACCGAATATCTTTGGCCCAAATTGGATGATATGAACTTGGACAATATGTGGTTCCAACAGGACGGCGCCACAAGCCACACAGCGAATGTCGCAATCGATTTATTGAAAACCAAGTTTGGTGAACGTGTTATCTCACGAAATGGCAAAGTCAATTGGCCACCTCGGTCGTGCGATTTGACGCCGTTAGATTATTTCCTGTGGAGCTACGTCAAGTCTATGGTCTATGCCAACAAGCCAGCGACGATTGATGAACTTCGTACGAATATCAATAGCAGTATCGGCCGATTTATGCTTGAAAATCGTCGAAAATAGGGTTCAGCGTCTAGACTTCTGCAAGCGTGCTCGTGGTCCCCATGCAAAAGAAATCGAGTTCCATACATAATGGTATCGAATGTACTTTCATAGGAATAAAGAATTTAATTCATATCCCAAACCGTTTTTGTTTTATTTAAAAAAAAATTTTGTAGCGTTCTTATTGAAAAATCCGTTATATAAATACATAAATAAGTCAAACTTACAATAAAATACACACATATATGTATAATTTTTTTGTCATGTCATAATTTCATAAACCAAAATTTTTTTTGAAGGCGACCGTCGCCAACGATCCCGCCTGCCGAGGATGATGATGATCGATCCGACGTATTATCGATCAATCTGACCGGCCAAATGAAGTCGTGGGCACAACAAGTGGCGGAAACCGAAGAATAAGGAGAAGCTTCGGTGACCCAGGTGGTCCCACTCACAGCGGGGGGCGGCCCGAAAACCAGCCCTTTCCGACTGCCCAGGCAACGCGGCTTTGGATCCCGTCCATTCAGAAGAGACGCTACAACTAGCGCAACAACAACAACCAACCTTCCAGTCGGGCCGTTTGCTCGACAGCACAACCGCTCCTCTCATGAGGGAATTTGAGGCTATCTCGTGCGTCGCGGATTGGCGCGAACGCTCAGACTCTAGCCAATGTGGTGGGGCGACATGCTCACTTGTGTTAAGAGGGAGACACGGCATCGCGGAGAAGATAACGGCGCAAGCCATCGTGCTCGATGGGTACCACCGCATGAGTCGGAGCGGAACCGCGACCTTAGGGTCGAGTTCTACGTGGCGGCTCCGGTGCGACTGACATTGGGTGTCGACATTCACGCGCAAATCATGCTAAGCGGCACCCCACCAGCATCAATCGGCGGCTTGTTGGCCCAGGCAACCATATTTGGGTTGACGCTCCCTGGAGCTCAACAAAGATTATCTAATATTAATTTATTCTATACTTTTACATACTTATACTTATTTAAAAATAAAGTGCACCAAGTTGCGAAAAAAAGCCCACGCATGTTCTTTCTTAATGCTCTAGGAAACAACAAGTAAGCGGCTCATTGGAAACAAACCGAAAAATATTTTTTAATCAAACATGTGATGCAGTGTGAACAGGTCGTTGGATGATGTTGGCTCTCAGGATTTTGCTCACCGCAAGGGGGCCGGCATGTTTACGACGGCAGCGTAATTCCGTTCACCTATTTCCCGCCGGATAATTTCTTTTGTTAATTATTCCGTTTTACCTTTTTTCCAATAAAATTGCAGTTGACTGCTACCAAACATTTTTCTAACTTTACTTAGTCTCAGGATCTCTGAAGCGACACACGTCGACTACCACTTCACACCAAAAAGTAAAGCCATTATTGCGATCACATATAACCCATTACATATATTTGATATGTATATACATATAGCTACCTTTAACCATCTCCACTGGTCCTTTGGTATGGACCCACATTCGTTTGTGCGGCCACTGCTACAACGGTATGCTACCGCGTCATATTACCAGTAATTGCCCGTCACCATGGAACTGCGAACGCTGTCATGGGCGACGCAACAGTCTCCTCCACCTCCACGACAGACAAAAGAACGCAATCGGTTAAACACCACGACCATATCGAGAGCCTTACGAAGCGGCTGCATGCCTTAATGCGAAAGACTTACTTGATTACTGAATTAGAGCTATAACCTCGTAAGCAATTTTGGTCGAATTCAACAAGTTGCGTCAGTCACTCTTTCTTCCTGCTAACTGACGCCAATTGGGCAATACCAAGAGACGTCAAGTCCTTTTCCGCTTGTCTTTCCAACGCAGAGAAGGCCGTCCTTTTCGTCTAGCACGACCAGCTGGTACCGCGTTGAATATTTTCAGGGCTAGAGGATTTTCGTCCATTCGCACGACATGTACAAGGCAACGTAGCCGCGGTTCCATCGTCTGCGGTATTCGCCGTCGCAAAGACGTAGAGGCCCATAAATTTTTCGGAGATAGAAGTCACGCCGCAATATTTCAGAGCCGTACCTGCATATAAATTGATTGCGCTTTGCGCTTGTAAAAAATCACGATGTTTTCAGGTGACAACCGCGGAGCTTCATTAATAGCCATGGTCCCGATGTTAAATGCGATAAGCCCAAAAAAGTTGCTGTACTCGACCGTTCAAAAATATCGCCTGACTAGGCAGCGGTAAGTATATGTTAGAAAATGAACGCATGTACAAGCGGTGCGTACAGTACAGCCACTCATGCACTAATAAATTTATGTTTCTATTTATATGCCCACCACAGTATGTACTAGGCCGTTAGCGGGTCCAAAAACACGCGATGTTCGTACCGAGTACAGAATGTGAGTTGGCCAATTTACTCCATGTAATTTATGTACATACATATGTGCAAAAGGTGCACGCACTACAAACACTAGTTCCTTTATATGTTTATGCACAGCTTCACTCCTCTATACTAACGTCCTTTGTTGTTGTTTTAGAGCAAATTAGTTCGACCCGAATTATTTTTTATTAAAAAGGCGAAATTAACGACGATCACGTTATGCCGGCACCGAATTTCTGTATGTGCTTACGTGCACATACATATACACATATGGGAGCACAGTACAATTATGTTTGTTCACACAGTTGGCAACTCAGAAATACCTTTAACAGTTTGGTTTTTCACAGTGCCATTTTTATAATCACAACTGTATGCACACTTGTATGTAGAAAAACCACTATATTGCTGTTGGCTGCTGTGAGTTTCACCGAAACTTGCGAATTAGCTTATAATATGTTATATTTTATTAAAACGCGATTATCGACAACAAATCACGTCGGGGCACCAAAAAATGTGTAGCTACCGAGCATTTTCGGAAGCTAAAAGTTTGCGAATAAATTAAAACGACCGAATTCGTCTTACAAAATTACAACTTTATTAACTTAAATAGCGATGACTGCAGGTGGGTTCGAATTAGCCGGTGCAGTCTAATTAGCGATCAAAAAACGAATGTATTAACTTAAATAGCGATGACTGCACTGCTTCTGCTGCTTGCGATGCCCATTTTGGCTGCATAACCAAACACCCTACGTCTAACGAATTTGGTAGAGATTATTAAGGCAGTTACAATACTACTACTAAATATCTCAACTGTGACCCTGTTGTGAAGCACACTTAGTTGATTGGTCGGTTGTAGTGGCGAATGAAGAACTCTAATTAGCACTAGGAGCAACGATTTAATACCACGAACTCGCCGTCGAACGAGATAGAATAAAATATTAAGAAGCGAAGAAAAAATGGAAGAATCAAATGCATTCCCTTACATCCAAACCGTGGAGTTTAGGAAACTAAGCAAATCAGGCCAACCGGTATTTGTCGCTCCCGCCGCCTGACACCCAAAGAGCTAGCAGCCGTTTGTTTGCCAGTTTGCAGGTTTCCCAACGATTGCGAGAATACAACCTCGCTATTAAATGCGTATTCCGTAAAGGTGAACTGGAGCTCCTAAGCCATTTCGTGAACACTGAAGCGATAAAACAATTATCACACAAGGTTAGGTTAGGTTAGAGCGGCTGCAACCATGCAAGTCCACGGATGCGCACGTAGGCTGACAAAACCCGTTGAGATACTGCTGGAGGATGCCATACGCTTTCTTCTTCCCTCCCTTAGAAGATGAACCACCGTGTGCGCCTTACGTAGCACAGAAGATCGGAAATGCTAGCTGAGCTCAGGTTGGTAAAACAGTTTAGAAAATACCGATTTAATAATTTGTTTCGAGTCTTGGACAGGCCGGGACAGTAGCAGAGATAGTGTTCGATGCTCTCCACTTCCTCTTTATCCCTGCAGCTTCGGCAGAAATCGTTTGTTATGCATCCAAATCTCTTCCCGTGTGTGCCCATTAAGCAGTGTCCGGTTATTACCCCAACCATTAGTCTGAGAGGTGGCCGATCCAGATGGATCAGCGCTTTGGATCACTTTAAGTCTACATTTGGCCAAACTTGTCTGGTAATTCGACAGGTGGGTTCGATGGCTCACCTGATAATCCGCGATGAGATTTGTCTTTAAACTATGTTTGAAGGAGGTCAGAGGCATGACCGCTTCTAGTGCATCATTTATAATAAATTATACCAACCCTTTCCTTGCCAAATAGTCTGATGCGCAATTGCCGGGAATGTCACAGTCACGGAACGCTTAGATGCGAGCAGATTGAGAGAATTTCGGCATTTTATGGCAACCTTGGACGTTTTTTTGTGAGAATTAAAAGATTTAATAGGCGCTTGACTGTCTGAATATATAGTGACAAGTCTGTTTGTAGGGGCGGACACTGTCAGACACCGAGTGGCCTCCATTATGGCACTTATCTCTGTCTTAAAAACGCTACAGTGGTCCGGAGCTAATTCGTTAGAGTGAATCCCGCTGCCCGCTCTTTCGTTGAGTTTGGAACCAGCTGTAAAGACAGCCGTCGTCTCTGGGTCTAGGTCTGTGGCATCTTCCCAGCCAGAAATTTACCATATAGATCCACGAGGGAAGATTTAAAATTACTTCCAGAGATTTAGTAGGTGTAGAGGGTGGTGCTCCCGTGACCAGCATGGAAGCCGTACGCTGTACTCGTTCCATCTTGGCTTTTGGCAAGGTTATGCTTAGCGCTGGCCACCAGACGCTAACCCCGTAGAAGAGAATAGGTCTTATCACTGCCGTGTACATCCAGTGTACTATGTGTGGTTTCATTCCCCTTTTTCCTATAGATGCCTTGCAAGTGAACAGGGCTGCGATAACCTTCCTGGAGCGGTCTTCGATGTTCCGCTTCCATTCGAGCTTCCTGTCTAGAATAACTCCAAGGTACTTAACCTCGGTTAAGAGAGTGAGTTCAACCCCGTTTAATGAACCGGCAGACGTTTACCCGTTGTTACGATTGCTATGTCATCGGCGTAAGATACGACTTGGCAACCAGTGCCCTTTAAGTTCGACAACAGGGCGTCAACGGATATATTCCATAATAGAGAGGAGAGAATGCCCCCTTGGAGGGTGCCTCTGCTCCCATGTTTAGTAATGGACCCACCGCACTCGAAAATAATAGTTCTCTTTTCGAGAAGGAGCCCAACAAAGTCCACCCCCCTGCTGCAACCTCACTCTAAGGAGTGACCTGACCACCGAATCCCGGTGAACATTGATAAAGACCCCCTGTATATCTAGAAAAACTCCCAGCGTGTATTCCTTGAAGGCCAGTCCTTTTTCAATCGTTGAAATGACATCATGGAGCGCTGTCTCAACTGATTTGCCTTTGGAATATGCATGCTTGTTGGGTGAGAGGTTACCGTGTTTTATATTCCGCCGAATGTGTTGTTCTAAGAGCCCTTTAGAGTTTTAAGAAGAAACGAGGTAAGGCCTATGGGCCTACAATCCTTGAGTTTAACATGATCAGTCTTGCCTTCTTTTGGTAGGAAGACTACCCTCGCCCTTGTCCACTCGTGTGGGACATGAGTAAGGGTGATACAAGCTGAAAAAATTTGTGAGAGCAGCGGGCATATTATATCCTTAGCTGTCTGCAAGTGGGCGGGAAAGGTTTCGTCCAGCCCCGAAAATTTAAAGGAATGGAAAGACATTATAGCCCATTTCACCCTGGTGGGGCTTACAATATCCCTTACCGGGTCTCCTAGGGAAGAGTAGGTCTTATGATCTGTCGGAGTGTTAGAGACGTCACCCGAGCACCCTGGAAAATGTGTATCTCCAGCATTTCGGTACAAGATGATGTCCAGTCACCGTTAGGCTTATGGATAGAGCTTATATTTGAGGCAGTTTTCTAAAGCACCTTTTGCAGCCTACTAGCCTCAGAGTATTCCTAAATAGTGTTGCAGAAGTTTTACCAAGATTCGCGCTGAGCCCTATTAATGACCTTTTTGAAGATTTTGAGTGCATTCTTGAAAAGTTGCCAGAAGCTTGTTCTTTTAGATTGGTTGAAGATCATCCTGCAATTTTTCCACAGTGCTGAAATCTCCGGTTTCCATCAATGAGGTTTCATCTTCCCCTTCGGGAGGGTGCTTGGGCAGGATGCCGTAAGCGCACCGTTACAAGACCTTGTCAGAAAGTTCACTGCTTTATCAATTTTAGATGGTGTGTCCAGCTCACCTGGAGAAGCACCTTCGTGTCCGGGAAAGTGGCTTCAGCGGGCCTTAGCGATAAGAATGACTTATCGTGCAAAGCGTTCCTACTTAGATAGGCCGATAGTACCAGAAAATGAGAGTTTTTCAATAATCGGCAAATGGCAAATCCTATTTCCAAACTTTGAAATTTTGTGAATCAATGCGTATATTGGTTTCTACTGACACCACACATCACACTTCGCCACACGTTTTAGTCAGCCAATGCCTTGTATCCGCAAGTCATGTTTTTGTACGCAATGGTGCTTTTCGTATCCACTTACACAGCCCTACGATGGTTCATACCCGTTAATTAACCGTTCTGCAAAACACTTCAATATTGCGATTAGAGGAAGGCAGTCGAGCATAAGCATTGATACCACACAAGCTGGAGGTAAAAAAGAGTTTTCCTAAATCATCTGTCGCAGTTTACAACACATATACGACATATGCCAGGGAAAGAAAACATTACCGCTGATTTTTTATCACGGATTCATTTGAAAAATCAAACCGTGGTCTACGAAAAAATCGCCATTGCACAACTGGGCGACGATGAAATAGAAAAGCGGCAGACAGGTACACAAAATTCGAGTCCGCTAAATTTACCGAACTTATTAGAGTTATTTGCGCCACTAATTTACGTACGACGCCGACCATCCTCAGCCCACTGACATTATTGAACGGTTTCGTAGAACATTGAAAGCTGCAATTCTATATCGCGATGCCAGCAGGTGGATATGCAACTTGCCATCAATTTTGTTAAGTTTGCGTGTCATTTTTAAGCCAGACTTGAATGCTTCACCAACCGAAATTGTATACGTAACAACTCTTAGAATTCTAGAAGAGTTTTTCAACAATAGACAAATGGCGGATCCAATTTCCAAAGCAATTTCAAAATTTTATGAATCAATGCGGATATTGATTCCTACAGATACAACACATCACACTTCGCCTCCCGTTTTCGTCAGCCAACGCCTTGTATCGGCAAGTCATGATTTTGTACGCAATGGTGCTTTTCGTCTCCAAGAGCAGTGCATTTCTTAAATTTATTACTTCGCGATAATTCAGCAGCGTTAAAAACACCTACGAGTTTAGTCGATGTTCCTTTTCTTTCTTTTTTTCGTTGGGCCTTCGTGTTGAATAGTTGAACAATTACATTTTTATTTGCAAAGTCAATAAAGTTGTTAAAATCTAAACCCCATTCGTTATTATTATTGAATTAAGTTGAGTGTAGCTCTCAATACGTTGAGTATAGTCCGCAGTAGGACTGCAGCATGCAGAGAGAGGTCTATCAGAGGCATGTGACAAACCACGTTGAAGTCCTCCAGAGCAAGGTAAGCCTTTTTAACATGGTATTCCGGATTGAGCTTCCAGTTTATCTTAGCAGTCAGTGTAACTCCCAAGTACTTCATACTAGACGAAAGAGTAAAGCTTTGTAAGGCTCTTTGTAAAATATCGCTAATCACGTTAGCCTACTACCCTACGAATTATACGAAATCGTCCTCGTATGCAAATACTTCCCGTTGAGTCTAATGAGAATATCATTATTGACGCTTAACCATAGCAGAGGGGGCAATGCGGCATTCCTCTGCCGGGGCGTTAAATAAATAGCTTTGCGCTCATATTCCTTGCACGTATAAGAGACGAAACTCATTTTGCTAAAATGTATTCAACTCCGAGGTTGATCAGAGACTGCTCAACCGCGTCTGAGGTGACATTGTTGAAGATCTATTCTATGTATAAGTAGCAGTCAGCATAAATTGCTTGCACTCTAGCGACTTCGTGATAATCTGGGCCTACCAAACCGATTGCGAGTGTGAATGTCCAATAGCCTCCCGAGGGTATTTAAGACAAATGACGAAACGCAAATGCGCCTGAAGTCCTTAGGCAGCTCGTGGCCCCTCTTGCTGACCTTAGGTATGAAAACTACTTTCAGTATACGCCAGTGATTAACCATTAGACATGCCATCTAACCAGGGAATCGCTACCATTTGTACCTCCGGTAGCATGGCCGGAATAATCCTGACTGGACTGGAGATTTGTATGGTGAGAAAGGATTGGTTGTACATGCAATTTTCTCCCGCGCAACAATATCGTCAATGATATACTTCGATGGTGTACCCTCAAAAGCACGTACCATTTCTTGATCCGAATCGCAGCCAGGGAAATATGTCCCACCCTCTTTGTTTAGCAAACTTGGATTGGAATGATCTTTGAAAGAACCTTTCCTATTCGTGCCGATCCTTTGGCTGACTCTATAGATCGATGGTGCACCCTCAAAGGCACGTACCATTCCTTGAACCGAATCGCAGCCAGGGAAATATGTATGCAGGAGTAGCCAGAGTTTTCTTTGAGCTATTGGACCAAGTCCCATTCTCTTTCTTCAGGAAAGATAAATTGGAATGATATTTTGAAATAACCTTTCCATTTCATGCCGATTCTTTAGCTAACTGTATAGAAAGGGGTTTTCAATTAGCCGTAAATTAGCTGAAGTTAAGAATTTACTGGTGTATTTGCGAAGCTAGACAATATTATCGTTTTACCAAGGATGGTGATGCTCTCTAGTGGAGATGATACAGTAAGCAACCCTGAAGACCGATTTCATAACCTTCAAGAGCTTATTACAATTGTCCTACAGATCCTCCGGAGATTTAATATTACTTGAAGACTACCCCTCGCTTGCTTCCAACTATCTTGACGAAACGCGACCAGTTCGTTCTCTAGGGCTTACGAAAGGGAAGGGATACAGCCGAATTAAGGCAAATATCGAACAGTATATATTTGTGATCCGAGAAAGATTTCTAGGCATTCACCCTCCAGTTTTCAACCTGAATACTACTGCTACCGCAGGCTGTGCCTGACAAACACGTTATAGGTTCGCCGCATCGCCCGCTTAGAAGCCCTACCCATCCCATCCGGGCACCTGTTTCTTTTGCCTGCCTCTGCCTTCGACTGAGTGGCCTGGAGTACTGTGTCAGTTTCTGAACTGGACATCAGAAGCTCTTCCTTCGTGGAGGGGCTTGGGCTGTCCAATCAAGGGCGGGCAGTCGGTATTATGCCCTGTTTGTCTTTGCCAAGTTTGTGGCCCTTATTCGTCCGGTCGATCTCGCGTGTTTGTAAACAATAATGTGGCTCCGTTGCGTATTAAAATTTAGTTTAAAAAACCGTATGTATTTTAACTAGGATTACAAAAATATAGCAAAGGGGTGTCTGATGTCCACAAATAAGGTGCACTTGTGCTGAGTTCTTATGTGTTCTCTTTTTTAGTTACTCTTTACAGCAACAAAAGTCATTGCAGTAATAATATACATATTTCTAAGTACTTACATAAATAGTATAATCGTTTTGTATATATGTTCACCCTTACCGCGTCAAACGCAAAAATGTCGGAATGCAAAATCTGCCGAAGTGCAATGAGACGGGAACCTGGAAGCACAATTTTTTGACAAATTAAGAGAAATGTATAGAGCACAGAAAGCATGTGAAGAGTATAAATGAAATAAAAAAGACATAGCACATCACGTTGCCACCTTATCGTAGCTTTATATCTTATTGTCTTTGGCAAGTAGGAGCCTAGTATGTGTTTCGCCCCAACTTCATGCTTACGTGTTGAATTGGAGTTCTATTGTGCCAATTTACTGGCGGAATGTTGTATATCAAGGCGTGTAGATATTGCTAAATATAATTGCTCGCCAATGAACTGTTGGTATGATGCCTGGTCGATCTTTATATCAGATACATCAACTTCGGCTACTTTATACCCTGCATCCAAAGGCGTCACGTTGCTCCAGTAGCCTGCATATATATTTGGATTGACATACTGTTATCGCAATAGTATTTCCACATCTTTCGATCTCTCAGCCAAGGAAATACGAAATCGGATCTTTGCCGACAAGTTTAAACTTCTTTGCCAGTCCGGCCATAAATATGTTGATGCCTTCTAAGCTTTGGCTACCTAGAAGTAAATCGCCTCCATAAGCTGCGACGAAATATAACTTGCCGGCAATATTTCGTATGTATAGACACTGCTCGTTCCTGCACGCTGAAAACATTTTATTTAGAACTACATCAAGAGGGCAATTCCACTCACGTCCAGACTGTTTAAGACCGTAAATTGTTTTATGTAGCCGCAAAAACTCTGGACAATTTTCATCTACAAAGCCTTCAAGTTGTTCCATGTAACACTCTTCGCTTAATTAGCTATGAAGATAAGCTGTTATGATGCCCAACTGGTGAAGATGCATTTTATACGTAACTGCCAATGCAAACAATACTCTTATTGTTGCGTATCTCATAACTGGCGAGAATGTTTCTTTACACCAGTGAATTGATTTCCTTTTTCATGACTTGATGTTCTTGTTTGTTATCTAAAATATTTTTCACGATCTCAGGGATGTCGATTTTATCAGATAAAAAGTGTACGCTATTATATATCTTTCGGGATCTTGCGTTTCTGGTCCACGATTTAACTTTCTTAAAGTGTTGTCATCTTTATCTGTAGTATCTGCTTCTATTGGCGCTACACATTCGTCCTCCCCAGTATATAATTTTTCGTGCGATTCGTGCTCCATACAAGTTTCTGCTTCCCTCGTAGTTTTTCCCATAAGTTAATTTTCTTTGAATCTAACGTCTCTCCTAATGCCCGACCTTCTTCAATGCCATATAATCGATATGCCTTTGATTGTTGTAAGTAGCCGACCATATAAAATTTCTTCCCTTTGCTCGGAATTTACGATTCTCAGATATGTCCAACGTAACCACTAAATAGCCAAATACTTTAGGGTGCTCCACATTAGGCTTCCGCCCGCAGCATATTTCGTCTACAGTTTTGCCACCAATCGCTTTTGATGATATGCGACTTCTAAGATAACCCAGTTCTCACTGCTTCCACCATAAATTTTTGCTGAGGTACTATCATCGATATAGCCATTTCTACCAATACATTGCAATGTACGGTTGGATGTTGAAGGGTTCACAAACGTACGGTATGGATCAAATTCAATAACTTACGTTCAAATTTTTGTGGAAACGATATTGCAAAAATTTTGCTTCGCATACATGTAAGACAAGTTTTCTATAAATTGAGCTTTTTCTAAACCACGAACTAATTCTTTTGTTTTCATTTTATGTTAACATCCAAAATTTTGGTGCCCAAGTCTTAAATACCAAATATCTTGTAATTCTAGTGCACAGGAATAATCCGACTGCATCGTACTCTCAAATACAAATAAATCGTTTTTAATATTTGCTTCTAAAGTTACTTCATTGCAATTTCTATTTTGTACAATTGGGCCATGATCGGAGAATTTTATTTTGGCGCCGTTTTTAACACATTTCAAACCGGTTTTCGCAATTGTAATTATTTTAGTAATAGCTGTTAAAGCTTTTGCATAACACGAATTTTCTATCGATTCTGTTCCTACCTTTTGCTCTTTTGATTTTCTCAATTGCTATTATTTTTTCGCTTTTAGTTTCCACCATGCATCTCATCAAAATTTCTACTTTTGTCATTTCGTTGTCATATAGTTGTTGTTGTTTGCGCGGAAAATGCACAGTGATTGCTGTCATTGGTGTTTCGATTATTTATCCGCTCGTATTCTTCACTTTTAATACGCTGCACCGCGGCAGCTCATTCCTCGCCTCGTTTGCAATCACAAAGCTCTCAAAATAATTTGGCAAACTCGACAAAAAGATGACAAACGGAGTTTCAACAAACTTTTGTACAGAGTAACTTTCCTATTGGGGCCTTTGGGTTTATAGATCGACTCTAATTTTGTCATGCTTTCTCCGAGTTTTTGCAATTTTTAATGTGCGTTAATTGTGTTGGTTTGACAGACCAACCCATGGTTGCGAACGTTTTTTTGTATATATGATTCATACGTATGTATGTGCAAATTCAGATCTTAATTCTAATATGCTTAATGCGTGTAAAACAGAGCTGTTGAGCTATATATATATATTAATATATGTATACTGAATACTAATACGATGTGGATTAATGGGCACTGAAGGACCCATCTAAATATGGTGTTTTGGGCTGTAGGAAACCTTTGATAAGAAATGGTTTCCTGTCTCATAATTTCCAAAAATTAACGGAACGGCTGGGGACGAGTGAAAATTTGTATCGGCCAGCTTTAAATTTGTAAATTTTTCTACCGTGGTCGAATTCAAATGGCGGGCTGGGGTTTTTAACTCGATCTCCGGCAGGACCCCTGCTGTCAGCAAGAAGCGGATGCAGGCGTTATTGGAGGAGCTGATGAAGATCTCACACCATTGCCATTTGCTGCTGGCAGATTGGGGACGTGAAATTTCTTGATCAACGACCTGCAAACTTTACTTGACTGCGAACAAGTGTCAAACAGAGATCGGGCCAAGAACGGCGTTCATAATTTGCCTTAAGGAAGCGCTTGCAAAATCGAACGGGATGTTTTCGATGCCACGCCCTGCACTTAATGGCCTTGGCCGATCGTGTTTGCTGTGAGGGCGTCTCTCTCGGTGGCGTGGATACCGAGGTCGATGGTGATGTGGTGGTTGACGAAGTGAGCGCCACCAATTCCATGATTTCCAAAACTGAAAAAGAAAAATGACGTGATATTGAATTTGGTAAAACAACCAACTTAACAATGGATCGCGTTATCATCCCACTTTGTATGCGTACATCTGTCACCCTGATTCTCTTATCGTTACCATAATAGACTTTGATAACCCTGCCCAATCGCCACCCATTATGCGGAATATTTTCCTGCCGCACTACCACTAAAACGTCAACAGATAAACCCCTTTGAGGTAATTTCCAGTTGTACCGTTTATGAAGTTCCTTTAATTACTCTTCCTTCCACCGGAGAGCCTGTTGCTGACTTAAAGCCCATCGATTAATTAAAGAAACTGTGTTTGATTCAATTGAAGGTTCAGTGGGTAACATAATAGAGCCACCAGTAACAAAGTGGCCTGCCGTAAGGGCAGTGCAATCTGCAACGTCATTGGAATTAGGTGATATTGGTCTTGAATTGAGACATAACTCGCTGCGACAAAGCAGAATTTGAAATTCTTCGAACGTGAATTTGTATTTGGTAGCAAGGCGACGAAAATTCCAAGATACTTCCTGATGGGTGCACAGATAACAAAAAGATCCCTGCGACATGATGATATAATTTTTGAAGTCTTTCTTCAAAGCTGTCGGGGCACCAACAACATTCGTTCTATTTACCGGAAATATTTGCTTTAGACAACTTCTTCTAGAGACAGATCTTGTGAATGCACCAATAAAGGTATCTGTAAAAAAAGCATACAAAAATGCAATCGTACCCTTTAGTAATTTTACAGGCTCGACCTATGAAGCTTTAATTGTCGAAAGTACCAGCGAAATCGACCCCTGTGGTTTGAAAAGGCCTGGAGAGGACTGTTAGCTTTTCAGATAGAGCGGCCATAATCAGGAAATGTTCCTTCTTTCTCTAAATAACGCATATCTTACAATTGTGAATTACAGTTTTGATTAGATTTTTTGCTTTCGGAATCCAATACTCTTGACGAAGAAGGCGTAACACCAACAGCTTTGAAAATGTACAACTATATGGCAAGAGAATAACATACTTCTCGTTATAAGACAGCGTCGGCGAATACGCAAGCCGGCAAAACACCCTGGCTATTCAGAAAAGGGTTCAATGTGAGAATTTTGTTTTTTGAGCAAATTGTTGTTTTCGACGATAAGTTACTATGCTCTTCTGAAAAATGTCGTAACTGTGCTAAAGTTATTAAACGAATACGAACTTTTGAGATTTGATCTCCCGAAATGGCTATTTACGGATTCTAGTGGAATATAAGTAATATTATGGAACCAAAAAACTTACACTAGAACACGTAGAGCTGGAAAAAAGGACGAGAAGCTTTCCAAATGATCCTCAAGTTTCATTATTGTAGAAGTGTGCGCGTGTGATTTCCGCGAATTCTGCGTCCAACGATGGCCAATGTACTGCGTCTTTCCTCAGCCAAAACGGGCCTCCCTACCATAAGTTGTTGGAGCACAAATCTTGGGAATTTGTTCTTTTGGTCCCCAAGTCTGCAGGATTATCTTTCGAGTGAACGTGACCCAACCATTTCCTGGATCTTTGCAACTCGATTAGCTACAAACGTTGTCCAGAAACAGGGTCGTTTTCTATGTCAAAGGCAAGAACTTGAATTGGGATTTGACCAGTTTTGTTCACCGATCTCGGATTCGAATACTTTCTATACCTCTGTAGTTTTCGACAAAGTATTTCCACATGCAAAGTGTTTGAAAACTTAAAGGCCTGTTGTAGAGCGTGCCATCTGTACAAATCTGCTGCATTTGGGTGCAAAAGTTTCGCCATAGTTGATAAGACTTCTCATTTGGTATAACTATCTTTTAGGGGAATGCTTTGAACGATAAAGTAAAATTGGTCTGATCTGGCATTCCACCCTATACCTAAGGCCTTTGTAGTGCGGTTTTCGTCTAAATCTAAAAAATCTTTGTCTAACAGATGATCTTTAGGAAGGTCAACTAAGGTACCACTTGAATCCGAGGACCACTTCCATTTTTTAATAACCTAGCTTTATTTCGAATATATTGCCGTAATGCTATTGGCCGTAACGTTCCTAGCTATAAGTCCGATGGGTATAGATTTTTGAAAGGTAAATACACCATGTATCTCCCCTCCGAATTGCGAGTGGTGGTTTTGACGTACAACTCTTCACAAAATGAGTCCCCAGCTGGTTGAAACCTCATTTTTGGAATTCCCTCTACTTCCCAGAACTTTCGTAATTGAGAGTCTAAGGAAATGTTCTCTCCCATTGAGACCTTTGCATTAAAGCAAGAGACTTGTGCAGTGGAAAAAGCCCCAGTGACAATCCACTTAAATACGGTCTCTTGGCACAGAAGTTTGTTATGTACACTGCGTTTCACTCCATTTAACATATCTTTAGGGTATAAATCCCCTCCAGTTAAAATGTCGACTTTGTATAAACTTCGAATCTGCTAAAGGAACTTTAGACAACTGCTCTAAAATGGAATCTCCTAAGGAGGTCGAAGGTAGGTTACCAATTATTTGTGGAAACAAAAGGGCAGAGGCGTCTGAGGCTGAACTAACGGCCCGGTCAGCTTACGCCAGGAGTTGTACACTCTTGTAAAAGTTTGTTCCTGACCGGTTTAATGCACCAGCTTGAGTTATCTTTTCCAGCATAATGATAAAGAAGTCACACGATAGGGAGTCTCACTGCCTGAAACCTCGTTTGGTATCAAACCAATCATCGCATCGCAACCACTCATGAATAGCTGAGCTGGCATTACCCTTTGGAACTTGCGAATGAGAGCCAACTTTATTTTTGAAAGATGATATGATGGAGAAATTAGGACCTGTCATTAAACTTGTTTATGATATATAACTAACGCTGCTTGAAACGTGTGATAAGGTGTAAAAATTTAATAAATAGTAGTGAACATTTCATATACATCTAAATTGGATAATTGATCATAAATTACAGTCCGCCATTTTCAATGCAACTGCTCATAGTGCCACTATCCGAACTGCATCGAGGTCAGGTGACCGGATGTTAATGTAGTCATCAGCGATTTAGGATTCGGGATCTTCGCTTTCTCCGGCGACGCTTTCGCTGTCACCGTTTAGCAAAGTGCGAAAATCTTTACTCCACAGTTTGAGCGTGCATTGAACATCAGTCACCAGGCCGCCGTTCTTGTACTTACAGGAATTTGTCCGGTCTTAAAACGTACCGTAAGTCACCGTGCCTTCTGATACAATTTTCGGGCGTAACTAAAGTTCCTTGCGCTCACGTGTTTCGGCACCTTGACTCAAACTGTCAGCCTTGGTCGGAAGTAATCCTTTTCGGGACACCATACCTCGCAATCCAGTGTCGAATGAGTTCACGGGCTAAGTCTCTGAAGTTCCGTTTTCAAGCGGTATCGCTTCCGGGAACCTTGTAAAACGATCGATTATTGTTAAGCACTGGTTGAATCCTCTTGACGAAGGCAGAGACACTAAGTCAATGTGGATGTGTTCGAAGCGTTCCGATGGATGTTGAAAATTTGCTATTGGTGAAGATACATGACGCTGTATCATATTGCGCTGGCAGTCAATACATGATTTGGCACACCTGCGGCATTGCTTGTTCATTGAAGGCCACAAGTAGCGTTGGCTGACTAACTTTTGAGAGGCTTTGATGCCTGGATGCGCAGGAGAATGGAGTGAGTCAAGGATTATTTTTCTCAATGGCGCGGGAACGTACGACCTTATGGTACCTGCTGAGATGTCGTAGTATAATGAGGACTCGTTTACACCCATGTGAATTTTCTGCAGGTTCAACGCTGCGTTGGTATTGTTGATAAGTCCTTAGAGCTCACTGTCGTTTTGTTGTGCATCTGCCAGGTGTTGAGCAGAGATGCCGGCTGCAATGGTTTGTAGTCTGTATAAATAGTTACGACACGACCTTCGAAAATGTGGCAAAAGTGCCTAACCGCTTCGTAAACAGCATGTAACTCGCGATCACAAGTTGACAGCTTTTGAATAAATGGGGGCACCTTCCTGCTGAAAAATACCAATGGTTGCCAGTTATTATCAACGTATTTCTGCAGAACTGCTCCTGCTCCATACTCCGACGCATCTGTAAAGATAGCCTACTGTGCTTCGACATTGGGGTGTGATAGTGGCCCCTGCGAGACAGCTCTAAGGCCTTTCAAACACAGTTTTTTGTTGTTTGGTCCAGTTAATCACCTGGGAACCTGTAATATTGGGGCCTTCCAATAATCTGTTAAGCGGTACTAGAACTTCAGCAGTATTTTTTATAAATTTTCTGTAAAAATGTATTCTTCCGAAGAATCCTCCCAGATATTTGATGGTAGAAGGTAAATCAATATTAACGATTGCATTAACCTTGTCGGTCAACGGCTTGATGCCTTCGTTGTTAACCATATGTCCCAAGAATTGCACCTCGGGCTGTCCAAGAACAGACTTGGATGGGTTCAAAACCAGTTCGTATTATTGGAGTCGCTTAAACAAAATTTCAAGGTGCGTAAGATGATCCACCTCGTCGGCTGACGCGACTAGAATATCATCTATGTAGCCAAAAATAAATGGTAAATCACGAGTCACCTCGGTAATGATCTTTTGGAAGGTTTAGGTTGCGTTCCGTCGGCCAAAGGTCATGTAAGGGAATTCATAAAGCCCAAATGGTGTGATTATGGCTGTTTTGCAATATCTTGCGGTGACACTGGGATTTGGTTGAATGCCCGCACTAGAACACGTAGAGCTGGAAAAAAAGGACGAGAAGCTTTCCAAATGATCCTCAAGTTTCATTATTGTAGAAGTGTGCGCGTGTGATTTCCGCGAATTCTGCGTCCAACGATGGCCAATGTACTGCGTCTTTCCTCAGCCAAAACGGGCCTCCCTACCATAAGTTGTTGGAGCACAAATCTTGGGAATTTGTTCTTTTGGTCCCCAAGTCTGCAGGATTATCTTTCGAGTGAACGTGACCCAACCATTTCCTGGATCTTTGCAACTCGATTAGCTACAAACGTTGTCCAGAAACAGGGTCGTTTTCTATGTCAAAGGCAAGAACTTGAATTGGGATTTGACCAGTGTTGTTCACCGATCTCGGATTCGAATACTTTCTATACCTCTGTAGTTTTCGACAAAGTATTTCCACATGCAAAGTGTTTGAAAACTTAAAGGCCTGTTGTAGAGCGTGCCATCTGTACAAATCTGCTGCATTTGGGTGCAAAAGTTTCGCCATAGTTGATAAGACTTCTCATTTGGTATAACTATCTTTTAGGGGAATGCTTTGAACGATAAAGTAAAATTGGTCTGATCTGGCATT
Source organism: Anomoia purmunda (assembly GCA_951828415.1). Classification (NCBI taxonomy): domain Eukaryota; kingdom Metazoa; phylum Arthropoda; class Insecta; order Diptera; family Tephritidae; genus Anomoia; species Anomoia purmunda. Next base: position 49,604,379 of record OX639994.1, read on the forward strand.
CCACCCTATACCTAAGGCCTTTGTAGTGCGGTTTTCGTCTAAATCTAAAAAATCTTTGTCTAACAGATGATCTTTAGGAAGGTCCACTAAGGTACCACTTGAATCCGAGGACCACTTCCATTTTTTAATAACCTAGCTTTATTTCGAATATATTGCCGTAATGCTATTGGCCGTAACGTTCCTAGCTATAAGTCCGATGGGTATAGATTTTTGAAAGGTAAATACACCATGTATCTCCCCTCCGAATTGCGAGTGGTGGTTTTGACGTACAACTCTTCACAAAATGAGTCCCCAGCTGGTTGAAACCTCATTTTTGGAATTCCCTCTACTTCCCAGAACTTTCGTAATTGAGAGTCTAAGGAAATGTTCTCTCCCATTGAGACCTTTGCATTAAAGCAAGAGACTTGTGCAGTGGAAAAAGCCCCAGTGACAATCCACTTAAATACGGTCTCTTGGCACAGAAGTTTTTTATGTACACTGCGTTTCACTCCATTTAACATATCTTTAGGGTATAAATCCGCTCCAGTTAAAACGTCGACTTTGTATAAACTTCGAATCTGCTAAAGGAACTTTAGACAACTGCTCTAAAATGGAATCTCCTAAGGAGGTCGAAGGTAGGTTACCAATTATTTGTGGAAACAAAAGGGCAGAGGCGTCTGAGGCTGAACTAACGGCCCGGTCAGCTTACGCCAGGAGTTGTACACTCTTGTAAAAGTTTGTTCCTGACCGGTTTAATGCACCAGCTTGAGTTATCTTTTCCAGCATAATGATAAAGAAGTCACACGATAGGGAGTCTCACTGCCTGAAACCTCGTTTGGTATCAAACCAATCATCGCATCGCAACCACTCATAAATAGCTGAGCTGGCATTACCCTTTGGAACTTGCGAATGAGAGCCAACTTTATTTTTGAAAGATGATATGATGGAGAAATTAGGACCTGTCATTAAACTTGTTTATGATATATAACTAACGCTGCTTGAAACGTGTGATAAGGTGTAAAAATTTAATAAATAGTAGTGAACATTTCATATACATCTAAATTGGATAATTGATCATAAATTACAGTCCGCCATTTTCAATGCAACTGCTCATAGTGCCACTATCCGAACTGCATCGAGGTCAGGTGACCGGATGTTAATGTAGTCATCAGCGATTTAGGATTCGGGATCTTCGCTTTCTCCGGCGACGCTTTCGCTGTCACCGTTTAGCAAAGTGCGAAAATCTTTACTCCACAGTTTGAGCGTGCATTGAACATCAGTCACCAGGCCGCCGTTCTTGTACTTACAGGAATTTGTCCGGTCTTAAAACGTACCGTAAGTCACCGTGCCTTCTGATACAATTTTCGGGCGTAACTAAAGTTCCTTGCGCTCACGTGTTTCGGCACCTTGACTCAAACTGTCAGCCTTGGTCGGAAGTAATCCTTTTCGGGACACCATACCTCGCAATCCAGTGTCGAATGAGTTCACGGGCTAAGTCTCTGAAGTTCCGTTTTCAAGCGGTATCGCTTCCGGGAACCTTGTAAAACGATCGATTATTGTTAAGCACTGGTTGAATCCTCTTGACGAAGGCAGAGACACTAAGTCAATGTGGATGTGTTCGAAGCGTTCCGATGGATGTTGAAAATTTGCTATTGGTGAAGATACATGACGCTGTATCATATTGCGCTGGCAGTCAATACATGATTTGGCACACCTGCGGCATTGCTTGTTCATTGAAGGCCACAAGTAGCGTTGGCTGACTAACTTTTGAGAGGCTTTGATGCCTGGATGCGCAGGAGAATGGAGTGAGTCAAGGATTATTTTTCTCAATGGCGCGGGAACGTACGACCTTATGGTACCTGCTGAGATGTCGTAGTATAATGAGGACTCGTTTACACCCATGTGAATTTTCTGCAGGTTCAACGCTGCGTTGGTATTGTTGATAAGTCCTTAGAGCTCACTGTCGTTTTGTTGTGCATCTGCCAGGTGTTGAGCAGAGATGCCGGCTGCAATGGTTTGTAGTCTGTATAAATAGTTACGACACGACCTTCGAAAATGTGGCAAAAGTGCCTAACCGCTTCGTAAACAGCATGTAACTCGCGATCACAAGTTGACAGCTTTTGAATAAATGGGGGCACCTTCCTGCTGAAAAATACCAATGGTTGCCAGTTATTATCAACGTATTTCTGCAGAACTGCTCCTGCTCCATACTCCGACGCATCTGTAAAGATAGCCTACTGTGCTTCGACATTGGGGTGTGATAGTGGCCCCTGCGAGACAGCTCTAAGGCCTTTCAAACACAGTTTTTTGTTGTTTGGTCCAGTTAATCACCTGGGAACCTGTAATATTGGGGCCTTCCAATAATCTGTTAAGCGGTACTAGAACTTCAGCAGTATTTTTTATAAATTTTCTGTAAAAATGTATTCTTCCGAAGAATCCTCCCAGATATTTGATGGTAGAAGGTAAATCAATATTAACGATTGCATTAACCTTGTCGGTCAACGGCTTGATGCCTTCGTTGTTAACCATATGTCCCAAGAATTGCACCTCGGGCTGTCCAAGAACAGACTTGGATGGGTTCAAAACCAGTTCGTATTATTGGAGTCGCTTAAACAAAATTTCAAGGTGCGTAAGATGATCCACCTCGTCGGCTGACGCGACTAGAATATCATCTATGTAGCCAAAAATAAATGGTAAATCACGAGTCACCTCGGTAATGATCTTTTGGAAGGTTTAGGTTGCGTTCCGTCGGCCAAAGGTCATGTAAGGGAATTCATAAAGCCCAAATGGTGTGATTATGGCTGTTTTGCAATATCTTGCGGTGACACTGGGATTTGGTTGAATGCCCGCACTAGAACACGTAGAGCTGGAAAAAAAGGACGAGAAGCTTTCCAAATGATCCTCAAGTTTCATTATTGTAGAAGTGTGCGCGTGTGATTTCCGCGAATTCTGCGTCCAACGATGGCCAATGTACTGCGTCTTTCCTCAGCCAAAACGGGCCTCCCTACCATAAGTTGTTGGAGCACAAATCTTGGGAATTTGTTCTTTTGGTCCCCAAGTCTGCAGGATTATCTTTCGAGTGAACGTGACCCAACCATTTCCTGGATCTTTGCAACTCGATTAGCTACAAACGTTGTCCAGAAACAGGGTCGTTTTCTATGTCAAAGGCAAGAACTTGAATTGGGATTTGACCAGTGTTGTTCACCGATCTCGGATTCGAATACTTTCTATACCTCTGTAGTTTTCGACAAAGTATTTCCACATGCAAAGTGTTTGAAAACTTAAAGGCCTGTTGTAGAGCGTGCCATCTGTACAAATCTGCTGCATTTGGGTGCAAAAGTTTCGCCATAGTTGATAAGACTTCTCATTTGGTAAAACTATCTTTTAGGGGAATGCTTTGAACGATAAAGTAAAATTGGTCTGATCTGGCATTCCACCCTATACCTAAGGCCTTTGTAGTGCGGTTTTCGTCTAAATCTAAAAAATCTTTGTCTAACAGATGATCTTTAGGAAGGTCCACTAAGGTACCACTTGAATCCGAGGACCACTTCCATTTTTTAATAACCTAGCTTTATTTCGAATATATTGCCGTAATGCTATTGGCCGTAACGTTCCTAGCTATAAGTCCGATGGGTATAGATTTTTGAAAGGTAAATACACCATGCATCTCCCCTCCGAATTGCGAGTGGTGGTTTTGACGTACAACTCTTCACAAAATGAGTCCCCAGCTGGTTGAAACCTCATTTTTGGAATTCCCTCTACTTCCCAGAACTTTCGTAATTGAGAGTCTAAGGAAATGTTCTCTCCCATTGAGACCTTTGCATTAAAGCAAGAGACTTGTGCAGTGGAAAAAGCCCCAGTGACAATCCACTTAAATACGGTCTCTTGGCACAGAAGTTTTTTATGTACACTGCGTTTCACTCCATTTAACATATCTTTAGGGTATAAATCCGCTCCAGTTAAAACGTCGACTTTGTATAAACTTCGAATCTGCTAAAGGAACTTTAGACAACTGCTCTAAAATGGAATCTCCTAAGGAGGTCGAAGGTAGGTTACCAATTATTTGTGGAAACAAAAGGGCAGAGGCGTCTGAGGCTGAACTAACGGCCCGGTCAGCTTACGCCAGGAGTTGTACACTCTTGTAAAAGTTTGTTCCTGACCGGTTTAATGCACCAGCTTGAGTTATCTTTTCCAGCATAATGATAAAAAAGTCACACGATAGGCAGTCTCACTGCCTGAAACCTCGTTTGGTATCAAACGGCTCGGAGAGATCCTTTCCAATTCTGACTGACAGACATCGCGGCATATAGACAACTTCTTCTCGTACTGATTTTAAGTAGACAGAGAGATAATATGTGTCGAGGTTCTTCTCACGGATATTTTCCAATATTTGGCGTATCATAAATATTTCATTATTGTAAGGTCTAATCAGTTCGCTGATGACGCTCAATAGTGCCACATACTAACTCCCGTGGTAATTTGCGAATATTGTAGGATCAACCTTCTGAAGAAACTCTTAAATTCTACTCGGCGGGCATGCGTTCGGCCGACCATATTCTGCAAATAAGCTGATGCATACACCTCACCAGATCATCGCATCGCAACCACTCATGAATAGCTGAGCTGGCATTACACTTTGGAACTTGCGAATGAGAGCCAACTTTATTTTTGAAAGATGATATGATGGAGAAATTAGGACCTGTCATTATACTTGTTTATGATATATAAGTAACGCTGCTTGAAACGTGTGATAAGGTGTAAAAATTTAATAAATAGTAGTGAACATTTCATATACATCTAAATTGGATAATTGATCATAAATTACAGTCCGCCATTTTCAATGCAACTGCTCATAGTGCCACTATCCGAACTGCATCGAGGTCAGGTGCCCGGATTTTAATGTAGTCATCAGCGATTTAGGATTCGGGATCTTCGCTTTCTCCGGCGACGTTTTCGCTGTCACCATTTAGCAAAGTGCGAAAATCTTTACTCCACAGTTTGAGCGTGCATTGAACATCAGTCACCAGGCCGCCGTTCTTGTACTTACAGGAATTTGTCCGGTCTTAAAACGTACCGTAAGTCACCGTGCCTTCTGATACAATTTTCGGGCGTAACTAAAGTTCCTTGCGCTCACGTGTTTCGGCACCTTGACTCAAACTGTCAGCCTTGGTCGGAAGTAATCCTTTTCGGGACACCATACCTCGCAATCCAGTGTCGAATGAGTTCACGGGCTAAGTCTCTGAAGTTCCGTTTTCAAGCGGTATCGCTTCCGGGAACCTTGTAAAACGATCGATTATTGTTAAGCACTGGTTGAATCCTCTTGACGAAGGCAGAGACACTAAGTCAATGTGGATGTGTTCGAAGCGTTCCGATGGATGTTGAAAATTTGCTATTGGTGAAGATACATGACGCTGTATCATATTGCGCTGGCAGTCAATACATGATTTGGCACACCTGCGGCATTGCTTGTTCATTGAAGGCCACAAGTAGCGTTGGCTGACTAACTTTTGAGAGGCTTTGATGCCTGGATGCGCAGGAGAATGGAGTGAGTCAAGGATTATTTTTCTCAATGGCGCGGGAACGTACGACCTTATGGTACCTGCTGAGATGTCGTAGTATAATGAGGACTCGTTTACACCCATGTGAATTTTCTGCAGGTTCAACGCTGCGTTGGTATTGTTGATAAGTCCTTAGAGCTCACTGTCGTTTTGTTGTGCATCTGCCAGGTGTTGAGCAGAGATGCCGGCTGCAATGGTTTGTAGTCTGTATAAATAGTTACGACACGACCTTCGAAAATGTGGCAAAAGTGCCTAACCGCTTCGTAAACAGCATGTAACTCGCGATCACAAGTTGACAGCTTTTGAATAAATGGGGGCACCTTCCTGCTGAAAAATACCAATGGTTGCCAGTTATTATCAATGGTAAATCACGAGTCACCTCGGTAATGATCTTTTGGAATGGTGTGATTATGGCTGTTTTGCAATATCTTGCGGTGACACTGGGATGTGGTTGAATGCCCGCACTAGGTCGATAGTTGAAAATATGCATTTTTGGTGTAAGATAGCCGTAAAATCTTCCAAATAACGTACTGGGTACTTATCTGGGGTTGTGCGAGCGTTCAGTCCGCGGTAATCTCGGTACGGTCGTCATTCACCAGTTCCTTTTGGTTGGAGATGAAGAGGTGAAGGCCAAGGGCTGATGGATGGCCGAGCAATACCGAGTTTGATCATTTTATTGAACTCTTTCCGAGCAATCGTTAGCTTATCTGCAGCGAGGCGGCGTGCTTTACTTGTTACCGGAGGGCCGTTTGTCGTTTGGATGTGGTATTGCGTAGCGTGCTCTTTCGGTTTGGTAACTCCATCTGAGCAATTTGTGGTAAACTGTGCCCCCTTCGATCGCTTTGACTGATGAAGTTTAATTTGCGGTGGTAAGATACGCGGCTAATGTAAGCCCAGTGAGGCCGTCGTGCAAACATTTCCTTTTTAGATCGACCAATAAGTCAAAATGCCTTAAAAAGTCGGCTCCAATGATTGGCCACGTGACATCCGCGACGACAAAGTTCCACGTCAAATCACGTCTATGACCAAGGTTCAAGGATAGCGTTTTCATAACCGTACCGTTTGCTGCGAAAAGTTGAAAAGGTTATACGGACAGGTTTGAGCCAGTGTCCACCAAAAATGATGTAGCAGAAGCCCAATCTTTAATGGAGAAGCGGCGAGAATCAGATCGGGAGTCACCGTCCGCCACTACTGACTCTCCGCTGCGTTTCCCGAGAATGTGCAACCCTCTATACAGCGTTTTGCTTCTTTACCAAATTTAGCATGGTAATATTAGATACAGCTTTTATTGAGTTTGCGAGCTTTCGAGCGACTGTGTGGCCTATGTTGTGGTTGTTGTCGGTTAGCTAGCCTGGACTGCAATTGTTAATCGTAGTGGTCAGCGCGGCCACTTGTTTGGTTTAATGAAGAGTTTGTGCGCTAATGTCTTTGGTTTCTGGACTGAGTGTAATAGTAGCTATTTGCCTATTCTGAAAAATTTCATGCAACTAGTCCGCGCTTGCACCTAGGTCATCTAAAGAGATGGCAGTTTGCAGAGCTAGCATGTCACGAGTGTCTTTGGGGTGTGCGGATAGCCACTTTCCTTTAAAGACATCTTCGTCGACCCCAGTTACGAACGAGTCGACGGGGGTACTGTCACCTATTGCCTCCCTTCCAGGAGCGGTTGAAGTTTAGCGTCCTTGGATTTGGAAAACAGCGTGATAAATGCCGTTTTTAAGGTTAAGCATGGCTTCGACAGTGGAGCTTCTACACTTGTGCAGCATAGCGAGCATCCAAAGTGAGGGATTATCCGGATTGAATTGAATTGGTCGAATAACGCTAGAATGCGAAATAATCGGTTTGGTTTCCATGAGTCTATCGTCGTCTGTCATGCCCTCTGTGTTCGGCATTCCGACAATGTGCGTGATTATCGCGTTAATAAAAAAATTCGAGAAGAAAAAAAAATTCAATCAACAAAGAGGCTTGTATATTGCGCTGCAATTTGTCCCGCTACAACTAAAGATTCTGGTTTTGTTTCGAGACGCCTCAGTGTGCTGCCTTCCGCTGGTGATTTAGAAAACTTAGGCTATGGCGAGTCGCGCTGCTGGAGAGCTTTGCTTAAGAATCACGTCGGGGTCACCACTGTAGCGGTATGACTTACCGCTAACTAAATAGAATGCCGGCTAAGTTGCTTAATAATTTTATTAATTATTTAAGCTATAAATTACAGCTCAATTAATTATTTGGAATTTGTACTTAATATTAAGTGCAGCTGGAAAACGTGTCCGTCGCCTTTGCTGGCCCGCCAGAGAAGATGGAAAGAAAATACCGTAGCGTAGAAGCAGAGCGGTGAAATTAGTGAAAACTGTCAAAACTGTAGAGTAGCGTAGATGATGAAGAGTTGCACTGCATTTTAGTAGTTAAGCTACAAACTCACTATGAGATTAAACGTATAAATACGTGTATTTGTAGAGATGCGAGTCGCTACATATACAGGGCATCCCTTGTAACCTTTGGAGTTTCACGGAGGTTCTGCAGGTTTATATAATTTTATCGTTTCATTGTACCCGATTTGTAAAAAGTCAATCACTTTCTTAGACACTTTTTGGAAACATAAAACCTAAAAGAGTCGATTCTAACTGGCCACCAAGATGGCCGATTACACTAGTATGCAAATATTTCTTTAAAAACGGGTGTGTCGTTAACAAAGCGCTCTATTAATTAATTTTGGGTCGCGGAAGTTTTCATGTTTCATTTATTTTTCCAAGGAGACATTTTCGGGATATTAGCGAATGTTGTTTATTTAGGTCCTTTCGGAGTTAGTTGCAAAAAAATCCAGAAAGCGAAGTACAAATTAAATAAATGCGGTCAATTCAAATTTGTGTTACATTCAGTTTTTCAATTAAAAATCGCCAAATAAATATCAAAGTACAACATCCAGAAGGCACATTTAATGTAATAATACTATCTAATATTATTTAATATCTAGAGAAACAACCGGGCATTGGCTTCGGCTATGTTTGGCCACCAAACCTCGGGCCGGTTTCGGTTCGGCTTTGTTTAGTTTTACTTTTAATATGATGCTCGTGGAAAAAGTCAAAGCATCCAAATTTTTACATCGCGTCTACATTCTGCGCTACAGGGCGCTGAAGAGTTTGCTAAATTTTGTCCCAATTTAGGATAACTTTTCCTAAGTTTTGTTTCAGCAACGTTTTGGGAATAGAAATTCTAAAAACTAATGTGAATTGTACAATAAAAACAAAAATTCTGAAAGCGTGTTTATATTCGTACTCATATTTGCACTTTTAGAGCTAGTTTTATGCCATATAAGGTTTAAAAAATCGAAATATTACATAATTCCCCAATCGATGTTTGTTGGAAAACGAACGAAGCACGATTCACCGTTTAGTTTGGCAAATTGTTTGTTCTCAAAAAAAGGGCTGATAGTAATACAAATATTTCTATGCAGAACAAGGTTAAAATTATATTGTTATAAACGGTTTGTATACATACATACATATTTCTTCGTAAAAATGTCTTTAACTTTTTTCTAGCTTTTATGGTTCAGATGATATAGTCAAGAGTTATTCGGAAGGCTAGACTTTTTATACCTCCTTTTTGTCATAAACTGACACTAATAGGAATATAATCTATACGAGGGTAAACAGTCGTCAAGCTTAAATAAGTGAATACGCTTCAAATGTGCATTCCAACAAATTTTGTTGTGTTAACATGCCTCCTATAGGTTTTCCGTTCACAAAGATGCTTTCTACGTTTGAACATTGGTCGCTTTTGTTTAATATATAATAATCTTTTACATTTTAGCACTCGTATGTTTCGCATTTAATAATAAAATTGTCCTATATTTAAATTTTTTTAATTTTTAAGCTTGTCAGCTATAAAGAATAAATAAAAATTAATTAATAAATTTAAAAATAATCTTCTGTTACTTAAAACATTTTATTTCGATTGACGCAAAAAGTGCACATACGCACTTACTTACTAAATTGTCACCATGACCGCTTAAGCGAATTTAGCTGAACTTCTATGCAGAACAAGGTTAAAATTATATTGTTATAAACGGTTTGTATACATACAAATTTATTCGTAAAAATGCCTTTAACTTTTTTCTAGCTTTTATGGTTCAGATGATATAGTCAAGAGTTATTCGGAAGACTAGACTTTTTATACCTCCTTTTTGTCATAAACTGACACTAATAGGAATATAATCTATACGAGGGTAAACAGTCGTCAAGCTTAAATAAGTGAATAAGCTTCAAATGTGCATTCCAACAAATTTTGTTGTGTTAACATGTCTCCTATAGGTTTTCCGTTCACAAAGATGCTTTCTACGTTTGAACATTGGTCGCTTTTGTTTAATATATAATATCTTTTACATTTTAGCACTCGTATGTTTCGCATTTAATAATAAAATTGTCCTATATTTAAAAGCTTGTCAGCTATAAAGAATAAATAAAAATGCATTAATAAGTTTAAAAATAATCTTCCGTTACTTAAAGCATTTTATTTCGAAATTGTCACCATGACCGCTTAAGCGATTTTAGATTACTCCAGAGACGTTTCAGAGTTTCGAAGAATCTGAAAAATGTTTTTTCCTCTTCGATAGAATGCTGGATTAGAAGCACAGCATGTGAGTGTACGGAATTCTGTCAAAGAATTAAGCCCTAAAGTTTAATATAACTTATTGGCAACGATTGGTAGAATGGAGTTCATGTTGCTCAGCATAATCACGAGAAAATATACATTTCAGTATCTTATGGTTGCATGAACATCAGAACTCAAGTTACAAACCCGAGACAGAATTTTACTGTAAGCTTATTCCTATATCTTTCTAAAGATATTGTCACTATACTTGCAGTATTTATTTATTTATTTTAGCCAATCAGTACATGCTTAAAGATTAATAAGCAATTAAGGGGGAAATAAAAAGTAAAGTATAACCAAACTTTTTATAAAAAGAATTCAAAGAATCTAAAAAGCTAGTTTTTGAACATGAAAAATCTATCTCGATAAATTTAGAAGTTCTATTGAGCTCAATCAGAGCTCTTCCAAAAAGAGCATATTGAGCATACAGAGATTTCAAAACTCCAATAAAAAAGCTCAGAACACCGAAAGGCCCTGGCCGGAACATTGAAGAAAATCTTCTCAAGGGTAATTTAACAGTCAGCGTCCCCATGAAGCAAATCGAAAATGAAAGACAAAGCTAAGATTATTCTTTATTTCACGCAACGCAAATCCGATCCTTTCAATTTTAGCGGCATGACACATATAGTAATGTGACCAAATGAATGAAGCATACTCAAGTTTGGACCGAACAAACGCCGTATACAAAAGTTTTAGCAAGCATGGCGTTATATTAGGTAATGATAAAATTAATATGACCGGCAAAAGTTAGCTTCGAATCAAATATAACCCCTAAGACTTTAATTACCTTTACCCTGACAAGGGCGAAATAGATATATGATAAGAGGTGCCAATAATATTTAGCAAGCATGGCGTTATATTAGGTAATGATAAAATTAATATGACCGGCAAAAGTTAGCTTCGAATCAAATATAACCCCTAAGACTTTAATTACCTTTACCCTGACAAGGGCGAAATAGATATATGATAAGAGGTGCCAATAATATTGAGCCGTTTAGAAAAGGTAATTTGAAAACATTTTTGTACGTGCAGCGATAAGCGATTTTTGGCACACCAGTTACTAGCATTATCTAAATCAATTTGCATCCACTCCGAATCAAGAGAGCTACTGATCAAAGAAAAGATTTTAAAGTCATCCGCATAAGTCAGAAATCTTGCTGACGTCACTAATACACATACTTAGTGTATGTTGTTCTTTGTCATGAATTATTCGTCACTAAGTATGTGTATTAGTGACGAAGAATTCATAACTAAGAACAACAAGATAATACAAAATATACTAGAGAAAAACAGTTACCCTAAAGCAACAATACAAAGACTAATAGAGACAACGGCAAAAAAAATTCGCACTCCACGCAACAACAGGAAAGAAAGCATAGAAAACACAAACAAAAAATATATTGGACTTACATACATACAAATAATAAGGCACTTAGGAAAATTATTAAAAATGAAAATATTATTTATGCTCACAAACCACATAACACGCTGAGTAGAATACTCACGAAAACAAAAGACAAAATAGGAAAAGAGCACCAACACAATGTGGTATACGAGATAGGATGCAAAGGAAAGAAGATGAAAATTGTAATAAATGCTATGTGGGCACGACAAAAAGAGCGTTAGGTATAAGGATTGGCGAACATAAGGCGGACGAAAGAAATAAGAAAATGACAACAGCCCTGTCTCAACACCTGATCACCCATAAACATACAGCTGACTTCGCGAATACGAGGATCTTAGACGTCGAGAAAGGAGAAAGGAGGAGAATGACGTTGGAAAGCTTACACATACAGCAAAAATTGAAAGTAACTTTATTACACGAATTCCAAGGAGTGAGGAGTGAAAACTTGAGTTTCATACTCCACCTTATAGCATTGTCATCTATACAGATGGCTCTAAACTCTGTAATAAGATAGGAGGAGGCGTTTTCTCACGAAACGCTTTCCTGCAAATTTCCTTTAGGTTACCAGAGGTCTCAGCTATCATGGAGGCGGCAGAGAAGTCTGGGACCGGGATTATAGGAAAAGACAACCAAGCTGCAATCAGAGCTCTGAGCTCTTTCACGTTCAACTGGAACATCGCGCTGGACTGCCACCTATCTCTACAGGAGATGGTCAAGCAGAACAGACTCAGGCATAAAGGGAAACTGCATGGCAGAGGAACTTGCAACACAAGGTACGACCAAGCAGATTCTTCAGGACAATGAACGCATTGGTGTGCCGTTTGCCACTTGCAAACCGCTACTCAGAGATTGCACATATAAACAAGCTGACAATAGATGGAGGCAAAATATGACATGTTGAACCTCAAGGCAGACGTAGCCTAAATGGGATTGGAAACGGTCGCGCAGCATTCTCTCTAAGAAGAGAAAACATTTCTAACGTGATCGGGGCTCTAACAGGGCACTGTCTGATAGAAAACATGATGAAAGGTTGGAAGTACCCTTCCGAAGATGTTGTAGGAGCTGCAAGAATGACGAGGAGGAGGAAACGATGTTGCATTCACTGTATAAGCGTCCTGCACTGTTTAAAAGCAGAATGCGATATCTGCGATCACGTAGTGAGGATTCAAGCACCGAGGTAAATTTCCTGTTGAGGTTCATCAGCGAGGCAAAATGGTTTGGTGAGGGGTAATTTTTCTCCTTTCGGATGGTATAACATTTTTCTTTGTGGTGACACAATGAGCCTCCTATTACTGGCCTAAGTGAGCCGCCGCAGGCGGCAGCCACTCCAACCTAACCTAACCTTTATAAATAGTAGGCTGTATAAAAAATTTAGTTCCCAATATATTTTTTCACGACATTTGTATACTGTCGCAGCCTCCGCCTTCGAATCCGCAATTCCTCTTCATCCAAACGTTCACGTGCGTGAAATCCTGTTGCTTGATACATTTTTAAACAATTTTGTACTTCCGATTTCAGACGATTTCGTTTGGACGCAAATCGTTCGTCTGGCTTTGCGTTCGAGATAGAGAATCAGGCTGTAAATGTGAAGAAGGTTTTGCGTGAGGAAATTGCGGTACCGGAAGTACGGAAATTTCTGCTCCGCTATCAATTAAGAAATCATCATTATATTAATACGTGAACATAAAACTTGTGACACATATTGCCCCTGTTTGCAATAAAGATAGGAGAAAAGAAGGTGTGCTATTTTAAAACGTTTAGTATGTGGCAAAGGCACAAGCAAAAAATCGATTCAATCTGATTATGTTTAGTCATATTATTAAAGATTGAATTAATACAAGTAATGGGGGAATAGTACAACAGATATAGAGACTTAACAGAAGAAAAACTTAACAGAGGGAAATATACTTATGAGACATACACATATGTGCATACATAATTGGGTGATTCACAAGGTGTTATAATGTGTCATAAGTCATAAAATCATAAAATTAAAAAAATACAAAGTGGTTTACTTTTAATTATTTGTTTCAATGGAGCCCAAAAACATACCTTTTGAAATCTAAAATTGTATGACTTTATGATGTACAAGAATTTCAAACAGTTTACTTCAGAAACTAAAATAAAAAATATGCATATGTAAATACATACATATATACTAAACCTGCGCTGCATTTACGCGTTAACTTCGTGAATTAAAGCGCAAACAATTAATTCGACAACAAAAAATAAATATATTGTATTTAGTGGGCACTTGCAAATTTTCTGACAATACCCCTCTGTTTGTATTACAAATAGTAGCAGGATTGCATACAAAATAATCAGCAGAACATAATACATACAAATTGGAATTAAAAAACTTTATATAAATATCATCATACAAACAGTTAAATAGCTCAACTCCTTATTCATATATCCCTTCTTCTGAGCCTGATATAATATATGTACATACTGTAAGAGATATCAGGAGAGTAGGCATGTGCACGTACGTAACTAGCCCTTAAGACACGTTGTAATTACTCGTTAGTTGGTAAGCCAGGATTCGTTGGCAAAGCGTCATCTAAAAAATAAAGAGCGAGGCATTCGTTTTTATACAACCAAAGACAACGGTCGGCTAATTTATTCCACTCCCTTCTGACATATTTCATCAGAAGTGGTCTTTTGACCCAACGTAAATTTATAATTTCGAAATGTTTTCACAAGCGGATAATCAAAATATAAACTCGGAAAAGTATTCCTTAATGCAGCTGAAAGCGTGGTGTGCTGCTGTTGGCGTCAACGCTAGCGGTGCGAAGGCGTCGTTAGCAGCCAGGCTAAGTGAGCTTTCGATGGAAGCACGTGGGCTGTGCCCAGGGACACAAGAATCAGCAAGTGAAAAAAGCGACGACGATGACGATGTAGAGGACATAGATGACAACGAAAACGCAAAATGCTCGAATGCACAACAACGGCGTGAAAAAGGTGAGGTTTTACACAAAGGCGAGAAAAAGGATAAGAAAAACGGCGGTTGCAGTGAAATCAACGACGGCAATGGAGCAGGGCTGGAAAAGCCAGTTATACAAAGTAAAGACAACGGTGCTAACAACGGTGAGAACAACGGGAGGAACGATGGAAACAGAACAAATACCGGCAAAGCTTTGAGCAGCAACGGTATACAACGGTGTGAAAAAAGTGCAGTTAGGCGCGTAGTTATGAGCGACGGCGACGATGGTGTGATTATTCGAAGCGGAATGGCGTACATCCGTAGCGGTAATTTCGGTAACGTGCCTGTACTAAATACCGAAGACAAAGAAAGCGGCAGTAACGGTGCCGCAAGCAAACCTACAGCCGACGATGACAACAACTACAGTGAAGCAGCGTCCATAAAAATTAAGCTTCTTGAAAAAGAAATAGAACTCGTGAAGCTTCAGAAGTCCTTGTTAGAAAAAAGCAGTGCGACGGCGGCCACAAACAAAAGTAGCGACAATGTTTCCTTCGATACTCTGAAGGATATTATACCAGTTTACGACGGCGGCGACGGATTTAATGTGTGGTACAACCAACTAGCACATTATCGTGAAGTTTTGAAAATCAACGATGCCATGTTAGGCGTTGCTATCCACCTGAAGTTAAAGGGAGCGGCTCTAGCATGGTACAACCATAGAAAAGATTGACGTTGAGAAAATTGTGAGCCTTAGAGTCGTGACTGCAGTCGTAGAATCAGGAGATTCTATGCGTCAGGACGGCCGAATTGTAAGAGATATCAGGAGAGTAGGCATGTGCACGTACGTAACTAGCCCTTAAGACACGTTGTAATTACTCGATAGTTGGTAAGCCAGGATTCGTTGGCAAAGCGTCATATAAAAAATAAAGAGCGAGGCATTCGTTTTTATACAACCAAAGACAACGGTCGGCTAATTTATTCCACTCCCTTCTGACATATTTCAATACATACATTATAATATATGTACATACATACATTAGCGGGATAATATTTTTCGCAATGCATTAACATTAACATTAACAAAAGCTGCCTTTTATAAAGAAGAAAAAATCGTATCCATTAGAAAATGACAAGAGAGATGGTACAGAAGTAACAAGGGAAGAAGGATGACACCCTAATTCCCAAACTTAAAAGGATCTAAATCGCAAGAATGGAGAGGTGAATTTCCAGTTGATGCAGTTTCTGACCGGCTACTATGTTTATAGAAGCCCTGCACCGATTTGGACACCTGTTTGTACTTCTTGTTATTTTTAAATACAAGGCTCATTATTACCCGTGGCTGACGAATCTCAACGATGACGATTGCAAGTTAACCTGCGATTCGATATTACTCCCGGAATAAAATATGGCATTATTTCCTCTTTGCAAGGCTTTTGGCAACAACATTATACCTTGATACGATTACACAGTGCTACAAAAAATAATGAAGTCGAAATACTTGGGAAGTGATGTTATTTTCCTTACAGGTCTTATCGAGTGGAACGAGAATCCAATTTTGGAATTTGTCAAACACCCCCAAAATCACGACTTAACCTTAAAAACCCGATTTTTCGTGCTTTCGCGCACTTTTTAGCCCATATATTAACTAATGAACAACCGATTTTCATTCTAAGAACAGTTTAAGAAAGAAGAAACTCAGACCTAGAAGGATTTATAGATGTCTTAATAAAGCTGAGGAATTTACTTGTTTTTGCACAGCAAACTTAAATTTTGCTACCCTTTTTCTGCTTTTTTTGATTTCGGCGATATTTTCACACACTATTTTATAAAAACACAAAAAGAGTTTTGATTAGATTCAAAGAGTACGTTTAATACCGAGTTCAAGGAATGTTTCCTTTAAAAATTGGCCAAAAAGTGACTGAGTTATTTTACTTTTTATAAGAACGAAATTTTTGCAAAAATTTGCTTCTGTTGTTCCCAAGGAAATTATCACTTAATTTTTGAGTTTTTACTCAATTTTGAAGTCTTTATAAATTTCCGTTAAACTGAAGTGCACGTGTTGTTTATCTTTTCTTGTGTTTGCTGTTAAATTGGATAAAAATCGTGGTAAAGTAAAACTAAAATGTGCGACAAGCGTAATAAGTTTTGCTACATTTGTGGCTTATTTACGGATACAAGTCATCGGCGTGATTTTAAAAATAATATTCGTGTTGTAAAAATATATAACAAGAATTCCGAAAGGTTTTATAGTGCGAGTCGCTGGTACGAGCCAGAATTTATTTGTGAATATTGCTGCACAACATTAAAAAAATGTAAAGTTCAACAGTCAATTACTTTGCCCTTTTCTGTGCCTATGACTTGCCATCATCAGGCAAATGATGGAAAAAATTTTACGGTTGATCGACTATGCCACGCATAAATGGAAAGCCATTGCTGACTTAAAAGTATTGACAATTTTATGTGGCATGCAAGGTGGCTACACAAAATATCCTTATTACCTTTGCGAATGGGATAGTCGGGCATCCAATCGCTATGATTGCAAAGCATGGCCATCTCGAGAGTCACATCATATAGGCAGGAAAAACGTTTTAAGCCTCCCATTGGTAAAATCTGAGGATGTTAACTTACCACCACTACACTTAAAGCTGGGATACATGAAACAATTTGTAAAGAAATTGGATGTTAATAGCGAAGCTTTTCTTCATCTTAAAACTGTCTTCCCAAAATTAAGTGAAGCTAAAATAAAAGCCGGTATTTATTAATTTGTTTTCATACCTACTTGTTTTTTATTTTTTTTTCATTGGACCTCAAATTAGCAAAATTATGAGCGACGTTACCTTTATGAACAAGTTAAGCTGTGTTGAGAAGCCTGCATGGAAGAGTTTTGTAGCGTTATGTGATAATTTCCTTGGGAACAACAGAAGCGACGACTACATCACGGTTGTAAACGAAGTCAAAAAAAGAAGAAAAAGGGTAGCAAAATTTAAGTTTGCTGTGCAAAAACAAGTAAATTTCTTCAGCTTTATTAAGACGTCTATATATCTTTCAAAAGGTCTAAGTTTTAATTAGCTAAGATATGGGCTAAGAAGTGTGCAAAAGCACGAAAAATCGGTTTTTTAAGGTTAAGTCGAGATTTTGGGGGCGTTTGACAAATGCCTAAATTGGATTCTCGTTTTACTTGATAAGACCTACAAAAAAAAATAACATCACTTCCCAGGTATTTTTGAGTGTCACACTGTGTTATTCCAAACAGCATTTGAAGAATTGTCGATGATAATCCCGCAAATGTCATTACCCAGCAAATAGTCTCTAACGTTAGAGAATCATTAGATTTTGCATTAGGACTCTTATGTTGTCCTCTAATGTTTCTTGAACTGAAAATCAGGTTAGAGAGCTATGTTAGGCTTCGATTAGAGAATGATTAGAGAAATACTCGAATTACGCTGTTGCGTTAAATGTCAGAGTTGTTGATTAATTGTACGACCTGCTGCACACTCACCGCTATGTCAAGTAGGAGTAAAAAGAGTTCGTGAGTTCAAAGCCATATAATTTAGGTCCTTCTTACTTTATACAGGAGTTTTCCTGCTGAAAGAAGGTTTAGTTTTTAGCTTAAACAATAAAATACTTTTAAGCAAAGATGCCTGTGATAAATACAATAGCTGTCGAATGTAAGACGAATTTATAGAGCTTGTACCTCAGTATTATGATGATGATTTCCCATCTTTAATTTCCGTTTTGAAATATTTTGTCACAATTGGAAAGAAAGCATAATCATGTCGCAATTCGTTTAGTTGAGTTGAAGTTTAAGATCAAAAAGAGAACAGGTTCATTACTAGAGCTGAAAAAAGGAAGCTTTAGAAATGTTTCATTAAAGTTTGTGAAATCATCAAGATTTTACTTTTCACCTGAAGAGCCTGACAACTTTCACAACATTAATGGCAAATCTATAAATTAGTGGCCATAAACAAAAAAACTGTGCTCTTAGGTAATTCAGTTTTGATTTTAGAAGACTTTTTTGAAACGCCTATAAGTTCAGCAAACCTAAATATTAAATCACCGAGGGGATTACACTACAATATTTCGAAAACAATGAATACATTTAATAGTTATCTTCATTTATAAGAGCCTTCCCTATATTAACTTTATTCATGACTCAACTATATATGTATATTATTTACTCGGACATACAATGATCTTTAACCGCATTTTTGAAAACGCGAAGGATAATACTCTTGTCACTTAACAAGGTAAAACTTTTAAATTAAATATTCGCTGTAAAAAATAAATGCAAATTCTTGGTTTTTCACATATTGATAACCTCAAAAAAAAAGTACAGGACCATATAAAAAAACCAGACAAAAAAAGTACTCAGATATAGAAAGCAAACAATTCATATTTTATTTCTGAATCATAAAAAGGCGATTCAGTAAATTTAAGATTAAAGAATTATATTACAAAACGGTACATACGGGTATATGAAACACATATTAAAATAAGATCAAAAGAGAAATTTTTGGTATCTTTAACACTGCGGAATAAAATTTTGCCGTCGGAGATTTTTAAGTCGATTTAGGGTAATTTGGGGCGCTGATTACGAAAATAATATCAGCTTTCTCGAATTGGCTCTAGTTTTTCCGATAAAGACTTTTAAATATTTCACGAAAAAACCTAATTAAAAATACCAATATGGATTTAAATTATATTTTTATTGCGCTGCTGTATAAAAATAATACAAAATTAAAAAAAATTATATTCTTTTCATTAATTAATTTTAAAAAAATTACAAAAAACTTTTTCTGTAGGACCTCCTATGATGTCGTTGCTAAGGACAATCCCGTATTAAGTTCCAGCAGTAGTCTGCCATCATGTGGTCGTCCCATCGACCTTGGTATCGTTCTTCCATTATTTTTATGCCTGTTGAAACCTTTCACAAAAGTAGCAATCATTTAAATGATTAGTTGGCTCAGTCCATATCATTGGAACTCCAAAATGAAGACCTTTACGTCTTCCTTGGCTCCAGTATCGCAAAGATTCTACACAAGATTTACAGACGATACTGGGCAGCCAATATTTGTTCTTTTGTGCAAGGTTTCTCCCCAAATATGCTTCATAGGTATTTTTCACAAACTGTGATTGGTTTTCTTTGCGTTTTAAGGCAAAATTTCCCACATACATATATAGCAAAAATTGTTGGAGTCGTTAACACAAGGTTTACGTTTCGAACTCACATTTTTCAAGAAAAACGAACTATAAAGTCAAGGTCAAAAAGCAGATAAATGAAAAAGAAATAACTAAACACGTGAATATAAGTTAACACCAGCAAACTCGCATCCGGCCAAAACTCTGTTCCCACCGATATTGCTGACAGCGCATCTAAAAGTTTGCGTGTGACAACAACGTAAACTCCTACAACAACTTGCAAGGGAAATAAAATATTTAAACCAACGAACTACTTGTTTTAATAATTTATATAACAAAACTGTTTGAGGAATAATTAAATTAATACAACTGGATCTGGGCCATATAATTTTTTTTTTCACTTATTTCTTTAGTTTCGTTTATCTCAAGAACTAGAGCCAATCCAAAAAAGTAAAAACATAGTTCGTAAGCCTGCTACTAATGTTAATAAAAACTATTAACAAAATCATGACCGCAGGTTTTTTTTTTAATTTTTGATCCCAGTGTAATTAGCATGTCCGTATTACAGAAATATATCCGTGGATATGGCTTTGACACGCATTTTACCGGAGACAAAGTATAGGACAAACCAAAGCCATAGGCGAAGAAATTAGCTTCTGTTGAAGAAACCTATTAATGATTTGGAACAATATCAAAATTCCGAAAACGAGGTGCAGGCACATTCCAGCAAATTTGAGAGCCTGCCCCCAGCTTGTACGGAGAAAAATAAATATTGAAAGCACATACGTTTTCGGGTCTAAAAAGGTTAGAAGTAATAAAAAACGGTATATATTTTAAGCCCGATCCTATGACGCATAATCATGCCTAGTACAGGCCGAAGTACGTAAACTTGAAGAAAAAGTAAATATATCTACTTATTTCTTTTATTTCTAATTGTTTTAGATTAAAAAGTTATATTCGTTCATCTGATGCAATATCAATCAATAATCTTTCGTACTTTATCTTGTTTTGCTTTATTCTATAAAATGGAAGAAGTTCTTCAAACAAAACAATTATTCCATGGATGCGAATACAAATGTATTTATGTACATAATTTACAAATAGTTAAAGTTACAAAACTTTGAAAGAATTATTTTTTATTTATTTATTTATTTATTAGATGTGGAATAACAATACAATTGGTATTACACTAAGAAAAGGAGCACTGGCTGCCAGGGCCTTCGGCTCGCTGGTAATAATATGTGATTTAAAAATTATTAATTTAGCAAATATTTTACTGCGTCGACAAATACTACAGCACAATCGTCATAAACATCGAAGCGTATTTTTCGAATGCTTGCAGGTTTCTTCATATAGAGTTGGAGTTTTCGATGAAAATAGACATACGAAATTCGAAATTACTTTATGTTGATTTAAAAAACGGTCTTCAAAATGAGTTACGAATAAATCCAGATATAGTATGTAAGTAGAAATCTGATAATATTCTTCAATGTCGCTAGTCTCCACATTGCACAGATGAGCTTGACGAGAATTTTGAATCCCCCTTCTCGTACGGGTCTGTTGAAACAGGTGCTCCAATTATTATTTTACCAAATGCACAACGAAAATATGATTTTGGGAAGCAGTATGAAATACATTTTGGTGCCACGGCTGAAATTTGGAAAAAAGCTAATATTCCTACGATGCAAAAAAACAATTTTATTAAAAAACTTAAGAATCTTGACGGGAAATAGAGAAATTTACAACAACAAAATCAAAGCTCCATTCGAAGATTGCCGTAAAAATTACGCAGAATTTCAGGAAAAAAAGGAAGTCTTATATTTTACTATTTCACAATTCAAGCCACCGATGATACTTACGCTTTTGAAGGCCCTGACACGGAGGATACTGATACGGATTTTTAACTGAGGAAGTGAATGTACCAACCGACATAATTGAAAATGAAAATACATACGGATATGACACTAATTTAATATTAAAAAAAAAGACAGACCGTGAAAAAATAAATTATTGGTTGTATGGCATGTAGCTCCGTCTAGTTGGAACGAAAGGTCGTCAACATCAACATCCTTCGATTCAGGAGTATAAATCAAATAACAGCTGCCAAAAATACCGAAAAAAGTATTGCCTCACTGAAAACCACACGTCTAACATAAAACGCCCATTATTGGGGGAGTGTTGCTGCCTTTATAAATAAGCACACTGTAAGAAATTGAAAGATTTACTTCTTAATCGAACCACAAAAATTAAAAGAGATTATTGTCACAGACAAGCTCCAAGATTATTGATGGCTTTAATGTAAGAATTTGATATTACTCAATATGTTTATAAGAGTGTTTCATTTATTGACCTTACTTTTCACTTTTTTGTAGATTTCTGAAATTTTTTTTCACTAGCATGGTAAGCTTCTTCCACAAATCTGAAGCACAGAAAAAAATATCGATTGTCTCTCGTTGACAAAATATGCAGAAACTGCTGGAGATACAAAAAGTGGCAAATTTAATGGGAGATGCTATAGTTGTAGAAATATAAATTTTTTGTGTAATTTTTTGTTGCTTCCTCGCTGATTTAGAGCAAATTATATCCTTTAATACAACAATTGCTAATACTGGAGTTAATAATGGAGCTGTAGTGAATGGAATTTTGGCAAATCATCTGCTCCGGAGATTCCTCTTTTTAATCGTTTTTCTAGAAACTGGAACAACATTAACTCTAAATCCTACAGAAGTGGAATACCGAAAGTTGGGAAAGCCTTAACAAGTTCATAAGTTCGGTCCCCTGCAGAACAATTTCAGAGATAAAGAGCCTAAGAAGCATTTGTATTTTTCTAACTTGAACCTAAGTTCCATATTGATTTCGTTGTGTGGATCCAATAGCTGATTCAAATTAAATTTAAATTCATTCAAGATATGATTGCCTATTTCCGATAAATGCGTTGTTACAAACAACAAAAAATCATTTATAGTATTTGTCGGAAGAGGCGGTTGGCCTTTAATTTTTTTATGAAAAACTCCAATCACATAGTAAGGAAAAAGTGGTGAAGGCAATTAAAAGTGATAGCCAAAAGATTATGTTAAAAACGAGTTTTCGCAACAATACAAGATATACTTAAAATAAATTATTTTGTTTCATTAGAACTATATCATTCTTTACCCTCTTAGAAATCGGAGCAAGTTTTGTGTAATCAAATCCTTCCAGGTGGCAAGAAAGAGAAGACTGTAGGCAAAACGAATCCGTCCACATCTGACTGTAGTTAATGATGCTGCTGAGGTAATCATTGAAATTGATCACAAACTTCAATCGATCTCTGACTTTCATCATATCATACCTCGTTGAATAGCTTATTTATTATTTTTTCTGTTGAAAATTATATTACTTTAAATTAATACTCACAGAAAATATGCAAATATAAAAAACTAGTAAAAATTATAATTTTTGTCAAGTTCCGCGTACTTTGGGCTACACTAGGCATGTTTAGACATTATCAGATTGTGCTGAAAAATTATATCATTTTGTAGAAATGTATGGATTTCAAACAAAACAATATATTTATGAATAGGTATTCGAAAATTGTAAAGTAATGTATAATTTCAGAATGATAAACTAGCCACAGTAGGATCTCATTTGGTAGAAAATTTCGTGAGAAATGTTTGGCGTAAATTATTAGCAGATGGTGTTGCACATCACGTATGTTGGAAGGGGATGAACAACAAGCCGACTACTAGAGGACGAAGTGTGACGTTAGCTTTAAAAAATAAGATACATACTTCTGATTTCGAAAAGTCTGTAGCACTCATACTGCACGCGACAAATCCATCCATCGTATTCTTTCAGCTTACGATGGGCCGATATTCTAAGAAAAAGGCTTACAAAGAAAACATGTATGCAAATTATTACTTATTTCCCGCCAGGGTGAAAAGTTGATGTATCTTGGAACGATTTTCCGTCATCCATTGTCATGTTTGGGTTGGAGACAAACCAGTTTCGGCGTTGCGCCATTTTCAGTGTCCCTCAGAACGAAAAATTACACGGAAGATGGAACAACGCCGAAACCGGTTTATATGTAAAGCAAACGTTACAACTGATGACAGACATTCATTCCAATATACATCAATATTAACTATACTGAAATAAGTGGTCTCATTTGCATAGATTTTTCAACGATTTTTTAACTTTTTATGGTTTAAATGTACAAATGTATTTATTTTGTTTAGAAAGTTTTTTTTAAAAACACCTTTGAATATACATGTGGGATTGACATACGCAACTAACTTAGTAGTAGGAACTAATACTAACGATAGTACAACCCTGACAAATATGGAATGAAACATAGAATAGATCGCACTGAACACACCACGCCATACTTTGACAAGACTAACAAAGGACGATAATAAATCATAATTTGTAAAACCGCCACCAAGCGAAGACGTTTTCCGCACTGTATATTTAAACTCGTACTTAGTATATGTATAAGTGAATCGTTGTACTTGAAAAACTTGTGATATTAAATGTTATAAAAAATACCTGAATTTATTGTGCTTAATTTATGGATCCCACATACATACTTTATTTTTAGCTTTTAGACTATGTTAGCTTTACTTTGAATTATTTTTTAAGTTCATATATATATAATTTTTATAAATAAACAATGAATTCAAACACAAATTGATGTACTATTAAGTACTACATATTCAATCAAACAAAACTTTAATTATTTGAAACATATTTAAGCAAAATATATGTTGTAGAATCTGTGGTAAAACGTGGAAATTCTGTATATATTTATCTTTGCTGTAATATATTTGAAATAATAAAAATTGAGAATTAGAAACCAATTAGAATTCAACGTTAGAATGCGATTCGTTCTCGATTTCGAGTTTCCTTTTGTAGAGAATGCTGTAGTTCTCGACAGCTTCTCTAAACGTAGTCTAACCTTCTACTTTATACATTATAATTCGACTCGGTTTCTAATCGTCCTCTAACCTAAATGTTTGTTGGATAGAGCCGAAAAAGTACTAGTCGGGCAGCATGCTAGACGATATAATGCACCAAGTATTAATGATGCCTTTATTGTGGTTGGAGAAGAGTTTAACTCACGTGATATCATTATTAGTCGAGGAAATGAAACGCTAAGTTGCGTCGCTGAAACACATATGTACTGCGATGCATTGTATTATCCTTTAATATGTTGGGATGGTCAGGATGGATACCACTTTAATATAATACAAAGAAATGCAAATACGGGCTGGTACATACATACATACAAGTTAATTCTCGTGGTGAAGGTCAAAAATTAAGATGCAGCGGACCAAACCGTTCGTCTTATGTCTGCTGTGCGGATTAGGCGCAAAGATCTTTTACTTTTGTTTGATTAGTGGATTAGGCGAGAAGATATATCTTTTGTTTTTGCGGATTAGGCGAAAAAATCTTAAGCTATATTTGTTTTGCGTATTAGGCACAAAAATCTTTTATTTCTAATTTATTTCTGTTGGCTTGCGGATTAGGTGTGAAGGTCTTTTATATCTGTTGTTTTTGCGGATTAGACCCAAATAATCTTTAAATATATGCTATGGGTGATCGTGGTTGTCGGTTTTGGGAGTAACGTAGCTACTTGTCAATTTCGATGGCGTCGCAACCTACTAAGGCACAATTTGCCCTACTTACAAGCCTGCTCTTGTGTTAAGCATCCTTTAGGTACCAAATCTTCTTTTTTTGTTTTGTTTTTATGTTTTTTTTACGTTTAACATTGTTTATGAGTAATGTGTGAATCTAAACCACTAAAGGGGTACCTGTAACAATATTGTCATTAGCAACGATTTCTTTCTTGTAAAGCGATCTTTGCTTTCCTTTTATCTATCCTTCACGTACATGACATCGTTCTTCTCATAATACTTCGGTAAGGTCTTTCTCTTATTGTGGCTCCAGATTCGAGACATTTGTTTGATTAGATGCTTCTGAGTGATTGAAAAATATCTCAGTCGGTTTACTGTTTGTAACTGAGTGAACTGAATTATTAAATCGATTTACTGCCATATTAACGACCACATTGGTCCTGAAGTCAAGGTTTTCTGCTTTGGGTATCTAAATATTTCAGTTCGAGTAGAATGGAATCTCTCGCCTTGCCCTTTTACCTCGCTTCTCTGAGATGGTGTGCGGTAAGGTCGGTCCTGAGATTTTGGATTAGTGGACTAATCAACCCGCGTTCATTGCCAGTTGCCAGGAACATTGGAGTTGCAAAATAGTTTCATCATTTTGTCTTTGAGGAGAAAACTTGATTTGTTTCTTATGTGGAAAAGTTTTGAAAATTTAGAAAATTTATTTATGCAGCTTCAAAATTTGTGTCCTTGAACTTCGAAAATATCTGCATGAATTATCTCACATGGTCGTAAAGGATTTGGAGTAATCTGGAGTTCTCGATTGTATGGGTGTCTGTTATATTTATTAAATTTGCATGTTTCATAAGCCAGTACAAATGTTCTAATCAGGTTGCTCATACTTGGGAAGTAATAATGCTGTAAAATCTATTACCTATTATTTTTCGAGTTGTGGTGTGCCCTCTTGTGTTCTTTCATTATTACCTCGCGCACCTCGTCGGGATTCCGCAAATCTTCTTCAATCGTTTGAGCTACGCGGACCTTATAATTGGAGAAATGTTCTAAGTATACCTTCTGAAGTAAGCTCAAATGACTAAAGGGTTTGCACAGTCATTGGTAGTGTCAGAAGCAAGTACACCCGCGAAGCGCATTGATCAAAAAGGAAAAAGAGCGCCAGCTGTATGCCCACAATATCAGGCGCGAGTGCTGAGTGCCCGTACTACGTACCACAGAGTGAGGCATCAGCGCGAGGGTAGTGAAAGCAAGTGCAGTGAATTAAACGAAATTTTTGGTGAAGTGGTTTTGGCTAAAAGATCATTATACTTTTTACAAGTACTTCAATAAATAAATTTTTTTTATTTTGATTTCGCTATTGTAGTTGATTGCCTTAATTTTTTCTCTCATTTGCGTTAATATTGAATTAATGTATCGCGTTAGTAGAAGTCCAAGATGGCACATATAAATAATTTTTCCCGCACATGTGATGCACTGCTTGAGTTTGAATCAAATTACTATAATACGCCAAATGCTAATCCCTTAATTTTTTCTCTTGAGAGGAACTCAGGGCGTTAAAGAGGCAAGGTTAAAGAGGTTTTCGATAATTATTCAAAGAGTGCGTCGAGGGACGAGGATGGTTAGACCGTACTTCGACTGCCAAAATGTAGATATCAGGACTGCTATACATGTGGAGCTTTAATGGGTGAGACAGCTCATAATTTAACGTTCCTGCAGCAGGTAGCTCAACGTTATCCGCGATGTTGAAGTCCTGCTCGGCAAGAGGTCTGGTTCTCTCCCCATTAACAGGAAACCTTCCGAAGTAGTGGATTCTAACAGGACTAGTACCATCAAAGACTGCAAGGAGCTTCACTGCTGCTGTATTTTGTCGCGCAGAAGGACAAAACTCTCAGCTGACTCGATTTTGGGAATTGGAAGAAGTTCCCACTAAAAGGAAAATCACGTACGAAAATGCGTTTTGTGAGGAGCTGTTCGCTAAGACGACCTCAATGAATTAACAAGGACGGTGTGAACCGGTGCTGCCCTTTCGGAAAGAATTCCCGGAAAAAATCAACCTTATTCGTGGAGTGGCGCAGCACGCCAATTCTTGCGCAGCGAAGCCAGTTACATTAGGAGAACAGAGTTGAAGATGGAATACGACCGGGTTCTGAAGGAGTACATCGAACTCAACCATATGTGACCCGTGAGAAAAACAGCTCCTCACCCGAATCAGGGACTCTACTATTAACCACACCACGCCGTCGTTAAACCCTTCAGCAACACAATCAAAGTCCGGGTGGTGTTTAATGCGTCGTAATGGAGTTAGCCTTAACGATATACTATACCCCGGGCTTATTCTGCAAGCAGATTTGTCCACCACTACATTCTTAGCAGCCTTCTCGCGGTTTGTGTTCAGATGCGGCTGTCCTCAGAATGTGTACTCAGACAATAGCACCAACTTTGTAGGACCTAGCAAGACGCTGAAAAAGAAGTTCAAACTGTTCCTTTCCGCAGCCGTCAACCAAACATGTTGGTCATACGCTCAGCAGAACATCACATGGCATTTTATACCACCAGGGACACCTCATATAGGGGGGCTTTGGGAAGCTGGTGTAAAAAGTTTTAAAAAGCATATCAGGAAGGTGGCGAACTTCATGCGCTTTACTATTGAGGAGCTCTCTACGTTGCCGGTAAGAATCGCACCTTGTCTCAACTCACGTCCTATCAGCCCTATGTCTGAAGATTCCTAATCAACGGAACCTCCAACTCCCGGCCATTTTTTAATTGTCACCCCATTACTTGCTATTGCAGAGTACAATGTCACGGAAACTCCAACTTCGATTGTCAGCAGGGGGCAAAAGATGAAGGCGATGCATCAAACATTTTGCCAGAGATTTCAAGTAGATTACCTGATAGAACTGCATAAAAGTGTGAAAAGGAAGTAACCCCAACGAAACATCGAGGTTAATGATCTGGGCGTTGCCAAAGAAGATAATCTTCCTCCAAACGAATGGAGACTTGGCAGAGTCATTAGGGGGTTTTCAGGTCAGGATAGACGGTTCGAGTTGTAGAAATACGAACGGCGTGCGGAAACATAATCCGTCCAATTGTGAAATTGGTGAAGCAAAATAATCAGTTTCTCTCTCTTTACAGCAAATCCATATGGAATGCACAGGGAACCAACCCCCATAGGTCTCTTCATGACCAGATCGCTGCCCTGTCTGTACTAACACCATCGCCTGCTATTCTGTCGGGAGATGCGCAGGATGGAGGGGGCCGAGGGACTGCGTGCTACCCTTCTGCACTACCACTGTGCCAACTGTTTATCGCCGCATCACATGCCCAGAGACTGCGTCTCGCAAAAGAACTGCGGCCATTGCGAAGGGCGGCATCACAGTTTCCTTCACTTAGGCGAGCAACCCATGATCGAGGAATACGTGTCAACCCATCCGCGAAGTGCCCATACCTGGGCTGAGTCGAGCGACGGTCCCAGAGCACCTACCCCAAGGTCGCAGGTTCATCCTAAAGGGATGGAACGGGTGACTGGAGATCTGCGCCATCGTCATATCAGACCTTTCTCGCATCCCCCTGAGCGCACGTTAGATGCTAGAATTTTGACCTATTTCGAATATTTCCGTCTGGCAGACCTGAACTTTCATCGGTCAAGCGTGTATCTTTGATCTTTGGGACTTATGGCAGCCACCCCCACTCAACCAGCCGCCCAGAACACGATGTTCGGTTGGATGATCTCCGGCGCCACCAACTAATAAACATTTGATTTACATGAATTGTAAAAAGAAACCAGAACATTAATTGTTAAATATTTATGTTAAAAACTAAATAAATTGTTAACATACATGATTGGAATTAAAAATAAATTAAGTCTGTTGCAGCGATACTGCAAGGCGGGCGGCATGTTTAAGTCAGCAACCTTGTGGCGGAATTATCACGAAAATGCCACTTGCAGATGTCGCTAATGCACAAATGGTAACAGTTACTCGTTACTTTGTCTCCTCTTTCTCGAGTCCTGTTACCCACCTCGTATGAGCGTTTCGCCTTTTGCGATTACCCAGCTCTCGGCTACTTTGGAAGAGAACTCCGAGCTATACACACCTAACTTCCCTGCAACTCATTATATATATATGTATATATATTTATTTCTTTCTGCTAGTAAATAAATCGCTTGCCTACGCGCAGGAAAGAAGGGATTTGGTGGTATCTTTTCTGGTTGGAATCTCAACGATCAGCGCCTTTACACTAACCGTTTGCCGCGGAATTCAAGAGCAAGTCCCGGTCCCCATTTTTTTCATCCCGTCTCGAACAATATTTATTTAAAATTTCTAAAACTTTTCCCATTAGTTTTTATTTGGTTTAAATGAATATCGATACATAATTTCTTCATAAAATACAATATTTATGTTGTGTTGTTGTTGCATTTTTCTACAATAATTTTGTAAGCTTTCTCTCCAATTTATTTCTGAAATCCATATATCACTCATACCACACGCAAATTCAATGAAATTACCTCAATTTTGAGAAGATTGTCCTGAGGCTTTTCTTTAAGTTGTGGATTAGAAAATTACCACAACATATTCAATTGCATTTTACTTCTTGTAGTGGTCAGAGCAAAGGAGAAATAATTACTTTCTTGAACAGTGTATCAAAAATTTTCATTTACAAAAAATCTAGTAAAATATTGAACAAATAATTAAATACCTAAACAATGAACAAATAACTAAATATTTTTAATTTAAACAAATTTAAATGAATATTTACACTGGGTAAAGCCGCTGAGACGCCTCGCTGCCGCACCTACAGAATAACAGACGCTGCAGACCCTGATAGGCCCTTAAACCAAATACAGAATGCGCTGTATTTAGCGACTAAATGCAATGCAAATTTTTCAGACGAATAGACTTTTCAAATGTTTTTTTTCCTTAGAACACGGAGACCGTTGGAAGCTAAAAAATTTTCATGAAAATCGCTTCAGCCATTTTCAAGATTAGGCGTAACAATAAAGCACTCCAAAATATATAATTAGTATAGATCTAAATTTTAATAATTATTAGTTGGAAATCGAGTTATGAGTAATCAAAAAATTTAATTAACAAATATTTAGATATTTTTAATTCAAACAAATTTATTAAGGTATTTACTTATATACCCTCCAGTGAGGTAGTCGATTTTGAAAATTATGAAAAGTCGTAGCAAATTTACTTCGATTTTACTGAATGCCACGTCAAACAAATTTCAACGATGAATGCAAATACAGTAAAATACGCAGAGTGTTATTATTTAAGAATGATTTTAGTGAATATTAAAGGTCAACCTCATTTAAAAATTGAAAAAAAGTCCACGGCGAAGAATCTCAAACCTACAAAGATGCGTGTCAAAACCTGCGCATTGATCGATGCACCTCGTAGTCGTCATTCTGTTCAGATACGAACATTATTTGCAATTATTTTGACAACGTGCTCATCATTAAATCTATGAGACCTTTAGGAAAAGTTCAAGGAAGATTTAAATGAAGATATTAAAAAATTACAATTGCAGTGACAAATTGTAAACGCGGGCTCTTTTTTCTAGATGCAGTAGAGTGGACTGGAAAGGCTGTACAGTGGTACACCTTATACACTTATTTCTTTTTCGATGTAACCGTGAAGCTTACCAGAGTGCGACTGGTTAACTAGAACGCGAGTACTTTTGTACGTGCCTAAGCGCTAAGTAAGATTCCAAATGCGTTGTATTTTAAGTTGTTTCCCCATTATCAAATTTTCACAGCGTTTAGAAAATAGTTTGTTATTATTTCTCATTAAAATAAAAGAAAAACAACAGTTCAAATGTAAACTAAAAGTGTATTTGTTTATTAATTTTCGAGTTTTGTTGTTAAGTAATTAATTCAACTTAATTTGAAAGTTGAGATAAGTTCACACATTTCATTTCCCGTGAAAATTTGCATAGCTCCGTTAGATACAAGTGATACTTTTTTGCGAACATGAAGTTTTCAAAATTTTTTCTCGAAAACTTCGCGTAACATATTGATATAAAAAACTCGTATCGAATATTTTCGCCTATATAACAAGAAAAAAATTTTCAACGCGGGAAAAAATTTAAGTAAAAATGTATTCGCTTTACAATATTACTTATAGAGAATGAAAATTTGTGCAACTTAGGAATTGCATATTTTATGATCATCGTAGTATAAACTCCGTAAAGTTTGAGACTCCAAATTTTATTTCGTAACCTTATGAATCATAGTCAAAACACTATTAGAAAAAAATTTTGTTTTTACATTTTTTGAATCAAGAACAGAAATGTGATGATGTTTGCTTTTAACTAGAGCTGCTTGATGATCACGGGTCTGAATCTTCCTGCCGGGACTATCGTGATAAGCTTGAGATCAAAGATCGAAATATACGTTTTAGAAAAACTGGTTCTATAAGCGTGTCTTTTCACGCACCTGTTAATACCATCACATGCTCTTTTGCCATGTGAGGAAGCCGAGAAAATCAATTATTCTATGTGATTCACCAAATAAAAAAAAATCGATTTGTTATTATATTGGGAGTTTCGATTTCAAATATTCAACAAAATTTTTGTTTAATAAAAAAACTGATTTCGTGCGTGACTTTTTCTGAGATGATAACAAAATTAAGATGCATAGTTTTATTTTCCTGTCGATACGATGACATACACACATAAAGGGTGGTTCAATTTTAAGGGCCGATGTTGAATGTGAATCACACCTAAACGTCAAGTTTTTTTCTGTATTTCATTTGGCATTTCTCAATTTCAGACTAACCCAATTTGAACATGGAACGATACACAATCGAGCAACGTGTTAAAGTTATTCAGGCTTATTATGAAAATGGGCGTTCAAATCAAAATGTATATCGTGCACTTCGTGATTCTTTCGGTCAATTTAATCGTCCAAATGTGCGTACAATCGGGAAAATCGTGCATAAATTTGAGCAAACCGGGTATGTAGGAGATGTGAAAACTCCAGAGCATGCTCGTACTGCTCGTACTGCAGAAAATATTGCTGCTGTTCGCGTTAGTGTGGCTGAAGAGCCGTCCACCTCAACTCGTCGTCGTGCCGAACAATTGCACCTCTCACGCTCGTCGTTGATGAACATTATGCATAAAGACTTGCATTTACACGCTTACAAGGTGCAATTAACTCAAAAACTAAAGCTTCTTGACCATTCCAGACGTCGTCAATTGTCAGAATGTTGGCAAGAAATGGCAACAGTGGATGATAAATTTTCGAAGAAAATCATCTTCAGTGATGAGGCACATTTTCACCTCAGTGGATTCGTCAATAAGCAGAATTGCTGCATTTGGGCGAATGATAATCCAAGAGTGATTATCGAAAAACCAATGCACTCACAAAGAGTGACTGTTTGGTACGGTTTATGGGCTGGCGGCATCATCGGGCCGTATTTTTTCCAAAATGAGGCCGGTCAGGCCATTCAGTTACTGTGAATGGTATTCGCTATCGTGAGATGATAATGAACTTTTTATGGACCTAATTGGAACATATGGATGTGGATGATGTGTGGTTCCAACAGGATGGTGCCACTTGCCACACAGCCAACGAAACAATGGCTCTTTTGCGCGACAAATTCAATGGCCGTGTTATCTCACGTGGTGGCGATGTCCATTGGCCACCAAGATCATGTGATT
The DNA here is from genome assembly GCA_951828415.1 of Anomoia purmunda. Lineage (NCBI taxonomy): Eukaryota > Metazoa > Arthropoda > Insecta > Diptera > Tephritidae > Anomoia > Anomoia purmunda. The sequence continues at coordinate 49,637,301 of OX639994.1, forward strand.
TGACACCGTTGGACTACTTTCTTTGGGGTTAGTTGAAAGAAAAGGTGTACGTCGATAAGCCAGCAACAATTCAAGAGATAAAGGATGAGATAATTCGGCGGACATTTGGCCGATATTTTGTTCCATACATAATTGAACAACACCATATTATCATAATAAAAAGAAATTACAATAATTTCCAAATTAATTTGTGTTTTATTCAAAATCAACATCGGCCCTTAAAATTTACCCACCCTTAGATACGTAGTATTAAATTAAAAACTGAGAGGAATTTGAAAATAACGTGGCGATTTCGCTGCTTTAAAAAAGTAGTTCGAGCTCCGTAACAGTGAGATGTACTCCAAGTTATTCATCGCATTTGGACAATAAGATGGAGTAAGGCACACAGATTTCTTGATAAAGTCTTGAACCGTTTCTTTAAAGTCAATGCCTGTTTCTTGAGGACACGCCTTTTTTGATGGTTTTTGCAAACGCAGAAGTTGTTTGAACCACTATATCCAAAATGTAGCCAAAATGCATTTTCGGGCACGGATTTCACAAAATTTCTGGAAACTCTTCGATAAATTGTTGATATAAGTCACAAAGGTTGGTAAGTAACAGTTGTTTTTGAACATTGATTAGCAGGTCAACAACCACAACACCTGTCATGATTCTACTTGCGTGATCTGGCAAGTAAAATTTTCTACGTTCTCTAGATAGGATCAGCGATCTTCTTCCAGATTTTTTGCGCAAATGCATACCCAGAGTTGAAACGAACTTTCTTATCCACCTACTTTTTACAAGAAGTAAACCATTCCGAACACTTGTAGGGCCATTTCGATTTAATATGCCAAATCGCATAACCCAAGAAAAGTTGTACATGTAAAAAACATCAACGATCCCAATATCTTTTTTTCTGCGAGTAATAACCTGGGTGAGACTTTTCCAAATCAGTATAAGGTGAAAAGGAAAATAAAGTAAATGATAGTATATAATTAAGTAATTTACAATGAAAACATTTGATTGTTGTTACACATAAAGCTCCTGGTTTCACGCTGATTTGCGCGTACTTGACCCGCTGGCTGGCAGGTGCCGCGACAGCAAAATACCCACATTTTCGGCTTCGAGTATATATACAAAAATTATTTGAGCATATAGATAGAAAATTACGCTCATTTTGAAACCTATTTAGTTGCGCTAGCACAACGAGAACTCATGAAAATTTCAATTTGTTCATAAAAATTTCAAAATAAGTAATGTAATTTGCAAAATGTTTTCCATTTATGTGATTGGTTTTGAAGAATTCCCATTAATGGGTTATTTAAAAAACAATTTATCAATTAATTGCGAGAGGTTCTTGTAAAATTAATGTTTCTGGAAAAAACGGCACCAATAGAAAAAATCAAAATTTTTAAAAATCTGGGAAAGTACTTTTATTAATTAGTGCAAGGAATGTCTTTCTCTATTAATCGTTTAGTTCCAGAAATTGACGTAAATTTAATTTCATGGCCACGTTTGACGTGAATTGACTCAGGTCGAGATTTATTCACCGAACAACAATTCAATGTTCAAGACGCCTGAGGTTACTGGCTCAGCATTAGTTAAAGCACCATGAAAATCCATCCAATAGTTTTGCAGATTACTGCGTTCAAACATGCAAACTGACAGACAAACAAACAGACAAATATTCTAACAATGGTCCGTATGTCTTCTACTATATTCCCTGCATCCAAATGTTTTATATACGTTCCCTCCAGAGTTTTGACATCAAAATCAACATAATTTCGGTTTCATATGTTCGGTTTCTGTTGTCAATATCGAAAAAAAATTATTCTTGCCTTGATCCACCTTAATAGCGCGAATTCAATAGAGATAAAGTTTTTAATAGATAATTATGTACAGAGGATGGGGCCCTGCGTGGAGGACGGGGCCGTGTGTAGAAGTTCACGCAAGTGGGGAAAGTCTCTGATCGCCATTCACCTGGGAGTGACCAGAACGATTCTTCTGCATACGGTTCAATCAGCTCACAACTTCCGGGTGATTTCACCCAAGTGTCCTCTGGGTAGCTCCCGAACATCCATTTGAGGGTGAGCTTAAGTGAGAAGGCGAACCTGGTGGGTCCACTCCGACGTTTTCGGTTTAAGGGCCCATTAGATGTTTGCAGCGTCGTTCATCAGTAGGTGCGGCTGCGAGCGGGTATCTGATGGAGCACGCGGTTCGCTACATAACAGTGCCCTAAATTAAGAAATCGCCAGAATCTGGTTGTGCGCTGGGCATGGTACCCGCCTGGTAAAAACACCTTCCAATGAAAAATTTTAACAAAAAGCCTCGGATGAGAACCCGTATTCTGATGACGACCACGGCAAACGTTTAAAGGACTACGATTTAAGGGCATTCACCTGGAATGTCCGAACTCTTAATTGGGAAGATGCCTCTTCCCGGCTGGTGGATGTCCACGTAAAGGCGAAGGCTGACATCTCCGCCATCCAAGATACGTGAAGGAATGAAGATAATCGGACCTTGCGACGACTACTACAGCTGCTATGTAAAGGAGCACACGTTCGGTGTAGGATTTGCGATGGGAGAGAGACTTCGTCGCCAAGTATTGTCGTTTACCCCGGTGGACGAACGTCTCGCATCAAAGCTAGATTCTTTAACATCTCGCTGATTTGCGCTCACGCCCCTACCGAAGAGAACGACGATGGGACCAAAGACCACTTCTATGGGCGCCTTGAGCGCGCGTACGAACGGTGCCCCCTCCACGATATACAACTCGTGCTAGGCGATTTTAATGCCAAGGTGGGAAGGGAAGGAATTTTTTGTCCCACAGTCGGTAATTTCAGCCTACACGATGAAACATCCGCTAACGGACTGAGGCTGACCGACTTCGCCGGAGCCCGAAATAAGGTAGTATGTAGCACCAGGTTCAAGTAAGTAAAGGGAAACATCAAGCTACATGGTTATCTCTTGATAGAAAAACACGAAATCAAATTGATCATGTTGTGGTGGACGGAAGGCATGCTTCCAGTGTCTTAGACGTGCGCACTATTCGAGGAGGTAACATCGACTCGGATCATCATCTCGTCGCAGCCAAAATTCGCACTCGTCTCTGTACAGCAAAAAGCGCGCGCTCAGTTATACGTGGAAAGCTTGACGTCCAACAGCTGCAATCACAACAGATAACCGACCGTTTCGTCACTCGACTTGCACTCCAGTTCTCTGAGAGCAATGTTCAACAAACGGATATCTGCGCGCAATGGGACCTCATTTCTCGCTCATTACGTACCGCCGCTGAAGAGGTCATTGGTTTCCAGCAAGCCCGAAAAGACAACGATGAAAAATGCCGAGCGGCCATAGAAAAGAAAGATGCCGCCTATAGGGCCACGCTGCAATCAGGCGCAACGCGAACCGTGCGGGAGAGATATCGGGAATTGAAGAAGGAATCGAGGCGCATTTTCCTAAAAAAGAAAAGAGAGGTGGAGATGCGCGAGTGCGAGTAACTTGAAACGCCCGAACATTTTATCAGAAGGTATGGCGGCTTACAAAAGGTTTCAAGCCCGAAGCAACTTCCTGTAAGAATCAAAACGGCGACCAGGTAACCGATATCCAGAGTACACTCAAACTGTGGAGGGAACACTTCTTCACGCTGCTTAATGGTAGTGGCGGGGAAAACATTGAAGATGGTAAACCCGAACCCCCAATCAATGAAGACGGAGTCGAAGTATCGTCACTCGACCTGGACGAAAGGCGTATGACCATTGCGCGGCTAAAACATAATAAAGCCGCTTGTGCTGACGGACTGCCAGCAGAGCTATTCAAGTGCGGCGGCGAGGGGCTGGTAAAGTGCATGCACCAGCCCATTTGCAAAATATGGTCGGACGAACGCATGCCTGCTGATTGGAATTTAAGTGTACTCTGCCCATTCCACAAAAAGGGCGATCCTGAAATATGCGCCAACTATCGCGAAATCAGTCTTCTTAGCATAGCTTATAAGGTTCTGTCGAGCGTATTGTGTGAACGACTGAAGCCCACCGTAAACAAACTGATGGGCCTTATCAATGTGGCTTTAGACCTGGAAAATCTACCATCGATCAAATATTCACGATTCGCCAAATCTTGGAAAAGACCCGAGAAACAAGAATAGACACACACCATCTTTTTGTCGACTTAAAATCCGTTTCCGATAGCACAAGAAAAAGTTGCCTATTTGCCGCAATTTCTGAATTTGGTATCCCAACAAAACTAATACGGCTGTGTAAAATGACGTTGGGCAACACCACTAGCTCCGTCAGAACCGGGAAGGACCCCTCCGAGCCGTTCGAAACCAAACGAGGTTTCAGAAATGGTGACCCTCTTTCGTGCGACTTTTTTAACCTTATGTTAGAAAAGATAATTCGAGACGCAGAGTTGAACCGTTCAGGCGCTATATTTTATAAGAGCGTGCAACGTCTGGCGTATGCTGATGATATCGATATCATCGCCTCAACAACCGCACCGTTACTTCTGCCCTTTCCAAACTGAATAAAGAAGCAAAACGTATGGGTCTGGAAGTGAACTAGGGGAAAACAAAGTACCTCCTGTCCTCAAATAAAAAGTTAGCGCACTCGCGTCTCAGCTCCCGCATCACTGTTGACAATTACAATTTCGACAAAGTGGAGGACTTTGTTTATCTGAGAACCAGCATTAACACCTACAATAATGTCAGCCTGGAAATCCAACGTAGAATCTCTCTTTCCAACAAGTGCTACTTTTCGCTGAGTAGGCAATTGCGCAGTAAAGCCCTCTCTCGACGAACCAAAACCACACTCTGCAAGTCTCTCATCATGCCCGTTGTATTGTATTGCGCTGAAGCATGGACACTATCGGCATCGGATGACACGGCCCTTGGAGTGTTCGAGAGAAAGATTCTCCGAAAGATTTTTGGGCCTTTACGGCTTTGCGATGGCGAATACTGCAGACGATGGAACGATGAGCTGTATGAGCTTTACCGCGACGTAGACATAGTCCAGCGAATTAAAATACAGCGGCTTCGTTGGCTAGGACATATCGAGTGAATGGACGAAAATTCTCCAGCCCTGAAAGTATTCAACGCGGTACCAGCTGATGGTAGTAGAGGAAGAGGACGGCCTCCTCTGCGTTGGAAAGCCCAAGTGGAAAAAGTCTTGACGTCACTTGGTATTTCCAATTACCCAGTTAGCAGGAAGAAGGAGTGACTGGCGCAATTCGCTAAACTCGGCCAAAATCTCGTAAGAGGTTATAGCGCCAATTAATTAAGCAAGTAAGATCCGCTAAGATATAAGACGGTCTTTTATTTGAGAAACTACATACATTCGTCAATGTAAAAATCATATATGCAGCCAACTCCCATTCCTAGTAATCCGTGTGAGATTTATTTATATATTTATTTTGAAAAGAAAAATAATTGCTACACTTATAAAGTAAAGTATGGCGGCCAGGGTATTCGGCTTCTACGATTATATTAATGTTTTGCAATGAAATGTTTTTTATTATTTTTGGCCTTAATTTATGAATCATCTGTATAATTTATAGAGCTTGAGGCCAGGTTTGCATTAGGGAATAATATGAGAAACCACAATTTTTCAAGTGGTAGCTGCTATTTCGGAGATCACCAAATCTCCTCATCAGACTTCTTTCTTTCTAGACTTTACCTGGCTTTGAACCATGGTACACGGGATTGCTAGGCGAGCACGCAACCACTCAGCTACGCTTACCGTGTGAAAATTGCTTGTGCCTGCCTGCGAAGTGCTGTCATGGTTATTGTGTTTTTGAATATTAGTGTTAGAACACTGGTTTTTTCATTAGTGTTGAGAAAACCGGTTTGGTTAAAAGTGCGAGCTGGTTGGTTTGGCTGATTGTTGTTTTGAATTTGAAGAGATGATTCATTAGAAATGTTTTGTTGTTGTGGGTTGGTGTGGTCTTTTGTGATATTAGTACAGGTGGGAGAATTCGAATTGAAAATAGGGGGATTTTGAAGTCGGTGTAACTTTATTGCGTCGCGCAAAGAGCATTTTTTGCCTGTTTTAATTTTTAGGACTTCTTTCATTTGCGTGAACTTAGGACATGATCGGTTTGGAGCGGGGTGAGAACAGGAGCAGTTGACACAACACAATTGTGTGTACAGGGAGATTGTTACATCTTTTTGCTGTACGACTGAGAATTTAGCAGTTCTTGCATCTCATGGAATTCGGGTAGTAAAGCTTAGCTTTGGTGGTATACCAAGAGATGTATACTTTTTCTGGCAAATGGTACATGTCAAATATCAGTAAGACTACACCACTAGGGGAGGGCTTGCTGTCAATAAATTTCGGGAACACTGAAACAACACTCTCTTCACTTAGAATTTCAGTTATTTCACTTCGTTAAGGCGAGGCGCGTAAATAGTGCCTTTCGTGCAGTTAAGGCTGTTATGTTATTATATTTTCACATTGCATATTCTGACAAGGATTGTGGTAGAGATAATTTTTTTTTGCAATGTTGTTGTTTTTTACTAGTAGCAGTAAGTTACCGTCTTTATGTTCCGAAATACTTACAATTTCCGTACTAATATTTTTTAAAGCTTTCTGGACCGCAAAGCATGAATATTTATTGAGCGGTGTTTCTGACGCTTGCCACCAAGATCTAAGCTTTAAACATAAACAGAAGAACTCAAGTGTTATTAGTATAGGTTATATTACTTTAAGCAGGGGCCGCAAATAACGATTATTTTTTTTTTAATTTAATGAGAAAAATCGAAAGGTTCCAATTATCGAAGAGCAATTTTGAGTTTATATAATAATTATAATAATATGGCGCTTACATCAAAGTATGATGTTTGGTCGTACTTCTCATACAATTTGTGGTGTGAGTCTTGATTTTGTAACACAAATTGTAGGACCTAGAGTTTTACGCCAACTCCGAAAGACAAGAGATTTTTTTGAGAAGTTTTTTCATGGCAGAAATGCACGAGGAGAGTTTCGCTACCCCATCGTTAACATATACACTCAAAACTATAAAATTCTTGTAGACATATGTAAAAAATCTATATATTTACGTATTTTTTATAATCGCAGTTTTTTAGAGTTAAAAGTTATAATTGTTCAATATTTGCAATGTCGAAGTGTCTATGTTCTTTCAAAATTGTTCTGTTTAGCGCAATTCAGAACAAAAGCGCCAGAGAAATAAGTTTACGAAGCATTTGTATTTTTTCAAGCGCATCTACGTTTCATTTGGTTTCGTTTTGTGGCAACTATTGGAGTCACACAAAACTTGTTCAAGATATGATTGCCTATTTCGATAACAAAAAGTATCCAATGTTTTGGAAGCAATAAGTAGTGGCAACCAAAAGCATGATACTGTGCCGAAACGAGTTCTCGCAACAATGTTCCGTCAAAAACTAAAGCATTTTTTACCCAGCAAGTTTTCTACAGGATAGGATAGGATATTTGGCAAGAAAGAGAAGAACATAAGGAAGGAAAAGAGTATTTCATAATTTGACTGTCGTTTGTGACGCTGCTGAGAGATCATTGAAATCGATTACAGACTTCAATCGATCTCAGACTTTTAATGAAGAAGATAAACAGTACTTACTGCCAGTTGTTGAGCACCTCAGGCAAATGTATCCATCTTGCACCAAATCATCTTGAATAGATTGTCTAATTAGTTTTCTACAGAAAATTATATTACTTTATATTAATACACACTAGATTATTGTAATTGTTTTGCTTTTAATATTTTGCATACTTTTGGCAATTTATGGGTATTTTCCAACCGATTCATGATTTCATAGACTCGTTTTAAAGATGATTTTGCCTAGAATCCGATTACGAAGGCAAGAGTAAATATACATTTGGAAACAAAAAATGTTGGGAAATATAAAAAGTAAGTAAAAACTATATTTTCTAATTCTACGTCCTTTGGGCTCTGCTAGGCACGGTTAGACGTCAACAGATCGGGCTGAAAAATTGTACCGTTCTTTATTACTCCTAATCTCATGTTTTAAGACCCGAAAATTGACGGATTTCAAGAAAACAAAATTGGCCAGTCTAATGTACATACACATATACAAAAAATGCGATTAATAAGAAAAACTAAGAGCGGCTCCAAATGAAACGCGTACAGTGTTTTTTTTTTAAATATTCGCAAAGTTTTCCTTAAAACAAATTTTTCCTTAATTTCATGTGAAAAAATAGTTCATTATGTAAGACAAACAATATAAATCAAAGTTTCAAACTGTAGAAAAAATTCACAAAGGTTCAGCAAATTTAAAAAATAAAATTGAATTTTAAATTTTTCGGGTATGCAGTTAAGTAACCAATTAAATTGTAGTGTAATAAGATTTTTAGTAATTTTTTTCCATATAAAGCACGAACAAAACAATTTTTTATATGTTTACATAGCATTTTGGATTTATTTGCGGATATGCTATTAAATCTCCATTAAACCCACTGCTTTTATATCATAATGTTTGACCATGAAATTCAAAGATCCTGCCACTGCTAGAAAAATGTAGTTTACCGTATAACCGGTGCATAAACTTCATCTTAGTAGACACTTGCGCGATCAATTTGGAAACCTCTCCGTTTACGTCTATAATAAATCCTTTTGCATCCCATTGCTTAACGCCCTCGAGGACGATATATAAGTTTCCACGTTTGATTTTATGACGAAAATCTATCTCATCGTACATGGCGTGAATCCACTTAGATTTATCGTATCGGATTAAAACCTATTCGAAATGCTTTGGCTCATATGCTTCTGATATTAAGCTCGCATATCTACCTGATCCAAATCTGCCATTGAGTCTTCCTCGTATTCGTAATGTTCTTCTTTACAATTTTATTTTTTGTTATAACTACAAAGCTCTACCTTCAAATTGTATATGTATATGTATATGTATAGAAGTTAATACGCACCTGTCGCAATAGCTGTGACGCTCCCACGGCTGTACGTTACTCACAGAGCGAAAATACCACCAAAATGCTCTATAAATCAGAACAAAATTTACCGGATTTCTATATGATTTTTTGATGACCTTCTTATTACGACTGGATATGCATTTCAAATAAAATCAAGAACATAATCTGTAAAACTAAGATGAAAACTTTTCAATGTATTTAAGAAGGTGAACCATAGAATTAAGATGAAAACCTTCTCAATAAAATCTAGTAGATCATCTATAAAACTAAGATGAAAATCTCTTCAATATAATTATGAAGGGAATCTTGGTTTTCATTAGAATCTCATCTTAATTTTAATAAATCGAAATTTTAAATTTGAAATTATCATCTAAATTTTTTTAAGTAGAATATTTTCTGAAAATAAAACATTCCTTCAAAAATTTCAAGATCTTGTCCCCTCTTACTCTTCTTAGCCACCAAGCTTTTTTAAATTTTATGTAAACTTTTTAACTCACTGCACGTGACGCAGTGCCAGCACATTTCAATTTCATCACATAATGACACTGACGACATTTCCATTTTTATTCAATAAGGCACCGCAAGGAAGTCAAGGCCATGTCCGGTCTGTAAGCAAGTTATCCAATCATTATGCCGCTGCCGGAGAATGAAGGTATCAAGTAAGCGACTGCGACAACGATCAGGCAGTCGAGTTTTATACGGTTTACTACAAAGACATAATATTGTGATTAGTTCAAGGATTGCAATAAACCAAACTTAAAGAAATCAAGTGTTTCATTTTTAAGCTGATGGCTCGAGTTTTTTTAATCAAACACAAGTGTTAGGATTTTCTGGATAAATTCTGGAAAAAACCCGTGGAAAAGTAAATTTTCTCAAACTAATGAAGTGTTGAGTGAAAGGAACTGTCAGTAATAAAATAAAAAGCATAACATTTCGATATATATATATATATGTATATACGTTTTCCTAAGCGAATGAAGTGTTGAGTGACAAGGAATTGACAATACCACTACTCGACAAAAAAAATCTCCAAGAATAAAATAGGCCTTTCCTAAAGTGAAATTTTCTTCTGATTCCGAATATGACTTCCATTTTCTTGTGGCAGATCTAGTTTCCGAGATATCGGCGAAAATATGAAAATTCCCATTTTTGCAGAACACTACTTCATATAGGTACGGCAAAAATTTGCATTTTTCATTTTTTCGTTTTTAACTGTTGAATTATGCATTATACTATTTCCCATAAAAATTTCTTGCCTTCTTCGCCCTCAAGTATCTTCAGTAGTTTGGCCACTATGCCAAAAAACGTTCAAAAAATGTTGAAAAAAAAACGAAATTTTTTACACAATTTCAGATTTAACCACTTTAAAATCGGAAAAATTCTATTGACGAAAAAAAGTTAGCCCTCCTATGTTGTAGGTAATTTAACTACGAAAATTTTAAGCATACCAGCACAACAATCGGACGTGCCATTGAAACTATAGCCCCATTAACTTGCAAGCGTCTATCCTACAATTTTTTTATAGAGAAAATTTTTATTCAAACTAGGTTTTTATTTTTTTATAACGTTTTATTATAGACATATGTTTGCACGTTAAACTGTATTCAATTGAGTAATATGAGTATAAATCAGCAATTCAGTAAAAAACAACAACGACAACAACATTAAATACATACATATCTACATCTAAAAAAGTCAAATTGAGCGATTTTACCGTGGTGGTCAATAGTGAGGGACGTGGGTACTTCTAACTACCCGTTTATAATTTTCTGGGTTTGTCTCCCGTATTATTGTCCAGCAATAATCTCCCATCATTTCTTCATTCCGAAAACCTTGGTAACGCTTTTCAAAAATCATGAGGTCTTGGTGAAACCTTTCACCCTGTTCATCACTTTCAGCACCTAGGTTTGCGGGAAAATTATCCAAATGTGAATGCAAAAAATGCATTTTGAGGGACATGTTGCATTTCATAGCACTGTAGTTTTTCAACAAGGCTTTGACCATCTCTCTATAGTTGGGATCTTTGTTGTTGCCAAGAAACCCACTAACGACTTGCTTAAAGCTGTCCCAAGCCGCTGCTTCTACTGATGATAAATGATTCGCAAAATTTTCGTCTTTCAGCAACTTTCTAATTTGCGGACCAACAAATATACCTTCTTTTAATTTGGCTTGAGTTATTTTAGGGAAAAATTTCGTTAGGTACTGGAAGGATGGCGCGTCCTTATTTAAAGCCTTTACAAAATTTTTCATTAATCCTAATTTGATGTGAAGTGCTGGCAAAATAACTCGTTCGGGATTTACTAAAGGCGGGTTTGCGATATTGAAGGCACCTGGTTCGTACTCAGCTCTTGGTGGCCAGTTTTCCTGAATATAATGGGTTTCTCTAGCACGGCTGTCCCAAAGACAGAGAAAACAGCAATATTTAGTGAAACCTCCTTGAAGTCCGAAAACTATAGCTACAACCTAGGATGTATTTCATATACTATTTATTTTAAACTGTACCACCGAAACTGCTTACCTTTAAGTCCGCACAAATTTTCCAATTAAATTGTTTATATTGAATGAGCTCAAGTAAATTTGATATGCCTAAATAAGTTTCTTTAGTATTCTCAGAATGTGCCACTGGTATTGACGGTAACGAATTTCCTTTATGGAGTAATGCTGCTTTTAAACTATGCTTTGAACTGTCTATAAACAAGCGCCAATCATCCACTTTATTTTCTAATTTTGAACATCATTGCAGTAGCAAATATTTTCACTTTTAGTAAAAAAAGAAGAGAAAGTCTTGTGTCTATTTCGAAATTTGGAAGTACTTGTCGAAGGGCCCAGGCTGCCCCATTGCTGCAAACGAGATCCTAGAACTTCGCTATCAAATTTCGATAATTTCAAATCTCTGACCAAGTCATTAAGTTCGGCTTGTGAGACTCGATGTGGGATCTCTCCTTCTTGTCCACTTTCTGAATTATCTGCTTCGGAGTCACTTTCGCATGAGGCTTCAAAACTTATAGGCGGTCTAGGTATGGGTAAGGTATGGTCATGTAGTTTTGGTTTTTTAGCTGATGCCACATTTGGATAACTTATTAATTTCCTCTTTTTTCTCGTTTTACCTTTAAGGTCTATCACGCAAAAATAGCACTGGTCGTGGTTAAAGGGTTCAGTCCACATCATTGGAACACCAAACTTCATGTTATGACCTTTACCCGATACCCATCTCATTAAAATTAATCTACAGGAGGCGCAAATAAAATTAGGTGTCCCAGATTTATCGAGATTTTTTACACGGAAACCGAAATAATGAAAGTATGCATCTCTGACAGAATTAGTTATTTTCCGAGCTGAGTTTCCGAAAATATAATGTCCGCAAATAAAGCAAAAATCATCCGGCTTATTTTTACATTTAAAATCTCTTTTGCAACAAGCCATTTCGTAAACACATCTACCGATATAGTATGTATAAATTTGCACTACAATTTGCAAAACAAAATTTACAACAAACAGTAGTGACAATTAAATACTTGATGTCTTTTTAAATTTATTAGACCCTAAGGTAGAGTGACCAAATGAAATGTCTCGCCAATTTTATCAGAGTAATACTAAAATTGTAGGATAGACGCTTGCAAGTTAACGGGGCTATAGTTTCAATGGCACGTCCGATTGTTGTACTGGTATGCTTAAAATTTTCGTAGTTAAATTACCTACAACATAGGAGGGCTAACTTTTTTTCGTCAATAGAATTTTTCTGATTTTAAAGTGGTTAAATCTGAAATTGTGTAAAAAATTTCGTTTTTTTTTCAACATTTTTTGAACGTTTTTTGGCATAGTGGCCAAACTACTGAAGATACTTGAGGGCGAAGAAGGCAAGAAATTTTTATGGGAATTAGTATAATGCATAATTCAACAGTTAAAAACGAAAAAATGAAAAATGCAAATTTTTGCCGTACCTATATGAAGTAGTGTTCTGCAAAAATGGGAATTTTCATATTTTCGCCGATATCTCGGAAACTAGATCTGCCACAAGAAAATGGAAGCCATATTCGGAATCAGGAGAAAATTTCACTTTAGGAAAGGACTATTTTATTCTTGGAGACTAAAGTTGATCAAAATTTGTCGAGTAGTGTACTTAATAGTTGATGATAAATATAAAGCTTAAAAACATCTACTAAAGCGAGGAATATACAACCCAAGGGCCACAGTATCCTTTTTGACTGCGGCTATAAATGCCATTCTAGGGAATATGACTTCTCTTGAAAGGCTAGCGTCACCTTTGAACACAGTGAGTTCCAGGATTACTGCATCAGAAGCTAGCTAAAACTCTGTCAATAACCGAAGTGTCAACCGCGAAATGTTAATTATATGAATAGGCCTAACCCATTCAAACGCAGTGCAAAGTCCGGTAACCTGCCACTGAAGCAACAGAGATTGTTTTACACAGTACCCCGGATGCAGACGAAGAACAAGATGTTGAGTGGGCAGTGGCGGATCCAGGATTTTGATAAGGGGGGGGGGGGGTAGACATTTTTTCCTTGAGATATATGCATAATTACCACGTATATACAGGTCACCATAACGGCTGGACTACCGTGTTATAGAAAAGCCATTGGTGCTGTCCAGTCGTTATGGCAGTGCATATAGTTTGTTCGCAAATTCAAACTGCGCGCCAACCTAGTCGCGATGACAGCGCCGTGCGATTTTTCTGTAAGTTTTTCCGTTGATATTTGCGCCATCTATGAGCGTGTTTGAGCGTATTTTAATTATTTCTTTGTTTCTTTCAACACGCATTGTGTAAACATGCCGAAGTTGACAAGTGGTTAGTATAATTTCAAGTGAGAAAAATCTCTTTTCAAGTTCTCTTACTGAGAAAACACGCCTCACAATATGAAGAGGACATTGTTTTTCTATTTCACCCGCCTTGATCCAGAATCAGAACCAGAAACAAAGAAAAAGGAAAAACAGGTAAGAAAAATTGCAATAAAAATATGATAAGTATATCGGAAAAGCTACTATTTTTGCACAATGTATTTATATAATTTATAATTTCAAAAAAACTGAAGATTCTCATTAGTTTTTAGCTAACCATATTTTTTTGACACAGATTGAAAATGCAGAGAAGCTTAACCTCGAAGAAAATCCACCGGAGACTGGAGGACAATCGACTTCCGAAGATACGTCAGTTCAAAACAAACAAGAATTGCTTCCATTCAAAAACGACATCGCTCTAGCCACGTCTAATGCTTCAAATACAAGAAGCGCGAGTGAAATCCTGAACATTATCGACGACTCGTGGGTGCCACCAGCTAATTTTTCGTTCCCGACATCAACTGCCAAAAATTTATCTTTTCAAAGAAAATGGCGCATATTGTAAGTGCTGCATAGCTTTTGGCGTGAAAACCGGTGGAATACGCGACGTACGTCTGGGGAAACTCATCAACAAGCCGTTCAACACTTGGAAGCACGCGAAAGAAACTTTTCGGAACCACGAAAAACTTGATTACCATAAAAAATCCATCGTTGCTTTTGAACATTTACGCGATATTCAGCTTGGCAAAACTAAATCTATTGATGAACAACTCGATCAGCAGAAAGAAAAAACTAAAGAAGAAAATTACGAACGACTGAAACCCATAGATAGTGCAATAGTTTTGTGTGGACGTCAAGGAATTGCACTTCGTGGCCATAGAGACGATGGATGTTTGTATATTGAAGAGGAACCTGACGCGGATGATAAAACTGATGGAAAATATTCGAACGAAGGAAACTTTCGTGCAATTTTACGGTATCGAGCTGAAGGTGACGAAACCTTCAAGAAAAACCTTTTGTCTGCTCCGAAAAATTCAACATATTTGAGCAAAACCATTCAGAATGAAATTATCGCAACTTGTCATGAATTGATCAGAAAAAAAATCGTTGATCGAATAAATCAATCGGAAGGATTCTCAGTTTTAGCCGACGAATCGACTGACATTTCAAGCATAGAGCAATTTTCCATTTGCACACGATACTTGGATTCACAAACAAATATTTGTGAGGATTTCCTCGGATTCGTTCCCGTCACTGACGTTTCTGGACAAGCTCTGGCAAATTCCATCAGGAATTATCTGACCGATATCGGCGTGGATTGCTCATTCATGTACTGCCAAGGATACGACGGAGCTCCGGCAATGAGTGGCGAATTTCATGGAGCACAGGCTTATTTGAGGTCTCATTTTCCTCTCGCAATTTATGTGCATTGCGCCGCACACAGCTTCAGTTTGACCATCAATGCAGCTTGCGAAGTATCTGGTATCAAAAACGCGTTGGGAACTATCGGAGCAATTCAAGCATTTTTTCACTGGCCCAAGAGACAAAGCATCTTGAAGAACTAAATTTCAAAAATGACAGAGAAAAGTGAGCGATGAAAAGAAAAATTGAAGTCCATTTGTCCTACAAGATGGGCTCAGTCTCATGAAGCTGTATCAAGATACGTCGAACTTCAACCGGCTGTTATTGAAGCGTTGGAAGAAATAAAAACGTGGAAGGATCGAGAAACTTCACGGGCAGCATCTCAACTTTTGACAGCGATTTTCACAATCGAGTTCCAAATTTCCTGTCATATTATGGAATCAATTAATTCCATCGTTTTGCCATTGAGTCGAGAATTGCAATTGAAAAATCAAGATCTGGGAGAGGCCACGAAATTGGCTGATGATGCTTTGAACGACTTCAAGGAAAAGCGTGAAAACGTGGATTCATGCTTCCACATTGTTTATCAAAAAGTTTCTGAAATTTGTTCGGAGTACGAGATTGAAATGAAAATGCCTCGACGATGCAGTCGACAAAAAAATCGTTGCAACGTTGAAGCGAAAACAGTTGAAGAGTATTACAAAATCGCATTTTTCATCCCATTTCTCGACACCTACATTTCTCATCTTCAGAGTCGGTTCGAAAAACACAAAACAGTTTTTCAAAGTTTTGGACAGCTATTCCTCAAACAAGAATTCGACGAGAAGAAATGTGCAAGCCTCTACCAATTTTACGAAGAAATACTGGATTGTTCCGAGAGTAATTTCATTTCAGAAGTCAAAATGTGGAGACAACGGATCTGCAATCAAAACATCGAAAATGGACTTGATGCATTAGCAGTGAGTATCTCCCAAATTCAGATAATTTTTGGCTAAAAAATAATGCCAGGTTTCTCATATATTGTACCAAAAAATCTGATTGATTATAATACTAATAGATTATCATTTATTTTCTATTTAATTTCAAAACAAAATTTTTTAATTTAAAAGAATCAGAGAAAAATCACTAATAGACGACTTATTGACAATTAATTGAGTAAGAGATTTTTTTGGTGCAATTTGGAACAAAGTATAATAAATAATATCCATTGAAAATCTAAATAGAAGGAATTTTTGCAGATCATAAATGGCAGAACTTTCAAAAACGTCAACAAAATCCTACGAGTTTTGGCGGTGATACCCGTGACCACAGCAACTCCAGAACGATCATTTTCGACTTTGAGGAGAATGAAAGATTATCTGAGAAACACGATGGGTCAAGAGCGTCTCAATGGTCTTGCATCTTTGAACATTCATCATCGCATAACTTTGACTGAAGACGAAATTCTCAGAAAGTTTTTTGAAAAACCTCGAAAATTTAAGAGTGACTAGAACCGTTTGTGGATCATATATTTTTTCTTGATCGGTCATATTGATTATCTTCGTAATTATCTTCTATTGCATTTATTATTCGAAAATAAATTAAAATTTGTGTAAAACATTCAATAAATTACGAATTTTTATTAACAACTTTGTGTTTCAACTTCACCAACATGCCCAATAAAAGCATAAAATTTGAAAGTATATGATCCCATGGGGGGGGGCGGGGTGCGGGGGGTCCGGACCCGAAACCATAATCCTGTAAAAGTGAGCGTCGTATCTCCCAAGGGGCAATCCAGACGCACAAGTGCTTTTTAAATAGAAGATGAAAATACAAGTGTATTAGTTGAAAATTATATTTAATCAAATATAAAAACAATGATTGGTGGTTGATTACAATTGTGAGTAAGAAAAACTTTACGTTATGGTGCGATGTGGTAGTCGGTGTGTTCCTCTGGTATCTCGTGAAAAAGCGATTTTAAGAAAAATTATACGGTTGTGAACCGCAATTAAGTGAGAAAAAGAAAGGAAAACTTAAGGAAACGAATTATCCGGCGGGAAATACTGTAAAAAGGAATTATTTGCGATTGCATATGTATGCGTAGGTGTGCATTTGTGTGCATCCCCTTGCGGCAAAATCCTGAGGGGAAAAACATCATCCAACTACGAGTACCAGTTCACACCACAATGAGTGCTTTGGTAGAATCTCATACAATATGATAAGACTCTCGAATGTCTCGGTAAATCTGAATTCTGAATTTCATCAAAATTTTGTATCTTTATTGTTGCACATAAATACACCCTTTTCATCAATGCTGGTGTTGTAGTTTGTCTCTTATCTCGGTCAATTTGACTTGTCTTCTGGCAACCAAGAAGGGCCATGCCACCACTAAGTATTACCCACTAATTCGTAAACGGGAATTCCTCTGCTTGTCATATCTGCTGGATATGATGCCGAATCCACATGAAGCCAGTCCGTATTTCCTTGACGACAATTTTCGTTTTCCGTGGTGCTGCGAATGTTGACCACGAACATGGAGGTTTGTGTATCCATGCAAGCAAAATTGTTGAATCTGTTCACAGGTGTACTTTTACATATCGTAGTGGTATGTTACCAAGTACCAGAGTACTAAACGCTTCACTACCTTGTTTAACGCATAGCCGTTTACGCTTTTTTCGAAGCATCGCAGAAGCTATGTACTTTGGCGTCATGGGCTGGCGAAAAATAAACTCAGCGTGGTATCCGTATGTAGTCGATTTTTGGGTAGCGCTGCATAAAATATGCCAGTGTACCTTCTCGTCTCAATCCGTTTCTTCTAACAAAGTGTTTTGCATAAATATTTTTGCGACTACTATGATTGGAGCTAGCTAGCCAACTAGGTCAAAGAGTTTGGCGATAGATGAAAGTATCGCCCTTTTCGTAAGAATGTCGCGGGGCTTTGATATAAAATAGAATTGATCAGTATGAGCATTCCATCTTATACCAAGAGTTTTTACGATGCTAGTGACCTCAAATTCTAGAAAGTTCTCAGTTAACAAGTGGCCCGTGTCTCGTTCCAGAAGTATTGAGAACAAGCCCTCTTCAGGGAAGTGCCGAGACGGATGTTGGTCGGAAAATCGTTTTTAAACAGAAGTACGATGTATTTTCCTTCTTTACTCATGTGTTTCGTCCTCTTATATAGCTCCTCGCAGTACTGATCCTCTGCACTTAAGTTTTTGTTGCCGGGTAATTCTTCCATCTCCCAGAACGCGGTGAGTTGTTTTTCCAAAACCACTTCGCGATAGTAGGATGCGATATTATTGGTGGTTCTGCATTGGTCTGACCGACCTGTCAAAATCCAACTAAACACGTTTTCTTGGTCCAGAAGTGTATTAAGGACATTTTTCTTCAGGTCGCTCATTCTAATTTGGGGATAAATGTCTCCACCAAGCACAAGGCTTACTAGTTCATTGATAAAGAACTTTTTATCCCCCAGTGCCAAAGCTGGAAATGCTTGCCTAGTTGTTGCGCTTACATGGTAGGTTGACAGATTCCGGTTGAATGCGGCAAGACAATGAGTCTATTAGTGACCGCATTTGTATATAACAATTCTCTTTAACTTGCCAGAGACATGGTTGCCTGATATTTTGGCATGCATTTTCTTTGATGGAAAGTTGATTCTACGTTTGAGTCTTTCGGTTATAAAAGAACACTCAGAAAAAGAATCAATCAGTACCCCTGCTGTCCCTGTCTCTGCCCCTGTGGTAAATGCTGACTTGCGCTGTTCCAAGTACTATACGTGAATTAGTATCGGCAAAACAAGAGTTAACATTTTTATTTGTTTGATTGTGTGCATTTTCTGGTTCACGCCTAGCTGACGCCTGCTTTGACGTGGATGCCATGGAATTCTCAGGGCGAGGAGGCGTCCACTTTGTAATTTGGTGAATTTGTCTTTACATGAAGGAGCGTGTGATGTATCGAGTGGCACATGCTGCAGTTAAAAGAGCTAGAGCATCGCGAGAACTTTTTTACACTTGCTTAAAAAGCGCCAAGTCTCTGGTGAGGGGCCTCCACACCCTGTCTAGGGTTCTGTGGCTTTGTTGTTTTGGTTTTATTTTAAGCTCGATACCATTTCCAAGATTGGGAATCGGTGGGCAGGGATTTGTACATGTGTTCCCACTTCGAAATGTTACTTTTCCTGTCCTATTGACGCCAGATTACTTTCTGGCAATTTTGTTGAGAGGAGATACGTAATTATTTCATCCCAGTTTGAAATGTCAATTTGGTGATATTTCAGGGATGTCAGGCAATTATTTATATCCCGTTGCAATTATTTTAATGAGCTACCACACTCGCTTTCAACCGCCTTCAAATTGCATACAATTTTTAATTGTGCGTTAACGAAAATACGTTTATTTTGTCACACAAATTTTTCCAGGCTGTTCATTTGTCAATGGACACTTTCGCACTATGTCTTTAGCCTCACCCTGCATTTGTTGGCTGAGATGGAAAAGCTTCTCAATCAGGCTGAGGCGTTTATTTAAAATGGAAATGACCGTAAACATATCGCGAAATGTAGGTCAGGTTAGATTGTCACCTCTGAAGATATCGGTACCGCAGGGAGGAAGGTGAATATTATATTATACTTCTTTTTCATTCTCTGATACTTTTTCCGCCTCTCCTGTCAAAGAAGACATACTCTTAATGTACCCCACGAAACAACTTTTAAATTTCTTTCTAATCGCGGTGTCACCCAAAGATAAACCCTTATTACTTATAAGAGTGTGGTACGATAATTTTGTCTTCTCCTATAAAAAAATTCTTCTGGCATATATAAAATGGGTTAGGAATCACCTGACAAAAATCTCAGGATATATTTTAACGTATTTTTCTCTAGAAACACAGATAGAAATCTTACATTAGATTTAATGTGTTTTTCTCTAGAAACACAGATAGAAATCTTAGTTTTTGTTTACCTTTGCATGCGCAATGTGATTTAAAATCTCACGTAATACAAAAAGGTTGGAAACGCAGACTAGAACACGAGCCAAAAAAGTGCAAAATAACGCCTTTTGTTTTTGTTTTCATTTTCTTTTTTCAGCAGTTATTGGTTTTTTTGTAATGTGTTAAAAGAACAATACGCGAAACCCTCGCCACCCAACTGTTGGCAAACTAAAGTGTGTGTAAATTAAACTATTTCTTATTTTTATTTTTAATTTATTACAGCCACTAGCTGTTTTGTTTGTGAGAACAATAAAGCTGCATTATAATTGTTGCTTCGCTTAATTCCTAAGCCACCATAATTCGCTGCGCTGCCGTTGCTCTGCCGACGCTTCTACTGCACTTCTGCTGATATAGCAAAACATGTGGAATATTTGCTTATTTACGCAACTAGTCCGCTTGGCCGTTGAATATGCTGATTCAGCGGCTCGTGTAGGATATTTGATTATTTAGCAAATTAGTGGAAATGTTTACTGTGAGGGCTTCTCACGATAACTTGTATGTACATGTGTGCCACGAAACTCCGTGCTACTTCGCGAAATACACAAGGGTGATTATGAGAACAAAGTTAAAATGAGGTTAAAATCGACCTCGAATTAAAACTGAATATGTGATTCACAGTGCAATACGTGTACAAAAATTAATAGAAATTTAAAACAAAATGAGCACTGCGATTTAAAGGAATTGTGAAAAAGAATTGTTTAAGAAAAAAGGTGCAAAACGTGTTTATTTTTCTTCGCAAAATCACTTTCAGTGTTTGTAAGGGTACACGGGTAACGAAATATGGGTTTTATAATTCAATGAATTTTTGTATTTGTGGAATAAAAAGTGCACTTGAATTGAACCCACGTACCTATGGCTTTGTTGTTTGCTGTGTTGAAATGGTCTTTGCTGCTGTGAAGCTATAGATTTATGTGTGTTTTTTGTAATTTTTGCAGTTATGCGGCTGTGAATTTTCAAAAATTAATCGGTGTAGACTGTATAATACTCGGCGTAGATGGACCAACCGTACAAATCAGCGTCGTGTATCCCAAGGGCAATCCAGACGCACAAGTGTTTTTTAAATAGAAGATGAAAATACAAGGGTATTTGCTGAAAATTATATTTAATCAAATATAAAAAATAATGATTGGTGGTTGATTACAATTGTGAGTTAGAAAAACTTTACCTTATGGAGCGATGTGGTAGTCGGTGTGTTCCTCTGGTATCTCGCGAAGAAGTGATTTTAAGAAAAATTTAACGGTTGTCGTGAACCGCAACGAAGTGTGAGAAAGAAAGAGAAACTGAACGGAAAGAATTATCCGACAGGATATACGGTGAACCGGAATAGGGCTTTTATTCCTGCCATTAACACTTCGATTTTCAGCAAACACCGATAAAAGATATAGACGTACCAAAAACTTCCTCCTGGACAATGAACGGAAAGGGCTAGTTCCTTCGTTTATCCTTTGTGCTGAAAGACGCATCTGCTACTTTCCAAAGAATAGTATTTGGGAAGGATGCGATTGACCATTAGACAATGTGGACAAGGGTTTTTCAAGGTTCTTAGAAGTCAACTTATAAATAAATAAATTTATATAATACGTGCCTTTTCGGAAAGAAAGCTGAATTTATTGGTTATATAATTACTCCGGATGGTGTACGAGCAGATCCGAAGAAATTGGAATCTATAAAGATGCTTTCACCTCCAGAAAATCTGAAGGACCTGAAGAGTTTCTTATGTATAACTTCATAATTTGGGAAATTCATCACAGCCAACGCTAAGATTGCATAACCGTTGATCAACCTCACGCGGGGTGAAAATGCTCAAATAAAATGTAAGAGTTGAGCTTGATGAAAATTCTCTACAGGCAGCCTAAGATGTCAAACAACTTTTGGTTTCCACAGATATCCTTGCCTTTCCGGATTTTGGAAACCCATTTAACCAATCAAAGGATGCGTCGAAATACGCTACTGGTGCGGAACTTTAACAATGAACAATAGATGAAGATATCCCTATACGCCACGAATAAGTAGGAGCTTCTCGCAGTTATGTGGGCCCTTGATAATCTGCGATCCTACTTGTACGGTCCCAAAAAGATAAAGAATTATACCGATCATCAACCTCTGAAATTTTCCATAAGTAACGCAATTGCAATGCTTAACTTCAGCGATGGAAAGCACGAATAGAGGAATACAATTGTGCCGGGTAAGAAGAATGTGGTCGTCAATACACTTTCCCGTCTTAAGACGGAAGTGAATGCACTCACGGACTCAATCGTTGCTCAACCGCCATGTACTGTAGTTAACGCGGCAACCAGAAAAGATACTGCATCCGAACGAACTATGTATTCTGCTTAACGGGATAGCTCAGACCTTAAATTGCACGCAGAACCACCCATAAATGTGTTTAGGAACCAAATAACCCTTAGACAGCGGGTTAGCGTGTGTAGTGAGGAGCCCCACAATGGGTATAGCATTCATTGCATTAACAATACTTTACTGTGACAGTTTGGTATCAGTCGTTAAAAAGTATCTTAACCCAAACGTAATAAACGGCATTCAAATCTCTGAGTCTTCCCGATTTGGAAAATGCGTTTGCCAACCATTTTAACACATACAAGATAAGAGTCGCGCAATGTATAGTGGATGATGTGACAATTGCTGACAGAATATTCAATATAATAGAGCAAGAACAAAAGCGTGCTCATAAAAACCCTCGCAAAAATATAGAACAAATCCTTGAAATGATTTATTTTTCAGCCTCGTCCAAGCAGATTAAAAAATGCATGTGGGATCGCATACGTTAATGTGCACCCCTAAACGCAAACACTTTTATTACGAAAGTTTGAACGAAAGAAACGAGGGCAGGGCAGGGACAACTAAAGAACGAGCAGAGAGATGTAATTTGAATTTGGTACAAGAGAAAGGGGCCGCGTAGCCTTTAGCACTAATTTCATAAAACGCGTTATCATTAACTGAATAAAATGGTTACATCTTTCATCGTTTAAGCCTACAGTTACGGAAGACAATATCATATCTTATGTTGCTAAAAATTCAAAAATAGAAAAAAAGCAAATCTCATGTTTCAAGCTCGTGAAGAAAGATTCTGATATCAACAGTTTAAGAAAGGTTAATTTTAAGCTTGGGGTCCCACAATCGTTATATGATCATATTTTGAATCCGTCGCTTTGGCCTGCTGAGGTCAAAATTCGTCCTTTTCAGTTTTTTCTAAGGGAGGATCGTTCCAACAAAAAAACTTAGTGTCTCTTGGAGATTCCCTTTCATCGCGTTCCGAATTAAAGATATTTTTCCAGAATATGGGAGGCATCCGTACCAAGTCGGCGGTTATCCGCACTCGCAGCAACCATTTAGATTTTGATATAATTATTTTTTTAGAGACCTGGTTAAACGCAAATTTTTATGATGAAGAGTATTTCGATTTTAATTTATACAATGTCTTTCGGAAAGACCGCAGTGCTGAAAGAACTGGCTGCTCATTGGGTGGTGGGGTTCTCATCGCTGTTCATCGTAAACTGCAAGCTTCACAAGTCATACTTTGCAATGATGATCCGATTCTTGATCAGCTATGTGTGTGTGTGAAAGGGTCATCTCGTTATGGCTCTTTATATCTTCTAACCTCATACATCCCGCCTAATAGTAGTTTTAATATTTATAAATCTCATACGGATAATATTGTTTCTTTTGTTCAAAATAAATTAGCTGATAACCATATTTGCGTTTTTGGAGATTTTAATCTTCCAGATGTTACTTGGTCTACTAACTTTTCAAATCTGGGTCTAATTCCAACTAATGTCACATCTTCGCATGAATCATATGTTATTGATAATATTTTAAGCCTAGATTTAGTACAAATGAATTCTTTCACGAATAAGCTTAACAGAATTCTTGATCTCGTTTTTGTTAGTGCAAATGTCAATACTTCTATCTCAGAATGTCTTTCATCTTTCTCGCCGGCTGATAAACATCATATTTCACTGCTACTTAAAGATGAGTTTTATGAATTTATGACTGGTAAACTGGATGAGAAACTAGCTTTCAATTACTCCACTGTGATTTCCCTATGCTTAATAGTATTTTACAAGACATCAACTGGGAGACTTTGTTGCACAGTCTTGACGTTGCCGAGTGCTTTTCCGCTTTTAGATCTCAAGTGCTTGAAATCTGTTTGAAGAACATCCCACAAATAAGAAGACGACCTTATAAACTTCCATGGTACACTTATGAGCTTAAAACTCTTAAAAACCAACGAAATAAGTTTCACAAAAAATTTATAAAAACGGGGAATCAAAGTTTGTTTATCAAATATAAGCAACATTTAAAATAATTTAACTGCTTAAACAAATTTCTCTATAGAAACTACATTCTTAGGATTGAGGAGAATATTAAATCAAGCCCTAAGACCTTTTGGCACTTCATAAAATCCAGAAAGTCTAGCGCTGGAGTGCCATCGGTGGTTGGTTTAGATGGTAAACTTGCGAGTACACCTGGTGGTGTTGCCAATTTGTTTGCTGAATTCTTCAGATCGAATTTCATTCGTGATGAGGATGTCTCAGCTTCTTCATGCCAAGCTAATAAACCTACAACATTAAATTTCGGCGAGTTGAAGGTATCATCTAATGACATCAGGAAGGGTATTTTAAAACTGACTGCTTCCTCGCAGACTGATTTGGATGGACTTTCGGCGATTTTTCTCAAAAATTGTCCGGCCATTGTCACCCCTCTTAAGATAATTTTTAATAAATCTCTAACTGCTGGAGTTTTTATAGACGATTGGAAACTGGCAAATATTACCCCAGTTTATAAAAGTGGTAAAAAGAATGATGTGCGTAATTACAGGCCGATTTCGAAGCTTACGACTACATCTAAACTCTTTGAATGTATTGTCAAAGAAAAGATGTGCTTTGCTACAAAAAATTTAATTATACCTAATCAGCACGGGTTTGTTCCTGGTAGATCCACAGTATCCAACCTAGCTGTTTTTAGTGAATATTGTTATTCAGCATTCGCAGCTGGGCTTCAAGTTGACTGTATTTATACAGATTTTTCTAAAGCGTTTGACAGAGTGTCGCATAATATTTTACTAAAAAAACTTGCTTCTCTCGGTTTCCATTCGACTTTCCTGCAGTGGTTGAAGTCTTACTTAAGCAATAGAAGATGTGTAGTTTCAATTGAGGGTGAATTGTCGGAATCCTTCATTGCATTCTCAGGTGTGCCCCAAGGCAGTATTTTATCACCTCTGCTATTTGTCTTATTTATTAATGACATTAGTAACTGTTTTTCTTTTTCGAATTACCTTTTGTATGCAGATGACCTGAAATTATTTTCTGCGATCAGAGGGTTAGAAGATATTCATAACTTGCAATCGGATATCAATGCACTCCTTCGTTGGTGCAGTAATTCCGGTATTTCTTTAAATATCAACAAATGCTTTCAAGTCACCTATGCTAAAACTCGCAATGTTTTTCCGTCTATTTACAGTATTGAAAATAATTTACTTCAATCTGTCACAGAGATCAAAGATCTTGGTGTAATTTTTGATACGCGTTTTTCATTTATTAGCCACATTAACTTTATTATTTCTCATTCCTACTCTATGTTAGACTTCTTGCGGCGTAATAGTTCTAATTTCTCAGACCCTTACACTCCTAAACTATTGTTCACTACTTTTGTTCGTTCCAAATTGGAATATGCTGCCTTTGTATGGAGACCATACCACCTCTTTGCAGTGGAAAGAATTGAACGTGTGCAAAAGGTGTTTCTAAAATTTGCTCTTAGATCGTTGAAATTTTCTAATCCGCTCCCTTCGTATGAGTCCCGTTTGCTTCTAATTAATTTAAAGTCTCTAGAGAGTAGGAGATCGATACTCTCTATGTCTTTTATGCATACAATAATTAAGGGAGACATTGATTGTTCCTTTCTGCTACAACGCATTAATTTTCTTATCCCAGCAAGATCTCTACGTAACTTCTACCCTTTTTACCTTAATGTGTCCAATACGAATTATGCGCGAAATGCTCCTATTGATCGTTCACTTCGGGAATTAAATGAGATCTCGAGTTCTGTTTCGCTTGACTTTGCAATTTCCATAAATGATTTTTCTGTTTTGTTAAATTCAGCTATTTAATATCATTCCCTTTATATTACTTATTTAAGTTTATAATTAATCCTAAGTAGTCTGTAAGAACCACAGTGTTCCTAGACAATAAGATATAAATAAATAAAATGAGTTAGAAATTCATTGGATGTAACGAAAAACATTTATTGTTAATAAATCCGCGTGGCCACGGCCATTGCAAAGTGACGGTCAAGTGCGGAAATTTAACTTTTCAAGTTTCAAGGCATAGGCAATAGTGGTTGTAAGCAGTAGGCGAAAGTGAATGCAATGCTGCAATAACCAAAGAAGAGGCAAGTGATTTGCACACTTTGCAGCTGAGTAACGCAGGATAGATGCAGAATACATAGGCGAGTAAGGACAAAAGTACGAGTGCGAGCAGTAGAAACACTGAAGTTGGAGAGGCAGTGATAAATATCGACATGGATAGGATCCAAAAATTTACACTGACTGTAAATGGTTTGAAATAAAAGTTGATGGGTCTGGTGCTTTCAACCATGAACGCATGAACATTTTTTACCTTGGCCCCATGTTAGGCCTATGGAGAAAAAAAGGCGTACAGACGCTTTCCCCAAATTTGTCCTGTTGTACCCCACTAAAAATAATGGCGCAGGGGCAGCCTGCCCCGGATTGACTGACCGAAATCAACCTACAGTACATTGAACATCTGGTAATAGCAACAGGTGTCCCGCGGGGAAATGATCAGGGTGGGCGACTACATAAAAAAGTTGTTCCAATGTTGTCGAAATTGTGCTCCGAGGAGCCGGGTTGTTTGTATAAATACGTAGACATGGTGGAGCATACTCAGCCGCGTAGTGCTTGACACCTTTTAGAATACTGACTGGGTTCGATATGACTGATTCGATATGGGTGATCGCCAATAAGTGAGATATTACGGAATTATGCCATCGATGAATTAGACTAAGAACGGGATGGGATTCCTAAAGAGCCTATAGAAAATATCGAGTTGATACAAAGAGAAAATAAGAAAAAATTTCATGTTAGGCGACAGAAGGCAATCAAATATATACAGAACCCAATTTGGATCTGAACTTAGATTGAGACCTAAGTGTGAAGGTCCTGAAAAAACAACCACCGTCACCGAGTATATAAAAAGGGGGATCCCGTCGCTCGGAATTGCATACGTTAATAAGCAACCCTAAACACGAATACTTTTATTACGAACGTTTGAACGAATGAAGCGAGGACAGAGCAACGACAACTAACGAATGAACAGAGGGATGTAATTTGAATTTTGTATAAGTAACACGGACACGTAACCTAAAGCACCAATTTCATAAACGCGATAGAAATTTATTCAATAAAATAGAATTATTTATTGTTAATAGATCCGCTAAGGATGGGGCCGTGTGTAGAAGTCCACGCAAGTGAGGAAAGTCTCTGATCGTCATTCACCTAGGAGTGGCCAGAACGATTCTTCTGCACACGGTTCAAGCCGCTCACAACTTCCGGGTGATTTCACCCAAGTGTCCTCTGGGTAGCTTCCGAACACCCGTTTGGGGGTGAGCTAAAGTTAAAAGGCGAACATGGAGGGGCCACTCCCACGTTTTCGGTTTAAGGGTCCTCCAGGAGTTTTTTGCAGAGTCTTTTCATCAGTACGTGCGGCTGCGAGCGGGTATCTGACTTGGAGCATGCGACCCGCTAAATAAATGTGCCCTAAAACAAGAAATCCCCAGAATCTGGTTGTGCGCTGGGCTTGGTACCCGCCACGCAAAAACACATTCCAATGAGCAATTTTAGCATAAAGGCTCGGATGAGACCCCCTACACTGATGACGACCACGGCAAACGTTTAGAGGACTACGATTTAAAGGCATGTATCTGGAATGTCCGCACCCTTATTTGGGAAGGTGCCTCTGTCCGGCTGGTGGATGTCCTCGTAAAGGCAAAGGCTGACATCACTGCCATCCAAGAGATGCGATGGACTGGGCAAGGAATGAAGAGACTCGGACCTTTTAACGTCTACTACAGCTGCCATGTAAAGGAGCGCAAGTTCGGTGTTGGATTTGTGGTGGGAGAGAGACTTCGTCGCCAAGTACTGTCGTTCACCCTGGTGGACGAACGTCTCGCCACAATTCGCATCAAAGCTAGATTCTTTAACATCTCGGTGATTTGCGCCCACGCCCCTACGGAAGAGAAGGACGATGTGATCAAAGATAACTTCTATGAGTGCCTTGAGCGGGCGTACGAACGGTGCTCCCGTCACGATATAAAACTCGTGCTACGCGATTTTAATGCCTACACGTTGAAACATGTCTAACGGATTGAGGCTGATCGACTCCGCCGTTGCCCAAAACATGGTATTACGGAGTACCAAAAGGTGCAATCACAACAGATAATCTACCGATTCGCCAATCGACTTGCAATCCAGCTCTCTAAGAGCAATGTTCAACAAGCGGATATCTGCACAAAATGGGACCACATTTCTCGCTCATTACGTACCTCCGTTGAAGAGGTCATTGGTTTTCAGCGAGGTCGACAAAACGACTGGTACGATGGGGAATGCCACGCCGCCATGGAAACGAAACATGGCACCTGTAGGATGTTGAAGAAGGAAGCGAAGCGCATTTTCCGAAAAAATAAAAGAGAGGCCGATATGCGCGAGTGCGAGGAGCTTGAAATGCTAGCCGATGGGATAAACGCCCAAAAATATAATTAGAAGGTACGGCAGCTTACAGAAGGTTTCAAGACCGGGGAAATTTCCTGTAGGAATCAAAACGGCGACCTGATGGCCGATATCCAGGGTACACTAAACGGTGGACGGAGCACTTCTTCACGCTGCTCAATGGTAGTGGCACGGAAAATATTGAAGATGATGAACCCGAACCTCCAATCAATGAAGACAGAGTCAAGACCGTCAGTAGACCTGGACGAAACTCGAACGGCCATTGTACGGCTAAAAAAATAATAAGGCCGCTGGTGCTGACGGACTGCCAGCAGAGCTATTCAAGTACGGCAACGAGGGGCTTGTAAAGTGCATGCACCAGCTCATTTGCAAAATATGGTCGGACGAACGCATGCCTGCTGATTGGAATTTAAGTGTACTCTGCCCAATCCACAATATACGCCAACTATCGCGAGATCAGTCTTCTTAGCAGAGCTTATAAGGTTCTGTCTAGCATATTGTGTGAACGACTGAAGCCGACCAAATATTCACGATATGCCAAATCTTGGAAAAGACCCGAGAAAGAAGAGTAGACACACATCATATTTTTGTCGACTTCAAATCCGATTTCGATAGCACAAGTCGAAGTCGCCTATTAGCCGCAATGTCTGAATTTGGTATCCCAACAAAACTAATACGGCAATGTAAAATGACGTTGAACAACACCACCAGCTCCTTCAGAATCGGAGCCGTTTGAAGCTAAACGTGGTTTCAGTAGAGATGACACTCTTTCGTGCGACTTTTTTAACCTTATGGTAGAAAAGATAATTCGAGCTTCAGAGTTGAACTGTTCAGGCACTATATTTTATAAGAGCGAACAACTTTTGGCGTATGCTGATGATATCGATACCATTAACCTCAACAACCGCGCCGTTACTTCTGCCTTTTCCAAACTGGATAGAGAAGCAAAACTAAGTACCTCCTATCGTCAAATAAACAATCATCCCCCTCGCGTCTCGGCTCCCGCATCACTGTTGGCAATTACAATTTCGACAGAGGACTTTATTTATCTGGAAACCAGCATTAACACCTACAATAATGTCAGCCTGGAAATCCAACCTAGAATCTCTCTTGCCATCAAGTGCTACAACCCCCGATTGGAGAAATGGAATTTTCAACGAACCAATCAATGTGATGTCTAAAAAATGCACTTCGTTTGTCATACATCAGGGGCAGTACGAGTTTTCGCATGCCGATTCTGGAATTTCCAATTCCCCGTTGAACCATCATAACTGACAAAGAGAATAGGCATTAATCACTTTTCACCTTGACCCATGTTGGGCCTATGGAGCAAACAACGAAGGCGTATAATTATATTTTGGTCATCGTAGACGCTTTCTCCAAATTTGTCTGTTTGTACCCCACTAAAAATAATGGCGTAGAGCAGTCGTTGATCGGTTATCAAAACAGGCTGCTTTTACAAGCAGCCGCTCTATCAGTAATTGCACGCCGTGGCTTGACTGACAGGCAGCAACCTATTTAAAGGATTTTGCAACAGGAAGTACATTGAACATCTGTTAATAGCAACAGGTGTCCAGCAGGGAAATGGTCAGGCACCTTCGGTCATTATTTTATAGAAATTTTCAACTTACAAACAGGACTAAGAAGATAGATAAGGATAGAAGACAGCTATACCTATGGAGATTCGGTACGCTTTAATTTTTCGAAATAATTCTTGTCATTATCTTTCAACCCACATATTATATATATATATGAAGGCAAACTTTTACATTTTCGTCAGATATGTACATATGCATGTATGTAGGTATATTAAATTCTTATTGTCATTACCATGAGAACGGAGAAAAAATATGTTTATTAGTTATGCTTAGACAACCGACCGTAACCGTAAGCGCATTCTCGGAACGTCGTAAGAGAATTAAACCGGCAATTCCTCTAATGCGTTGAGAATTAAGGGCTGGTTTAGCATTTTTAAAAGTCTCTTCGTTGAGAACAGAAAATTGTTGCAAGAGGCGCTGTATATGTTCGTTGCGAAAAGAGTACGCAGCAATTAAAATCTCCTCTGAGGAAGACTTACTGCGATTTCGCTGATGTCATGTACTCACTTTGTATATGTTATTCTATTTTCAGGTGTTACTTTTATTATACTCTTAAGTATGTAATTAAGGTTTTGTTCTACTCTATTCTGTTATTTCTCCTCACCGCTTCTGTTAAATTTAAAGTTGATTTTATTTATTATTCACATGAATACGCAATGCAGGTGTTCCAGCGTTACTGATAACAGCCTTGCCAAGATTAATGTTTTGTGTAGCCAACAGAAAGGCTTCAACATAGTTCATTTCAACGTAGCTTAAATGCTGACAGGCTTGGTTACGTTACAAATGTGTTTAATTGATATTATATGTGTATCTGAGACATGGTTTGATGTTAGTTTAAGTGATACCTTTGCTGGTAAATATAACTGTAATATAATGCGTAATGTTAGGATCGGCAAGAGAGGTAGTGGAGTTGCTATTTATTGTAAATACAGTCTTCATATGAGACTCCTACCTAAATCAGGTGGTAACAACACAGAATTTATACTATTTGAGGTGTCTGGTAAGCATTTTAAAGCCCTTGTCCACTGCGTATACAATCCTCATAAATCTGTATGCCTTAACTCGTTTTTTGATGTCTTATCTGATTATATTGTTGATTATAGAAATATTGTTGTTTGTGGGGACTTTAATGTCAATATTCTTGTACGTGATTGTTGTAGTAATATTTTTCTCGATTGTGTTGCTAGCAGCTGACTTACATTACATTAAATACTATTGTACCAATAAGGTATGCCATGAACTGCAACCCTAGTTTACTTGACTATTTTATTGTTTCCGACTTGACCAGTGTTCTAAAATTTAACCAAATATTCTTCATAATAATAATAATAATAATAAGCCCAACGGTTACCCTCTTTCCCGCCCAACCGACACGAGGGGCACAGTCAGCATGACGTACGGATCTTTTTTTTTTATAATTTTTTTTTGTGCCGAGTTGTTAAAAGGAAAAAGTTTGTTAAGCGTCGAGATCCAAAACTGCTCAGCTACAGAAAAAACAACTTCATCAGCTGAATCAAATATATATTATACCGCCGTTAATCATTTATTGAGAAAGGACAGTACAGCTCTTTTTATGGTGAAAAGTGAGTCCGAAATATCAAAAGTGCTGGAAAGACAGTTGAAATCTTGGCATAAACATCGGAAAGGTTCATTTAATTCATAATTGGTTTTACACTGTTTTAAATAAAGAGGTTTCAAGTGTCTTGAAATCCGAGAAGGAACATTAAGTTTAACTTCGGCAATAAGAAATGTGCTTGCGATAGACCCTGTGAGTAGTTTAGTAATGAATATTATGCCTAGCATTTCTCTACGGCTGGAAAGAGTAGGAAGATTTATTAGCTTCAAACGATCAGTATAATGAGGAAGATTAAGCCGAGAATCCCATATAAAGTCTCTTAGGGCAAAAAGTAAGAACTGTTTTTGAATTGATTCCAGCCGATCAATGTGAACTTGATAACGTGGGTTCCAAACTACGGACCGTATTCTAGCATAGGTCTTACTAAAGTTGTAAAAAGAGCCTTTGTTACATATGGGTCCTTGAATTCTTTTGACCATCGTTTTATAAAGGCAAATATCCCTCTAGCCTTATTAGCTATAGCATTAACATGACTATTGAAATTAAGTTTGGAATCCATTGTAACTCCCAAGTCAACAAAGTCAAACACTTGACCCAGAGTATAGTTATTTATTGTATAAGAAGCTGGCTGAATAGTTCTTCGTGAAAAACTCATAAATTTACATTTTTTAAGGTTAAGTGGCATATAATTTATGTTGCACCAATCAACTAAGCTGTTAATATCTATTTGTAATAAATTTCTTTCTTCAATCGAAGCGTATGATTTAAAAAGTTTTACATCGTCGGCATACATTAGTATATTCGAATATCTTATTGCAGTAGTAATATCATTTATGAATAACAAAAACAGAATCGGGCCTAGATGGCTGCCTTGGGGAACTCCCGAAGTAACATTTATGACATTGGAAGAAGCATTTTTGAATATAACGATTTGAGATCTATCATGTAGATAAGAAGAAATCCAGCGGAGGAGAGAGGGTGGAAAGCCCAGCAGATCAAGTTTGTGGATGAGTAAGGAGTGACAAACTTTGTCAAAAGCTTTACTGAAGTCGGTGTATATAACATCTGTTGGAATATTTTCTCTAAAACCATTTGAAACATGAGTTGTGAATTCCAGTAAATTGGTAATAGTAGATTTGCCCTTACAAAATCCGTGCTGAGAGTTTGCGATTGATGAAGAGATCTTATATTTTAACTGATTAGTAATAATTGCTTCAAATAGTTTTGGAATTGCCGATAGCTTTGCTATTCCACGGTAATTTTCAATCGAAGACCTATTGTCGCTTTAATGAAGAGGGATTATAAAAGACTTTTTCCAAACAGACGGGAAATTACCTTGTTTTAGCGACAAGTTAAACAAGTTTGATAAAGGCAGATATAGATAATCAGCAAATTGTTTAAGAATACATGTCGGAATCATATCAGGACCGTACCTGAATGATTCTTTTAAAGATTTCAGGTAAAGTAATACATCTTCAGAAGATATTACTGGAACATTAATCGAATTATTAGTATATAGATAATATGGATATTTATAAGGGGGAAGATTGACTTTAGTGGAATAGTTAGACTCAAAGAATTGTGCAAATAGGTTAGCAATATCTACTCAATGTCCTCGACAGTAGTGTCTTTGGCGAATCTTGACACAAAAATTGATTTTCATTGTGGAACCACAACCAGCTTCTTGGTAGTTGTTTCAACAACTTTAGGCGCTATAAAAAGTTCGCGGTTTTTACTGGCAATTGACCTTGCTGAAGAGGATTTGGATGTGGAAGGCTCCACTATCTGCGGAATTGGTGAAGTTAAATTAATTAGTTCTAATGAGGGAGTTGGAATAACGACCGGAGTTGGATTTAAAATCACTGAATCAGACGGACTCTCAACTCGCTTACGTTTATTTTCACGATTAGAGTTATTGACAGGAGGTGAATCATTTAAGCATTTAAA
The DNA here is from genome assembly GCA_951828415.1 of Anomoia purmunda. Lineage (NCBI taxonomy): Eukaryota > Metazoa > Arthropoda > Insecta > Diptera > Tephritidae > Anomoia > Anomoia purmunda. The sequence continues at coordinate 49,671,195 of OX639994.1, forward strand.
CGACTTAAACAAATTCTCATAAAAAGTAAATTTTTCGGTAAGTACCGAAAGCTCCTTACCAATTTCAGAAAACCCGTTCCTAGTATGTTTAAAGCATTCAAAAAGATCAACTTCGGTCGATCTACGATTTAAGCATGACCAGCGTAAACCTTTGCCATCATTAATTGAGTCTAAAACTCTACCTGTCAATCCAGCACACTTTATATGGGCCAACCCATCACACAGCCAGCAGGGCACATAGCGTTCGGACTCAATTTTAATTAGACAATTTGCAAATATGCAAGCCATATTAGATCAAAGAAAATTGTAAGTTAAAATAAAACAAAATATTGATTAAAGTTTTGAAGCTATAAAACGAACAGTTTTAGATACACTGTATTGTGACACTTAATAAACACGCAAACAGCTGTGACAAAAAAGAGAAAGCAAGAGATGAGTAAAGTACAAAGCAAAACAAATATGCACGCACAAAAACAACTGCAAGAACAAACAAAGCCAATTAACAACAAGTACAATTGCAAAATATGACTCGGCAATTAAATGAGTTATTAAATTAAATTGATTCAAAACAATAGCAGATGCAAACCAAATATGTTTGAACTTATCTTAGATCGATCAACAAAGTGTTGGCACTGATTTCTTACACAAAATATTTAAATATAAGTAACTAAAATTAAACTTATTTGTTTAAATAGCACGGAACAGAAAAAATTGCAACTACACAGCTTGACGTTTGACGTTTAATGGACCATGAACTAATTTTTTGCTGTTTGGATATTAATATTGACCGTTCTAATGAAGCAAGGTTTCTCTCCTATAGAGACTACAGATATCTTAATGCAAGTCAGCTTTTCTCTGACTAAAGCAGTATTGACTGGAGTGCTTTGCTGGCTCTATGAATATATAGATGACAAACTTGACTTTCTTGTTGGTATTTTGAAATCTGCTTTTGAGAAATATATGCCTGTCCGTGTCCTTCCGGAAAGATGTTCTTCTTGTCCGTGGTACAATAGAAGGGTCCAAGTAGCTTTTAAAGATCGGAATAGACTCCACTCTAGATGGAAGAAAAAGCCTACCTTGGAAAACTGGGGAGCTTTCAAGACTCCTAGAAATAAAGTAATGCGAATTATCAGATATGGAATATAGGCTTACTTCGGTGTAAAATTACATACGAATCTTCCAGTTAAAGCCTTGTGGCGCAATATTTACAATCTAAAGGTACGAAGGAATGAGGACGTGCGTTGCACTTTACCTCCGGACTTAGTTAGTGATGCTTTCCTTGAAAGTTGTACGTCTTCGGCAGATTTACCACCATTTGTTCCCTGTAGTGATTTATGTTTTATGGGCATATCGTATGAGTTTCCCACAGTGACAGAAGATGATGTGGGAAGATATGTTCTTAGAATAACTTCAAACACTGAATGAGAAGATGGACTCCCGATAAAGTTTATAAAGGTTGTGTTGCCTTATATCGCTGGAACTCTTACCCACATCATAAATCATGGTGTAACCACGTCTTCCTTTCCGCACATGTGGAAAGTTGCTACAGTACTGTCTGTTGCCAAAAAGAGCTCTGCTAGTTGTATTAACGATTTTTGTCCGATCAGTATTTTGTCAGCTCTCCATGGTTTTCGAGACCCTAATGGCGGAGCAGATCTCGTCGCATGTCCAAAATAAAAAATTTCTTTCCCCTCTGCAATCGGGATCCAGGAAAACTCATAGTTGCACCACTGCCATAATTAAAAATATAAGATGACATGACGGTGACTGTTGGTGTACCCCAAGGTTCTATTCTTGGCCCGTTGCTTTTCAGTTTATTTTTAAATGATGTTCTTCACGTCTGCCGAACTGTAAATCTACACGCTTATGCAGATGACATCCAGTTTTACTTGCTTATGTTAATGTAGCGCTATCCACAATCTCCAGATGGGCGAATGAGAATGGTCTTTATTTAAGTTGTACTCTTAATCTAGTGCCTTACCAATATATAATAAAAAAAGCAAATACTTCAATTTCTTGCCTCCGCTTTACATTTGCAATGAGCCAATTTAGGTTTTGTTATTAACTCTAATCTCACATGTACTGATCACGTCAACAAAGAAGTAAGCAAGGTATATGTCACACTGAGGACTCTACGGCAATCTGGTTTTTATACCCCCTTGCAAACAAGACGTTGTCTTGCTTTACATTTAATTATCCCAATTATAACGTATTCTCATCTGGTATATAGTAAGCTGGATAGTACCTCTGCGCATAAGATTGGGACATTGTTTAGTAATGTGACGCGCTATGTTTACGGCTTATCAAGGTTTAAACATATTTCGCCATGGAAGCACCAATTTTAAGCTGTGAGATCTCAGAGTATCACAATGCCAACAACTGTATATTTTTATATAAGTTTATCACTTGTAAATCTCCTAACTATCTCTATGATGAGTTGTGTTTTACCAAATCTGCCCTCGTAATGGTCCCTATAGTCCCTCAGTTTATCTCATTGGTCTCAGCAAGGATGTTCTTCGTTAACGCTATCCACATTTGGAACTCTATCCCTGCCAATATTAGAAAGCAGATAAATAAAAGCAACTTTAGACACTCTATCTATGATTATTTCAGTACTTAGCCTTTAATATGTAGATATACCATCTGCCATTACAGTCCTAATTTATTTATATTGTTGTAACAAATTTTTTGCTATAACGTTGTTAACTCGATATTGCTTAAGTGACTACTACAAACCTGTCATTATTTTAAGATGTGTGCAAAGCCGCGAACATGCTATTTGCCCTTTTTGCAACCTATCTATACACATTAGCATAAATCACTTGATCTGGAACTGCCCTAAATTTCAATCATCCAGAACGCTGATATTTCAAAACGCCGATCCCCTAACCTTCATTTCCTCTCCCAATCCAGCCAACATTGAAAAGACAATAGAATTCCTAAAGTCAACCTATTTATGCCAACACATTTAGTGCATAGCTATCACCAAAAAACATAACGTAGTTTAAAACCATACTTAGAATAATTTATTAATTTTTGTATAAATAAATAAATAAATAAGTCTTATTATTGTGACTCTGAAATAAAAGATTTTAATATCTTATTGTACTAATTTGCCTTAGTAAATAATGAAATGAAATGAAATATTCCATAGAATAAAAGTAAATACTTAGATAAATTTACTTAAAACACTATTCTGCAACTTTATTTCAGTAAAAAATTAGTCTATAAAGATTCTTTGTATACAACATTTGATGTAGTAGTACTGGGAACAAAACCAATGTTACCTGCTTCACTCGCCCGTGAGAGGGCCTTCGTCTGTCCTTGCGCATTATATGTGGTCCCATCATGGCATAGGCTCAGCTGGAATCGTATACGTTTAAATCGAAATGGGAATAGTAAGGGGTATTTGAGGCATAAAAACACGATCGCCTGTACCACTGGCCGTCAATTTCCGCTTTCTCACAGACCCAAACCTTTTCTTGAGATGTTGTTTGGTCTTGATCATCATAAGTGGAAGAAATAAGTTCTCGTAGGGTGAATGGACTATACGATACAAATTATCGGACAATTTTATCTTCTCCTTCAGAATATCTATCATTTCTGAATTTTAACAATATATCGGGAAAAACTTGATCATTTCAGTCATCGACTATCACTCGCACAGTTAAGACGTCTGTTTTTCGCACACGGAGTGCTTTTTACTATTTCTCTTCTTTATACCGATCTCAGCGTTATTCTTTCAAGTTTCTTTTCTGTTCATTTTTAAGTCTACACATATATATATTCGATTCAGCAATCTTCAATTACACGCGTGCAATGGCCCCAGGGCCACCAAACATCGAAGCAAACCGCTTCGCAATACTCGATACTGGACCTAAAAAAAGAACCGCAAACCTGCAGCAAGTGTTCCCTTAACTGACTTTCCCTTTCTCCCTGAAATTAAAGCGGGTGACCCAAAATTCGCCATTATTGAGTCAACTGATCCGTCTAAACCCCTTTCCTTCTATTCATGCTCCGCCTTACATCGTCCTATGTTTTAAGCAAATCAGCAGTGAAGTGCATTCCATATCGTGATGGTAAACTACTTCTTCTAGTGAAAAGTAATAGAATCGCTGACAAGTTCTTAAAAGTGAAACAATTAGAAAACATATGCTGCATAACATCCGCCTTGCACAAATCGCTAAACCACGTGAAATGCATTGTTTTCCCCTTTCCTCAACAATGTTGCAGAAGAAGAAATTGTTAAAGAGCTAAGCTCCCAAGGAGTTGTAGAAGCATGCAAATTTAAAAAATCTTTTGATAGTAATCTTCACCCTTAGGGAGTTGTATTACTAACATTTAATCTGTATAATTTACCCAGTAAAAATGACATTGCAGATTATAAAAATTCAAACAATAAATAAATGTTCGATGGGAGAAGCCATCAAACTTCATAAACAACAACTAAATATAGCAAGCTCGACCAGTTACTCTAACGCTTCGAGTTCAAACTCCAACAGTACGAAGAATACCCAATAAAAACAATAACGATGTTTCTTCTTACTCGAAAAACAACAACTATATCAAAAGCATCAGCAACAATCACTTTGAAAAAGCACCCACAAATACTGGAAATCTCCCTTCCAACTCTATGATCAATTTATCGATCCAGACTACACCATAGCAGTAAATACCGCAGAAGCAAAAAATAATAATATTTTATCAACAACAAAAACTAAAAAGTACAATTTCTCATCAAATTCTCCAACTATTGACAACTTACCTATACTCAATGATCCAACAGAAACAGACACTAACTACAATAGCAAACAACCTACTCCAACAAACTCACCTCACTCATCTCCACATACTCAATCATTCTTTCAACCTCTTCCATCTCTCTCTCAAGTTCTTATTGCTACTCAAAACCGATACTTGCCAGATAGTGGAACCCAATAAAACCAAACTTACATACTTACGAACACATATTCTCAACTGATTTTCTCTTTTTATAACTTAAGATGTTAAAAATAGTTCAGTGGAATATAAACGGGTATTTCAATAACTATCATGAGCAACAGTTGGTCATCAAAGAGAAAAATCCAGATGTCATATGTCTTCAAGAGACTCATATTCCAATATCTCTTAACAATAACCTCTCTCATCCAAAACAATACGTCGGCTATTTTTCCAATCTGCCTAACATTCAATCGAACAAACAAAGAGTGAGTATTCTAATAAAAAGATGCATTCCCCATGAAGTTATCGATATAACTTCCACGATATCTACCATTGCACTGCAATTAAAATTAAACTTATCCTTAGGTATAGCAAAGACGTATATTCCTCCACAGCAAGCTTTCGCCGAAAGTGATCTAAGGAACTTGTTTTTTCAATTGCCTGCTCAGGTTTTGTGGACAGGCGATTTTAATGCGTGGAACCCGCTATGGGGCTATCCTAAGTCTAATACAAGAGGTTTGACTATAGAAAATTTAATTTTAAATCACCATCTAATAATACTTAATAATGATACTCCCACTTTTCCACTCACTCAACCTTCACCAATGTAGACCTTTTCCTAGCATCTCCCCAACTTTCCCCAGAATTGACTGGAAAGTATCGTCTGATCTAAAAGGTAGCGACTATTTCCCCATTTTTATCAGTATTCAAACGGATTTCCACCCCGCAAAGTATAGCCGCATTCCCAAATTTAAAACCGATCTTGCAAAGTGGGAAATATATCAGTCAGAAATCATAAGCAATATAAAAAATTCAATATCAACCAAGAATCTTCATCTTTTACCAAAATTATACGCTCTACTAATAAATCGATTGCCCAAAGTAAACGTCATTGTTCCAAAAAATTTCCTATTTGGTAGAACAAGGAGCTTCAACTCCTTCGCCCGAAAAAAATTGAATGCTGGAAAATCTTTAAAAAAAATCTATCTCTGACGCCTCTCTCATCAACTATAAAAAATCCAACGCCCTTTTTAAAAAAAACTGTTGAGGCTTCCAAGAGGAAAAGCTTTGAAGTTTTTACTTCAAAAATCTCACCTTCTTCAAATTCTAAAAGGATTTGGTCTGATATTAAACTTTTAACTGGCATTCCTCACAACTTTTTGACAGCTGTCCAATCTAATTGCATAACTCTGACTGATCCCGCAGATATTGCCGCCACATTCGCCCAACTTTGGTCTAAATACTCGGACGACGACAACTTTTCCGCCAAATATTCGATTGAAAAACAACGCTGGCCTTTGAGGACGTACGCCCAGACAAATCTCTCTCTACCTTCAACTTATTTAGAGAATAAAATTACTTTCTGCGAATTGGAGACCGCCATTCAACATGCCAAAGGCAAAACACCGGGGTTCGACCGGATTTCGTATCACATGCTTTTAAATTTACCTTCAAAAGCCAAACAAAGATTACTTGCCCTCTATAACACCATGTTCGACAAAGGTTTATACCCTCATCATTGGCAAATAGCTACAATCATACCTCTTACAGGCCCATTTCGTTGCTATCGTGTTTGAAAAAATTATTGCGGAAAGACTGCTTTGGTTTGTTACTAAACATAATCACATAAAACATAAGCAAACCGCCTTCAAAAATAAACACAGTACAATCGACTCACTGATTCAACTCCAGCATTACGTATCTGACACTATTTCCAATAAAAACCACGCCACGATCTTAGCTACCGATTTCGAGAAAGCATTTGACCGCATCGGACCCGATGCAGTATTGAGTCAACTCGCTGCCTGGAAGATTGGTTCAAAAGTTTTTACGATAGTAAAAGCTTTTATGACACATCGACAGTTTCGGGTTCGCGTTAACAATATTTGTTCGGGTTTAAAGCCCCTTAAAAATGGCATACCTCAGGGCTCTCCGTTATCGGTAATTTTATTTACTATTGCATTCGATAAGCTTACAGACATCTGCTTGAATTTAGAGAACATTAGGCTAACAATGTATGCCGATGACGCTATCATTTATACTAATATAAAAAACCCAATAGCGGTTAACAATGCCTTTCATAAAGTGCTAACAGAGTTCAAAAAATTGGGTTCACTGTCAGGCGCAGCATTATCCATTCCCAAATGTACAATATTACATATTTGTAAAAAGATGAATTGTGTATACCCCCATCTGGTATTCGATAACATTGTAATTGACTCTGTTAGTGTCTTGAGAATCTTAGGTATATACTTTGATAACAAATTTAGCTTTAAACAACAATGCCTTAGCCTAAGAAAAACCATTTCTAAAAGACTAAACATAGTTAAATATTTATCTGGGAAATGATCATTCATCCATCCAAACATTATTAATATAACAAGAGCCATAATACTCTCTAAAATCGACGAACCCTGCCTATTTTTGGATGGTGTGCGAATACGCATGTGAAAAAATAGAGTCCCCATATCACGCCGTGACGACGTAGCATAAATGACTTTCCGACGTCACCAATAAAATGCATCCTCGGCGAAAGTGGGTTACCATCAATAAGGGAAAGAATATACGAAACAACGGTCCAGTTGCTCCCAAAACTGCTGAATTCTCCAAACGCCGATATCCATAAAGCATTAAACAATGGTTCAAGACGCAAGAAAAATTTTCGATTAAAGTCTACGCTTCGCCGCTGCCTTGACTATAACAAAACCTTGAACATCCATCTGCCACCTAAGTGCAACAAAATTAACATTCAACCGGAGTTGCTGTTGATCGAAGTCACCATAGATATATCCTTGCATGTCTTAAAAAAAATCAGCACCAATAATGCAACCATTTAACAGCATTTTTTTAAAATCGTTGAGTATTATAAATACAAAAATTTTACAGCTATATATACAGACGGATCAAAAGCAACCAATACAGCTTACGCAGTTACCACATCGAATGGGTCAACCATTACGGCGGAATTCTGCCATCTCATTCATCTGTATTTACGGCCGAGGCATTTGCCATCTACAAAGCGTTAGAATATGCTATTCATAAAAAAGGCAGGTTTGTTGTCTGCTCCGATAGCTATTCATGTATAACTGCAGTTCGTAACATACGTAATAACTCTACACTCATTGCCACTGGGTATGAACACGCGGACAATGCAGCAATATGCTTTGAATCAGCACCTACTTTTCTTAGTGATCCCAACGATCAAACTGATCTCAGGAAAATGTTACAACGGCACATTCATGATAGGAGATATGCAGAATGGAAGAACTTCGAACACCGGTATACCAACTTCAACCCATCACGAAATAAAGTATTCTACCCTAGCAACTTCACCCGCCTACAATCAACTATCTTTACGCGTTTAAGGATCGGGCATTCCTTAGTCACTCATCAACACCTTCTCACCGGAGATCCAGAACCGTCATGTCCTTTCTGCTCAAATACGCTCTCCATCGATCACATCTTCAACTCCTGTCGGTATAAAAAATTGTTAACAGTTTCTTTCGCTACACGTTTTCGGAGTCGATAGCCATAGTAGCTTGCACTCCTTTATGTAATTAGGTTTAATATTGTTATATTTTTCCTAATAAATAATAATAATAATAAATTCCGCTTTCTCACAAACCCAAATCTTTTCTTGAGATGTTGTTTGGTTTTGATCATCATAAGTGGAAGAAATAAGTTCTGGTAGTGTGAATGGACTGTACGATACAAATTATCGGGCCGAACAATTTTACCTTCTCCTTCAGAATATCATTTCTGAATTTTAACAATATATCGGGAAAAATTTGATAATTTCTGTTACTTCCAATTCGTGCACTGTTCACTGTCAAATCGGAACTCTTCTAGTATGCTCTTATTTCATGTATTCTGCGGTATAACCGGTAGTATATGCCGCAAATCCGCACTAGAAGGGAAAGCAACAGCCCATAATTTTTCAGATTTGAGAAGCTCTATTGAAGTTCTATCAACAACCTCTACTGATTTTCGATTACACTCTTCTGCGATACAATCCTGCTTTTAAAAATTGCACCATAGATATGAAGATTTGAATACTCTAAATCTATTCCCGTTGGCGGATTTTTTCGAACGCGGCGACATACACGTATTTATAGACGAAATGGGTTTCACTAAATTATAAAAAAAAAAGAAGGAGAGGGCCGTAAGTGATTTTTATGTTAGTAACGCACTTGCTCAATTTCGCAGTTAGTTAAGAACTTCTCTTTTAATTATTTACATTCTATATAAAATATTTTAGTAAGTTTTGCACTTAGTCAAATATATCTGTTCAAAAAACTTAAAAGCTTTCGAAATCGAAAATTGGCTGCCAAACTGCTTTATCAGTTGCTCAAGAACGTTGAGAGTTTTGCTTGTAGCTCGTAAAAACCATATCGGCTCAATTAATGGAATATACCTACTTTTAATTTGAGCATTTTCATAATGTCAATTTTTTTTATGGTCCCAATCCCATGGTCAAGCATAAAACACAAAAAAACTAAGTATGTATATCAGTGTATTCCTTCCGGTATTCTTTTGAGTTAGAGATTTTCCTAGACGGACAACTGACATTTATGTTTGTTTCATGTGAAAACTTTCAACAACAAAAAATAATCAACGGCTATGTTGATGTTGAAAAACACAAACTATTCAAAAGCAGATAATTCTAAACCATTTCTATTAAATTGTTTGTTTCTTTTGTATAATATTTAAATGAAATATTTTCTATAATATTTTAATGAAATATACCTTAAGTCCCTTGAAAATGCGTTCAGTAGTTTTTGAGATTGCTGCGTTCAAACATGCAAACAGACATACAAAATTTAAAACATTGTCCAGATATATTCTATTGCATTCCTTGTATCTATCACCTTTGGTAATTTTTTAAAGAAATGTTCAATATACAGACACGATTTCTTTACTGATTTATTATAATACAGTTAGATAGAAGATTGATTAAAATTGTGCTCCCATGCCTGGAAACAAGCAAGTATTTTGTATATTCCTTAAATAACCTCTGTATTCAATCCTTGCGACTATAGACCTGTTAGTATCGTACCAGCGTTCTCTAAAGCATGTGAACTTTTGATCGCTGACCAAATCGCTGTGTACATTCAAAATAAAAATTTGTTTCTCCGCTTCAGTCTGGGTTCAGACCTAAGCACAGCTGTGTCACTGCTATGGTCAAAATTGTGGATGATATTAGAATGCCGTATGGAGATAAAACTATTCTCTGCCTTTAGACTTCTTAAAAACTTTCGACTCTGTCAACTATTCTTTGCTATGCAGGCACTTCTTTGCTTTCTCTGATAGTTCGATACAACTTTTGACTTTTTAAGGATAGAGTTCAGCGTTTTAAAGGTGAGAACGTTTCATCACAGTGCAAAGCTATCAAAATGGGCGTCCGTCAGAGGTCAATCCTTGGTGTTCTTTTGTTAATGACGTTTTTTCGGTGTACAAACATGTAAATGTCCAAGCGTATACTGATGATATTCAGTTATACCTTTCAACTCGTGTAGTTCTCGTTGCAGATTTATTTTATAAGGTAAATAGTGATATCTCATGTGTAAAGCGAAGAAGAATACTTTGGGTTTAAAGGCAGCCAAGTCGTATTTCATGCTTATATGTAAAAGTGTAATATGCGGATTGGTACATCAACCCTCACAAACTCAGGAACTTACGCTTTATTGTGAATAATAAGATAAGCTCGTGATCACGTTAATAAAGAAGTAAGTAATGTATATGTATGTTGTTGTTGTTGTTGTTAATTCTGGACAGGTAGGAGTTTAACCTGCTACAATTTCCAGAACGTAGTTGAGCCAGAGTGACACGGGATTCACGAGGCAACTGGAGCTTCTCCTCTGCTATGGGTGGTGGTTTGACCCCGAGATCGGTATTCACATTGTCTCTCGGTGAATGTTGTTAAAGACTTCCCGGTAGGCAGCAGGGTCCAGTCTGTTGGTGGTGTGCGACTGGATATCATCGGACATATCAAGGAGATGCCCCCTGACGTGCCTCGGAGCCGGTACCTCATCAAGCAGGAACCCGTTTGGGTGGGCACTACGATGACAACCGACGAGGAACTGCTTGGTGAGCATAAAGTTGTGCTCGGAAGGAGACATCAGAAGGCTTCCCGTTGCCCTCCGGAGTGCTGTGTTCTGAGTAGCCTGTAGTCTTATCCACTGGGTCCTGCTTGTCTCAGGTGACCAAATTGGAGCAGCATAGTTTAAAACCGACTGGCCAATCGCCTTGAATGTTGCAAACAACGTTTCTTTGTCTTTTCCCCAAGTGCTGCCGTCTAGCGACTTGAATACTTTATTGCGGCTCTGTACTTTATTGACGACTGCAGTTGTGTGCGCAGAGAAAAAGGTCAGGCCGTCAAACGTAACACCCAAGATTGGGTGGTTTACTGTCGGAACAGGTGTACCGTCCACATCCAGGTGGTGAATAGGGTCGCCGAGGACTTGGCCGGTGAGAGAAACAAGTTCCGACCAGTGAAGAAACGAGCAATGTCTGAGAGGTAACCATTCACTTTCGAGCACAAGTAATCAATTGCATTGCCGGATGCAATAATCGAACAGTCATCAGCGTATGAGACTATTGAAACCGCCTCGGGTGGTTGAGGGAGCTTCGATATGTAGTGATTAAACAGAACCGGGGAGAGAACGCCACTCTGTGGTACCCCTTGTTTAATTCTTCTCGGTTTTGATGTTGAGTCTCTAAAATCACCCCACGCCTGTCGACCACTCAGGTTGTTCGCCGTCCACCGCTTCAGATCCTGCGGGAGAGTAGATGTCTCATCGTCTTCAAGTAGCGTTCTCTCACAGGGATGGTTACGGCTGAGGCCATGAATCACCTGGGTGTTTATGACATTTAGTGCTGTTGTTGTGATGTGCACCTTCCGGAAGCCGTGCTGATGCTTAGCCGGACCCAGGTGGTGTGTGAAATAGCGAAGCAGCATAGACTCGAGTGTCTTTACCACTGGTGAAAGAAGGGAAATCGTTCGATAAGATTCCCCTTTTCGGCCGGTTTCCCTGGTTCTATCAGCGGTATTACTTTTCCAGTCTTCCAGATCTCCGGAATGATGAGGGTGGTCATTGACAAGTTGAAAAGTCTCGCCACAGGTGGAGGCAAGTAGCACTCGATCGTGACGCTTCGCCGGGTTGGACAGGGACCTCACGGTGGTCCAAAGCTTGCCCTATTGGTGTGGATAGGGCACGGAAGGCACTCTCGGGGAACTCCACGAATCTAGACCAACCAGCTTTTTTAAAGTTGATAAAAGTCATTCGGTCCGCGGAGATAAACTCGTCAGCTCTGTCAATCGTGATGATTATGGGTGGGTGGTCTGATGCAAGCGATAGCATAGGTCGCCACGTTATGCTATTTGTCAGAGCACTAGCTATTGTTAGGTCAGGCGAGCTACTGCAACTACCCCTAATTCTGGTGGGGGCGTCGTCATTCATTGTGCAGAATGTCGAATCATCTATCTGCTCTGCCAATTCATTTCCCCCACGATCTGCTGGCAGGCTTGAATGCCATAGATCGTGGGACGCATTAAAGCCACCTACTACCAAACGGGGTTCACCTCTGAGGAGCACACCATTGTCAGGGTGAAATCCTGGCGGACCACAGGTAACAGGGAGTATATATATATTAAATACTTACCCCTGACATTCAAGGGAAGTATCCCTGCGGTCAATGTCTTCTTCGATAAGACGACATTGCACTGTGTGGTGTGTGATGAATGCCAAGCCACCACCATTATCACGCTCGGAATCCTTACGATGTACATTATATCCGTTGAAATTCAACAGAGTTGAATTGCTGTACAGTTTCGTCTCTTGGATCGCAGCTATCAACAAACCATGTCTTCTCATAACGTCGGTTATCTCCTCGATCTTGCTCTGGAGTCCGTTGCAGTTTATCTGCAGGAGCGTAATCTGCCCAGGATGAGTCGACGCGATGGGGGGTGTAAGGTACAGATGCGGTTGTCTACCTTGTCTCAGGTGCGCTTACCGCTGTGCAGGTTGCTGCCTGGTGGAGATTGGGTACAACGCCGGAGGAGGTATATGCGGCTGCAGAGGTCTCCAACATGGGGCAAGGTAGTCACCTGTCCACTCACGTGTGGTGCGCAGACCAGAACACGTTCGAAAGTGACACCAGCCTTATATTTACCTAGATCGCCGAAATAACAGCCCTTGGACGGGTGAAACCCGGGTCATTCCGGTAGGTAGAACCGGCTCCAAATTTGGTTCAGTTCTTCAGTTTAGACTTTGAAAAAACGTAACAGTTATTCTTCGCTACGATATACACTACGATATACATCGTATACCCAAAAATAAAAAACAGAAAGTTCCAAATATTTCAAATTCCGTGCTGAGCAGGCAAATCTGTTCATTATTTAAAAAAAAAATGTTAATATTTCCTTGTTCTTCTACTTTAAAAATTGTAGGCCAAAATATCATGAATTACGTGTTGTTCCGACGGGATGGACCAGCATTCCAAACACTTCGGCCAGTCCGCGATGGGGAGCACACAGTTTAAAAAATTGCGAATAAATGGTTTTATGAAGCGATAGTGTAAATACCTTGGAAGGATATTTGTATAAAACAATAGTTTATAGATCTATACCGGCTGCAAAGGGAATGTAATGTATGTGTCTGTCCCTCTGCTTAGTTTATGCCACACGACGCAAACTCGATATGCAGTGAGTATGTAAGCCGGAATTCGGACGGCTCATTAAATCGTGAAGTGATAATAAATTTTAGTTAGAAAGTCCAGTGAAAGCTTTATATGCCTCAGCGGCAGTGGCCATTTAATTATTTTGAGCAAGCAAAACAAAACAGTGCGAAGAGGTGCGGCTAGGAGCTAGATATTTTTGCACCGGAAATGCGGGGAAAACTGAGAGCTTATCCCTATTATACAATGTAGGTGAAAGCAAGTGAGAATTTTAAATACATTGTAATTTGTTATTAAATTCATATAGGTCCTTACGATTAGACTGATTAACTGATTATTTGCTTTATTACCTATAGGTGCAAAGTATATTCGACAACTTATTGTACATATGTATATGGAAGAAAATGTATGACGCTACTTACAAAACAAAATTATCAAAAACCAACAGCATTGCTAATTGTGGGCGCCAGAAAATATTAAAAGTTATTTGTATTTATATTTAAGAACCATTCGCTCTCCATACAACTTTGGCGCTCAAGCGAAGGAGAAGTGGCAACGATTCCTTATATCCCGAATACGAATAAAGCTTCTTTCCCTACGGCAGAGTTGAGTTGATATCTCGGTAGAAGTAAAGTCTGCTTATTCGTTATTCTGAAATTCTGTTTTTAAGAATTGGTTTTAGCAAAATTATAAAATGTTAACAAGATTACCAGTAGATTCATGCCCATGTACATGTGTACATTATTATTTTGTTAATTTTTTATAATATCGCCCCAAAAATTAAAAAATAAAAATATAATGTATATTGTAAAAATTTTAATTTATATTGGTTTATAATTTAACCCTTTGTCGGCCAAGGCCGTCTGCAGAAGGTCTTTGCTTTATACATATTCAAATTCAAATTTTATTAACAATATAAAAGTAATTTTATTGAATTAAGAACCTTTGTAAAAATTAAAATATAATTCAAAGTAATTTAGAATTTGATGAAAAACGTAAAGATGTTTTGCTCCGCTGGCTACCTGAGTACAACTCCTTCGGTATCAAATAACCAGGGTTTTAAATCGTGACAGCTCGGCCTATCCTATCCTGTCAGGGCTGCTCTCGCACCAAGGTTTTATTCTGCTAGATTCATATACGGAGCAGAATTTTCGTGATTTCATTTTTATACCTGAAACTTCTTCAATTAGGTATCGATCTATATCTTTTTTTTTATTTTCTTGATCAAACGTATCATTGTGCACTGCGGCTAACAATCGGTTGTTGACCATATCGCGGAGGTTAAAGTCATATATAAGTTCATTAACACTGAAACCGGAAGAACTGTTCTTTTGGGAATTTCTGGTCCATTGCAGACTACATACTTGTAAGTCACATTCTTTCGCGTTTTCAGTTAACGTGCGTGAATAGTTCAATATTGCTTGATTTGCGCCCCCGACTTGACCGTTCGAACCGGTGTTCGGACAACAGTTTTAACGTGTTTAATGTCATTTCGTTCACAATACATTTCGAATGTTTTCGAGGTAAATCCGGTACCTCTGTCGGTTATCACTTGCGACGGTAACCCGAAGTATGATGTCATTTCCCATTTGGTCATAGCAAAGTTGCACAACACGCCACCTTACTGATTTTGGCATTACAAACTTTAGCCTCCCTCTTCTCTATGGTATAGTCGATGATTATGTATTTTAAATTCTTTACGTAACTCCGGTTCGCGCGGCGAATTAGCTTCTCCACTCAATATAGCGATTATTTCTGGTAAAACCGGATCTTGCAGTTTCATTGTGTACAACCAGTCGTCCACGTTTGGATTTAATTTCATTACGAAACCTGCTGGCTGGACGTTAGCTGCGGGATGATCTGGGAACCTGCCCAATGCATCTACACACACAAATTCTAGAAGTTTCAGCCACCAACGCGAGATTTTTGACTTCAGTTCTTTGTTGCTGCGAACTTTAGCAATTGTTGAGCAATCAGTAACGAGACGAAATCTTCTACCCAACAGATATGTAGATACCCTCTTCGGTCCTCACGTGCAGCCTACTGAACATATTTCAAGTGTCCGTAGAAGTACTTTAAAAATACTTTTTGAGTTGATGACCATTTGACAGCCAGCTGGATGTATTGGTTTTAGTTAAAACAAGGAATTTTTTGTCTTTGCTGGTAATACTGTAAAATAAAGCGCAAAAATTGTAGTCAGCTGAGCGAAAAACAGATTTTGTAAAGTGCTAATTAAAAGCAGTTAAACTTTTGAAAGCTGTGTAACGGAAAAACTCAAAAGTGTGATTAGTTTTAATTTTACAATTACAATAAACAAGGTAACAGATAAATTTTATCACTAACTTTATTCTATTACACATATTTTTGGCATTTTTTTTACGACCAGCCCTCTGCACATTTGTAACATATTAACAAAAAAAATGGCAGGTAAATTATCAGAACAGCAGATTTTTGACATGCTCTTCGAAAGCGATACTGAGGATATGTCAGACGATGAAGATGACATGGAAGAGCATAGATTTTGAGGAGCAAATAACTGTGGAGTTATTAGATGAAGAAGAATCTTCCCCACTCGAAGTTATGAAACAAACACAAGTCCGAAGACTAAAATGGTTTTCAAACAGCTTTACAGATTCTCCTCAATGTTTCGACGAAGTTGAATGGGATGTTGATAATAGACAGATGTGGACACCCTTTAACTATTTTTCTGAGTACTTTGATTTTAAATTCTATATCGCCGAATGTTTAATTGCTGATGCTATACTAGAGAACAGCGCGGAATCGTCATAAGAGAGAGGATGAACCACCGCAAAAAAGGGCGAAAAGAACCATAAAACCTCTGCCGCCGAAAGATGTGCGAACATCAAAGAATAAACATTTACCTATTTGCGCGGTTTCTGATAAAAATAAGTTTATGCGTTGTCGTAAAGAAGGATGCAATCAAAAAACACGCTTTTAATTGCATTTCCTGCGACATATTTCTATGCATCAACAATGATAGACATTGTTTCATGGAGTTTCACTCTTAATTGCTTATTATTGCAATATTATCTATTTCTTTTCCTTATTTTTAGTAAATTGTTCATCAAAGACTTACTACTATTTATGATTTAAAAAATAATATGAAATAAAACATTAATCCTTTATATGTTTGTTCAAAAACGCGATTTATTCAACTTGGTTACAAATGTCCAGTCGGCTGCACCTGCCTTATCTTCGAATCCTGTCATCGCATATGTCCTTGAACAAAATTTTTGTTCCAATGTTAACGTGGCAAGCTTAAATAAAATATTTTTTCGACTTCTAACTTTTGGTTTGCCCTTGGGACTGAGGAGGATACGGAAACTCGACTACGGCTAGCGATTCGAACTGGTGTGTGTGGTATCGGCTTTCAACATCTGTGCAGTGCCTACTTTAGTACATGACAGGTCCAATTCATTCTGTCGTTCGATTGTAGCATCACTCCTGCAAGATTAACTCTGCTTGCATCGTGTGTACTTCGTGTTGAGCCCTTGAGTCAAATAGAGCTAAAACGGGTTCGTTCGTTAGTACTTCGATTATTTTCGAAAAGGCATTTCGCTACTTCTCTTCCCAATGGAATTTATTTTCGTAGGTTTTGTGCAATAACACCGTAAGAGGGTTCGCAAACAACGAGTAATTGTGTACGAATTTCCTAAAGAACCCAGTAAGTCCAAGGAATTTTCTTAATTCGGTGATATTTGACGGTGTCGGAAGATTTCGTATGAAGGATACCTTTCGCAGTCTCTGGAAACACAGTCGTACGAGCTTGCACTTGATGGGTTTGCAACGGTGGCATATGATTACCGGCGAGGAAATACTACGTGAAACGAAATCATTACCCCTAGTGACAACATTATTTTGCGGCATTTCTATATTTTGACTTGTATTTTCTAATTCGAAAATTTGAACGTTCAAGCAAACACTGATTACCACTTGCACTCACAAATCTATTTTTATTATATATTAGCTTCTATGCATTCTATAAATCAACTTTTCTTCCACTACTCGGAAGACCTGCTTGTTTAAATTTTTGCTGTGTACTTGAAGCCGAAACTTTTCACGAAGGCTAGCTGCTGACTGCGACGTGTCGTTAAACGCATTCGGTAGCAGAGCAGTCTCGATTTCGCGGCGCATTAAATTTGCGATGCACCGACAAAACTACGCGTTTTAGTCTATAAAACGTTTACAAGGGCAGCTGCGGTTGTGATTGCGCTGGGATTTGATTTAGATTTAGCGCAGGTCAAGGTTGGATTTATGCACATGCACGTAAGTATATACATATGTGTGTATGCATGTACATGGATGCATATGAATTTATATATTTAGATATACTTATATGTACATATGTATATACATACATATATATGTACATAGATATGCATACATATGGATGTGTGCATATGTGATTGTATACTTGACGACATTTTGGTAACTTGTGACTGTACATTCAAATGTAGCACAAAACGAAAGTATAAAGAATACTACGGCGCATCCTCAAAAAACTGCACCACAGGATACAATTAAGTTCTTTGATCTAAATCGCTACTTGATTCAGTTTTTATTTTGAAAAATATTCATAATGACTTGCAAGTAAAAATACTACATAATGTACATACATTCATATGCAATTTAATTTTAATTATCAGTTTATATATTTTTTTTTAAATTTGTAACTTTAATGAAGTTTATCGAAAATTTTAGAAATAACTATTTTTGTAACTAATTTTTCGTGACAATTTTTTTGGAAACAAGACTTCAAATGTACTTGTTAATAAACACATCTGTAACAATATTTCCATAAAGATCTGCCACTTATCAACATTTCAGCAACAATTTGAACAGAGGAAAATGTTAATTCACATTTTTCATCCCTGTTAAGTCCAAAATTTAGTAGCTCTGGATTCTTTACCCGAAACCGTTCAAATTTCATTTGGATCGAACCAAAATTTGCACCTTCTCATTGCATGATCGGCGTAAAATTGTAGGTCCCTCAATTTGTGTTACAACATCAAGATGCACACCACAAATTGTAGAAGAAGTTCGCCCAAAATCGCTTAAGCGGTAAAGCGCCAATTAAGTAAGTAAGTATTATTGTATTTAGTTCAATATTATGAATATTGTTCTTTGGATTTTCGTATTTTAAAAATTAGAATTTTGATTTACTTGTTTATTGTTCCAGAAGCTTTCTATGAAAAATGTTTTCAAAATAAATATGTGTACTTGATAGTGACGCTCTCTCTTTCTCCCAATTTCTGTATTGTGCTTTAATATTAAAAATGCCAGTTGTACGATGCGTGGATTAAATTTCAAGAAATAGCACGTGTCATGCTACGAATAATTTGAACACGCCAATTGTTATATTATACTTATTTTAATTGTTCTCATATAATAAGAAAATTTATAAAACCTGTAATAACAGCATATAAATACTTAAACGTATCCTACTTTTAAGTAAAGCTTGTATAAGTAAATAATAAACAGTTTATAAAAACAGTATGAAAATAATCTACGCAAAAAAATTAGGCGCCAATGATTTTAAATTGATAAGGTCTTCGGCTTATTAAAATTACGAGGATATTCTAATAAGAGCCAAGATTCCGTTCTAAATTATATTAAAGAGGAAATTATCTTAATTTTGTAGGTTATCTAATAGACTTTATTGCAAAAGATTTAATTTTGGTTCTACAGGTCATTTTCACCTTAATTCTACAGGGCTACTTCTTAATTATATTAAAAAATTTCATCTTAGTTTTACAGATTACACAGTGCTACAAAACAGAATGAAGTCGAAATACCTGGGAAGAGATGTTATTTTCCTTGCAGGTCTTATCGAGTAGAACGAGAATCCAATTTTGGAATTCGTCAAACACCCCCAAAATCACGACTTAACCTTAAAAACCGATTTTTCGTGCCTTCGCGCACTTCTTAGCCCATATCTTAGCTAATTAACAACCGGTTTTCATTCTAAGAACGGTTTAAGAAAGAAGAAACAGACCTTTTGAAAGATATATCTTAATAAAGCTGAGGAATTTACTTGTTTTTGCACAGCAAACTTAAATTTTGCTACCCTTTTTCTGCTTTTTTTGATTTCGGCGATATTTTCACACACTATTTTATAAAAACACAAAATGAGTGTTGATTAGATTCAAAGAGTAAGTTTAATACCGAGTTCAACGAATGCTTCCTTTAAAAAATCGGTCGAAAAGTAACTGAGTTATTTTACTTTTTATAAGAACGAAATTTTTACAAAAATTTGCTTCTGTTGTTCCCAAGGAAATTATCACTTAATTTTTGAGTTTTTACTCAATTTTGAAGTCTTTATAAATTTCCGTTATACTGAAGTGCACGTGTTGTTTATCTTTTGTTGTGTTTGCTGTTAAATTGGATAAAAATCGTGGTAAAGTAAAACTAAAATGTGCGACAAGCGTAATAAGTTTTGCTACACTTGTGGCTTATTTACGGATACAAGTCATCGGCGTGATTTTAAAAATAATATTCGTGTTGTAAAAATATATAACAAGATTTTCGAAAGGTTTTATAGTGCGAGTCGCTGGTACGAGCCAGAATTTATTTGCGAATATTGCTGCACAACATTAAAAAAATTTAAAGTTCAACAATCAATTACTTTGCCCTTTTCTGTGCCTATGACTTGGCATCAACAGGCATATCATAAACAAGACGATTGCTATTTTTGCAAAACAAACGTTTCAGGTCACAATTTTAAATCGCGGAAAAACGTAAAGTATGCGAATGTTATTACGGTTACAAAACCAAAATACTTAAATGCCGGAGTGCCTACAAAAAGTGAGTCCATTGATGCTGGTGAAACATATTTAGTAGAGGAAGAATTCCTTCCTTGTAAATCAAAATCAACGGAAAGGCATTTGGTTTCAAATTCTGATTTCGCCGATCTCGTGCGTGATTTGCATTTATCGAAACGAGAATCTGAAGTCCTCGGTTCACGACTAAAGCAGTGGAATTTAGTGGAAAAATATTTTCAAATAATATCGGGTAGAAAAAGCGACCGCACTTTGATACTTAGAGAACGTTTTAAAACTGATGGCAATGACTGTGATCTAGTACATTGTGTAAATGTACCCAAATAATTTTCGGCTTTAAATTATAATTATAATGCAGATGAATGGCGACTTTTCATTGATGGATCGTGTAAAAGTATGTACCCTCAAAAAAAAAAAATACATACGTGTTCTCTTAATGAAGTCTGTAATGTCACCCTTAGGTTTAAAAGCTGTGTTATTACACAATGAAAATCTCTTACCATCAGTTCCAATCGCGTATAGGGTTAACAAAGAAGAAACGTATGAAATGATGGAAAAAATTTTACGGTTGATCGACTATACCACGCATAAATGGAAAGTCATCGCTGACTTAAAAGTATTGACAATTTTATTTGGCATGCAAGGTGGCTACACAAAATATACTTGCTACCTTTGTGAATGGGATCGTGGGGCATCCAATCGCTATGATTGCAAAGCATAGCCATCTCGAGAGTCACATCAGATAGGGAGGAAAAACGTTTTAAGCCTCCCATTGGTAAACTCTGAGTATGTTATCTTACCACCACTACACTTAAAGCTGGGATACATGAAACAATTTGTAAAGAAATTGGATGTTAATAGCGAAGCTTTTCTTCATCTTAAAACTGTCTTCCCAAAATTAAGTGAAGCTTAAAAAAAAGCCGGTATTTATTAATTTGCTTTCATACCTACTTGTTTTTTATTTCTTTATATTTTTTATTCATTGGACCTCAAATTCGCAAAAGTATGAGCGACGTTACCGTTATGAACAAGTTAAGCTGTGTTGAGAAACGTGCAAGGAAGAGTTTTGTAGCGCTATGTGATAATTTCCTTGGGAACAACAGAAGCGACGACTACATCACGGTTGTAAACGAATTTTTAAGTGCATATGGTTAAAAGGGTTGCAACATGTCGATAAAAATTCATTTCTTGCATTCGCATTTGGACTTATTCCCACATAATCTGGGCCAGTTCAGTGATGAACAAGGCGAACACTTCCACTGAGAAATGGCTTCGTCGGGTTGGATAAGGACTTCACGGTAGACCAGAGCTTACCAGCACCCGTGACCAGGTTACAGGAAATTTCATTCGGGGATCGTGCCTCGTCGGACCCAAAGAGATGCGCGAGCTATTTTAGCCGACAGTTTATACTGCATCCTTCGGGGGATAGGACCAAGCGGAAGGTGACCAGGAGGCTGTGCAAACTACCGAGCAATAGCGCGCCTCTTGCTTTCACTTGTGGCGAGGTAAAGGACTTCATCGGGAAGGCGAAAGCCTCCAAGACCATTGGCCCTGATGGGCTAAGCGTGTTGATGCTGAAAAATTTAGGCCCCGCGGGAGTTGAGTTCCTCACTGGGATCCTCAATTTGTCCATGGCCACCCTCATCATTCCAGACATCTAGAAGGCTGGGAGGGTGGTCCCACTACTGAAACCAGGGAAACCGGCCGACAAGGGTGATTCCTATCGGCCGATTTCCCTGCTTTCACCTGTGGTAAAGACACTTGAGGCCCTACTCCTCCCGTATTATACTTACCACCTTGGGTCAGCTAAGCATCAACATGGCTTCCGGAAAGTGCACAGCACAACAACAGCACTTAATGCCATAAAGCACAGGTGAACCGTGGTCTTAACCAAAACCGCCCCTGCGAGAGAACCGTCCTAGTAGCGTTGGACCTGTCGAAAGCTTTCGACACAGTCAGCCACACCACGCTACTAGCTGACGTGGAAGCGTCAACTCTCCCGCAGGGACTGAAACGGTGGACCGCGAATTACCTGTGTGGTCGTCAATCATCAGTATGGTTTAGAGATAAAACATCGAAACTAATCCTCCACAAGGGGTACCGCAGGGTGGCGTCCTGTCCCCATTATTGTTTAATCACTATATCTCCAAACTCCCTCAACCGCCAGAGGGAATCACGATTGTCTCCTATGCTGATGATTGCTCGATAATGGCAACCGGCAATGTAATTGATGGCCTGTGTTCGAAAGTGAACGGGTATCTCTCCGATCTTGCCCATTTCTTCACTAGCAGAAACCTGGCGCTGTCCCCTGCTAAGTCCTCGGCGACCCTTTTTACCACCTGGACGAAGGAGGTCAGGCTGGATCTTAACATCCATATCGATGGCACCCCCATTCCGACGGTTAACCACCCGAAGATTTTGGGGGTGACTTTCGACAGCCTGCTCTCCTTCTCCGCGCACACTACCGCAATCGCCAATAGAGTACAGAGCCGCAACAATGTCCTCAAGTCGCTCGCCGGCAGCTCTTGGGGCAAAGACAAAGAAACGTTGTTGGCAACATACAAGGCGATTGGCCGGCCGGTAATAAATTATGCTGCGCCAGTTTGGTCGCCGGGAACCAGCAGGATACAGTGGATGAAGCTGCAGACCTGCCAGAACGCCGCACACCGCACGGTGACGGGATGTCTTCTGATGTCGCCTGAGGAGCATCTCCACCAAGAGGTCAATGTGCTCCGAGTTAAGCAGCACAACCTCATGCTCAGCAAGCAGTTCCTTGCTGGGTGTCACCGCTCAGGGCATCCAAATAGGCACCTGCTTGCAGTGGAGCTGCCCCCCAAGCACATTAGAAGACATCTTCTAGAACTAAAGGACGAGATCCAGCCACTCATCACACAACCGCTGGATCCGGAGGCGTACCGGCGGATCCTAAGCAACATCCACAGAGACACAGTCACTAACATCATTGACTCCCGCCAGGCAAATGCAGTCATCGGAGCCCAACCACAACCTGTAGCAGATGAGGACATCTTCTAGAACTAAAGGACGAGATCCAGCCACTCATCACACAACCGCTGGATCCGGAGGCGTACCGGTGGGTCATAAGCAACATCCACAGAGACACAGTCACTAACATCATTGACTCCCGCCAGGCAAATGCAGTCATCGGAGCCCAACCACCACCTGTAGCAGATGAGGAGTCCCTGCTGCCCCGCGAGTTTCGCGTCACTCTGGCAGAACTGCGATCTGTATACTGTAGCAGGCTCAACTCCTACTTATCCATAATCAACCCCGACATACCCAACACATGTCCGGCATGTGGAGATTCTCCGCACGACACCAACCACCTATTCACATGCCCTCTCAAACCCACTCATCTAACCCCCCTCTACCTCTGGTCCAACCCTGTCGAAACTGCACGTTTCCTGGGCCTCCCCCTAGATGAGTTCGACGACAACGACCATGGGTGAATCCGCTCTTTACGGGGCGCGACTAGCCGCTACAACAACAACAACAACCGAGAAATGGCTACGATCGAAAAACGTTTCGAAGGAAAAAAACAAAGTAAATATGATGGCAGAATATTGCTGGTCAGTAAAACGCGAAACTGACGATGCTGACCTAAGGAAAAAGCGGTCAAAAAAGCACTTTTGATCTATATATTTTCACTTAATAATATTTATTAGTAAATTAAGTTCGTTGTAAATTTTTGAAAAAATTTCGTTCTTATAAAAAGTAAAATAACTCAGTTACTTTTTGACCGATTTTTTAAAGGAAGCATTCGTTGAACTCGGTATTAAACGTACTTTTTTGAATGTAATAAAAACTCGTTTTGTGTTTTTATAAAATAGTGTGTGAAAATATCGCCAAAGTCCAAAAATAAGAAAAAGGGTAGCAAAATTTAAGTTTGTTGTGCAAAAACAAGTAAATTTCTTCAGCTTTATTAAGACATCTATATATCTTTCAAAAGGTCTGTTTCTTCTTTCTTAAACCGTTCGTAGAATGAAAATCGGTTGTTAATTAGCTAAGATATGGGCTAAGAAGTGCGCAAAAACACGAAAAATCGGGTTTTTAAGGTTAAGTCGAGATTTTGGGGGTGTTTGACAAAATTCCAAAATTGGATTCTCGTTCTACTCGATAAGACCTACAAGAAAAATAACATCACTTCCCAGGTATTTTTGAGTGTCACACTGTGTTATCTTTCTGATTTTATTGAAAAGACATACTCAGTAGTAATAAGGAGACTTCTTTCTGGAAAAAATCATAGAGAAATCAGCTAAAATTGTGTTCTGATTTATATGACAATTTAGGTGACCTTTTCGCTTTACTTATATATTTTGAGACATTGACTCTTACATGTGTGATTAATTGCAATAAATTAACTGCCAAAATTTATATTTTTGATAGGAAATTAGCAAGGTGCAGTGTGCTCATTGCAAAGTGTATTTTCAGTTAAAATGTGTTGGTGTTTTGCCTTAAGATGTGGATTTTCTTCCTACAGCTGAAAAGCCTTTCGTGTGTAAAATATGCATGGCTGATCGCCGCAACTCGAAAGTTCTAAAAAGCAGCAAGTTAGCTAGCCAGAGAAAGCTAATGTAAACTCTCCTCTATCTGAGTCCCAAACAAAAAAATAGTTAGCATGTTAACATGTTCCGAGTCAAGTGGGGGCGTAACAAGTTAAGGATCTATTTTCAAAACATTTCTGGTATCAGAACCAAATATCAGTTTGTGCGCTTATTTAGTTCACATCAAGAATATGATATTATGGTCATTATTGAAACATGGTCGAATGAAAACTTCTTCAGTTAGGAATAATCATAACATTTACAACGTCTTTCGCAAGGGTAGAAATAGTGTTTTATCTGGATTTGCTAAAAGCTTGGGGTTCGCAGTGCAATGTAAGTGTATTCCGCCTTGTGGAGACCACAATATCTACACAGCTCTTGTTGACAATATTCTAGCATTGGCTTTGAACAAAGTAGGTCATGCGGCATAAAGCGCCAATTAGCGGTAGAGTACACTACTCAGCAGAACTGGGTTGCAGAAGGAATGAATAGAACGTTAGTTGACATTACCGGAGTTTTTTATGGGTTGAGTTGATACTTACAGCAACTTACCTTAGAAATCGTTGTCCAACAAATTAAATATGGTGCTTTCCATTTCCAGACAACCGGTCAGGTACGAGCATGATTTTTAATTTCGACCAAACTCAAATACATTGTTTGTTGGTGCAAATAATGAGACACGTATTTTTTCTTTTGGCTCGGAAAAATTTTTCGCCCGAATTAAACGCGATTTTGTTTTTCAGTCAAAAATCGATTATCCGAATTGACAGTGAGATTTTTTTTTAAATGCCCATAACTTTGTCAAAATTTAATGGATTGCAACAATGTTTTTACTCAAATGTCAGTAATTTTTGTCACTTCAAGATAGAATGATATAATTATTGATTTTCATTATTTAAAATTTTTTATTTAACAATAAACAAATGGTGCAACTTTTTTTTAAATTTAATTTCTCAAAAAGTGTATTTTTTTTTTCTCTCAAACTTGTTTACCGGGTACGAGACATTTTGAACTACAATCAACCCAAATCTCTGATAGCGAAGATTTTTTTTTTCGAGTTATGATTTTTTATAGAAAATATGCGTTTTTATAAAATTGAAATAATGAAAAATACTCGAAGTGCTGAATAATTGTAAGCTTTATACAATGAAATTTTTTGTGTAGAAACCCTACTATTGACTACGTATATCTGTTTCAGAAACATCGTACAATTTTCTCATTTTTCACTTCTATCAGTGCGTGAAGGGTTTCTACACAAAAAATTTCATTTTCAGTAGGTGGCCAAAGAACCTGAGAGCACCACCTGGCTGGCGGCAGCGTATATGGCCCACGGCAGCCAAGCTTATCCACCAAATAGACTGCAGGATGCTGTTAAGGAGGCGGCCTGTAGAAGCCTCTCGGTCATAATTGGGCCGGCTCTAATTCCCAACATACAGTATAGGGCTCAAGTGATACCAACGCAAGAGTTGAGTGCTTACATAATTTTAATCTTCTGAATGATCTTAATATATGCAACCGCGGAAATGATCGCACCATTGTGACTTCTGACAGAAGAGAAGTGCTGGGCATCTCTCTCGTATTGAGTAGTCTCTCCGACCTGATTACAGACTGGCAGGTATTAAAAGAACACTCCTTTTCTGATCATCTCTACATTATCTTTAAACTCTCTCTGAATCCTGCCTCTCTACTAACATACAGGAATAAGGAACGAACCGACTGGGCAAGATATAAAGATGTGCTAACGGCCTATTTAATTAGGAACGCTACTCATGATAGGTCATGCTTATCGCTAAGACCTGATTGACTCTCCCGGACACGAAGGTTGTTTCTCTAGGTGAGCTGGATTCACCGTCTAAAATTGATGAAGCAGTAAACTTTTTGACAAGTCCTTGTAACGCTGCTTTTAAGGCATCCTGCCCAAGCACCCTTCTGAAGGGGAATAAAAAGTCTCGTTGGTGGTGGAGGAAAGAAGCAGGATGCTCTTCAAC
This sequence comes from Anomoia purmunda, assembly GCA_951828415.1. Taxonomy (NCBI): domain Eukaryota; kingdom Metazoa; phylum Arthropoda; class Insecta; order Diptera; family Tephritidae; genus Anomoia; species Anomoia purmunda. The sequence goes on from OX639994.1 coordinate 49,698,162, forward strand.
CGATCTAAAAGTACAGTTTCCGGAAACCTTACAAGGATGCACTCAAAATTTTAAAGAAGATCATAAATAAGGCTAAGCGCGAATCTTGGCAAAACTTCTGCAACAGTATTGAAGAGCACTTTGCCGCCAACAGGCTGCGAAAAGTGCGAAAATGCCTCAAATTTGATGTCTCTAACTTTCCGAGATACCATAAGACCTACTCTTCACTAGGAAACTCTGTAAAGAATATCGTAAGTTGCACTAGGGTGGAATGGGCTATAATGTCTTTCCACCCCTATAAGTCAACAGGGCTGGACAAAATCTTTCCCGCCCAATTGCAAGCAGCTAAGGACATAATGCGCCCTAATATCTCACATTAGTAGACAAGGGCGAGGCTGTCCTTTCTATCAAAAAGAGGCAAGACTGCTCTAGAGAGGCTCTTAGATGAATACATTCGACGGAATATAAAACTAGCATGATTATTCCACAGGCAAATCAGCTGAGACAGCGCTCCATGATGTCGTTTCAACGATTGAAAAAGGACTTGTTTTCAAGGAACACACGATGGGAGTTTTTCTCAATATAGAGGAAGCCTTTAGCAATGTTCATCCGGATTTGGTAGTCATGTCCCTCCTTAGAGTGTGGGTGTAGCAGGGGCTAGTGGACTTTGTTGGGCTCCTTCTCAAAAAGAGAACTATTCTTTCCGAGTTAGGGGATGGGTCCATTACTAAACATGTAACCAGAGGCACCCCCCAAGGGGGCGTTCTCTCCCTCTACTATGGAATCTCACCGTTGACGCCCTGTTGTGGAACCTAAAGGGCACTGGTTGCCAAGTCGTAGCTTACGCTGATGGCATAGCAATCGTAACAACGGGTAAACGTCTGCAGGTTCTGAGTGAGGTACTACAATATGCCCTCAGCCAAGTAACCACCTGCTCGAAAGAAAGCGGGCTTAGCGTTAACCCCGTAAAGACTGAGATGGTACTCTTCACGAGGAAATATAAAATTTATGGATCTATATGGTAAATTTCTGGCTGGTTGTAGTGCCGCTAGGCTTAGCGCGATCGAGCCGTGGAAAGAGCTAAAGTACGGGCATACAAAGGCTCTTCCGAATGCACTAAGCAAGAGAGATTGCACTTTTCCTCTACTCTGCATAGACAACAAATTGTCCATAAGAACCCCAGAGAGGAATGATTGGGAATATGCCATAGACCTATACCCAAAGTCGACGGCTGTCTTTACAGATGGTTCCAAACTCAACGAAAGAGTGAGCCGCGGTATTCACTACAACGAATTAGCGCTGGACCTCAGCTTTCGCTTACCGGATTACTGTGACATTTTTTAAGGCAGAGACAAACGCCATAATGGAGGCCGTTCAGTGTCTGACAGTGCTCGCTTCTACAGACAGACCTGTCACTATATACTCAGACAGTCAAGCGGTTATTAATTCTCACGAAACAATGTTCAAAGTTGCCATAAAATGCAGAAATTCCTTCAATCTGCTCGCGTCTAAGCGTTCCGTGTCTGTGACATGGGTCGCTGGGCACAGTGACATGCCCGGCAATTGCGCGGCAGACGAGTTGGCTAGTAAAGGGACGGAATTACCTATGATAAATGGTGCTATAGATGCGGACATGCCTCCAACCGCCTGCAAACATAGTCTAAACACAATACTCATCGGAGAAGTGAACATCAGGTGAGCCATGGAACGCACCTGTTGAATTACCATACAAGTTTGGACGTAAAGTAATCCAAAGCGCTGATCCGCCTGGACCGACCTCCTCTCAGACTAAAGGTTGGGTAATAAGCGGACACTGGCTTATGGGCACACACGGGAAGAGATTGGCATTACTAACGATTTCTGCCGAAGCTGTGTGGAGGAAGAGGAATTTGGGAGCATGTCAAAGACTCGAAAACAATTCCTAAATGGGTATTTTCTAAACTGTTTGGCCAACCTGAGCTCGGCAAGCATTCCCGGTCTTCTGTGCACCTTCTAAGGAAAGGAAGAACAAAGCGTATGGCCCCCGCCAACGGTATCACAACGCGCTTTGCCAGCCTACGTGCGCATCCGTGAACTTGCATGGTTGCAGCCGCGCTAACCTATTATTAAAAGCCACTATCAAATTGCATTAGTGTGAGAATTAATTATTTTAATGGAAGTCTATCAATTTCACAACCTTCAAAAATACGGTCAAACTGCTGCAAACCCGATGAAAATTCCTATACAAGCCAAACCCGTATTGGAAAAAGATCCCAAAATTCCAGGGAAAGAAGAAAAGTTTGATAAAACGAAATATCAACGAATTATAGGCTCGTTTTTACATATTTTTATTTGTAGTTGTTCATATATAGCATGCAGTGTAAATATGTTACGCAGTTTAATCAAAATCCACGTAGGTAACATTGAAATGCTGCTATCTATATTATAAGATATTTAAAATCTACACAAAATTTTGTTTTAAAATACAGATAAACTGGGAATTCAGTTATTGGCTACGTTGACGCCAATTAGGCCACATATGTAAATTACACTACTCGACAAAAAAAATCTCCAAGAATAAAATAGGCCTTTCCTAAAGTGAAATTTTCTCCTGATTCCGAATATGACTTTCATTTTCTTGTGGCAGATCTAGTTTCCGAGATATCGGCGAAAATATGAAAATTCCCATTTTTGCAGAACACTACTTCATATAGGTACGGCAAAAATTTGTATTTTTCATTTTTTCGTTTTAAACTGTTGAATTATGCATTATACTAATTCCCATAAAAATGTCTTGCCTTCACCTCCCTCAAGTATCTTCAGTAGTTTGGCCACTATGCCAAAAAACGTTCAAAAAATGTTGAAAAAAAAAACGAAATTTTTTACACAATTTCAGATTTAACCACTTTAAAATCGGAAAAATTCTATTGACGAAAAAAAGTTAGCCCTCCTATGTTGTAGGTAATTTAACTACGAAAATTTTAAGCATACCAGCACAACAATCGGACGTGCCATTGAAACTATAGCCCCGTTAACTTGCAAGCGTCTATCCTACAATTTTTTTATAGAGACAATTTTTATTCAAACTAGGTTTTTATTATTTTATAACGTTTTATTATAGACATATGTTTGCACGTTAAACTGTATTCAATTGAGTAATATGAGTATAAATCAGCAATTCAGTAAAAAACAACAACGACAACAACATTAAATACATACATATCTACATCTAAAAAAGTCAAATTGAGCGATTTTACCGTGGTGGTCAATAGTAAGGGACGTGGGTACTTCTAACTACCCGTTTATAATTTTCTGGGTTTGTCTCCCGTATTATTGTCCAGCAATAATCTCCCATCATTTCTTCATTCCAAAAACCTTGGTAACGCTTTTCAAAAATCATGAGGTCTTGGTGAAACCTTTCACCCTGTTCATCACTTTCAGCACCTAGGGTTGCGGGAAAATTATCCAAATGTGAATGCAAAAAATGCATTTTGAGGGACATGTTGCATTTCATAGCACTGTAGTTGTTCAACAAGGCTTTGACCATCTCTCTATAGTTGGGATCTTTGTTGTTGCCAAGAAACCCACTAACGACTTGCTTAAAGCTGTCCCAAGCCGCTGCTTCTACTGATGATAAATGATTCGCAAAATTTTCGTCTTTCAGCAACTTTCTAATTTGCGGACCAACAAATATACCTTCTTTTAATTTGGCTTGAGTTATTTTAGGGAAAAATTTCGTTAGGTACTGGAAGGATGGCGCGTCCTTATTTAAAGCCTTTACAAAATTTTTCATTAATCCTAATTTGATGTGAAGTGCTGGCAAAATAACTCGTTCGGGATTTACTAAAGGCGGGTTTGCGATATTGAAGGCACCTGGTTCGTACTCAGCTCTTGGTGGCCAGTTTTCCTGAATATAATGGGTTTCTCTAGCACGGCTGTCCCAAAGACAGAGAAAACAGCAATATTTAGTGAAACCTCCTTGAAGTCCGAGAACTATAGCTACAACCTAGGATGTATTTCATATACTATTTATTTTAAACTGTACCACCGAAACTGCTTACCTTTAAGTCCGCACAAATTTTCCAATTAAATTGTTTATATTGAATGAGCTCAAGTAAATTTGATATGCTTAAATAAGTTTCTTTAGTATTCTCAGAATGTGCCACTGGCATTGACGGTAACGAATTTCCTTTATGGAGTAATGCTGCTTTTAAACTATGCTTTGAACTGTCTATAAACAAGCGCCAATCATCCACTTTATTTTCTAATTTTGAAGATCATTGCAGTAGCAAATATTTTCACTTTTAGTAAAAAAAGAAGAGAAAGTCTTGTGTCTATTTCGAAATTTGGAAGTACTTGTCGAAGGGCCCAGGCTGCCCCATTGCTGCAAACGAGATCCTAGAACTTCGCTATCAAATTTCGATAATTTCAAATCTCTGACCAAGTCATTAAGTTCGGCTTGTGAGACTCGATGTGGGATCTCTCCTTCTTGTCCACTTTCTGAATTATCTGCTTCGGAGTCACTTTCGCTTGAGGCTTCAAAACTTATAGGCGGTCTAGGTATGGGTAAGGTATGGTCATGTAGTTTTGGTTTTTTAGCTGATGCCACATTTGGACAACTTATTAATTACCTCTTTTTTCTCGTTTTACTTTTAAGGTCTATCACGCAAAAATAGCACTGGTCGTGGTTAAAGGGTTCAGTCCACATCATTGGAACACCAAACTTCATGTTATGACCTTTACCCGATACCCATCTCATTAAAGTTAATCTACAGGAGGCGCAAATAAAATTAGGTGTCCAAGATTTATCGAGATTTTTTACACGGAAACCGAAATAATGAAAGTATGCATCTCTGACAGAATTAGTTATTTTCCGAGCTGAGTTTCCGAAAATATAATGTCCGCAAATAAAGCAAAAATCATCCGGATTATTTTTACATTTAAAATCTCTTTTGCAACAAGCCATTTCGTAAACACATCTACCGATATAGTATGTATAAATTTGCACTACAATTTGCAAAACAAAATTTACAACAAACAGTAGTGACAATTAAATACTTGATGTCTTTTTAAATTTATTAGACCCTAAGGTAGAGTGACCAAATGAAATGTCTCGCCAATTTTATCAGAGTAATACTAAAATTGTAGGATAGACGCTTGTAAGTTAACGGGGCTATAGTTTCAATGGCACGTCCGATTGTTGTACTGGTATGCTTAAAATTTTCGTAGTTAAATTACCTACAACATAGGAGGGCTAACTTTTTTTCGTCAATAGAATTTTTCCGATTTTAAAGTGGTTAAATCTGAAATTGTGTAAAAAATTTCGTTTTTTTTTCAACATTTTTTGAACGTTTTTTGGCATAGTGGCCAAACTACTGAAGATACTTGAGGGCGAAGAAGGCAAGAAATTTTTATGGGAATTAGTATAATGCATAATTCAACAGTTAAAAACGAAAAAATTAAAAATGCAAATTTTTGCCGTACCTATATGAAGTAGTGTTCTGCAAAAATGGGAATTTTCATATTTTCGCCGATATCTCGGAAACTAGATCTGCCACAAGAAAATGGAAGTCATATTCGGAATCAGGAGAAAATTTCACTTTAGGAAAGGACTATTTTATTCTTGGAGACTAAAGTTGATCAAAATTTGTCGAGTAGTGTTATTGTAAGTTTCAGACTGTTGTTTGTTTTTTACTCGCAGGTGGTGTCGCATCTTGGGAATCGGAGAAACAGCGGATTGAGGCAACATCCAGTGCTGAGTCGGAGAACGTTGCTGAGTCCTGAGTCGAGAAGCAGCCAAAGAAACACAATACTTGAGATACTTGATGCATGAACAATTGTGCTTTACTTCGATTCACAAAGTACGTATGTATGTTAAGACGCAAAATTTAAATTAAAAAGGGCTCTTTTAAAAATAAAAAGTGTTACTTATTAAAAAATTTAATAAGATTCTAGTAAACATGCCTTAATTTCCTTTGTTTGATTTTTAAAATAAAAACTTACAACTTCAAGCTTTTGAACACAATTCCTTAAAAATTAATAAAAAAAATAAGTTATCTCCATATTTCCAGCCGCTTTCCTTTTCCTGATGTTTTTAACAATTGCATGTTCCTGAACCAAATTCCACAAAAATTAATAAAAAACAAGTTATGCGCTAGCTAGCTAAAATTTCTTCGTGTTGTGTCTTCTCGCACTGCTTGGCCTTCAAGTTGATCTCATTAATTACTTACTTACTTAATTGGCGCTATAACCTCTTAAGGGATTTTGGCCGAGTTTAATGAATTGCGCCAGTCACTCCTTCTTCCTGCTAACTGGCGCCAATTGGAAATACCAAGTGACGTCAACTCCTTTTCCATATTAGTATTAGTTTTGTTGGGATACCAAATTCAGACATTGCGGCAAATAGGCAAGTTCTTCTTGTGCTATCGAAAACGGATTTTAAGTCGACAAAAGGATGGTGTGTGTCTATTCTTGTTTCTCGGGTCTTTTCCAAGATCTGGCATATCGATGGTTTATTTGCCAGGTCTAAAGCCACACTGATAAGATCCAATCAGTTCGTTCACGGTTGGGCTTAGTCGTTCGCACAATACGCTCGACAGAACCTTATAAGCTATGCTAAGAAGACTGATCCCGCGGTAGTTGGCGAATATTGCAGGATCACCCTTTTTGTTAATTGGGCAGGGTACACTTAAATTCCAATCAGCAGGCATGCGTTCGTCCGACCATATTTTGCAAATGAGCTGGTGCATGCACTTTACCACCCCTCGCCGCCGCACTTGAATAGTTCTGCTGGCAGTCCGTCAGCACCAGCGGCCTTATTATTTTTTAGGCGCGCAATCACCGCTCGAGTTTCGTCCAGGTCGGGTAACGGTACTTCGACTCCGTCTTCATTGATTGGAGGTTCGGGTTCATCATTTTCATTTTTCCCGCATCACTACCATTAAGCAGAGTGAAGAAGTGCTCCCTCCACTGTTTAAGTGTACTCTTGATGTCGGTCATCAAGTCGCTGTTTTCATTCGTTCAGAACATTGTCCCGTTCTTGAAACCTTCTGTAAGCCGCCGTACTTTCTGATAAAATTTTTGGGCGTTTTTCTTATCGGCTAGCATTTCAAGCTCCTCGCACTCGCGCACCTCGGTCTCTCTCTTCTTTTTTCGGAAAATGTGCCTCGCTTCCTTCTTCAAACTCCTTCCCATCACACATTGGCATTAAAATCGCCTAGCACGAGTTTTATATCGTGACGGCGGCACCGTTGGTACGCACGCTCAAGGCGCCCATAGAAGTGGGCTTTGGTTCCATCGTCTTTCTCTTCCGTAGGGGCGTTGGCGCAAATCAGCGAGATGTTAAAGAATCTAGCTTTGATGCGAGACGTTCAGCCACCGGGGTAAACGACAGTACTTGGCGACGAAGTCTCTCTCCCACCACAAATCCAACCCCGAACTCGTGCTCCTTTACAAGGCAGCTGTAATAGTCGTCGCGAGGTCCGCTTCTCTTCATTCCTTCACGTATCTTGGATGGCGGAGATGTCAGCCTTCGCCTTTACGAGGACATCCACTAGCCGGGAAGAGGCACCTTCCCACTTGCCCCAAGTCAGACGACGCCCGTTCACAGCCGCACCTACTGTTAGTGAATTCGTGCCTATTTACTAGATATACGAACAACTCTAGGCCAGGCCTTTAGACTACCTCATTTCCTCTGCCCTGACTTATGTTATTAAATTTGACCGAATATTTTTCTTATCGGTCCATGATTTAATTTTCTGTATCGTAGATGTAGGAATTGAACGTCTTGCAGTTGATGTTGCTTACGTAGCGTGACTTCCGTTCTTTGACCATGTTAACTGTTGTCGTCGCTTGCGAGTTTAACCATTAAAATAAATACACGGCAATTGTATGTGACGAATTGCGTTATGGGTTGAATTGGGTATATTTCTAATAAAGGGCATAAGTTATAAAGAGTACAATCTGAAAGAATGCAGGCACTTACCGCAGTTTGATCGTTCGCAAAGCAACAAAAGAGAATCAGGCGTTGCGGTTAGAATGGCAATACTTTGACAACAACAAATGGTAAAGGATACAGAAACATATATTGGTATTATGTTGGTATTATGAGACAGTTGAAAATAATTCCTTAATAAATATTTAAATATTCTCTTTGATCGACATTACCCTGTCCGCTATACCAATGTTATCAATAAATCCTGCTCATTTAACAAAAAGTGATGCCATAAAGAAATGTAATAAGATAAAGCTGTGGGAAATAAAGCAACTACGGCCAAAAAGGTGGCATTGTAAACAAAAATTTAATCCTTTTTTTTTTTTGAATCACCGAAGGTCGGTACAGAAGACCCACTTCACCCGAAATCCTTCAGGTCAATCTGCCTCACGTCATTTGTTTTAAAACATCAGAGAAAGTTATACACAACTACGTAAGAACTAATGTTCTATCTTACAACCACCTGCACGGATGCCACCATGCATATGTAGGTCAGGCCGCTCGACAGAAAATGCCCTCTATCAGCTGACAAGCGTACTTCTGGATAGTGTCGAGAAGAAGGAAAGATATATAACTATAAGTGTTATGCGCATTGAGGGTGCATTTGAAAATACTTCACATGCAGCCATAAATATCGCACTAATTACTAGAGGGATAAACAATACTCTGGTGCCTTCAAACGCAAACTTATACTGGTTCGTAGATAGTCTTTGCGAAAGGACAGAAATAGACGTAAAAATAACCAAATCAAGAAATCTGTGGGAACATTCAGGGCTTGCTGATCCATGGTAGTAGCAATATCGAAGAAGAGAGATATCAGAGTCGTGGTGTAATCTACACTCTTGCGGAACAATACTCTGAATCTACAAAACCTAGGGCTACTATGTAACTATTGTTAAACATTGAAAAAAATTCTAAAACTGAACTCAGTAACAAAAAAAAATGGGTGAATATATCTGAAACATATAAGACAACCCGGAGTGTGATAACCTCGTACGTGGATGGTTCATTAACTGAAGAAGGTACCGAGACAGGTGTCCTGCGCTGAGATAATCTAACAGTCGAGTATGGGTTCTCTGAGGGAAACGAGATATCTCCCCTATTGTCCCAGAGCCTTTGTGGATACTTGGCAAAAATAACAGGCCTGGATCAGTTCAAAGAGTTCCTAGGGTCATATAACATAAAACGTTTTTAAGAATGAATAGGCTTACCGACAAGCAATCTAAATACTATTGAGTACCATTTCTTACAGGACACTGTATGTTGAAATATCACCTACCAAACTAGGGATTTGCGCGGATGAATACTGAATACAGAGTAGAATAGGAAACTGCAAGACATATACCGGATCAGTGCCATTTACTAATGCACAAGCGCAAAAGGTACCTGGGTGAATATATAACAACCTGCCATCCGTATGAACTCCTGAGGTTCATGCTCAATACCGAAGTTTATCTTTTTATCCACGACGGGGTCACCCTGAATCTCAAGGTCGCAATGCACAATCCTCAAAAATATTATTTTTACATTACTTTATGTCATGAATAATAGAATAGAAGAGTGTAAACGAGTGAAGTGAAAATTTTTAAATTAAAGCAACAACTCTTGTTGAATATTGTTACGATTTTCCGCCATCCCTTATCAAATATGGTTTGGATACAAATCGCTTTCAGTGTTGCCCCATCTTCAATGTCATTTTTCGTTCTCTTCAGTTAACGTCTTCTGTTGCATATTTATATGATGAGTTTGTGTTACGGCCGCCTCATATATAGGTACCTGAGCACAGCATTTGCGAGAAATCCAGAGTTAAATTTATAAATAAACAGATACGTAACTCAGAGTTAAATTTGTTATTTCATAACCCATACCATGATAAAAAAGGTAGTTTCACTTTGAATTTTTTTGACATAAACTGTGCTTATTGACCTTTAAAAAGGGTGTTTTTAGGCGTGTGGTTTTCAATGTGACGGTACTTCTTTCGGAGTTGTCCTTTTTAAAAGCTGTTACTTGATTTATACTCAGTTGGGTTTGCCATTTCAAATTTCCGAAACAACGTTTGCAAATTGTGCAAATTTATTACGAAAATGTTGGTTCGGTTCGCGCGACACATCGCGCGCTGCGTCCAATATGCGTTCGATATAATCGCCCAGCAGAGTCGGTAATTCGAGGAACCATGGATAGGTTTCGCACCAAGTTTACTCTAGTGAATAATACGCATTCCCGTATAGTGCGCACCGAAGACACTATTGCTGCTGTGGAGCAGAGCATCGAAGAAGGCCCGAATGAGTTCATCCGCCATCGCGCGCAACAATTGGAATTGTACCTATCCACTTTATGGAAGATTTTGCGGAAGGATCTTGGTTTTCAGGCTTACAAAATCCAACCAAAAGATCATCAAGCGCACGTTCGGTGAATTGGCTCAAAACGAGATGGCCACCGATCCCGATTTTCACGGGAATATTTTGTTCAGCGATCAAACTTACTTTTGGCTGAATGGGTACGCTGGTAAACAAAATTGTTGCATTTGGAATGATGATAATCCACAAGCCATTGTTGAAACGCCGATACATCCTCAAAAAGCCACTGTTTGGTGTGCTCTATGGGTAGAGGATCAATATTTTTTCAAAAATCAAGCCGACCATAATATTACAGTCGGTGGGGAACGCTGTAGAGCCATCATTAATCACTTTTTCGTACCTGAATTGGAGGATGTTGATGTGGTCGGTCAAAAAGACGGCGCTACATGCCATAAATTTATTGAAGGATACTTTTGGTGAGCGCATTATGTCGCGGCGTGGGCCTGTGGCGCTGGACTATTTTTTGTAGCATTATGTGAAGTCGCTCATCTGCGCAGATAAGAGAATATTCGGCGCGGTATTGCTGACATACGGCCCCAATTGCTGCAAAAAGTGGTCGAAAGTTGGCCGCTCGTCTAGAATTTATGCGAATCCGGTGGTCACTTGCCCGAAATCATGTTTAAAAGATAATGACAAATCCTTATCTGTATAACAAAGCTAAATTTTTGGTTATAACAGTTAGGTTAGGTTAGGTTACTGTGGTAGTTCCCAAAGGGAACTCACTTAGACATAGTAGGAGTCCGTTGTGATACCACCTAATTTATGAACGGTAACGTGAATCGGAAAGTCAGGAAAGATTAACCTGAGAAACATTGCGTGCCCCGAATGAAGTCACGCAACTTACCAATCTCCACTCCAGAAAGGTCTTCTGGAGAGCTAAGGAAGTACGAGCCTAGGTACTTGAACCTCAGTCTCGCAAATGCAGGGCAGCTGAGCAGAAAATGACAAGATGAATCCACCTCATCCTCCTCCATACAGCTGCGGCAGAAAGGGTCAGAGACTATTTTCGGCCTAACCGCGTGAATACCCAACGGACAATGCCCAGTCAAAACAACAACCAGGGTCGAGAGTTGCCGCTTAGTAAACGACATCAGCTCCCTTGAGCGCCCACGATCCACTCTCGGCCAGAGGGACTTTGCAATTCTGCATGTCGTGGCAATTTCCCAGCGCCGCTTTATTACAAGCTACGGTGAATTTTTCCACTAAGCTGTCAATCGAACTTTCCGACAGGAGTAAGTTTCCCTGAGGTTCCTCAGGAAGAAACTCCTGCAGCTTCTTACAGTAAAGATCCCAATCCGTGTTCCTCAGATTCCTATAGGGACGATTTTGGGGGCACGGATCGCCCAAGGAGAATTGAATATACCTATGATCAGAGAAGGAGTGATCGTTAAGAACTCTCCAGTTCGAGATACTGGAAACAATTCAGACGACACCATTATAACATTAAATTATATGCGTTTTATTCCTTCTTGAAATCCATATGTCTACAAAAACTTGCTCTAGTCGCATTGCCATCTCAACAAATTATTGATTTGGAGATTCTAATATCTTGTAAAGAAATTGTACTCACAAGGTAAAAATACTTACTTAACCGTGTTAAACAGAATTGTTAAAAACGCTGTATTGATTTAAATTACTAAAAAGTAAAGCACTCCTGCACTGCTGGCATGGCGTTTCGCTCCAATCAAGCGCATTCGTTCATAGGGTTAAAATATTTCACGGAAAAGTGGTCGGAATAAACAGAGGACAACTTTGGTAATGCATCTGCAGTTACTCTTTATATGGTAATCCACCGGGAGTGTAGAAAAAGATAAGCCAGTTTTCTTGCTTCTAGAATTTTTGACGTTCCTAAATATGCAGCTTAAATTACATTACATCAAAATATTTGACATTTTACTAAATCTTTTTGCGAATTCGCTCAAACTTGGTACGCAGAATTTAATATTGGGAATAGAGGGAGGTAGGTTAAGAACAAAATAACTTGCTTATATTAAAATGGATTTATTTTATTTTAAGAGTAGCTAAAATTTCTCATAAATAATAGTCGTTGAAGTTCTCTAAATGAAGTACCCTATATTAATTGGAGTTATTGCTTACTGCAACTAATATTTATCTGATTTAAATACGCGTCGGGTATTTAAAATTCGGTTTCACCCGAATTTACTAGTCTTCTTTAACTTCTTATTTTGAAATTCTTTTTTTAATTAATATTTTTTAACTTGTGTGAAAGAATATGGTAGCTCCTTTCAAAAGGAAACGCCAAAAGCACAGTTTACGTCAAATGGGAGCAAATGGCGGCTAAGGAGAAGAATTTACATTGTTTTGCATCAAATAAATAAAGTAACCCAGCTACATACTTTTCTTTTTTGACATTTTCTTTTAATTGACGAATTTATTGAAATTTAAAATCCAAATAATTTTTGCTGGTTTTAGTACAATGACAAAACGCTTGGTATGATAGGTATCTATTCTTGTGGAAATAATCGCTGCCAAAACTCTGTTTAAGGATTGGGAAGCAACGAATTCGATGCTTCCTCATGAATGTCATCAAAAGCGATTCATGTTAAACTTTGTCATTTATTAAAAAAAAATTGTTTGACAATTGACAATTTATGAAAAAATGTCACAAATTTAACAAATTAATAGTTGCTAGGTTAAATTTGTATGTTTTTATGAGTTGATGCCTAACCCTCCGCTGTGCAAGCAAATTCATCAATTTAACCGTAAACTCTGTCTTAAATAGTTAACCTTGAAACCTTTCTCGCAAGTGGACCTAAAGTTCCTAAAATTACGTCTTTGTACTGCATGTTCAAAAAGTGCAGAAAATGGAAACTTTGCGGCTGCTAACATGTTGCGTGATGGGTATAATGAGATCCAATCCAACGGCTTTTGCGTTGTGCCATTTTCAGTCTCATTGTTCTTTCTGTTCGTTCACTGGCTTCTGGTCCGTGTTTATATCATTGTTATTCACAGGTAGTAAGGGTTCGTGTAATACAGGGGTTTTCAATAGGAACGCTACAAAAGTGTTTTTTTAAATAAAACAAAACCGGTTTGGGATATGAATTAAATTCTTTATTCCTGTGAAAGCACATTCGATGCCATTATATATGGAACCCGATTTCTTTTGCATGGGCACCACGGGCACGCTTGCAGAAGTCTAGACGCTGAACCCTATTTTCGACGGTCTTCAAGCATAAATCGGCCGATACTGCTATTGATATTCGTACGAAGTTCATCAATCGTCGCTGGCTTGTTGGCATAGACCATAGACTTGACGTAGCTCTACAGGAAATAGTCTAACGGCGTCAAATCGCACGACCGAGGTGGCCAATTCACTGGACCATTTCGTGAGATAACACGTTCATCAAACTTGGTTTTCAAAAAATCGATTGTGACATTCGCTGTGTGGCTTGTGGCGCCGTCCTGTTGGAACCACATATTGTCCAAGCCCATTTCATCGAATTCGGGCCAAAAATATTCGGTTATCATTGAGCGGTAGCGATTCCCATTCACAGTAATGTGCCGCTCTTGATCATCACGGAAGAAGTACGGCCCAATGACGCCGCCGGCCCATAAACCGCACCAAACCGTAATTTTTTCGGTATGCAATGTTGACTCTGGAGTACGTGTGGATTGCTGGCTGTCCAATAACGCATATTTTGCTTATTGACGAAGCCATTCAGCCAGAAATGACGACGACCATAAATTGGACGTAGCGCTCTTAAAGTTGAGGCCATTGACTCCGAATCTCGGTAGTAAATTTTAATAATTTCGACTCGTTGTTGGATCGTATATCTTTCCATGATGAAATGGCAAACCTTACTGAAGAGAAATGTTAAAATAGCGGGAAAAATATGGCGTAGTTTGCTGTCACTATCGGTCTACTTTTGTAGCGTCCCTATTTAAAACCCCGTTAGAAGCTCCACATGCAAGTACCTGTATTACGGATGTACTAAACAAATTTGGGTATTTCACAATCTGTTCTGTGGTAAGTTTAAACAGGTAGAAGCCAATAATTTTGGACTTGTGGGATATTTTTTCTTGGTCCTGTATGATGATACACGCGGTTCACTTTAGTTTCTGGTTTTTGTAACTAATCCAAATCCCGTTGCTTCTGAGCCGGATCAACCTACACTTTGCTTTAACTAGGTTTCTGAAAATGCTGGCTAATTTGGTTAATGTTTTATTCTACTGACTTCACATGTTTCGTTCACAGTAGCATGCCAGTACATAATTGTATGTTCCCGACAGCATACTACCAAATAGATTTATGTTTAATTTAGTTAAGAATTGTAGAAAACAGGATTGCATCTTCCACGCTGAGAGCAACTGAGAGTGGCGTATGAATACCTAGAGAATTAGAGAGCAACAAAAATGGTTAAAAAATAGGAAGAAGCGGGCCAACAACAGAATGATTGAAAGTTTTGTTTGCAGTGTGTGTTCAAAATAAAAGCATTTTGCTTTTGCTTTTATTTTGTCAGCGAATGGGTGGATTTTGTAAAATCGCCAAAGAGATTCATTCCTGCTTTGATACAACTGCTCGAGATTAGTTGAGAGAGCAAAAATTCAATGTTGCTTACGCAAGGTGCACACACTGACCCCGCTAAATAGTCTCACACTGCACACTAAATAGTCGGGCAATTGCTGTGGTGATGCTACAACGAGCATTGCCGTTCGGGTGCAACCGTAACCAAAATGCTGCATTTAATATGAAAAGTTAAACTGCTACATTTTCATATCTTCTTCAATCAACAAAGCATGAAGAAAATTTATATTTATATGAAGGAACAAGCGAAGGACAGTTAGCAACAAAAAAAAAACAGATTAATAAGCAAAAGAAATTGTCAGGCACTTAAACCTGTACGACAATGGAATTGGTTTCCAAACATCACATCCAGAAAGTTTCTAAAACATTCTGATTAAAAAGTTTTGAAATTTTATCTATATGGTTTATATGAAGTGTGTTTTTATAAAAAATATACGAAAAACATTAAATATGAAAACACTAGTTTTGTGTTACACTGTATACATACATATATACATAAATATTTAAATATGTAGACCGATTGATACATACCTACATACGTATCAAATGAATTTTTCATAAAATAAACAAATTTAACCAAACAGCGCTATCTAATAATAGTAATTGCGTGATTGAAAAGGATTCTCTAAATTTCAGTCAGATTTGCCAAATTTTTGGTTACAAAGGAAATTTAGTGAGTGAGAGAGCACTGTTCATCTACTATTTGATCAGTGGTGCGCGCACTCACGTAAATCACCGTGGCGTTTAAGCTATCTGCCGACAGTTGGCCGACTTTTTAGTTTGAAGTGAATCGGGTTGCACTACCAACTATTTAGTCGGCGGCGATTTAGTTGATGTAGTGTGCGCACTTTCATATAACATCATGGCATTCAAGAGACCACGACTAAATAGTCGGCCGATAAAGTCTGCAATGTGCGACCCCTCTAAATCAACCACTCCTGGGTGAAAAACAACAATCCGCCTATAAAAAAATTACAAACGCGTGATACTTCATCTGGCATTTCTACTATCTTATTGGATGGAGGGCGAACAATGCTGACAATATGCAGGCTGATGGTTTGGGCGAAAATGTTTCTATTATACCGCAATATAACGAATCGATTTACATTTCCCAAAGTACTTGAACTCCACAATTTTATAAATCCGTTTGTATTAAAACAAATTGTCATATTATTTCTTTAGTTTCAAAAGATCCGTAAGAAAACTAATCTAAGTAACGCTATATTCTTGTTATTTGCGATAACTTCAAATAAATGTCTAATATTGAACGTTTGTTGGAAAGTATGTTTTATGCTCCAAGGAATAAAATATGGCTTATATTTTAACAACAATATAAAGTTTTTTTAATGGAAATTTGAAAATAATCTATCTTCTATTATCTATCTATATCTATATACTATAATAAAACTGTACAAAAGTCGTGTCTGTACATTTGACATTTCTTTAAGAACATTAACAGAAGTGATGCAGGGAATATAGTGACAAACATCTGGACCATTTTCAGAATTTTTGTCTGTCTGTTCGGAATGGATTTCCATGAGGGTTTTAACTAATGTTTATCCAGTAACCTCAGCCGTACATAGGTTATATTTTATTATAAAATTAAGGGAAGTAATTTATTTAAATACTAGATGCACAAAAAATACAATTTAATAGAAATGGCTTAGAATAATTTTTTTTTAATATCTTTTTTCAAGGACAGCAACGTAGGCGTTGATTATTTTTCGTTATTGAAAATTTTCACCTGAAATGAAAACGAATGTCAGTTGTATGTTGAAGAAAATCCGCAATTCGAAAGAATACCTGTAGGAATAAACTGATATGCATATATAAGGACATTTTTTTTGTGTGTTTGTGTTTGACTATGGGATTCGCTGCATAAAGATAAGTTTGACATTATGAAAATGTTCACATTTAAATTCTATTTATTTATTTCTACTTATTTATTCTGTCTAAACCGGTCTTTACAAACTTCAAGCTAATCTTGCAACGTTCTTGAGCAACTGGTACAGAATTATTTTGCTAGCCAATTTTCGATAGGAAAACCAAAATTAAATTAATAAGCATTTTTGGCCAGATGTACTTACGTATGCATGTCATTCGTTATGCTTTCAGAGAAAATTCACCACATATATGCCAAAACAGTCTTACAAGTTCGCGGCATTCTATTTAATATAATTTAAAATTTCTACCATATATTTATTGCCCCTGCTCTTAGAAAAATATATAGACTACATAATAAATACAAACATACATACATATGTACATAGAATTTCGACTTTGGGCAAAACTGACCAAAATATTATTATTATTATTTTTGTTTTTTTTAAAGTAAAATATGCAAATATAAAACTTAATGTATATGTAGAGTACAAGCAGCTAAGGCCATCGACTCGATTGTAAATATAAAGATTAAATTAATTGTAACTATATATTTACTTATCTAGATTATATTTAATGAACAATTTATGTTTATCAAATATATTATTATTATTATTTATTAGAGCAAATTAAAATATAACACTAATTAAAGGAGCACACTAGCTACTTAGGCCTACGGTGCTTTTGCATAGTACTATTTATAGGCAGGTACAAATACTATATACATAATGTAATATTATTATTATTATTATTTTTTTTTTTTTTGTTTTGGCCAACATTTTATTATATTCTATTGATTAATCCAATATCTTTTATGTAGTTAAATATTTGAAGTACATTATTTGCGGTGATATTTTTAAGGACTTTAGAAGGCTGCGTAGAAGGTTTAGGCTATTTCCACAAAATGGACAAGCGGGAGGAGGAGTGGATGCAAGGATATGTAAGTGTGTTAGTTTTGAATGGTCAATTCTTAAACAGGTGAAAATACTGGTTTGCCTTTTAGATAGTTCAGATGGGAAAACTGATTTTTTGCATTCTGGGTTAAAGTTAGTGTAGAGGTGGTTAAAGTGTGACCATGAGTTGTGTTGGTATAGAGAAACGTAATTAGTAGTGAGCTTGCGGATATCCTTCTTTATGTAAGGGTCAAACGTGACTACCGGCGAGAGGTGCAAGCTTTTGGCAGCGGAGTCGGCATACTCATTTCCAGTGATGCCCTTGTGCCCTGGTATCCATATTATTTATATTTTACCGTCTTTTTTTATTAAAAAGTCACGTATTTGCGAGATTATATGATTATTGTTGTAAATATTTTCCAGGCTCTGTACGACAGAGTAGCTGTCAGTGAAAATTGCGAACCTACCTTTAGCATTAAATGCGTGTGTTACTGCTTTCAGTACAGCAAAAGCCTCCGATGAAAAGATGGAACTGTGATTTGGGAGTCGACCACCGATTAACAATTTTCCATCGTTGCTGTTTACTACTTTGGACCCATCAGTGAATATTTTTGATCTATTAGCTAAATCCTTCTTGCTGACTAATTCGTGAAAAAGCTGTTTAAATATGTCAGGGCAAGTGACATTTGTTTTTATAGAATGAAGGCTGGAATTTATTGAGCTAAGGCGTAGAAGCCTAGGCGCTTGCCGGCTTACCGATGGGCAAGTTTTGGGTATTTGGATATCCAAGTCAATTATGCTGGTTATGCAATGTCGTATGGCAGACTTTACTTTAAAAGTGCGTTTGTGACCCGAAGCGGTTTTTAAAATATCAAATAGTGGTCTGTCAATTGTAGTCAAGAGCTTCGGGATGAGCATCAAAGTGGTCGTTTTATATCTTTCGAGGATAGATGGTAGCCCAGCCTCAGCAAGGACACATTTAATTGGAGAAGTTGCAAAGACGTACACGCTTCTTCGCACTGCTGTGTGATACGGCATGTTGAGCAGTTTAAGATAAGAGCTGGCACAACCCCCATAAATTGGAAGACCATAGTCTATTTTTGACAAAATTATTGACCTGGTTATGTCTACAAGTGTATTGGTGTGAATGTGCAGATGTTTTGAGGTAAGGTATTTTATTACGTTTAGTCTCGTAACAAGGTTTTTTTTAAGGTAAAGACAGTGCTCTTTGAAAGTGTATTTGGAATCGAATATGATGCCAAGTATTTTTAAGTAGTTGACATTTTCTATAACTGTATTCATAGTATTTACTTGTAGTTGAGGACAGTTCATTTTGCGGCAAATGTGTAAGACTTTGCATTTGCTATGTGATAAAATTGCTCCTGAGTATTGTCCCCAGGAGTTAAAATCTTCAAGAAGGTTTGAAAGGGTTGTTTGTACTTTGTTGATGTCTTTGACTTTCGTATAAAAGAAACATCATCGGCATTTATCCTGAAGTCTAAGGTTTTGTGAATGGATACAACTTTATTAAGCTGTTCAAAGGCTATAACAAAGAGGACAACGGAAAGGGGTGAACCCTGCGGAATGCCTTTTTTGAGGGAATATGTGAAAAAAAAATCCATTGACCCGAGTCTGGAATTTGCGGCCGGTGAGAAAAGACTTTATGAGCTTGTATAACCTTAGACCAACACCCCAGGATGCAAGCTGTTCTAGAACGACATGGGCGCCAATGCGATCAAAGGCCTTTTCAAAGTCGGTAGACAGAATTGTGACGTGATTTTTTGTTGATAGTAAGTCTGAAATAAAATGTTGCAGAGGGAGGAGCCCGTCTAATGTACCATGTTGATTTCTGAATGCAACTTGATTGGGACTAATGAGGTTGTTTTTCGTTACAAACCACATTAGGGGTTTTGCGATCATCTTTTCCAGAATTTTGCCTACACAGGATAGGAGGGAGATGGGTCTATATCCGTCAATTTTGTTTGTTGGCTTATTAGGTTTGTTTATTTGGATAACTCTGGCTGAAAGCCATGTGTGCGGGTAAGAGCCGGATTACAGAACTAGGTTGTAAAGGGACAAAAGGGAATTTTTACAGGGACTGGGAAGATTATGTAACATGGGGTAGGGTATTCTGTCTCTTCCAGGGGATTTTCCTTTGGCATGTTGCAAGGAAAGTTGTAGTTCTATCAGGGTAAAGTCAACTTCCAGGCTTCGAGGCCCGTTTGCTATTGTAGCGGGATTATATGTTTGGTTCAGTACTGTTCTCTTACTTGTGATATAGTTCGACGGAAAGTTGGAATTCATTGCGTATTTTGACCAAGTTTTTCCGAAGGCGTTGGCAATATCTGAGGAGCAGGAAAGTATGTTGCTAGGGAATTGGATGGTTGTGATGGGAGTTGGTGGATGACCTGTAAGAGATTTAATGGAGGCCCAAATTTTTTTGGGAGTGGATGATGGTTTTATTTTTTCCGTAAACTCTGTGATTGATGTCTTTTTTGCGCTTTTAACGCACTTTTTGAACAGTGCATTTGCTTTTTTATATTCTATGAGGTTGTGAATGGAAGGAGAGAATTTGTATATTTGCCAACGGCTTTGCTTATTGGTACGAAGGGAGCTTAGGTCCTTATTCCACCATGTTGCATATTTTTTAAGATGTGAGACATTACTCTGGGGAATAGCTATATTAGCAGCCTTTTTAATGGCTTTTGTAACTTTTGATGCAAATTGATGGGTGTTAGTCAAGCTCCAGTCACTGATGCTTTTCATACAAATGGATTGATAGAGCGACCAGTCGGCAGCATCCGTTACATACATTAATATTAGATGTGTTGTTTTCAGTTGATATTGAAGGTTTGTTGTTATTTGATTTTATGTTTTTTTCTTCGGTTGAATTATTTTTTGCAAGGGCGGTGGCATATAGAGGCGGACTGGCCTGAATTAGGTTACGGGACTTGTAGACTTTGTTGGCTTCACGCATAGAGCACTTCTCTTGCGTTTTTATTTTTAACACTTTTTTTACGTGATGGTATTTTGGGCAAGAGTTGGATGTTGCTGCTTGTTCGCCAGCGCAGTTTGTACAGTAGGTTCTTATGCATGGTGCTGGAAAATGGGGGGGAGGGGGTAGATTACACGAGAAGCAAGCAGGTTAGTAAGGCCGGACGGACGTGTTGATGCATGCTATTTATCTTGTCAGGTAGGTGATAACTATCGAATGTAATTAGGACGACGCCAGTTGGCTTGGAGACTCCCTCAGATGTGCGTTGGAATTTGTATACGCTGGTGACATTGTATTCTTTAAGTCCTTCGACAATTTCTTCTTCGGATACGTTATTAAGCAAAGGAGCGTACACTGTTCCCTTCACACTGTTGAGGATATCGTGGTAATTGGCGCTTATTTCACATTACCAGGCAGAGTTTTTGTATTCAAAAATTTTTTTGCTTGAGTTTGATTTTTGAGTAACAGTATCAGGTTTCCATATGGATGCGGAATGATTTTATTTATTTCCTTGCATATAACAAGTAAGGCTTTATGAACCGCGAAGATGGAGTAGGACGAAAGATTTTTGTTAGGATCGGTGGCTTCAATTGTGACGAACTTAGGATCGTATTTTTTGGTGACCGGAAGTTCAAGGAACTGTTCGAAAATGTTTACTGCTTAAGGTGTTTTTCTTTTCGCACGAGGGCTGAGAGATAATAGGGCAAACCTATTATCTCCAAGGTTGTGCGCCATTGGGGCCATTTAACACTACACTTTGTTTTTGTCTGTGCACAAGGGTTAAATTGAAATGTACGTGCGAGGAAAGGTGAGAAAAAAGAAAAAAAAGAAACACAGTAATAATACGTAGGCACTACGTTTAACCACTGAGAAACACTAAAGAGCAATCGATCGAAGAGCGTTGATATCCGTTCACGGCAAATGCTGGTCGATGACTGTCATCAAATATAATCTATATCTGGAATGAGATTTTTTGACGTATCGGTTAGAAATTTAATATCTGACCAAATTTGTTTCGTAGTGGAATGTGGGGAAATTTTGGAAGTGAAAATTTTAAAACTTTTTTGTAGCGGTTTAAGTGCAGCCAATCAGAATATGAAGCGTGGTTCTACACCCCTTCTGCGAAAAAGAAAAATAATATTGTTTGCTGAGAACAGTTGATGTAGCTCAGCGAAATCTGATGCGTTTTTGAGCCGTTGGTGAACGTGAACAAGAGTCTGGATGTTCCAGGTTGCGGCGACTCAGGTGAAGATGGTGCAGTAAGCGTAGTGTCTTGACTGTCGTTGGAGTTGTTATTGGTGTTGTCACTAACGTTGTGCTCGTCTTCTGGTAGCAAAAACAAAGGTTTGAGGCGATCGATGGAAACTACAGAATTTTCGCCTCTCATTTCTACGACAAAATGTTTCTCGTGTCTTGATAGAACTCGGTGGGGTCCCTCATATGGAGAAGTGAAGGCGTGATTCGGAGCGTCGCGATGAACAAAAACATGAGAGCTGTTTGCTAATTCCTTAAAAATGAACGTCTTTCTCTGTCCATGACGGGCGATTGGTCGAGGAGCGAGTTCAGCAAATTGGGGTCTAAGCTGTTCTGCGATATTTGATGGTGGTCACCCGCGTCCTGGTGAAGGAGCGAGGAACTATCCAGTTAGGCGAAGCGGCTCCCCGTACACAAGGTCGGCAGGAGTCGTTCCAAGATCTTCCTTCTAGGCGGCGCGAATTCCAAGGAGACCAATTGGTAACATGTCCACCCAAGAGCTGTTTTCGTGGCAACGAATAGCATCCTTCAGGTAGCGAAGTAGGCGTTCCACCATTCCATTCGTCTGTGGATGGTACGTGGTTGTATGTATGTGTTTGCTTCCGAGGAGGCGAGCGAGAGCGTTAAAGAGTTGACTCTCAAACTGCGTTCCTTGATCGGTCGTTACTCGGAGTGGAACTCCGTAGCGCCATATCCCCCCAGCGAAAATTGTGCGGGCGACGCCCTCTGGACGGGGCATATGGTCCAATGATGTCCACGTGAATATGTTCAAAGCGCCGCGTGCGTCCTGGAAAATCTTGAATCGGTAATTAGACATGACGATATACCTTGTTTCGTTGGCAGGGTATGCATGTGCGGGCCCACAGTCGACAGTCTCGGTTGATATTGCGCCAGACATAGCGGTGCGACACCAACTTTACAGATCCTCGTGCTCCAGGATGGCTGATGCTATGGAGAGCATCAAAAATTCTTCTCCCCAGAGGTGCGGGCACAAACGGGCGAATCAAATTGCCGGTAACGTCACAGTAGATTGGTTTGTAGCAACTTGGCAAGTTGAGCTGCCGAAGAATAAGGGAATCTTGATGTTCGCCTAGTATGCGTTGCTGAAGCTCTTCATCAACGGCTTGAGCATCAGCAAGTTCGTTTGCAGATACTGCTTCGGTGATTTCTTCGATGTGTGAAAGAGCATCTGCGACAACGTTATCTTTGCCAGCTACGTGTTGGACGTCGGTCGAAAACTGACCGATAAAATCTAGGCGAAGGAATTGCCATGGTGTCGTTCGGTCGGGGTCCTGGGCGAGCGCGTGAAGTAAAGGCTTATGATCTGTAAAGATCGTGACGTGTCTTGCTCAAAAATGTAGCGAATTTTTCGTAGAGCTGCATAGATAGCGTGGAGTTCGCGGTCGTAAGGGCAGTGCTTCCTCAGAGCTGGTTGAAGCTTCTGGCTAAAGAAAGCCAATGGCTCCCAATTTTGTCCTCGCCGTTGCTGGAGGACGGCTCCGATGGCATGTTCGGAGGTATCAGTGGAAATGGCCCATGGAAGCGTTGTATCTGGGTAAACTAGCAGCGTTGACTTTCGCAATTCTTCTTTGCAAGCTGCGAAAGAGGCTTCGCCTTCCGGTGTCCAAGCAACCGGTTGAGAACCTTTGACTGAAACGCTAGAGTGTATTCGTGTAGGGGAGCCTGAAACTTGGCGGCATTTTTAAGGAACTTTCGATAAAAATTAATCATGCCAAGGAACTCACGCAGTTTTCGTGTCGTTGTAGGGCGAAGGAAGTTGACGATTGCCTCAACCTTCGCTGGGAGTGGCAACATTCTAAGCACCGATATGCGATGTCCAAGAAAGTTGACATTCTGTTCTCCAAAATGGCACTTAGCGGTATTTGTTACGACACCGTACTTTGCGAGTCGTTCGAAAAGTGTGCGAAGGTGTTTGCGATGCTCATCAATGTCCTTGAAAGCGATTAGAATGTCATCTACTTATATGCGGGAACGCGAAGTCGTCTAGACCTCGTGTCACCTCGTCGATAAACCGTTGGAATGTTTGTGCGGCATTCTGCGAATCCGAACGTCATTAACGGGAATTCGAAAAAGCCGAATTGTTCACATCGTCGTTAGCCACTGGTACTTAGTTAAATGCGCGTACGAGATCGATGGTGCAGAATATTGCTTTATCATCTAGATTAGAGGTAAAGTCCTCTAAAACGCGAGCAGGGTATCGATCAGGTATTGTTCGTGCGTTTAGTTGTCGATAATCCCCACAAGGTCTCCACTAGCCCGACTTTTTGGGTACCAGGTGGAACGGAGATGACCAGGGACTCTTCGAACGTTGAGTGACACCCATTTGCAACATTTTGTTGAACTCCGCCTTGGCGATTTTCAGTTTTTTGGGGGCGAGACGTCGTACCTTACAGGATACGGGAGGTCCGGGGGTAGTGGCAATGTTGTGCAGCGTTTGGCCGTCCGGCAGATTTCTTCGGGTATCGTGAGATTAGGAAAGTCTGCGAGGAGGCTCGACCATTTCTGAAACAATATTAGATACCGGTACTTTACCAGCGATCGTTAGTCCAGTTATTGAGCCGATGAGGCAGCCGTTCTTGAGGTCTGGTAAAATACCGAAATGCGCCAATATTAGGTTTAGTTGTGTCCGCTATTGCGAAGCGCCAGGTGAAATCTCGTCTGAGGCCAAGGTGGAGCGATATAGTAACGCAGCCATATGTATTGATTGCAGATCCATTTGCTGCTATAAGAGTGTAGTTGACTCGCTTCGGTGCCCCAGGAGCGAGAGACTTTGGAAATGTGCAGAGGTCAGCGCCAGTATCAACCAGGTATTGAACTTTGGTAGCGCGATCAGTTAGGGGCCGTTAACCGCCGCTAACAGTCCGATGGGGCGTTTCCCTGAAACAAGCAAGGCGGTCTGCAACGTTTGGCATGATTGGCAAAATTTGATGATACCAGCACATATCGTTGCTAGTTGCTGGCGAGATTGTTCGAGGCTAGCTCGCTGATTGAAGCTTCGAGGCGAGAAAAACGTGCATCGACTGCTGGTGTCGTTTCTTCCTGGATGTTATTGATGTGTGCTGCCGGCAATGCAGTTTCGTGAATTTTATCAGCCAGACCTGCCATCTTATCAAGGGTCATGTCAGCTTGCGACGCGAAGATGGATTGCATCGTCATCGGTAGCGCAAAAAAAACTATTAATCCGATCACGTCGGGGTCACCAGTTGTAGCGGTTTTAGTGCAGCCAATCAAAATATGACGCGTGATTCTAAGCGTGCCTTTTTATATATTACTCTCCGAGGCAAAACTCCTGTTATGCGCTTATGTACTCTTGTTTACCTTTTGCTGACCTTCGCATTCAGCGCTGCTTGACAAGCATATACCAGCTGATTCGATAGCTCGGTGCTGCCATATAATAGCGATTAGGCTTAATGTGAAATTTGGTAATGAGTTAGTGTGGCTCGCGCCACATTTTTGTTTTTTTTTTATCCCTATGACTTATTACTTTAGCAACTTTATTTTGATAAAAATTCCAATTCACGTAGTCAGTTTTAAATTTACGAACATGGAAGAACTTTTCAAAGCGTAAATGAATTTGAATAGATATTTAAATATGAAAAGGGTCACTGCATCTGACCAAAGAAGAAATTTTCCAGTTTGTCATCGGTTTAAGCTGTGGAGAAATTAACGAAAGGTTACAGGTAAAAGAAGCATGGGTGCTCTTGAACTTAATGACTTTAAATAGGCAAAGTACTTTTCTCGCCTGCACCTTCGTTGCAAATATCTTATGCGGGTCAATAGACTATTCTGACCTCTTGAAAAGGTTAACTTTTAATATTCCTTTTTGCAATTTGAGGAAGCTCTCTATGTTTTATATTGGATTTTCTAGTACTAATTATACTAAAAATGCTTCTCTGATGCGACCTATTACGGAAATGAATCTTATAACTGACCTTAATCCATCTCTTCCAAGGTGCACAGTGCGTAGCTTATTATATAATTACTTTAAATAGTATTAAGCACTTTTGTTAATAGTCAGTAAGGATTAGGTTCTTTTGACTGAATTGAAAGAAATAAATACATAAATAAAATGAGTTGGAGACCGATTGTTAAGTAAAATAAATTGTTGACGGAAAATTAAGTTTTCTATAATTTATTCCCTCGAATTCCAGTTTTTGGAATGGCGAATATAGCAGATATCACATCAATAACTTTATGTGGTATATACGATTTTATTAATATACCTATACCTTTTTTATTAGATTGTATACTCGGTAGATTGGAAAAATATACAAAGTATTGTTGAGGGTAATAAATGGCGCTTAAATTAATATTATGGTTAAAATGAATATAATGAATTTTTGTGCAATTGTTTTACTCTTAACTAGAAGTCGGATTTTACCATCACGAAGAGTTGAAATTGAGTGGGCACCGCTACTTACCTGTTTGATTGCACGATGGTGAAAACAATGAGAGTGGTTTGGAGATATCAGAAGACCCAACAACCACAAACATTGGATCATCAGCTTCAGCTTCAGGTTAGGGAATGGCACAAATTATGTAACTGTACAGTCATACTGTGATACATGATGGTACACAGAGTGCGACTGGATTGATAGAGGCCTCTCGTTCCAAAATTATGTTAACCGAGTTAATTCTTCGATCGTTTCGTGTTGGTAAAATAGCTCTCTCGCCAAGCCAAGGGTTTTCTTGAGATGTTGTTTGGATTTGATCATCATAAACGGCAGAAATAATTTCACATAATGAATAAGCTGTGTGACACAAATTATCAGGCAGAATAATTCAAACCTCTTTTTCGGGATATGTATCATTTCCAAATTTTAAAAATGTCTCGGAAAACATTTGAGCATTTGTATTAGATCTAATTCGGGCACACTTGTTCACTTTTAAGTGCATTCTCGTAATGTGTATGCACAAATTGGAACTCTTCAAGCATTATCTCATCTGCTTTTATATTCTGCGGTATAATCGGTAGTATCTGCCGGAAACCGGAAAGTAACACCCCATAATTTTTTTTTTTACAGTTCCATCAACAGCCTCTACTACTGCCGGAAAGTAACACCCCATAATTTTTTAGTTTTTCCGAATATCTATTAGAGTTCCATCAACAGCCTCTACTACTGTCTGTAGCGTTAATTACCGGTTTTTCTCGGCAGTCTAGATTTTGTGTTATGAATTTTCCCCATTTTTTCGAAAGATATCAAATATTTTGGTAAGTTTTGCAGTTAATCAATATTATATGTATTAATTGAAGTATTTGTGTGTATTTAAGATATTTTTCTAAGGGCATAGTAAATTTATAGAAATTTTAAAATAGTTCATATAAAACGCGCGAACTTGTGATAAATCTGCAGTCTGTTTTTTGCTGCATTTGTGGTATATATATTTTGGATAGAATAAACAAGAAGAAATAAATAAATGTCATTTTAATGAGAGCATTTTTATAATGTCAAATTTCTCTTTATGGGATTCGCGTCATACACAAAACACAAAACACAAAAACAAATAAATATGTACATCTTTCAGTTTATTCCTTCAGGTATTATTTAGAATTACGGATTTTTCTTCAACAGACATCTGATACTCATTTTCATTTCAACAACAAAACATATTCAGCACCTACTTTGAAATCGTTGAAAACAATTATTAAAAAAAAATGACTCTAGTCCATTTCTATTAAAATAATTTTTTTGCATTTAGTATTAAATAAAATATTCCCAAATTGTTTAATAAAATATATCCTTTGTTACGCCTGAGCTTACTGACTAACCATTAGTTGAAGCCCCATGAAAATCCGTTCATTAGTTTCGGGATTACTGCCTTCAAATATGCAAACAGACAAACAGACAAAATTCTTAGAATGGTCCAGATATATTCTACTATTACTTTCATGCGTCACCTCTGGTAATTTTTTTAAAGAAATTTTCAATGTACAGACTCGACCTTTCAGCCGTTTTATTATAGTATAGATAGAAGAAGATAGATGATTAAGGTTTTTCTGTAGCTGAGCTTCTACAATTTAAGAGCAAACTATTCCTCTTACCTCCCTCTACCACCACCAGCTGGTACTGTGTTGAATACTTTCAGGGCTGCAGCATTTTCGTCTATTCGCATGACATATCCCTGCCAACGTAGCCACTATATTATATGTAACTCGCTGGACTATGTCTATGTCGCTGTAAAGCTCATACAGCTCATCGTTCCATCATCTGCGGTATTCGCCATCGCAAACACGTAGAGGTCCATAAATCTTTCGGCGAATCTTTCTCTCGAACACTCCAAGTTCCGTCTCATCGGAAGCTGATAGATCCATGATTCAGCGTCATATATTAGCATGGCATGATGAGAGACTTATAGAGTGTAGTTTTGGTTCGTCGAGAGAGCGCTTTACTGCGCAGATGCCTACCCAGCCCAAAGTAGCACTTGTTAGCGAAAGAGATTCTACGTTGGCGTTACGGGCTGACATTATTGTAGGTATTAACTAGTATTATTCTTTTTTCGGAAAACGCGCCTCGATTCCTTCTTTAACTCACGATATCTCTTCCGCACATTTCGCGTTGCGCCCGTTCGCAGCGTGGCCCTGTAAGCGGCCTTCCTCATTGTACCAGTTTTTTTCAGGCTCGCTGAAGACCAGTGACCTCTTCAGTGGCGGTACGTAATGAGCGCGAAATGTAAGCCTATTGTGCGCAGATATCTTCTTGTTGAACATTGCTCTCAGAGAGCTGGACTGCAAGTCGAGTGGCAAAACGGCCGACTGTCTATCGTGATTGCAACTTTAGAACGTCCAGCTTTCCTCCGAGTCGATGTTAGCTCCTCGAATAGCGCGCACGTCTAAGATACTGGAAGCATGCCTTCCATCCAGCACAACGGGATCAATTTCATTTCGTGTATTTCCACCAGGAGATAGCCATGTAGCTTTATGTATATTTTATGCCTGAACCTGGTAATATATACGACCTTATTTCAGGTCTCGGCGAAGTCGATCAGCCTCAGTCCGTTAGCAGATGTTTCGTTGTAGGCTAAATTTACCATCTGTGGGACCAAAAAATCCTTCCCACCCTGGCACTAAAGTTGCATAGCACGAGTTTTATATCATGACTGGGGCAGCGTTCGTACGCGAATTATCACTATGAACTTATGTTGAATTGATTTTGAAAAATAAAAGAAACCAAATTTAAATTCTTTGCTGTTGGTTTCTTTATTGGTGCTTCAGAACTAATCCAAAATTGACTTATTACTATTATTTATGCCCTTTGACTGTTGGCACAAAATTGCCAATTACAATGTTGTTATTTTTGTTATACATTGTTTCTTTATAGTTTTATTTGTTATTGTTAATGCAAAATTGCTATCCTGCACTTTGGAATTTTACATTAGTTTTCTATTGATATATTGTTTCTTTATAGTTTTATTTGTTGTTATTAATGCAAAATTGCTAAGTTGCAATTTGGCATTTTACATTATTCTGCATAAGCTATTGCTGCCCAAACGAAATCGTAAACTTATATTTATGATTTCGTTTATGGGTCATTTATTTCTTGCTTTTTATTTTGCTTGTCAACCAAGCGAAATCGTAACTCAATAGTTGTGATTTTAATTGGTTCTATCACTTCCTGCATTTGCCAAGTTTGTTTACATCAGTTGTTTGTTGTGCTCAATTGATGGCTTGTATGTATGTTGGCTGTGGAGTTGATGTAGCTTCGTTTGTCGGTGGAGTTGACGTAACTCGCGCGCTCAAGGCGGTCATAGAAGTGAGCAATTCAACAAGATGCTGAAGAATCGAGCATTGATGCGAATCGTGGCGAGACGCTCGTCCACCGGAATGAACGACAGTATTTGGGGACGAAGTCTTTCCCACCACAAATCCAATACCGAACTTGCGATCCTTTACATGGCAGCTGTAGTAGACGTCGCAAGGCCCGATACTCTTCATTCCATGCCCCGTCCATCGCATCTCTTGGATGGCGGTGATGTCAGCCTTTGCCTTTACGACGACATCCATCAGCTGATGCAGTAACACAAGACATGTACACTAGTTTGAGATAAACATTATGGCATTTCAAATATTTTAAGAGCTCAAGATTTATGTTTAGATAAATACAACTTATACCATGTCCACACGACAATGAAATCATCTTTTTTACAGATGTTTTCAATACTGAACGTGACCGTCAAGATCGCATTCTTTTTTACTAAATGGTTATCGGACATTTTTCCATTTATTTTCCTGTAACCAAAATGCCTCTAGACCAATAAACCTAATGACCCTTCTACTCAACAGGCTTATAGAATTGCACATTAGAGGGAAAACGTCTAGCTGATCATACTCTCAACATGCCTATATGAAAGGGAATGATGCATTATTGCTCACTGCATTCAGCTATGAATTGTATCTCTTTTAAAGAACAGAGTAATTGGCGCTGAATTGGCATCCCAAAGCAGGGCCGTATATGCCGTGCCGCTCATTCGTAGTTTCCCTTGGACATAATTAGGATTAAAACTACGAATTGTATACTGGATGTGCATAATTAGGATTAAAACTACGAATTGTATACTGGATGTACTCAACTATAGTCTGACCTCTACTCCGTATGTGGAGCTGGTCTGGTAGCAGCCTTTAATAAGGATTGCCTAGTTAAGAAACTATGCAGCTTCTGACCGTTTGCGTGTCGGATACAATTAGATGTAGCCCAACGAATGATTTGAACGTGGTGCTCGGTCTATTACCGGTAGGTACGAACAGCTTTGGCGCTTTACCATCTTCAGTACCATTGTTCGTGCTGTTCATTTAAAGTCTACTGGTCCGTGTTTATTGCATTGTTATTCGAATGTAGTAAGGATTCGTGTAATAAAAGATCCACATGCAAGTACCTGAATTACGGATGTAATATACAAATTTGGGTTATTTCACGATCTATTCTGTAGCATGGTCTTGTGGGATATCTTGTCTTGGTCTTGTATGTTTATACCTGTGGTTCACTTTAGTTTCTGTTTTTTGTAAATTAATTTGAAGGGCTGTAAAATTACGTCTGTGTTCTTCTGTTCGTTGATTATTATCCCGCCAAATGTTTTCTGAATGTTTGCAGGGAGCATTTTTGTTGCATGTATGGTTCGCAGTAGGTTTCTGAATCTTTTTGTTATAGTCGTGTATACATATGTTCGAGAAACTTTTTTCTTATTTTGCAATGCAGACACTTTCTTCTACCTCGGTAATATCGCAACTAGTGGATAGGTATAGGAAGGATATCGACACCAGAATTCCCGAAATTTAACATTTGAACGTCAACGAGATGGAAAAGCGCACAAGATCGCATGAGATTATCCGGCAGTTCTGGGTGTCCTGTGACCCACCGGTACCGTTCCGTTCCAGGAACGGTGGAATGGAAGGGCCTGTGGACGTCATTGTCGTGGAGTATGGCTGGGTGCCTGATGTCGCCGCACAGTGTTGCTGGTACGACACGTCTGGGTGTGCGATGCAACAGGGTATGATGCGGTCCATCACCAACAGTCACTTGACGCTGGAATCGCCCGCGGCTGTTGTGTGCGATAGCACAAGGCGATTCAGGCAATATCCATGCACCTATGCTACCTGCTGACACGCAACGTATGTGGGCGATGGCATAGAGGGCGTCGGACGCGATGAACCACCTCCTGTTGTCGCTGTCGAACTTCTGCTCATACTGGTACTGTCGGAGCTGCTGCGTGTCAGGTTGCGATGCGGCGCGGTGCTACAGCTGGTGGCGTCACGATGCGTTTCACAGAGCGAGGAGTTGCGGCTGATGTTGCCACAGTGTAGGGCGGATGGCCGACCGGATGCTGTTGGTGCAGATCTCCATATTATTCTAAAGGGCAGAAAATAGGGCTTTAGCTAAGTGTATGTATGCAACTATGAGCTTGGGTGCTTTGGTTAAGCAACACGGCTGAATTTTGAGTGAGAACATATTGATATCGTTGTTATTTTAGTTTTTGGTTTCATTTATTCACGTTTTCCTTTCGGTTTAGCGGTTTTATTTATCGGTATTTGCGCGATCGATATTGTAGGCAGTTGGTAGGAAGCAAACCTTAACGAGCGGTCGAGTAAGCACACCAGTTTGCGTATGTAGATCTACTACTCGGATATGACAGTCGGCACTGGAGGTGGAGGGCCTTAACATACAGGCCTTTATCTGAAAAGATCCCGCAATTATGTAAAAAGCAAACTTTACACAGGTAAATGTATTTCTTTATCTGAGGCTTAAGTCGTGGGATATAGAACTCTTGTCGGATCATTTGTTGCATGAGCCGATGTTCTGCGTATAGCATCAATAAATCCAAAAAGTCTAAATATATTGCGACAAAGAGGGATTTTTCGGGCATTATTGTGAGGTGCCGTTCGTTATAGCTCAAACTGGAGTTTTCTAGACGTCTTTTTATCTATTGGCTTTAATCCCATTAGAAGTGCTTTTCCACGGTCGTAATAGTGTGTCTGAGTAGCACTAATCCAGTATATTTCAGGCATTTGTATGTCTTGATGCAGTAGTGCATGTCTTGGGTTGTTAGATATTCCTTTTACCTTGTTCTTGAGGCGGTTTTTAAATTAGAGTATATAAGCTATTACTCTGAGTGCTCAGGGTAATGATGAAAATCATTCCATTTATTGTCTCCCAAAATCCTGCGGAGGCTTTCAGTATTCCGAGTTTCTGGGGGTATTATATTGCGTGAGGGGAATTTTGGCAAAGATTCTAAACAAGCTGGAACGATTATGGAATAATTTACAACTGTTCAGTCTTAAGTCGGGATGTGGGTGGCCCAGCTAAATCAATTTTTGGGATACACATATAATTTGCAACTGCTAAATATTCTTGTATTGGCTGATGCAAATTTAGTGCAGTATAATATTACTGTCACTTCACATATCAATTCTTTTCTTTAGTATCTTTTGCTTTGCACCCTGTTTTGAGCGTGAAGCTTCTTCAGGTGTGGATTTTAGGAATCAGGAAAAACTGAGGTCTTTTTGCTTGCATTTAAATGCGAACTCAGATTTTGTTTTAAATTTTTCTCAGTGTATAGTGAATAAGTAAACTCAGCTTTAGTTAAGTGCACGATTCGAGTATGCGCGTTTTTTGTTTTATGTACCCGCTTGATCAAATTTATTAAAATTTTTTTATTTCCGGCGAAAAATATTAAGCCGGTAATGTATGTATGTACATATATTATGTTATTCGCATAAAATGGGATATGTAAATAAAGAGTTGAGCTTTGTATGATAATATTTACATAGAGGTTTTTATTTCCAATTAGTATGTATTATGCTCTGATGCTTATTGTTTATGCAATCCACGATCGAAAGAGTATTAAAAAATCTGCCGACTCACTCAATACCTTTTCTTTTCCCAAATTTTTGGAAATATTATTTTGGGTATGGAAGTAATACAGTATTTTTCGCTTATAACGAACCCGCTTAAAACGATATTTCGCCTATAACGAACGAACGAAAGTACGCGCTTTATTTGCAATAAACCATGAAATGTTTGCCGCTTATTACGAACCCGTTTAAAGCGAACTTTCGGTTATAACGAACTTTATTTGCATGCACAATTTGTTTATTTTTCGGTTAAAACGAACCCATAAGTGGCGCTATGAATAAAACATGATATTTTTGCGCTGGCAACACTGTATTACGCAGTGTTATAGTTTTCCTATGTTCTCGAATCAAGGGATTTCCCTAAATTTAATGTTTGTTTTTGTGAAGGCGATTATTTGCAATAAGTTATCGTGTGTTTAGAGTCAGTTGTGAATAGAGAGCGGGCAAGCCGCATTTCAAATAAAATGGATAACTATCTCAAAAGACCTGTGGAACCGTCTACCTCAGGTGCAAGTGATTTAAAAACAAAAAAGCAAAGAAATTAGGACGATGAATACTTAAAATACGGATTCACTGCTATTGATAACAAACCACAGTGTGTGATTTGTGGCGAAGTATTAGCACGTGAAAGCATGAAACCTTCAAACCTACTACGACATCTTACAACAAAACATGGAAACGACAAAGATAAGCCACTGGATTATTTCCAAAGAAAACTTAACATGCTTGGACAGTTTAACTCAGGTTTAATATTATATTATTATTATATATTATATTATTATTATATTATGAAATTACTCAGTTTTGTAACGTGTTTTGTTTTCTTTAAAAAAAAGACAACTAAAATTAATGAACAAGCGCTTTTAGCTAGTTTCAAAGTGGCATATCGCGTGGGTAAAAATGGAACATCTCACACAATCGCTGAAAATCTAATTTTACCGGCAGCAATTGACATGGTTGAGATAATGGTAGGCGAAAAAGAAGCCAACAAATTGAAAGCCATTCCTCTGTCTGATAACACAATTGAACGCAGATTAAGCGATTTAGCTAATGACAATCGCGATCAAGTAATAGAAAAAGTAAAAACAGCTTATGTTTTTCATTACGATTCGATGAATCAACAGATATATCTAGTTGTGCTCAGTTTGTGTGTTTTGTCCAGATTGAAACCCATGATACTATTTCCGAAGAAATTTTGTTTTGCAAATCTTTACCGAGAAATACAACTGGCGAGAGTTTGTATGAAATGTTTTTGGAAAGCACCAAAGATTTGAACTTTAACTGGGAACTTGGTGTTGGTATTTGCATTGACGGTGCTAGGGCTATGACTGGCAATAAAAGTGGATTCGTCACTAGACTAAAAACAACGATGCCTAATGCGAAGTGGACGCACTGTTTTCTCCATCGTCAAGCCTTGGCGGCCAAGTTCTTACCGTCAAATTTAGGCGATGTGCTAAATACTGTCATCAAAGTTGTTAATTTCATTTAAAAAATGTTTACAGTCAAGGTTGCTTCGCACGGTATTTGAAGACATGAGCGCCCTCCATCATCTTTATCACACAGAGGTGAGGTGGATATCCAAAGGAAATATGTTGACAAGAGTAATTGAATTGAAATCGGAACTGAACATGTTTTTTGAAGACGGAGTATATGTAAATCTGTTTAATAATCCAAAGTGGCTTTTGAAATTAGCATTTATCGCAGACATTTTTAGTCATTTGAACATCTTAAATACGAGTATGCAAGGGAGAGACGAAAACGTTATGTCAGCCAAAGATAAAATCAAGGCATTTATTTTAAAAATTGAAATGTGGTCAACATCATTGCAACAATTACAATTTCATTCATTCGATAGCTTTGAAAGAATTGCAGCAGAAATTTCATCCGATGAATTGGTGAGCGATTTTATTCCTACAATGATTGAAGCGCTGCAAAATTTAAAAAAAGAACTATACCGCTATTTTCCAAAAGAGATGCAAGAAGATAAGGGTGATTGTTGGGTACTAAATCCCTTCATAAGTAACTGCATTGAGCTCGCCGATCTTGACAATATATTGTGAACTGGCCGCGGACAGTATGTTCAAAATGGAATATCTATCAGAAAATAGTCCTACATTTTGGATAAAGCGAAAGCTAGAGTACCCTGAGTTAGCTAAAAAAAGCACTGCGAATACTAACTCAATTTTCAACGTCCTATCTGTGTGAAATGACTTTTTCACAAATGGTCAACATCAAAACCAAAAAAAGAAATAAACCAAAGTTAGAAAACGATTTGATTGTTTGCGTGTCACAAATGCAACCACGCTTTTCTCTTTTAGTAAAAAATAAACAATCGGTCGCATTAAAATAGAAAGTTTTGTATTATTATTGTTAATATATTGTTTTGGTTGTATGTACTTTAGTCTACTAAGCTGTATTTATGTAAACAAAATTTACATACAGATATGTACTTATGTGTATGTATATATGATATAATTTGTGTTCTTTTTTATGTCAGTTATTGAAGAGGACTGTATAAAAATATGCAAGGAGAATGGGGGTGTATACATACATATGTATATATGTACATAGCTTATGCAGTTGTGAGAAAAATTGTATTAAAAAAGAACAGTTCGTTGTTGTTTTCTTCTGTGATGTTACCTTGTTGAATTTGCCCTCTTCCTTTATTCAACGTATTTCCTGAACTCCCAGATGTATCTAAATATACATATGTAGGTTTTAAAATTGTTGCTTTATTTTTCGCGCCCGAAATTATTTATTGTGTTGCGTTTATTGGTTTTATTGTTAGTAAAATTAGCGCGCCGCGTCCGTTGTTATATGTATAAGAATTGTATTTTTCATCGTTCTCCTTTTTTGTTTTTGTCACTGAAAACATGTCCCTTTTCGTTATATTTGTTAGCTTCTTTTCACTTTTTAGGCTAAGTTTAGCCAGCTTCTTTTTTATTTCAGCTTGGTGAATATTGGTGGTTTTATTTTTTTATTTTGTAAATTCTTTACCACAGGTGTCTGTCTGTTTAGCGTAGAAGGACCATAGTTGCGCTTAGGGTTCACTGCACTTGGGGCTCACTGCACTTATTATTACAGCACTCACCCCTTTTTCCAACAATAAATAAAAAAAAACAAATTCCGAACTTCGAGTTATAATTAAATTACTTTCAATTCGCAATTTTCGCAATTCGCAAAATTCGGCGGGGGTGAACATGTCCGTGCAGTTTGGCTTTCGAATAATTGTGTTTTAAAAATTCTGTGTAATTCATGCATTTGTTTGTGTCTTGTGCAATTTGTATGTGTATGTATGTGTAGTTAATTTAATGTGTTTAATTCCGGTGTGTTGTGTATGTTGGAACGATCAGGTGTGGTAACTTCATGTGTGGTGTATTGAAACGATCGTTCACGATAGAGGGGGAGCAGGACTTGAACTCATGTAGCCATATATTACTACCATTTTTTAAAACTATGAAAACCCTGGATTAATGTGTTTAAACATGAAATAATTTTTTCTCAGTTGTAGAAAATGATCAATGCATAAAAATTCGCAAATGTATTAATGGACGGGGTACAAATGAAAAATTCAAAACAACAAGAAACTATTACAACAAAAAATCGTGCTTCTCCGCCGGTTCTATGGTAATTTTAAGAAAGTGTATAGGTGATAATACACACATAACCGCTTTAAAATATGATTATGAATATATGCAATTACATAGGTATATTAATAACTTACAACTGTCGCTCCTCTCATTTCAATGCCATTAAAGCGGTTTCTCGTTCTTGCATGTTGGGCATTTAATATATGTTTCCATATGTTTACATGAGTGGTTTCTGTAAATGGCAGCATGAACATAACCGCTGCAATTAAAGAGAATTTCAAAGGACTCAGCAAATGTCTTCCCTTTGAGTAAACGCTCCAAAATTGAATCGTAGAATTAGTACCGCCAATGACAGTCACTTGCGAATTTGGCCCGAAGTAATCAAGGTCAGCTGGTACAATAACTTCCGCATTTTTATTCATAACAGACCACAGAAACCACTGATAGGTTTTGTTTAAGTAGCGCCCACTTGATAATTGTCTCAAGAGATATTTAGAATTATTACAGACGCAGTCAATTATTATTAGTGTTTTTCTATAATCCACACGAGTCAATACAGTTTCAGGAGTACCGTTCTCTTCGTCACTAACTACTTTTACGAGATTAGTGCTATTTACAATTTTTTTCGTGACCTGAAAAAGATCTGTTTTATATTGTTAAATTTGAATCTTTAAACATCAGCAACTCGATAACATATACATAAGCATGAAGTGATGAATTTTGTGATAATTCAGACTAAAAATTGTACAATTTACACTAGATCAGAATTGTGTTTAGTAGAAGGAAAGTGGAAAGCAAAAAGAGTACACCTGGTTTGGTAAAGCGGGTACGTGATTGACTGGCAGGCATGAAGTCCGGGCAAAGTCTAGGAGATGTTATGATCTCCAAAATAGAAGCCATATCTATACCTACCGCTCTAACTGTTGCTGCTTTTTCCCAATACTCACCAAATAAAAAGTGGTATTCAGGTATTCAGTCAAAAATTAAGGTTGATATAAATAAATTATGCCGAAAAGTTAATGTATGTATGTATTATGGTCGATCTATCTATCTATTTAGTGAATTTCAATTGCAAAAAAGTTATTGAAAATATTGTATATACGGGGGGGGGGTTAAATGAACAGCTTCCCCATGGCGGAAGTCCCACTCGAACAACACAGATAGATGGCGGGCACACAACAGACTTCACACCACACTCCTCACATAGATGCGAGGAAGACGTGTTTATAGTGAAGACGTGTTTACAAGTGCTCTGAAAAAAAGTGATAAAAAGCTAGGAAAATAGACCTTTGCAGTGATAAAAAGTGTGAAAGTGCATGTGCAAGCGGTACAGCAGCAATCGCGATCGCTACTAACAGGTATAGCATACACCTGATGGACTAAAAGTAAGTTTTTATAAACAATAGACTTAAGCCCCTGTGAAAATATCCGCGGATAACAACAGCGAGAAAAGGCGCGAAGTTGTGCTGAGAAGAAGAGCAGTTGTCTATAATCAGCTGATTGTCTGATCAGCTCAGCCAGCAACCAACCTTCATTACACAAACAACAGCAGGCTTAAAATTATCATAGAGAGCAGAGAACGGAGAAAGAGTAGGTGAATGACAACCGCTACACGCAACTACTCAGACTAGCTGACAATATGTCTGATAAATCTCCGAGTAGATGCGCTGAAGCAAAAGATGCGTTGAACCCATTTGGGAAAAGTGCGAGAACCGCACGTTCACCCGTGCGAAATGAATCGCTCTCACTAGGACAAGAGCGCAGCATAGATAAGCAGCGACACGAGCTTACGACTCCAAGCAGCGAAGAGAGCAGCACGTTACGTGCGAGAGAATGTGAAAATGCTCCAGCGGCACAGAGAAAATCAGATGGTGAGTCCCTATACTTGTTGGGAGAAAAGATAAGAGAGCTTATCAGCATGATGGAGATACAGAGGCACATTAATATGCCTATGAGAGATTTGGTGAGCGCCATAAGCAAGCAGCATCAGAGAGCACTGGCTATGCAGAGTATAGCAAAGTCGCCTATCGAGTACACTACCAAGTACCCGCAAACTGTGCCAGCTAACAGCGATATCAGCAAGCCAAAGAGAACCCGTGCAGCCCGTGATAACATGCGGGATGCATCCAATTCACCGCAGCAGAAATCAAAGCGCACTCGTTTGGCCTCACCAAAAGGGCCAAAAAGTGTGAAAGATAAACTGCAACAACGACGCCAAGGTGCGGAGGCTGCCGGTTCGAGCGTGCCTATAGGTGCTGTCGCCACCCAATCGCGTGAAAGCTGGACGAAAGTCGTCAATCGGAAGGGCAAAATCAAGCCAACGAAACCAGATGCGCTGGTTCTAAAAAGAGTTGGTGAGCTTTCATATGCGGACATTTTAAAAAAGATGAAAGCGCAACCCGAGCTAAAGGAACTCAGCGAAAATATAAAGAGCATTAGAAAAACTGCTAAGGACGAGCTCTTGTTTGAGCTGAAGCAGACGAGTGATCCTGCCACTGAAAAACTCAAGGCAGCTGTAGAAACTGTTCTCGGCGAAAATGCGTCAGTTCGTTCCCTAACTCAAGAAGCTATAATTGAGATAAAAGACATGGACGAGGTCACTACCAGAGAGGAAATCATAGATGCTATACGGATTAGCATTCCCGATTGTAAAGTGTCGCTTGCAGCAATTCGCTCAATACGCTCTGCATATGGAGGAAAACAGACCTGTATAATTAGCCTGCCGCCAGCGTCTGCACAAAGGCTGATAAACATGTCCAAAATCCGCATTGGATGGGTTAGCTGCCGGATAAGGGAGAAAATAGCCATAACACGGTGCTACAAATGCCACGATTTCGGCCACCTGGCTAGGAAGTGTCCGAACGAAGAAGATCGCACAGCGCATTGCTTCAGATGTGGCGGGCAAGACCATAAGGCAAAAGGCTGCACAAATGCGCCGAGGTGCGAGGTATGTGCAAAGAATGGCGAGCGCGATCCCAACCATATACCAGGCGGGCGAATGTGTCCAGCATTCCAGAGGGCAAAAGCGAAATACGCGACCAAACCTGGATATCGAAAATGAAGCCACTGCAACTCAACCTCAACCACTGCGAAGCAGCACAAAGCCTGCTTAACCAAACGGTTTACGAGCTGGGTGTAGATGTAGCAATACTAAGTGAGCAGTATAAAAATAGGCCAGAAGCGTCATGGGTAAGCGATGCAACAGGAAAATGCGCCTTATGGAGCTGCGGAAGAGATCCAATCCATTTGGGGAAAGCCGTATCTGCAAATGGCTTCGTGTGTATTGAAATAAACAGCGTGTACATCTACAGCTGCTATATTCCACCCAGTGCTGACTTGCCTAGGTTTACTGGCATTGTCGACAACCTAATTAGGGATGCTAAACAAAGAGGTGCGGCAATCATAGCGGGCGATTTGAATGCGTGGGCATTAGAGTGGGGATGCAAAAGAACAAACCCCAAGGGAAGGGAACTTCTTAATGCACTCGCAGCGCTGGATCTGGTATTACTAAATAGCGGAAGTCAAAATACCTACAGCAAAAACGGTGCTGGCTCCGTCATTGACCTCTCCTTCATATCCAGGGGACTAAGTAGAGCAACAAGTTGGTACATAAGCGATTGCTATACACATAGCGACCACCGAGCGATAGTTATCAGTATTGACAAAATACGAGGAGGCGGCCCAAACTCTACAAGACCAAATGGCTGGAATATAAAATCTTTCGACGAGAAACTCTTCGAAGTAGCCTTTGAGGACATCGAAGTATCGCTCACGGTGGAAACTGCTGCCCCTAAGCTTATGACAGCAATAGTCAAGGCATGTGACATGGCCATGGCTCGGCAAGGAGGGCGCAAAGCCCGTAAGCCAGCGTACTGGTGGAATAGCGTGATCGCGGAGCTGCGAGTGCAATGCAATGGGGCCAGAAGACTGTGCCAGCGATCACGAAATGCAGCAAATGCCACGGAGCTTAGACTGAGGTACAAAGAAAAGCGGAGATTATTTAAAAATGCCATTCGTGACAGTAAACGCAGCATGTTTAAGGAACTATGCGAGGATGCTAACAACAACCCTTGGGGCTCGGCCTATAGAATAGTGCGTAAAAAGCTAAGGAAAACGGTGCAGCCAACATGCCCAATTCTTTTAGCACAAACCGTAAAAGATCTTTTCCCTGCAAATCCCGACTTCGGTAGGAGCCTGCCTAATGAAAACCTTGGCAACATACCAACGGTTACAGTGGACGAAGTACTACAAGCCAGCTGTAAACTATTGCCTCAAAAGGCGCCAGGACCAGATGGCATACCAAGTATTCCGCTGAAGAAAGCGGTGTCACAAAACCCGGGTATCTTTGCAAGCGTATTTAACGTTTACCTGCAGGAGGGTGTCTTCCCAAGAAGCTGGAAGCTACAAAAGTTGGTACTCATACCAAAAAGTACAGGTGCTGGTCTTCCCACTGGATATCGACCGCTATGTATGTTGGACTCCACCGGAAAGCTGTTCGAGCAAATTATCATGCTGGAGGCGCATGTAGATGAGCTCCTATCAGAAAATCAGTTCGGGTTCAGGAAAAAACGGTCAACCATCGATGCGCTAGAAGCCGTAAAGGAATTGGCCGAAAAGTCCATCAGTGGCAAGCGATGGCTAGGGGGCACTAAAGAGTACTGCCTAATGGTCACGTTAGATGTAAAAAATGCGTTCAACAGTGCCAGCTGGAAGGAAATACTTCACGCTCTCCGCACTCTGCATGTCCCTGGATATCTTGAACGCATCATTTCCAGCTATCTGTCAGATAGGGTATTGCGGTATGATAGCGACTTCGGAGCCAGCGACTATGAAGTCACAGCCGGTGTACCACAAGGATCCGTACTAGGACCACTATTGTGGAACGTCATGTACGATGGCATTTTACGGCTTAAAGTACACGAGAAGGCTACCTTCATTGGCTTTGCGGACGACGTTTCAATCGTTGCGACCTCAAAAACGCTCAAGGAGGTGGCAAACATTGCGGAAAAGGCGGTAGCAGCAGCACAAGAATGGCTCAGCGCAAGAAACTTAAGCTTAGCAGCCCATAAGACGGAAGCCGTACTTATCAGCAGTCGCAAGAAAGTAGAAAAGGTGGTGCTTAAAGTTGGCGATATCGCCATAGAATCCAAACCGCATGTGAAGTACCTAGGGGTATTGGTGGATCACCGACTTAACTTCCGGGACCACTTGGAGTACGCTAGCAAAAAAGCTGCGATTTCAACGGTTGCCCTGTCCAGAATAATGGCAAACATCGGCGGACCAAGGCAGCAGGCCAGACAACTTCTTGCTGGGGTAGTGAAGTCTATCCTCCTTTACGGCGCGGCAGTCTGGCATGACGCATTTAAGTATATCTCATACACACGAAGTGCAAACTCCACATACCGCTTGTGTGCTCTCAGAGTGTGTTCTGCGTTCAGAACGGTATCGGAAGACGCGGCGCTCATCATAGCCGGACTCTTCCCATTGAACCTGGAAGTCCAGCAGATATGCGAAGCGCGAAACATTACGCGCAACCATCGTCAGAGCAATCCCAATTTGCAACGAAAAACGCTTGAGCATCGCAGCATAGCCCAGTGGCAGGCACGTTGGGACACGACAACAAAAGGACGGTGGACGTACCGGCTTATTCCCAAAGTTGAAATATGGCTCCGGAGAAAGCATGGAGAAGTGGACTTCTACCTGACGCAAATACTTAGTGGGCACGGTTGCTTTAAAGCTTATCTACACCGTTTTGGGCATGAGGATTCCCCATATTGTGAGCATTGCGAGCCTAAAGTAATCGAAGATGCGGAACATGTGTTCTTCGTATGCCACCGCTTCAGAAATTTAAAGAAGAGAGTGGAAGCAAGACACAGCTGTGTCATTACGCCAGAAAGCCTAGTGGCACTGATGCTGAATAGCACCGAGGCGTGGAACGATGTGCAGCGTATGGCTGCCGAAGTGATGCAACAGCTAAGAAATAGCGAACAGGCAAGGCGCAGACTTCAGAGGCAGGCTAGACTTTAAGCATCCTGCTCGGTAAGTAATTCAGAGGGTGAGCTAGAAAATACCAACAGTGGGTGGTGCCAAGCGGGTGCAGCTTTTGACGAACTGTACCAGGACAGAAACAGACGATAGAGCTTAGTGCTCAAAACCGCCTCCCGACGAAATACCTGACGGTAGTACAGGGGGGATATATATACGGTACAGGACACACAAGGAGTTTTAGTTTGGGTTAAAGTCCTACTCTACGGGGATCAGGCTTTCGATGCGTTCTCCTTGTATACAAAAAAAAAAAAAAAAAAAAAAAACCACACTCCTCACCACACATTACACATATACATAACACACACACACATACTTATACATATAACTATAATCTTGAGTCTTCAGTCAAGTCGGACAAACCCTATAACCTCGATCGCGCTTAAATAATAGAAATTGTTGATCCCTTTAATCTTTTATTGTATTCTTTTTTCCTTTGGGAAAAGTTTAAGAAGTGTTAAAAAGTGGTAACCGCCTAGTTAGCCATTGTACATGGTTCTTCGAGCCTCACTGAACGGCCCTTTGGAAAACCCAAAAAACTGACAGTCCACCAATAAACAAAAAAAAAACATATATAGTTTTAAATAAATAGTTTCGGCGCGATGCGTAAAAGCACATATGCATAAAACATTCTTAAAGGAGTACAAGTAAAACAAATCGAGCGCAGAATAACGTCCAATAAAATCCTAATTAATATATGTACATATGTACATAGGAACAAACTGTAAACAATTCAGAATTTGTAACTCGCAAAAATATTTTGCATCATTAGGCAACTCACAAAAATATTTGGCTTATATCCGTTTTTTTGTGCAGATTTTTTTACTTGTTGCAAATTTCAGTTGAATTTACGATTACTTCTGCTTATTTCTATTGAAATTGCCATAATTTGAATCATTTCGTTTATAATTGAGATAGTGCGCGCATTAAAAATGCCAAAGGGTAAATAAATGACAATATCGAGGAAAAAATAATTTTGTACCTTCACAATGAAGAAAAATCTACAAAATACATTTGCGATATTTTTAGCTGATGTCATCAAACGATAGAAAATGCAGTAAAACGGTGTAGGTGCGCGGCGGTAAAGACAAATTAACCCGCTGTGGCCGACCAAAAAGGCTAGCTCTGAGAGAGGAACACAAAATACTTGAACCCAACCGCGAATATCCACATATATCCACACCAAAGCTTAACGACAATCTTAAAGCAGATCTACACACCCAAGATTCTGATGATACAGTGCGCAG
Source organism: Anomoia purmunda (assembly GCA_951828415.1). NCBI lineage: Eukaryota > Metazoa > Arthropoda > Insecta > Diptera > Tephritidae > Anomoia > Anomoia purmunda. The sequence goes on from OX639994.1 coordinate 49,742,286, forward strand.
AGTGCTCCGGACGAATAATATACATGGTCGCATGGCTCGAAGAAAACCCTTTATTTCAAATATTAATAAATAAAAGCGACTTTTATTCACCAACACAGAAAAAGTAAAAGCTTAGAGTTTTGGAAAACTGAAAGCAAATATAATATTTTTGGATCGGATGACCGTCGTATGGTTTGGCGGAAACCAAATAAAGAGCTGCATATGAAAAACCTCAAAGCAACTGTTAAACACATCGGAAGTTCGATGATGGTGTGAGGGTGTATGCCGGCTCAGGGAGTTAGAAATCTTCTTTTTATTGACACCATAATGGGCAAATATCCATCCTTAAAGACAATTTACACTCCAATGCGGAATAAATGGGTTTGACCAGAAATGGGTTTTTGTTTCAGCATGATAACGACGCGAAATATTCGGCTCACGACGTTAAAATGTAGTTTTTTTTCAACGCAAACCCCTGATACAAACCCTATATAAAAGCTTTGGGCCTACCTTGAAGACAGAGTATGTGAACACAAAATTTCTTCAAAAAATAGCATTAATGAGATTTTGCAAAGGGAATGGGAAAAATACCATCTGAATTTTGTCGAAAGTTGGTAGAATCGATGTCAAAACGCTTGAAAGCTGTACCTAAAAATAGCTGTTATCATACGAAATACTAAATATTTGTTACATTTATTTATATATCACTTCTAGTCAAATGGAAAATACTTTTTCGAGTTACAAACTCTTAATTATCTGCATTATTTTCCTGTGTACCTTTATTTGTTTTGTGTTAATGAAGTCCCAGCCAAGTTATGAGTGAATATGCTATTAAATTTAGTACATAATTTATTAATTAACCTGATGAAATGCAAAAATAAAACCGTTTGTTTTCAACGAGGAAAACTTTCAACTTATGGGAAAAAGGGAACGGAAGCACTGAGCAAAGAGCAGAAAATAAGTAAAGAAATTTTACCCCATTTACCCCCTTAACAATCAGAGTGACTTGTACCAAATCTAATTTATCGAGATTTGACTACAAGAAACCAAAAACAACAAAAAACGATAGCAAATCAAAACGGGCATGCATATTTATAAAATATTAAATTGTTTAAAACAAACAAAGAAATTATAATAGCTTAAAAATAATAGCTTACACTTACCTGCACAGTCAAACTAATATTATATTTACACTTTTGCTGATATTCCTGCTTTAGCTTATTTTCGTGTCCATAAACGCAAGCCACAAATTCAAGCATCTGCTTGCAAGATTTGCCCGGCAATACCCCTTCTGATTCTACATATATCAAGCAAAAGCACGATTGCATATACAAAATAAGCAGCAGAAACCCAAAATCAGCACAGCAACAACGAATTAGAAAATTAACACTTTCTATATATGTACATATACTAATAACAAAAATAAAGTTGAAGCAAAATAAGCTACAGCAATCCCTTTGAAAAAAAAAATCGTGTGTTATGCTGATCGGACGTGCTTTACTCGGCGCTCAATTTTGCCTATTAAAAACTTATAATTTGTGCGATAGTTAATCGATTAGTACTTATGTATGTACTTCGGTTGTATTACTAGGACACCTAAATATATTTCTTTACAATGCCTAGTACGTGTGGTCAAAAGGTTGACCGCAGACACCGTAAAGAAATTCAGTGTGCAAAATGCAGTGAAATTTTTCATTTATCACCAAAGTCAAATATACAGTTCTTGTGCAAGCAGTGTACAACTGTGCGTAGAAACTCTGTACGCTCTCCAATCCGTGCTAATATGCCAGGTAATGAGATAGATAGCCAACGAACTGAACGCCTCAAAACAGAAGAGTGCCAATCAAGAAATAACATTGCAAATTATTTTTAATGAACTTGCTGCTCTCAAAGCTGAAAATGCTCTAGCGCTCTTTTTAATAAAGTCTCTGCAAAGTGGTAAACAACTTCTTCTCAATAAAGTCGAAGATCTCCACTTTGAAGTTAAGGCAGTGCGCAGCAAATTGTGTGAATGCGATACTGCTTCCCTTATGCATGATGTGACGAATGCAGTAAATGATCTTTCGTAGAACGTGCGTGCAGAAGCAAATGATCTTCAAGAGAACGCTGCTCTTAATGCTCAGCCAAATTTGCAAACTCTGAACTCAATTGTTCCCTCTTCATCCCCTTCCTTGGCGTCTTTTGCTGCTGTTGCTGCTGGTGCTTTCCATTTCCAGACAACCGGTCAATTACGAGCATGATTTTTAATTTCGCCCAAACTCAAATACATTGTTTGTTGGTGCAAATAATGAGACACGTATTTTTTCTTTTGGCTCGGAAAAATTTTTCGGCCGAATTAAACGCGATTTTGTTTTTCAGTCAAAAATCGATTATCCGAATTTACAGTGAGATTTTTTTTTTTAAATGCCCATAACTTTGTCAAAATTTAATGGATTGCAACAATGTTTTTACTCAAATGTCAGTAATTCTTCACAAAAAATTTCATTGTAAAAAGCTTACAGTTATTCAGCACTTCGAGTATTTTTCATTATTTCAATTTTTTAATTGAAAATTACTGTTAACATTGTAGTATGTACCACAAAAACGTATATTTTCTATAAAAAATCATAACTCAGAAAAAAAATATTCGCTATCAGAGATTTAGGTTGATTGTAGTTCAAAATGTCTCCTACCTGGTAAAAAAAAGTTTGAGAGAAAAAAAATACACTTTTTGAGAAATTAAATATAAAAGAAAAGTTACACCTTTTGTTCATTGTTAAAAAAAAAACTTAAATAATGAAAATCAATAATTATATCATTCTATCTTGAAGTGACAAGAATTATTGACATTTGAGTAAAAACATTGTTGCAATCCATTAAATTTTGACAAAGTTATGGGCATTTAAAAAAAAATTCTCACTGTCAATTCGGATAATCGATTTTTGACTGAAAAACAAAATCACGTTTAATTCGGCCGAAAAATTTTTCCGAGCCAAAAGAAAAAAATACGTATCTCATTATTTGCACCAACAAACAATGTATTTGAGTTTGGTCGAAATTAAAAATCATGCTCGTACCTGACCGGTTGTCTGGAAATGGAAAGCACCTGCTGCAACTTATTGTTGTGGGTTCGAGCACTAATACGGAGCTTGATGTTACTATTCGAATGAAGGGGCTTCATCTCTCACCTTTAGTCAAAAACACATTGAAAACATTGAAGAAAATACATTTCAAGTTAGGCGTATCTAACTTGCAATATGAAAGACTGCTTAATCCGAGCATATGGTCTACGAATGTTGCTGTCCGCTCTTTTAAATTTATTCCAAAAAAAGACGATTTTCAGACAAAAACCAAAGGTTTGATATGCAAACCGAAGGCACTTAAAATTGTAGTTTTAAAATGTCTTTGGTCTTATGACAAAATCCAAAGCGCTTCAGCTTGTGAGCTCGCAACTAGAATACGATATCTTCGTTATCATAGAGACTTGGCTAATTGACAACTTCTACAGTCATGAATTTTTGTATTAAAATTTGTATGAAGTATTTCGCAAGGATGGAGATGCGACCAAAACTGGATGCGTAAGAGGCGGAGGTGTTTTAATTGCTGTCCAAATTCTGTACTTGATAATCTTATTGTCCTAGAAGATTTTAATTTAAACAATGTTGCGTGGTCTAATATCGTTAATACCTCTGTCCTTGTACCAATGAATGTCAATAGTAGTAGTGAATTGTACCTAATTGATAATTTGTTAAGCATAGATATTAAACAAATTAATGTATTTCACAAACTTCAGAGGTTTTTGGACTTAATCTTTATTAACAATAATATGAACTATAAATTATCTGAATGTATAGTTCCACTACAGGAACCCGATATTCATCATGCTCCTCTGGTGTTAGATGTAAGCTTTTATAGATATCTTAGTATAAATCGGGAAAACTCAAAAGCATTATTCACTTATGGTAATTGTAACTTTTCCAATGTAAATAACACTGCGGAACAAAATTTTGCGGTCGGAGATTTTTAAGTCGATTTAAGGTAATTTGGGGGCGCTGATTACGAAAATAATATCAGTTTTGTCGAATTGGCTCTAGTTTTTCAGATAAAGACTTTTAAATATTTCACGAAAAAACCTAATTAAAAATACCAATATGGATTTAAATTATATTTTTATTGCGCCCCTGTATAAAAATAATACAAAAATAAAAAAAATATATTATTTTCATTATTTAATTTTAAAAAAATTACAAAAAAATTTCTGTAAGACCTCCTATGATGTCGTTGCTCAGGACAATCCCGTATTAAGTTCCAGCAGTAGTCTGCCATCATGTGGTCGTCCCATCGACCTTGGTATCTTTCTTCCATTATTTTTATGTCCTGGTGGAACCGTTCACTTTGTTCCTCACTGTAATCGCCTAGGTTGTCCGGGAATTTGTCCAACTGACTATGTAAATAATGTAATAGTGTGCGAAAATTGAGAAGCCTATCAGTCTAGTTTTGTATAGTCTGGTGATTTATGATTTCCCAAAAAATGTTTGACTACATTAACAAGGCTTACCCTGGCTTCAGATTCAATTTGTGACATATGGTTTAAGATTTCAGTGTCTTTTAGAAAGGTACGAATTTGAGGACCATCGAAGACTCCTGCTTTTAATTTTTCCATACTAAGGACTGGACATTTTTTGCACACATATTCGAAACAGTCACCTGTCTTATCAAGGGCTTTGATGAACTGTTTCATTAGCCCAAGCTTGATGTGAAGTGGTGGAAGAATAATTTTTTCTCAGCTTATCAGTTGGTCACGAACCACATTTGCTGTTCATACCTCCATATTTTCTCTCACCGGCCAGTCCTTTCTAATCCAATGTTCATTTCTTGCCCGACTGGCCCATAAACATATAAAACAGGGGTATTTAGTATACCCACTTTGTTAGCTTTAACACTTTGATAACGTGCAGCGGCTGGCAGGGACTGTTAGAGTTTTCAGGTATTTAGGAGAAGTCGTCGAATTAATGTTTAGTTGTATTAACTCACCCGACTTAACCGGCTGCCCTTGCTCTCTTGCAAGGGAAATAAAATATTTAAACCAACGAACTACTTGTTTTAATAATTTATATAACAAAACTTATTGAGGAATAATTCAATTAATACAACTGGAACTGGGTCATATAATTTTTTTTCATTAATTTCTTAAGTTTCGTTTATCTCAAGAGCTAGAGGCAATCCAAAAAAAGTAAAAACACAGTTCGTAAGCCTGCTACTAATGTTAATAAAAACTATTAACAAAATCATGACCGCAGGTTTTTTTTAATTATTGTTACGCAGTGTAATTTATTTCTAAATTTGGACTGGGACAGCTTGTTCCTTAACCTTAGTGCGTCATCTTGTTATCATATATTTAAATCTAAGGTGGGTGAATTATGCCACAGTAATATATCTACCACTCTTGGGCAATAAGACGTACAAGGTACCATAACACACTAAAATTTAAAAAATAAAACTAAAAAATTTAAGGAATAGGTATCATCGCAAATTCAAAAAGATGAAGGTTGACTTTAATACAAAAAATATCCAAGTTATGTAATTGTCTTGATATATTTTTATATAGAAAGTATGTTTTAAACTTCGAAGCCAATAATCTAAAATCTAATCGAAGAAGTGTTGCCCTAGCATTCCGTCCCAATTATTTTTAAACGATTAGTCTGCTAACTCCCCCGTTGAAGCCGCAAATCTCTTTACCGACTTTTTCTGCTCCAACTTCACTTCAAATAATGATCATAGAGCTAGAATTCACTAGAATCGTCCATAAACTTCGGATCCCTAACCTTGACCCCAACTGGCATACTTAATGGCGTTGCAAGGCGTAAATCTTCAAGCAAACAGACGTTGACGACCTTTCTTCAGTTTTAATAAGGAATTGCGATTCTTTAATTTTTCCTCTAAAATTAATTTTAAATAGATCTCTGTCAACAGGCGTATTCGTTGATGATTGGAAAATTGCCTTCATTACTATCTTATAGACCCATTCCAAGCTATCCACTCTTTCGAAACTGTTAAAGAAAAGCTAACTTTTGCAGTTAACAGTATTATTTGCCAAAATTAGCATGGGTTTATTACGAATTGTTCAACCGTTTCTGTTTTTACATAAGATTGCATTTCTGGGTTCAAGGATGGTTTACAGGTAGATGTTGTTTATACCAATTTCTCCAAAGCCTTCGACAGGGTATCTCAACCGATTTTAGTAAACAAACTTGCAGTTATAGGGTTTCACTCAACTTTTCTGAATTGGGTAAAATCATATCAAAGTAATCGTCGCTGTGTTGTGCAAGTAGAGCTTAATAATCTTCAATGCTATCACGTTACCTATGGCAAACGAAGTACAGTTTTACACACCACTTATAATTGTTCCAATACCTATCTAAAATCCGTGGATGAAATTAAGGACCTTGGTATAGTTCATATTAACTACATTGTTTCAAAATCGTATGCAATGTTGGCATTTATCGTACACTTTAAAATTACCGATACCTTCGTACCAAGCAAGATGTATGCTCATAAATCGAAAATCACTCGAAAGTAGGAGACTGATAATGTCATTATCTCTTGTTTTTTATCCCTTTGAGTGTAGATTGTGCCTTCCTCCTTGAACGTATTCCTTTTAATACGCCTCTAAGAAATTTACGTCACTTTGTACCTTTTTATATTGGCTCGAATAAAACTGTGTATACTTTGAATGCTCCGATAACAAGAGCTTTAACTAATATTAACCGAATTGAGAAATGTAGAGACATTGATTTTTCAGGACGTAGAAATGATTTCTTGAATTTGGTATGTTTGTTTTGTATTGACTTTGTTTTCTTTTTTAAGTCAATAAGAATAATTTTGTATTCATTAGCTATGTCACACAAGTAAATAAAATAAAATAAATAAATATTTATGTATACAATTGTATTTATTACAGCTGACAGTGCCTTACAATTACGATTGTTAACATACGTATCACAAAGTAACAAAAAATACGAGCAAGCGATTCCTTGTCTCACATCATCCTTAACGAAAATAAATAAATATTTGTATGTACAAACAACCAAACATAATTTACGGTCATCAGCAAATGCACTACATGAGCGAAAGACATAATGACGTACGTTCATATACAACACACACATATTTACATATGATTATCATCCCGGTATATTAACGCACTAGTGCACATACCCTTCACTTCAAAGTGAAATATATTAAGAAGCAACGAAATATTGATAAAAATTAAATTGCGAGTATTAAAATAAAACTTATTCTGATAATCAAAATAAAAATACATTTGCGACAAAAAAATAACACCTAACAATAACATTTTTTTTGTACTTATAAATTTCCTTTGAAATGACTCCAATAGGAGAAGAAGAAGATAAAACCCCGATTTTTTTAACAATGGCTAGCGAAGATCAAACTCCTGAATGCACACGTGCAGAATCTTCTCGATCAAAACAGGGTGCTAAACTAAAAAAGACTAAAGACCGCTCAGCCGCAAGATTTATTTCAGAAAGTGACAGTATAATAATATACTGTACTAGATAGAATCAGTTCTGGAAGTAAAAGCAAAAAGGCTTGACAATTTCTGGGCACGTCTCCAAATGGCGAATGACACAATTATTGAAACTGATGATTCAGATGTCCCAGATAATTAATCCTCGGCTTACGCCAAATATGAAAATGGCTTAGACCAATACAAAGAAGCAAAGGCTATGATTTCCGTTCAACTAAAATTATTTAAGCCAATTATTGCACCTACTCCACCCCCAAGAGTAGAGCTGCCAAAAATACAAACATAAGACATAACGTGTGATACAAAAGTATTTCATGGAGGTTATGAAGAATGGTCGTCCTTCCGGGACATGTTTACAGAAGTATACAAAGACCATACAAAGTTATCTGAAGCGCAAAAATTGTATTATCTCTAATACAAAACGAAAGGTCAACCAGGTTCTATAGATTAACAATTTGCATTAAATGACGACAACTTCAATCTGGCTTGGGAAGCGCACAAATCAAGATATGGGAGTGAAAGAGTACAGGTCGACAAACAAGTAACGATTTTAATGAACTTGCCAAAAGTACAGAGAGAAACAATTGAAGAATTTATAAAATTGCAATCCACTGTTACAAACTGCCTATCAGTGTTGGCAATTCAAAATATTCACACATATAACTGGGAAACAATTCTGGTAAATGTATGTGCCACGGCGCTACCAGAAAAATCGATACTCTTATGGGAGCAATCACTCTCATCCCGCAAAAAATGCCCGACGTGGCAACAAATGAAAGATTTTCTCACTACCCAGCACGAAATAGCAGAGAGGGTAGATAACAAAATGTCTAGGCGCAAAAAGATCTACATAGAAGCATTACAATACCCCAATCCACTAATCATAACCCTCATAATAGAAGCTTATATAAATACCAAACACCCCTTACGATCTTGCGAGAAGTTTAAAAAATTCTCAATAAATGAAAGATATAAGTTCGTGAATACCAATACACTTTGCACAAATTATCTGTCACTCTCTCACGAGTTATCATGCTATGAGAGTAAATTCAATCTTATGTATTGCCATAGGAGACACCATTCGATGCTCCATATAAATGATTTCACAAGTACCCCCAAAATAGCTCGAACGCTAAAAGACCCAAAGGGCTAATTACAACAGCAAGGCCCGCCAATCCCAAAACTCACATTCCCGATTATGTGCAGGAAGAAAGATGCTGCTCAAATGCAGCAAGAATCCAAACGCTTCATTCAGAAAATGATAGCAAGATATTTCTACCCACAGCAGTTGTCTCTATCGAGCATCGAGGAGAGCTGTTTAAACTTAGGGCTTTGATAGGCCAAGGATCGCAACGAGCGTTTATATCAGCCAAAGCCCAAAACAGATTAAAACTGTCAATCCAAAATGCAAATTTCGAAAATTTGGGAATTGGCTGAAGAGTAGCTCAAAACTCAAATAAAGTCTGCTCATTTACCCTAATTTCCCCGCAGCGGACAAAAGAATAAAAGCTCAAGCTATAGTTCTGCCACAACTAACAAATATGCTTCCAAGATATCATGTAAATACCAAGCCTTGGCAAAAGTTTTCACATCTAAAACGGGTAGACCCCAACTGTCCTACACCCGCTCAAGTCGATATACTATTAGGCAGCGACTTATTAGCCCAAAATTTGCTAGAAAGCATTGACAAAATTTCAACCACCCTATTAGCCTAAAATACTATCTTCGGATGGATTCTAAGTGGACAAGTATAAGAAAAAATGTCCAGCTTCACAACTCAACTCGAAGAAACTTCCAATAAAAAAGTTAATTCACAATTAAGAACATTTTCCAATTAAAAAAACCTCCCTCCAAACAAGTCACTACCCCAGAAAACAAAGGTTGTGAAAGCTATTACAACAACGCTTGCAGAAAAAAAAGGCACGTTGGTCATCTATCATTAAAGTCAGATTTCCAGGACACACTCGCCGTAGGTCGCTTCCGGACCTCTGCACCTTAGCAGTTTTCAGGTATGGAAAAAACCAACTTAAAAAAGGCGAGCTCAAATCAAGATATGATGGTGTTCTGGATAAACACTTCCATTTAGATCATATGCAGGTAGTAAACCCAGACAGAAATACAAATTTTGTCGTTTCTTGAAAAAATATTCGACCCCGCAGGATGGCTTTCGCCAATTATGATTCCAGCGAAAATCATTCAAGCGAAATTCAGGAAGGCTAGACGGAAAAAACAGGGACGAGAAAGTCAAACCACTTCGCTTAGTAAAATAGTCCCTAGTTGTAAACAATTTGCACACTATTTTGGAGATTCGAGTCCTCTGATGGTTAAATTACTTCAAAGAACAAGTCCAACTCTTTCTGTGACACCTCTCACAAGGCATATTGCGCAAACATATATGTACATATGTGCGCACCAAAGAAAATAAAGAAATCTGAAGCCATTTATATATGTACATATGTGTGCACCAAAGACAATAAAGAAATCTAAAGCCATTTCTTAGTAGCAAAAGACAAAGTGGCACCTCTTAAAATATTAAATGTGGTACGCTACTAGCCCGAATAGAAACCGCTCCTTTCTGCATTCTCGCAAGATCCCTCCAAGGAGCTCCTAATTTTGCAATTTTCGAACCGGCTCCTCGGATTAATAACCCTAATAAATCGATGGAATCGAACAAAGGTTATCCATCATGAATTCATCCGCAGATGGAAGGAGAGTATTTTAAAAACCTCCGTAAAAAAATAGAGATGAAAAAACATTAAAAAACGCGCCAAATCTTAGAATAAGTCTCATAAAGGATGAGTTTCTGTGGTAGTGGTTAACAACATCCTCTCGAAAACTACGTCGACAGTGCAGTATACCGCGGCAGTACTTGTACGCAACACCACCAATTGTGGCATCACGACCTGCAACACCTCTTCTCGCGGCGGCTCCAGAGGCATCCCCTCAACCGAGCATTCGAGGAGCAGCAGTACCATTAGCAACATAGTGTACTTCGCGCAGCCTATGCCACCTTTCTCACAGTCGTCACAACACTATGTTCTAGCATGGTCAAGGCCCCACAACAATCGCTCAACCGGGCTCGGCAACGTTGTGGAGATTCTACTACAGCGTCAGCGACTACTGGGATAATAAATATGCAGCGGTAATAAACTATACTGCGCCAGTATGGTCGCCGGGAACCAGCAGGACACAGTGGATGAAGCTGCAGACCTGCCAGAACGCCGCAGTCCGCACGGTGACGGGATGCCTGCTGATGTCGCCTGAGGAACATCTCCACCAAGAGGTCGATGTGCTCCGCGTTAAGGAGCACAACCTCATGCTCAGCAAGCAGTTCCTTGCTGGGTGTCACCGTTCGGGGCACCCAAATAGGCATCTACTTGCAGTGGAGGTTCCCCCAGGCACATCAGAAGGCATCTCTTAGAACTGAAGGACGAGATCCAGCCACTGGATCCGGAGGCGTGTCCACACAGAGACAGTCACTACCACAATTGACTCTCTCCAGGCAAATGCAGTTATCGGAGCCCAACCACCACCTGCACACTCTGGCACAATTACGATCTGGATACTTTAGTAGGCTCAACTTCTACCCATCCAGAATCCGGTATGTGGAGATTCTCCGCACAAGACCAACCACCTAATCCCATACCCTCTCAAACCCACTCATCTAACCCCCCTCTCCCTCTGGTCCAACCCTGTCGAAACTGCACGTTTCCTGGGCCTCCCCCTAGATGAGTTCGACCACAACGACCATGGGTGAATCCGCTCTTTACGGGGCGTGATAACCGCTACAACAACAACAACAACAACAAAAACAACAACGTTAAAAATTAGGTGGGATACCCATACACGATACATATCGATTTCAACAAACTTTCAACTAAAAAATAGGATTATGAAAAAATTCCAATTGAAGCCATTTTTACAAGTATTAAAAAGACGAGTTTTTTTTAGAAAATAAGTCAAATTAATTAATTTTGAAAGTCATTATTTCTTTCGATTCGGTTCTATAACATGTTTGGACACGCTAGCCAGCAATTGTACGAGTCTTTCCGTTCTTTGTATATGTAAAGAAATTTTCAGATCACGCAGTGGTGAATCATTGTTATCTAGATATTATTCTAGATGTTCGTATGGAATATTTTGAGTATATGGTGGTTCGAATATATTTGAATAATCATTCATGCCAATCGTACACAAGTAATCCGTGCAATTAAAGTTTATAAGGGTTTTTTTTTAAATTCACAGTTGCATCGGATCTCTCACATGGTGACGGTGTAGTATTTTTATCGCCAAATCACGTGTATTTTCTCATCGTCGAACAACATTGCTGATAAAATGTTTTCTCAGTAAGCGAAGTACCTAGATTGAATTGAATGAGTGCATTAATAAAATAATCGACTGCCGTGCACGACCCAAATCAGCTATATTTTCAGATGTGATTGGTTCGAATTCGGTCACCGGCAGAATATAGAAAAGATTAGATGATCTAAATATAATTTATCATTTATTTTTGGAACATCATAATAGCGGGGAAATACATTTAAAATGGATTTTTGCAAGTTTCAATTTGTTTTCTCTACGATCCGGTTGTTGTTCGTGGCCTAGTTGTCGATGATTTTTCCAAATTGCCAAACAAATGTCAAAGTGGAATTTCATTTAAGTGGAGAAGACACACAAACCAATGCAGTGGTCTCTTTAAATGCATTTGGTATTGTCGCAAAATCCCATTTCTTATGCCAGTATTTGCTGGCTCACCATCACAGCAAATGCCAATCAAAGAATCCAAAGATATTTCCTTATTGGCGAAAAAATTATTCAAACCGACAACTTTACTTTCAGCATATTTATGCTCCAGTTTTGTGTAGCCTAACAATTGTGAATTTGGTTCCTTCAAAACAACCATATGAGGCTCTTTCACCATACGTGGACGAAATTTTTGATCGATTTTTTCTATTGTAAGTTTTTTTCTGCCGCGAATGAAAATGCCATTAAACTGAACCCTTCATAGTTTTGATGAAGAACTTCTTGTCTACATTCGCCTTTTTCTCTACAAACTTTGGATTTATCCATAATGATTCGATTTTGATCATCTTTTACACCTATCTCTCATTAGTGATGTCGCCAATGCTGAAGCCACTCTATCAGGCACATCAAATCTGTCACACATCATTGGAAATTGATATGGTCCTTGTTTAGTTGGAGAAAGATCTTGGGCATGCACTGATGGTCCCTCATCCAAATCCATATCACATTCAGGATGGTATGTTACATCCTGGCTATCGGTAGCTGTTTGTATTATTGCAGACGTTGTTATTTGCTCAACAATTTCTGTCGCATATTCCGGTATCGTAGATTTTCATTCATTATGTTGATCTTTCACGAACTCTTTCAAGTTTTCTGGAATCAATCCAGATAGGCATAGAGGTGCTTTCAAGTTGCATTTGCATTTTCCAATACAAAATATTTATTTTGTGGATTGTACGTACGCCTCGAATGTTACCTCATTTTTTTATTTCTAACTTCGGCTTCATATTTGCCAAGCAAAGCATTCAATTGTATAACAATATTGTGTTTAGGTGCAATTCCAGTAAAGTAGTTTATTCAAAATTTCACCAATTTGTCCGTAACATTGGGAGTAAATGTTTTATATGAAAACGTTTTACTTTGATTTTTAACACAATCGGCCAAGTAAAAATAATATCTTTAAATATCCTGTTTTGTTTGTAGATAAAGATCGCTCACAAATAGAATAAAGTAGAAGCTGGAGTCACGAAAAATGCTAGCATCAATCACAGCTCAACTAACCACAACCATCATCGAATTGTCCTTGCTAAGACAAGCACAGACGCAGTCATTTAATGTATCGGTAACGGAAGCATGCACGGAATGGAGCCCAAAAATTACCGACGCATCTGAAATTAACCTCGATACATTTAAGCATCTTCCAATATTGGAGGAAGAGAGCTTGGACGTTTATGGAAAATATTCAACAATTCCAAGGCTATAGTATATTGCAAGATACAGGGAGAAGTAGCAGACATGCTAATTAACCATAATACACCCAATAACTTCTATTCAATTATTAATCGTTTGGATTATGCATACGCAGACCAACGGCGTCACTACGTATTATTAAAAGAAACGAGAAAGAGAGAAGAAAGAGAAGAAAGAGAATATCTCAAGCAAGACGTACCCTTGCAAAATATCACAGGGAAATTAGCAAAGCATTGAATTTAGCGCAAAAATAGAAATGAGTGGAGAAGATCATACTTCCATGATTGATAAACACGCAAATCAAAAGCAGTGAGAGCGTTCATTATGAGAATGAATAGCAATGAACAAGAAAAGACTTATTACACAATAAATAAAGAAAACTACGAACAAGAAATCAATAAAATAGTGAAAAAATGAGGAAACGAATCCTACATTACCGTTCACTACAAGGATACACGCAACCATTAGGGCCAAATACGAAGCTCATATATGGAAAAAACAGTAGCCGTATCCTATATCGGATAAATTGAAAAATTGTTAGAAAGTAATATAGTCCAACCAAGTAAAAGTCCATATAATTCACCAATATGGACTGTAGCGAGAAAAGGTTCCGACAAAAAAGGGAAACCTAAGCGACAAATGGTTGTAATTGATCGCACAGACAATTAAAGATAGATACCCAATTCCTGATGTAAAAGTGTTTATGCAAAATCTTGGAAAAGCAAAGGTATTTACAACCTTAGACTTGGAAACAGGATCCCATCAAATATTAATACAAACAGCGATATAGAAAAACACCATTTAGCGTCAATGACTCGAAATATGAATTCTTGAAGATACCATTTGGACTAAAAAACTCACCATCCGTTTTTCAAAGATGTGAGGACGACATTTTACGACCATACATAGGGAAATTCGCAAACGTCTATATCGACGATGCACTTATATATTCTTCCTCATCCAAAGATCATATGGAGCACATCAGTGTAATAATAAACGCTCTTTACTCAACGAATATGAAACTTTCACATGAGGAATCCCATTTTTTTAGCAAGCTAATACCGAAAATTTGTTCAAAACTTTGCAGCAATCGTAAAACCATTAACTACCCATTGGAGAGAAGAAAATGGAGGAATTTCGAAGAACAAAAGTGCAAAAATTGAAGTAAAATTAGATAATGCAGCCTTAGATTTCTCAAAACTATTTGAATTAACGACGGATTCCAGCAGTTCTTTCTATTTTGGATAAAATTCGAAACACTAAACTCAAGATATGGAAAAATTTCATAAAAGAGTGCGGGGCAAAATTTGCGTATAAACCAGGACAACAAAATGTTGTTGCCGACGCATTATCACGCTAACAAATAAATAATATTTCTTCAAATTCTCACCAATTGAGAAATTGAAAAGATTAAAAAATCCTTTAAACAGCTTTAGAAACCAAATATGCATAACTTACTCAAAAAATAAAAATAAAATATGTGCGCAGCACGTTTATAAACGATTAGATATAATATATTCAACAACACCAGCATTTCATTGGACTACAAACGGTCAAGTGGAGCGCATCCATAGCTATGGATAGTACGTTAATTGAATTAGCAAACGCATTAACACAAGAACACTGAACGAACAAATATTTGAGGCAGTTCGACGATTGCCCCGTTTTATTGTTACCGACTTGCAAAAGAACGTTCCAGCTCGGATAAAATGTCCCTTAGTTGAAAAAGCAACCCTGTTAGTATCTTACATGAAACATGACATTCGTAGGAGCTATTTACGATTCGAAAATAGTTGTGCAAACAAATTTTAGGTTGACGTAGTTATATATTTAAAAAGACTATGCAAAAAAATGAATTAGGTCTTAAACTGAAATCTACCATGTATTTTCTTCAGGCTCACAATAGCACAGTTTTTTCACTTCCCAATACTGCATCTCAGGTCGGATATCTTCATACCGAGTTGGCTCAACTCACATATTTTTCCGAGTTAGTGTTGTTGCTTTACATGCATTTTGTTGTCCTACCTAGTGTCCTTTTGCAACTAGGTTACAAATAAACGGGGCCAATGTAATAAAACAACCCATTCAATTACTCAGGAAAACCCCGAGAACGTGTTTTTCAACCAGCAGGGATATTCCGATATACATACATCAACGATTAATGTCTTCACAGGATAAAGTGTTAGAATATAATAATAAAAATCGTAAACGTATTACGTATCAGAAAGGAGCAGTAATATATTCAAGAACTCATCGCAGAAATAAAATACGTGAAGCATACAGTAAAAGAAGACAGAGAATATAATAATTCCAAACAAATGCTGATAAATTAACGAAGTTGCTTGATAAAAATTATGATTTAATTGAAAGTGATCCTGTGTACCTCTATGAGAATGGTACATTTCTATACCACGTGTTTAACTTAACAAACATATTAACTTCTTATGAAAACGTAATAAAAACAGTATACAATATTGAATAACATCCTAATTTATAAATATTAATAAAAAAAAAAAATTTGAAACTAAACTATTTCATAATAGAAGTAAGAGAGCTTTAAATTTTCTAGGATCCATGTTAAAGTTTATAACAAGCACTCCTGATCATGACGATTTGTTAAAAATCAAAATAGGCATAAATAAGTTAATTAAAAATAATAATAATCAAAAAGTGGTAAACTCACAATTTGAGAAGATTTTGGAAGCCTTCAAAAACCAGTACAGAAAACATAATTCTAGCAGAAGTTGTATACGAATTACAAACTATAACTAATATAATAAATTTTGCCAGGAACAATAATTTCTATTCAAGAAGTCTAAACTTAAAAGAAGTGGGGAATATAACGAAACATGAAATGTTTGATCTCCCCATCTATACTATAATAAATTTGTAGAAAAGTCGTATCTGTCATTGAAAATTTCTTTAAAAAAATGATGTATGTAATGTAATAGAATACATAATTTTTAAAGTTTATCTGTCTGTTTGTCTGTTTGCATGTTTGTACGCAGTAATCTCCGAAACTACTGAACGGATTTTCATGGAGGCTTTAACTAATGGGTAGTCAGTGACCTCAGGCATAACATGGGGTAGATTTTATTAAAGTATTATAAGAAATGTTTTATTTAAATATTAAATGCACAAAAAAATTATTTAATAGGAGGGGCCGTTAGTTCTTTTTTTGTTGTTGAAAATTTTCACATGAAATAAAAATAAATGTCAGTTGTCCGTTCAGGAAAAATCTGTAATTCAAAAGAATACCGATAGGAATAAATTGATATTTATATTTAATTTGTTTGTTTTGTGTTTGACTATGGGATAAAAAGAAATTTGACAATTTGAAAATGTCCGCATTCAAAATACATATATTCTATTAATTAGCCGATATGGTTTTTATAAGCTTCAAGCCAAACTCTCAACGTACTTAAGCAACTGGTACAGCATAATTTTGGCAGCAAATTTTCGGCAGGAAATTCAAAATAAAGCTGATCAGTTTTGTTTGGTCTGAACCAAGGCGAATTTATAGAAGGTGATGGCATAAGAGCAGCTGATTTGATTTCTTTTATTCACATCCATGTATTTTGTTTTTGCTTTTGCGTATGAGCTTTCAAAAGCCCTAAAAGCAAAAACAAAATGTATTTAAATTTTGACAACTCTTACGCAGAAACAAAAACAAAATACATAGGAATTTTGTAGTTGTATTTATAACAACACCTTGTATGGATTCGCCTTGGTCTGATCCGTTTTTATATATCATTGTGTCATTAGAATAAATTCACCATAAACGCGGCAAAAAACATACTGCAGAATTCTTACAAGTTCGCAATGTTCTATAAGAACAATTTTTAAATTTCGATCATATATTTATTGACTCACCTCTTAGATAAATACCTTGACATCACATAAAATACTCCAACTAAGAATGCACTTAACAATAAAGAAGGGTACACGAATTGGAAGTAACAGAAATGCTCAAATTAATTCCGATATATTTTTTAAATTTGGAAATGACACATATCCCGAAAAAGATCAAGTTACAAGAATTAACTCGGATGTATCAACAGAGTTTTGGAACAATATGACTCTATCAATTATCCAGTCGAGTTTTTAAAACCCCTTAACGCACTTGGTCTACTATCATATAAAATCACTCTCAAAACCAGCGCATATATTATTTTTTAGTGAAATTTAAGTTCAAAAATTGTGTAATGGAACGAGTCTTAAAGTTACTTCCCTCCCACGTAACGCCATAGAAGCGCAAATTATGACGGGCTGTGTGTAGGGGGGAAAATACTTAAGAAATCAAAATTTTGGAAAATGGGTGTGGTATGTCAAAATCATACTAATTTTCTTTTGCTTTTATTTAAATCAATAGACGTCGTTTACGGTTTTAAAATAATGTTTTACTAGAAAACTTGGCTTGCTTGATGCGCCAATTAAGACATACTTTTTTAGGTATTGAACAGTTATTTTGGCCTTCAGTATTCTTTATAACTTATGGTATCTACGTCCAGTAGCTGGAAAGGTATGGTGAATAATAATTTCGTCTTAAAATTTGACGTGAATCCGCATTTTTCCCCAAAAAATAATATGTAGCCTGATATCGTCCGGAGTATTTTACGTGGGTACCTGCCGACGACGGTCTAACTTGCCGGCGCTCAAAAGCACAACGGATCAAGTTATGAGTTGATCAGCACCCCTCGAGATGCGTAAGCCATTCTCATAACCAATTGGCAGTGTGGAATGGGCACAATAACCACCTTGGAAGGGCCCGAGGCCTATCTAACACTTCTGCCGTGCTATGCGTCCGACACCCAGTTGCAGTGCAACTCCACATTGAACTTGGCACAGGGTCAAGCACTCTCCGCATTTAGGTATTAAACCACAGCAACCACGATACCCTAAGGTCCGTATAACGAATAGCCCAGAACAAGCTCTGGGGTCACCTGTTCCCCATGATTCCAATCTCCGGTCGGACCTCGTGACCGGAGGGGCTACCAGTTGAGCTTCCATACAGCCCTGGACTGGTGGCCTGGGGCTGAACCCCATACTCGTACCAATTCACTCAGGCTATCAACAATATTCGCGACCACAATAGCCTCCTCACCCCATGCACCCATTCATACACATGTATCTCGCCAACTACTCCAATACACGCGTTCGCCCCTTAAAAACTACCTCGCGTACACACACAGCATATCGACAGTCTGACGAGTGTGCAACCTTCAGACGTACTTTCGCCCGACTAATGCCCATTACCCCCAAGCTAAAGGAAACCCCTACGGCTATATAGATACCAGCCCTGCGAATCATCGTCAGATATCCAACCATCCCGCAGCAACGATACACTCATTCTCCTTCTCAACCTGAAGGCAACATCAAGCTGTATGACCACCATGGTCCAGAGGAGGCACGCCTATTAACGCCTGCAACGCATCCGTCGACACCGTACTGCATACGGACAGGCAGGCCAGCAGCATGACACGCTGGTACGAAAATACACGCCGGCAGCCTGGCGACTCTCCGGGTAACAGATACGGACCTTTTTATCGTCAAGAAGATAAATTGTTTGCTGGTACTATGATCCAAATAACTACAAATACTCAAATATTCCATACGGATTGAATGTTTGTATTAAGAGGAAAACTTACACTAATGTCAGGATCACTCTTTTTTTCTCTAGGTTTTCTTTCAGAATGTTGAACAAAATATCCACTCGCATTCTTCTGCAAAAATAGGTCACACACCCGGACACCCTTATTAAAAAAATTTACTGCACATAAAATTATATTGGTGTAATATATCTAGAAAATTCTTAAAAGTATTAAAATTATTAAATTATTTACTTTAAAATAAACCAAAAAAACATCCGCAACGTGTTCATCAGCTGTTTTTGTTTACAAAAGTATGTATCATGGAAAATTCCATTTTTATACACAAGCGCACTAGTGCACAGGGTTATAACTAACGGTTGTTTGTAATATCATGAAGCAACCAAAGTTCTTAGAATAGCGAAATTGATTAAACCATGTGTGTCCGTCCGTCCGTGCGTCAGATAAATCGAGTAAATATTTCGCCATCTCAACGAAACTTGGTTTATACATTGTCCTGTACCCAAAGTACTGTGGTATTGCAAATGGGCGAAATCGGATAACGATATTTTAGTAAAAAGTAAAAAATAATTAATTCGACATTGATACATAGATTTGGATTAGGGAAAGGAATACATGTGTAAATTTTTTTATATAAAGGTTATTTACAAAAATCGAACGAAACGCGATGCTAAAGTCATCATTAAAGCAATTTAATAGGAAGGGTGGCCTTTAGAAATACAACGAATCAAAAAAAAAATGGAAATGACCGTCATCTTTAGAGCAAATAAGTATGTATCCGCAACCATGCCACTAAAGTCTACCCCATTTGGTGCACACATCACAGTTGCAGTCAATAAGGTAAGTTTGTAAAATCGAACCAAAATTACGCCTACTTCTCACATAGCGGTAATTTCCAAAAATCAAAAAACCCCTAAATTTAAGTATCATTTAAAGGGATTTTGCTTAAATTTAATATGTAAGAATGAAATTGCACTTCAAGACAATAAACACAATTTAGAAAATTGCATAAATCGTACGAAAACTATGCCCACCTCTCATATATCGGTAAAATACAAAAATCCGATATTTATTAAGTATACAAGATAATTTGCACAAATTTCTAGGCAAGATTGCGTTTGATAATGAATTACATGAATCATAAATGTTGGGAATGGCCCACTTCAGAGCAAATAGGTACATACTTATATCTCCGTAACTTCTTTGTCAAATTCCACCACATTGGGTACGCTTTGCATTTCTAGTCAGAAAGCACATTTTAGAAAATTATAGAAATCAGACAAATCCACGCTCACGTCTCATCAATATTTGGCAGAAAAGATTTTAAGATTTAAAATCTGTCTTGCTTCCCACCCTAAAATTTATTTGACGGAATAATTGGAAACGATAAACATAAAGAATTTCGCGCCACCCTAGAAAGCCAAGACGATTTTGGCATCAACATGAAAATTAAACAATTCAGTTCAGTTAATAAAATTGACGTAAGGACCGACCATACGACCTCGCAAATAAATCTTTACAGAACCAGATGAGAAACTCACCTACGCCACTAATATAGTAGGAGAGATTAGAACCTCTTAAGACATTCCATTATACTCCAGATATTATCGTTACCCATTGCATTGACTTTGTAAAAGAAGAAATAGAAAACATTTGAAGCCTCTCAACTCACTCGTGTGGGTTGTACCCAAAAAGCTAGTTGCGTCAAGGAAAAAGAAGTGCAGACTCATTTCTGATGACAAGAAATTGAACACATTAACAAAAGTCGATAGATATCCTATCCCAGAAATAAGCGAAGCTATCTCACAACTAGGAAACAACACAAATTTTTGTATTCTTCATTTAAAAAGAGGCTTCCACCAGATTCTCCTGAAGGAATACGATATAGAGGAAACACCGTTTTAATAGCGGCAAATATGAATTCATTCGCCTTACTTTCGGGTTGCAGAACGCATCAGCGATCTACCAAAGAGCGCTACACGGCACAGGGATCATATAGGGAGATAGCTTCGACAACTAGGAAACAACACAAATTTTTCTGTTCTTCATTTAAAAAGAGGCTTCCACCAGATTCTCCTGAAGGAATCCGATATAGAAAAAACACCGTTTTAATGGCGGCAAATATGAATTCATTCGCCTTACTTTCGGATTGCAGAACGCATCAGCGATCTACCAAAGAGCGCTACACGGCATAGGGATCATATAGGGAAAATTTGTTATGTATACATAGATGACATAATAGTTTTCCGCAAAGGCGAACAAAACCACCTTAAAAACGTTGAAAATATTTTACATACGCTTGAACAAGCGAATGTGAAGGTCCAACTGGAAAAATGCGAATTTTTCCGAAAAGAAGTCGAAAACACTGAAGGACTTGAGGTCTTGTATCGGTCTGTCAGGCTACTATCGGCACTTCATCAGAGATTACGCCAAATTAGCGAAACTTCTGACCTCGCCTTTGGGAGGAGAATATGGGCGCGTGTCCAGAAATGTCTAAAGCAAAAACCTTATTTGTTCGATCGAAATGTCTTAGGAGCTGTTTATAAAATTAAATCTACACTAATGTCAAAAGAAGTTTGTTATCATACCCAAATTACAAATAAAAGTTTCATCTTACTGCCAATGGATCAAATGAAATGGAAATGATGGCAATTATCTGGACTCTTACCTCACAAAGGAACTATTTGTATGGATCAGCAAAAGTGGCAAGATTACGATTCCTGGGGCGCCGCGTTTTGACGACTTTTTCTTGTAGAACTCGACAAAATAAACACTCGCTTGGTTTTCGAGATACAGCGAGTTGAAATTTGTCGATTTTGGTATACATGGTGCATAATATACGTCGCGTGTAATGCACTTTACGCATGAAATTCTTTGAATTCGTTATTTGTTTTATTTCACTTTTTCCAATTGCCCCTCTTTACGCAGTTCCCATTATTTTTGCGTGCAACACCTTTTTGGGTTTAATGCATACCAACCTACCGACGCCAAACCCGTACATACAGTTTGTGTCATTAATGCCTTAACAATCGAATATCGAAATCTAGTGAGCACGGGCGCAGCGCCGAGATGAAAATACAAGTTTAAAAAAGTCAGAAAGCGTGTTTCGGGTTTCATTGCTTTATGAAAATAGTTGTAATTTTGAGAAAAGTGAATAGTTAGTACAAACAAATAACGAATTCAAGAAATTTCATGCGTAAAGTGCATTACACGCGACGTATATTACGCACCATGTATACCAAAATCGACAAATTTCAACTCGCTGTATCTCGAAAACCAAGCGAGATATCAATTTTTTTTACTTGTGAAAAAGTGTTTATTTTGTCGAGTTCTACAAGAAATAGTCGTCAAAACGCGGCGCCCCAGGAATCGTAATCTCCCCGCAAAAGTGGTCGTTTTCATCGATCACCTTTGCAAATGATAGACCTCCCCCGAAGCCACATATTCAATAGACTCCAACAACGCAATTTCCAGGAGGCGTCCTCCATGCAGACATTGGCAATTTTTCTAAATACGCAAGGTTAAAATAATACAAACTAAAGCAATAGAGCACGTTAAGGACTCAATAAGAGAATTAAAGATTGCTTTCAGAATACCAAAAACGAGTATACAATAAGAAATCCCTTACATTTGACGTTTCCTTAATTTCATTTTCGTTTTAAGTGCCAAGTTTACTCCTCAACGAATACAATTGTTTATGATTCATTCGTGATATTCTGTGAAAGCAAGGTGAAAGTAGATGTTTTCGCCCTGCAAAAATTGTCAAACTTTTTTACGAACCAATCAAGAGAATCTCGAAACATCTAAATTTTCGTTCCCGTTTCATAATCAACTCTGTATTAGATAACTTTTTGCCAAAAAATATTTGATTTCTGGTCAGTGGTTTAAAAAAGGGAATAAGAACAATAATAAGAAAAAAATAGAGTGTGGAGAAACTGAAATATTTATAAAACGCGGCACTATTTGGTGTGTACAGAGCGAAACTTTTATTTTGAAGCTCGAGGGCATTTCGGGTACCACATTTCGTTAGAGTAAGAAAGGTAAATAAATAAATAATAATAATAATAAATAGAGAAATGTCATCGAAAACCAGTTAGTAAAATGGAGTGCTTGCTGGACGGTCATGTTTAATATTTAATAACATCTCTTGAAAACAACTTGTTTTCCTTGCCGTGTAGGCATAGTATAACCCAAGGCGAATTCATATAAGGTGAAGTTACTGTAGCAGCCGATTTGATTTTTTTTTATTCACCTACATGTATTTTGTTTTTGCTTTTGCGTTTGAGCTTTCAAAAGCCGTAACAGCAAAAACAAAATGTATGTAGATTTTGACAACGCTTACGCAAAAGCAAAAACAAAATACATGGGAATTTTGTAGTTGTATACTTTTAATGTGTTTATCTTTGAAAAAAGTCAAATAAACCTTTCGAATTTATATAATATAAAGGCGATATGATTTGCAGTAACAACACTGAAAGAAACTATTCATTCCGAATACTTGGAAGCCCATATTTTCTGTAAAAAGGGAGCCAAAATAAAACAGCCTACCAAAAATTCTTGATTTCACTACGTTGCTAACTCTCTTATTATGAGACTGATATTAAAAATTGCATAACTCATGTTGTTTAAAATATAAAAAAGGGGCGGGTTTGTGTTATTCTCCAACCAAGCATGACTAGATTTGCATCTTCCAATTATTGCTTGGATAGTTCAACCATACCCAAGGACTTCTGAATCTTGCGGGCGGGCTTTTGCATAAGGAACAAAAGTTTCATTTTTAATTAAATAATACTAAGCGGATTAAACATTTCTGACGAATTAAATACAATGAAAAAACCTATTGTATATATGCCAAGTCTGCAGGATACAGAATTTGGCAAACTTTATATTATTACACTATAAAAATAATTTGCTAAGATCGAAAACCTTAGGCTCAATCGGAAATAGCACACAATAACTTTTTTTTAGATATGAGCAAGGCTCGATACTTACTATTTTGATTGCATGCGTAAATTAATACGTTCACAGTCACGCCGAAATTTATTGAAAACTCTGTCAAAATCCAACCGACTATTTCGTGATAGTCACTTCGAACGTTAAAAAGTGAAACTAATACACATAGGAGAAACGCGATCCACTTGAGAAACGGCATCACGCTTTTGACTTTTCCATACTATGCACTTTTTTTAAATGAGCGCGTCTGCACATATTTAACCTATAATACAGATGCAGATATAAATTGTTGTATTGAAATAAATTGGAACCAATTATCATTTTCAGTGATTTAAATAGGCCCGTTAGGGTGATGCCAAAGTTGTTAGTAAATTTTGGTAACACTATTTACATAAGAGTTCAGCGTAATTATTATAAAATTATAATTGCTAGAATAATTTCACCGATATGATGATCAATTTTTTAAGACATAGAAACTGACTTTAAAGCCTGTGAAACTTAAATACGAATATACTAGATTCTTCTTAGCACATAAAACTTGTGTACTAGTATGAGAGTTTTTGCTTAGACAACATGAAAATCACCTTTTATAAAATCCCAATGTCACTAGTTAGGTAGTTTAGGTTAGGTTAATGGGTAGGTTCCCTTAGGGACTCACTTAGACATATAAAAGAAACCCATTGTGATACCGCTTATTATTTTAACAAAGGTTCTAAGGGGATACATGAGAGCTATTACTCACCTTGGAAATAAATGTTAGTTTCATTATCACCAAGGCGATTTTATTCAGTTCACAGCCAGCGGATTTATCGCTCTTCCTTCCTTTATTGAAAAGTTCTAACATTCACACGGATTAGATTCACCCATGAGCCTTCTCGGTGGACGCGAGATCACGATCACTTTATTACAAGCTAAGGAGAATTTCTCCACCAAGTTAAAAATCGACTTCTACGAAAGGAGCAGACTCTCCAGAAGAAATTTCCACAGTATCCTGCAGTAAAGAAAGATTCCAATTGGTTCTCCTTAGGTTCCTGAAAATATTGAGAACGGCTTCGTCAAAAGAGAATTGAATATACATATGGTCCAAAAAAGAGTGAACAGTCCAGAAGAGACCAGCGTTAGATCTGAGACCTTCTCTCTGGCTAAGAATAAATTTCTCTAGGCTTACAATGATAATGTCTTCATTGCTGTAATTAGGCAAAATAAATATTTTTAGATCACGGCTGACGAGCATACAAGCTATAGGACCCTAACAACTATAATTGTTAGTCCTAATCCCAGAAATAACATTACTACTCAATACCCTTCTGCTCCAGATGTCGACGTTCCTGATATTTGTAGCAAACAACCTCTTCGCTTCAGCCATCAGTACTTTCAGCGTCCGACCTAATGGAGTCCACTTACTTGCTAATGGGGGAAGGGCCGCTTGCCAGCACAGCCAATTCTTCTCAGCACCAAGATTATCATTATAATTAAGATCACCTTGAGGAATACAGCAGAGATGGTTGATGCGGCGGGCTTTCAATACTGTCTGGAAATGGAACCGTCCTCTCTGATGAGTTTAATGACCGAGTACTATAGAGCCCGCCTGCTTGGCGTCTTCGCCAAACGTTTCATGTGTGGCGCCAAGCCTAGGTCTTTGTTAAGGGAGGTTCCCGCTCTTGATACCGCTGTCTCTTAAAGGCAGAGTCCCTCGGAAGCGCACTTGCGCTCTCCTTATGTTCGCATCCTGACCGCCGAAGCGTTCCACAGTCTTGGTGGTCATGCGTTGGTAGGAGCGAACTCTCTACCCAGTACCCACTTACCGTTTTGGTCTACCTGAGGGCGGGTTTTGGGATAACCTCCAAATTCCTGGGACACTGTTGGCTCGTTAGTCTATCACACCCTACCATGGCCTGCGACCTACCTACTTACTTCTTCCATTCTTACCTTCCCTAAAGACCGCTCTGGAGGTTAAATCCAACTAGATACACCCTTTTCTTATTCACTCACTTCACGATTTGTTGTATTTGGTCTGGTCAATCGAAATGTTAAGCAACACAAAAATAGCGTTGTAAATGTGTATTTGCTTAGCAAGGATGATATTTAAGCCATAAGCATATCAATATTACTCAAAGCTTATTATAAGCTTTTTTTTCATTAAACTCACTGCGAATTATAGATTACTTTATAAGCCAACTTGTTATTGATAATAATTCAGTTCCGTATAAACTAATCCAGCACCTAATAACAGCAAAAGGCATCAGTGCTTGCTTTTTCTGGGTGCACTGACGATGCATGGTATTTATTGTAGTTTTTTCCATTATTACAACAAAGCGTAAAATGCGGTATTGTAATGGAACTCGGTCTTCTACATGTATCGTTGTTTTAGCTCAACATTGATGCTAGGAGCTTTTTCTGAACGACAAAGCTCATTGAGAATGCACACAAGTGGGAAAGCTTGCAAATGCAAAATATTTACAGAGAAGTAGCATCCCACTTCATTCCTGTTGACGTTCCGCGTTTTTGGGAAAAGGTCTATTTTTCGTCCAGCTCACCACCCAATAATTTTTCACCTACAAGGGGCAAAATTTAACATCGGTTGAGCGAAAACAACAATTTTAGAGAAAATTAATGTACGTTCTCTGTTATCAGCTACATTGTGTGGTTGCAGATGTTTTTTGGCGAAAATTTTCCTATTGTTTTGATAAGGAATTTTCGCAATTCTATTTCCAACATTTAAAAAAAAATATTAAAAATATGTATTCTTCTATAATTTCAATTTTAGTGTTTTATTTTATTCTACTAATATTTTCCATATAACTTTCAATAAATATATTAAGTAGTTAAACAAAATCTTCAAAAAACACTAAAGAAATTGCATTTATTGTTTATCATATGTATGCACATGCATGCATTTATTTATCAATGCATGTTTAATCGAATTACTTCCATGCAAAAGGGCGCGTATAAGCATATGTGTAGATACATATGTAAATAGAATAGAAATAATTACATATGTATGTACATATGTTTGTTCACATGCGCGCACATTCAACCAAACTCTAAGTCTGCGCGCAAAGTTTGACAAAATATCTTATCTCCAGTTGGTCTTCAATTTTTATCATGTCAAAAATAACAACGTTCTAATGAAATATTTATACAAACAGTTAAACAAAGCAATAGTTCAACAGGCTATCGTGGTAAAAGATTAATTTAAATATTAAATTTGTACGTCAAAGATAGAAATTTATTGATTTGAAAATAAAAATTCGAAAGCCAAATAAGCTGTTTTGACAAAACTCCACAGAAATAGTTGCTTCTGCCCGCAATTCACACGAAAAAGCTGCGTCGCAAAGCCGCCATCATTAATCAGGGTTTAGTTGAATTAATTTGTATTTGAGGTAGGTAGAAGAAAAAAGTGGAGTACAATACAAATATTGATATACTTGATCGAATAGAGGAATATCTGAAATAAAATACTTACATATAGATACATACATAAGATGACGTTAAGTTATATGACACCAAATTAAATTTGCAACTAAAATTCTGGTCCTTTATACCCTCTCAGAATAAAAATGGTACGGTTTATTTGTAATTTCGTGTTGAAAGTCTTTTGTATAGGTCATTGACTCAGATTGTTGGTTCAGGAAGAAGCAAAAGTAGTATAATTAATTAAACGTCTCACAAAATACAGTTAATTATAGCAATGTTTTCGTTTAGTTAGACAATTGTAGAAAAATATGTTAAAAGGTAGTAGATTTTCGACTCCTAAATATATTATTCTGCTACTTGTGCTACATTTGTGATAAGACGAAAGCTCTGAAACAAATGCGACCAAAATTTAGACTACATATTGACATACATATGTGTAATGTACATATGTATGCAAGTAGGCGTAGCGGTAAGGCGTTTGGTTGCACCGATTTGGAATAATTAGGGCTTTAAATGACATATATAACAGGATTTCGTGCAAAACACGTTTATAATGATAAGGGGTCGTGCACATATTACGTAACGCAATTTTTGATCATTTAAAACCCCACACCATGTTACACTTTCAGAAAAATTGTTTTTATTAATCGTAAAATTAAATACAATGTTAATTGATATATGTTATATATTAGGCAAAGGGAAATCACATGTCACACTTCGTCACAAATCGCAAACCCCCGCCGCCCCCCTATCGCATTACGTAATATGTGCACGACCCCTAAGCAAACATATTAGATTAATAATAGATGAATTTCTTCATGAAATATTTTACGGGTACAAGCGGGCCAAAATAATACCTACATTCCCATTTGAAGTGGTGAGCATTTGGACCAAAATTACAAAAATCTTCAATTTATGATTTTTAGATTTTTGTCTTCGTCGCGAAAAATGTGATGGATGAGGGGCGCATGTGTTTGTGGGGAGATGAAATGTTCGAATTTATGAATGAACGGAAATTTGCTTTCAATAATATGCGAGTGCGTTTATGAATGAATTTTTTGTTGTTGTACTGCAGTTGCGCTGCGGTTGAAAACAGACACGCTGGCGGAGGGATGAAACAAATGCTGCATATATTCACTTACATAACAATAAATAATTATGTGATGATGGTAGATACATACATACATATAATGCATATGAATGCATGTGCACTTGTTGACTTTTGGCGTAGAATACGTCTTACCTTACGGTATGGGCACCAATGTCAGGTTTTTATTGTTGTAATCTCTATTTCTTTAATTATAAGGAAACGGCTCGATTAATTTTTTTTTTTTTTTTTTTTGTAGTCAAATGAAGATGTTAGCTTTCGTTTGACATACATTTCATGTTGGTTGATATCTTCCTAATATTTAAATTTCTCAAATGAAAATTGTATAAACACATGCACACAAATATGTGTGTGGTGTTTGGTTGAGTGTTTGCTGTTGGGCGATTTAAATGTACTCGTGCAGCCCTTTCTTTGTATTGCATAATTTTAGGCGGGCAAGTTAAAGTAGAGTAAAAGAAGAGAAAATGCTGCCAAGCACTGCAAAAAAAATAATAAAATTGATTCGCGTATGTTATTTATCATTTATCTTTACTATTGATAACAGCCATTGACTTCGTTTTTGCGAGAAATTTAATTGATAATTTAAAAACATTTTTATCCTATTTTTCCTATCATAAGCTTATGTATATATCATCCAAAGTAACTATCAAATAAAGAAATTCATTTGCTTGTATTATTTATCATTTATTGTTACATATGTTTTCTGTCTTATCGGTAGGCGTATTCTACGTTAAACTTAATGGCCGTATCTCTGACACAGCCTGCTTCTTTTTTTATTTAGTACATATGTACGTACATACATACATGTGCATGAACATGTAAATATATATATACATACATACGTGCGTATATTTGGATATTTATATAAGTACATACATATGTACTACATATTATCCATATACATATGTATTTACATATGTATACTTAGTATGATAACGATTATTAGGCTTATAAAACATATCTATATAATGCATGCATATAACCAAAATAGGCTCACTCTTATCATGCACATATTTAAGCAAAGCCAAATTTCACGTCTAATTAAATATTTAGACGTTTATATCAATTGGCAAAATCTAAATTTCGAGCCAAAACAATTAAAATGATCAGAAATCATAGTCTGTTAAACAAATTTTGCCTTCGCTCAGCTCTGTTAGCTCGCCACTCTCACAATTTCCCCTGTCGGCCATTAGAATGGTGAGCTGGACGAGAATTATTGATGCATTTTGACAATTCACACCGTCATCCTAACTTAATGCTTCTCTGTCAAATATACGTTCTCTGATACAAGAATCAAAGGATTCGGCGACATGAAAGGTGAGAGAATGAAAAAAATTCGCGGTTGGGAATATCGAAGATCCAATTTGCATGTTTTACTGTGTCATTTTTGATTTAAAAAATTGAAGAAAAAGAAGTACATAACACAGCAGCTATATTTATATTGGAAATACAGCTACGAACAAATTAAGTCTAAGTTAGGAAGAAATTAGTGTCTAAAACATTAGAAATAAGAAATATTCCACAAGAATTTAAAATTGTACCTGTTATTTACATATATAAATGTAAATATAAATATGAGATTACAATGCTCTTTATCAATTTTGTATTTGTTTGACAGTTTATTCTTTTACCTGTTTCAATGTAAAACGAGACAAAACTCGCTTAATACTTAAATCGTTGCCGCAAAAGAATTTGTGTGCAATAAAAATTGTACATACCTATATAAAAACCCGAGTGCATTTAAAAGCGCGAAACAAAGTAAAACTTCTGAGAAATTGAACAAGACATAATTTTGTTGTTTTCAAATTACCCAGAATTATTACAACCAAACTATGTGAAATATAAATGTATAAATTTATTATTTATTTCTTTTATTTTGACTTTGTCAATATAATTGTTTCTGCTCATTTGAGACTATTTCAAGATCAAACTACTTCCCCAAGTCCTTCTGAATTAGTTCCAAAATGGTTCCAAACTAGTCCCGAAATTATCCTGAACCAGTACCCAAATTGTCCTGAACTAGTGCCGCATTGAAGATACAATGCATATGCACTTATGGACAACGCTATGTCGCTCCCCCAGTAATAGCTCCGTTGTCCATGCATATATTTGACTTGACTTAAGGCCTGCACAAACAGACGCAGTGCGGTAGAGAAATATACATACATATGCAAAGGCACTGAAACAGGCGCGGTGTGGTACAGTGCGGTACGACATTGTTGCCATGAGACTAATTTATAGAAATGACGAGCAGTACATGTTTGAATAAGGCGGCATCATTACTAGTTTCAAGCGCATTTATCTTCTTTTCTTCGATTTTTCAGTCGGTTTTTACAAGGAGCACATCCATTCCATCACAAATTTCAATTTTTATTTTAGTTATTTTTTAATATAATAATAAAATAATAATAAGGTTTAGTTTTGTAAACTAGCGTATAAGCATTTTCCAATTCATGTTTCTATAAAGAAAATGGTAATATTTATCAAATATAATTGGGTAGAACTCTAGATAAAAATTACAACCCTGCCTACGATATATGTGCGTGTAACCCGCGGTCAATTATGCACGATACGGTATTTTTTTTTTACCGCGTCTGTTTCAGTGCTCCCATATACCACCATGTTATTTGATACCGCAGATCGTACGATCAATTTAGGATCACATATTTGGACGAATTTTATCCAAAATGGATGAAAACATTTTATGGCAGCTGATTCCCTCTCGGCTCTGTTATGATTAACTCACGGCTCCTTTGCACTTGGTTTAGAAATCAAAATTCAACAGACTTCCAGTAACGTTATTTTAAGTGTTTGCTAGCCCCTTATACACAAAGTTTTTTAATAAAATTGGTATATGACACTTCTCAAGGAAAGTCAAATTAAGCTAAATATACTTAACATACCAATCACGCGTACGCATTTATGTACTTATATATCAAGAATGATAAAAACAATATTGCGGCTACCGCAACGAGAGCAACTAAAAGTGGCGTAATAAGTAAATGCATAGGTAGAAATTGATAGAACGGAGATATAAGCCGTATTCGTGTCGCCATCTGTTGGCGAGTAGCGAATCGATGAAGCATCTAACATAAATTAGCATCAACACAGATTTTGTTTTTGTTTCCAATGTGATGTTCGCGCATTACAAATGACGAATATGCACCAAATGCATCAAATGTAATGGCCAGTTTAATGAGGTATCAACGTACTCGCGATCGCCAAATCTGGCTAGTTATCGTTGTTGTAGCATGTACAAATAAATTTGTTCTAACGCGAGCAGAACTCAGACATCGCGAGCAGAGAAGGGGCGAATCGAAAGTCTTTTATAGGTACTTTTTACTTAGAACAAATAAGAGAAGGAAGAGTCTGAATTATCCGCCAAATGTTTTTATTTGAAACAAACAGTACTTGTTTTATGCAATAAATCAATCTATATGCATACATATATACATATATAAATAATTAGGGAAATCAAATATTGGTATATGGGGTCAAACGAAAGCTTCATTTTCAAAATATTTCAAAAGAAATTTGCCACCTGCTTAAACTTAAGTTTAGAAAATCAATCAGTTAAATGCATTTTTTTATCAAACTAAAAGGTTTCAGGAAGATTAATATCAAAAATATGTTTGTATAGGGTTGTCATCTGTATAAAAACTGTAACTGGGTTTGTTTGCTTGGGAGAGGGTTGTCACCGGGAAAATTTCATTATGTGCTAAATGGTTCGTACCGCCAAGAAGGTATATGGCTAGCTCTCATGCTACCTGATGGAAAAGTCGAATTTATTTAAGCTATACACAAGTTATATGAAATAGTAAAATATGAATGTAAAATCGTTCGATTCGTTAGGAGAATGTATATAGATATATTTTGGAGGGAGTTGCCATCATTTTGAGAAATTAAATTAAACCAAGTATTAAAAATATTGAAATATAAGAATCCAACGGTTCGTCTCGGCGAGGACGAGATTTGTTTCTTTATTTTAGAGAGGGTCTCCACCTTTTTGAAAGGTCATGTTTAATGCAATTATACACAACGGCGTTTTCTTTAGAAAAAAATTGATTAAGTGCTAATAATATTTTATTTAAAAACAATCAGCGAAAAAATTTGGCAGCATTGAGTAAAAAGAGGTACGGCCAGTTTAATAAGGTGTCGCCGTACTCGCCCAATATAACTAACTGTCGCTGTTGTTGCTTTTACTCACAAATTTGTTCGATCGCGAGCAGAACTCAGGCATCACGAGCAGAGAAGTGGCGAATCGAATGTACCTATTGGAAATATTCGCGGCGATCTTTGCTACAGCTATCGATTTTTTATATCGCGTAACGAAGTCACCACATAAAGCTTAGATGAGAAAAAACAAACAAACATACTGTGGTAGGGGCGTATCAATGTATGTGTGTATGTACATATGTATATATGTATATATATATATGTGGGAATCAGATTGAATCATGACAAGACTACACGAACTGGGCTCAACTACTAACTTACACTGCTATCGGTTTGGGCGAGCAATCTACTCAGAGAATTCGTAAGGAACACAAAGTGTGTAGTCTATACTATTATATAAAAATCTAACTCGAAATTATGTTCAAGCTAAACAGCCAATCTACTGGCCCGATTTTTTTCATTCAAATTTTAAAATATCATAACCCGGCCACAATAGGTAACAAGGCCATTTTTTTTAATTAAAAATTTTATTAAAAATATTTTTAATTTAATTTACTTTTATATGGAAACCCATCATTGCTTGGTCGTTTGCCATTCAGTCGTTTGTGCTTAGAGAGCATCAACAGACCACATATGTATTGCTCTCCATCTTCTCTATTTTTATACTCGCACAGCTGCCACGGCAGAACAATGCGGGCCGACGTACACGCACACACACAAGCAGTTCGACGCTTAAAACAATCAAAGTTTTGTTTCGCTGCATATTTTGAGTTACTAAATTGTGCTCAGGGAACAGAAACATGAGCGCTTTAACAGGTGGACGGAAGCGGTACACATACAACAACTGTACAAACAAGCAGCTGGACGCTGAAAAGTAGAAATTTTGAGTTACAGCAGGTATTGAGTGTTTTTGTTGTAGATCCGCACGCTGAAGTTTGCTGCAAGCAGTAAGAGTAAAAAAGCTACTATTATAGTAAAATTGCTACACTCAATAGCAAAGTCAATTTCGCGCATTTACTCAACAATGGTTGAAGCACTGACATTTTTTGCAACTCACCTCGCAGTTGCACTCAAGTAGAATTTTCTAATGCGTTAAGGTATTGAGCATGTAAAATTATTTAGTCACAACTTTATAAAAAACTACCGTGAGAGCGTTCACTCATATCACCGTTTTGGTAAAAATTTATTGAGAAATTAATGTTTAGTCGAATGCGCAGGTGGATTTTTTTATTTACACAGAAAGGTTGTTCATGAAAAAGTAAGTACAATTCTAAAAATATGTATAAAAAACAATTATAAACAATATAAACGTGCGAAGTGACTAGAAATGCCGAAAGCTAAACCAAATTTATCGAGGAGCTCGAGAGCAGCGAGGAGAATGGTGCGACGTAGAACTGTAGGAGCGTTAGCAAGAGGGGAAGCCATGCTGTATTCACAACCTGCAATCCCAGATAGGTCTGCGTTTAATTATAGGCAACAATTGAATTATATAGGTGATATTAGAATAGCATTTATTGTCGTAACAAATCGCTTACATATGAATGCAGGTGATTCACTTCTTTCGATTGGGGAGATGACAGAAATTTGTTTGCACTGCAGTGCGGTAAAGTGGCGAAAGGAACCAAAGGGAATTTGCTGTAGCAGTGGCCGAGTTCGACTTAATGATGTTCCTGAACCTCCAGATTTACTCAAAGCTTTGCTAACCGGAACACACGAATCCTCAAACCATTTCCTTAAGCATATTAGAAAGTACAACAGCTGCTTTGCAATGACATCGTTTGGTGGCAAAGAAGTCAAAGAAGGTAATTATATGCCTACTTACAAGGTTCATGGTCAGGTTTACCATCTTATTGGTAGCTTGATGCCAGCAACGCAAATTACGCCAAAATTTCTCCAAATATATTTTACCACTGACGAGGAACAAATTTCTTTGCGGACAAATGCCGCACCCGCTCTTAAAAGTGCAATTTTGGAATAATAAATCTCAAGGGCAAACCTTCAATGTGTCCGGCATTGATATTCGTAACGAAGTTTTTACCCATGGCCAACTATATGTGGCACTTTCGCGCACCGGGTCATCAGAAAATCAAAGTTTTTTGATTCCCGGAAATGAAAATGAAACGCTTAATGTTGTCTTTACAGAGGTTTAAAACAACTGAAATCCAAATAACTATTATATAATAAGTATTTTTGTAACTATATTTTCATGTATACTTTAAACTTTTTTATGGAAAATAAAGTTTGAAGGAATTACTTACATTCGCAACAGAAGGTTGCAAAAATAATTGTGTATATCTTGAAATTTAGCAATTAAAGTACAATACTTTGTCAGTATAGGTTTTCATGCATAATGGTAAAAATTAAATAAACAAAAATAACAACTTTGATTTTTTTGGAACATTCTAAAGCGCATGTTATCAAACATTTTCTTTACATTTTTAAATAAATTTTAAAATAAAAAATTGGTATGGAAACCCTTGATAAAAAAAGAAACACGTCTCCCGTTTCCACTGATGCCCATAAGGGGAAGCGAAGCGCGCCGGGTATTAGCTAGTTACATATAAAAATCTGTATATGTGTTAAAACCCCTTGACGTAATTTTAGTATTAAATATAATTAATTTGCCAAAATCAAATTGTGTTTTATTGGCGAGAACCGAATACCACATATACATATCATATATATGTACTAGTTAGCACCATAGCCTGCCCAATAAGAAAACTTATTAAATTACAATGCCGTGTGACTAAATGCAATCAACACAGCGATATTTCTCAAGCAAAAAAACTGCAATCTTCGCGTTGCATAATCATGTGTGATACATTAACAAAATAAGATTGTTGTCTTTAATTCCAACGATAACAACAATTTCTTATTTCACCAGTACTAACTAGCATCATCGTTGCATACGCCGTTCAATATTTTAAAGTTAAGTGGAATTTCATAGTTTTATAGGGGTAGGGGAAATCTACGGAAACCGTGCCGACGAAATGTGAAACCGCTGTCACCAGGGCTGAGTTACTTCTAGCATAAATATGTAATTTTTTTTAGTAAATAAGTAAAAATTGTACTATAAAAAAGGAAGTTAAATAAAATGTTTTAGTTTATTCGACCACCCAACGTTTCGAATTAAATTTTTGGTGGCCCTAGGCGATAATGTTAAAAAGTGCCGGTAGATTTAAAAAAAGGTCCTACTTATATACTAAGCAAGTGAAATATTACTACGAACTTTCTTACAAAACAAAATATTTACAAGACTATAAAATAATAGATCCTATTTATATGAAATTATTTATTGGGCGAGATAAAGATCCCGAAAATTATAAATATAACAATTAAGAGAACCAGCTAACACCTATAATCATCGAATTCGGCCAGCTAAAAAATAATACTACTTCGCTCGTTCAGGGCACCAACAATTAAGTGGCGTCACCTACTATGTACATTGTGAATTTTGCACACTATAAACCGCTTATAAACAATATTTGTGACAAAGATATAAAATAAAAGAACAATTGCCACTTTTGTCTTCTCATTTTTTCTTTGCTATTCTTCCCTATAAATTTGAGCGGAAAAAATCTGCACGACCACACACATTTTTTGGTGACCCTGATGTGATATGTATATCCGTACCGCTACCTGCCTACGTTTGTACATAGTGTCTATTTCTCTGGATATATGCACATAAATCATCAGATTTAACAACTAACTTTAGTATTTGGCCATGCATAAAGTTAAGGAGAAAACATATATCACGTGACGCAACAGTTACCTTAGTAGAATAGATTTTCTCGTTGTTTACCAAGCAAACAGTTACCTCGCAATACAATTCGCCCGACTATGTACAAACAATAAAAATATGTCGTTTTTAAGAAACGAAAAGCAAAGCTCTGCTGCGCCAACTCAATTTGATATCACTTAATTCAGAGGAACTCCGTGCCATGGGTCACGCAGAGTTCTCAGTGTGATTGGAGCAGTTCGGTCGCATTCAGGATCACTTTGAATCCACACAATCGCAACTGGAGAAAGAAGTCGTGATGAATTCGCTGCCACCTTTATACAAGCTAAGGCAGCATTCATAAGGGAGCTAAATAAGGTGGATCCGCAGAAAATGTCTTCAACGAGGAATCCACCGTCTGCAGATCAGTCATCTGCCATTGTAAAGAATCAACCAAAGTCGCGCCTACAACAACTACAGTTGCCATCGTTTGGAGGAGCGTGAACAGAGTGGCCAAACTTTTTCGGCATGTTTCGAACGCTTGTTCACAACGACACCGAGCTGTCGAACCTCGAAAAGTTCCAATATCTTCGTTCATGCTTACGGGGGGCTTCTGGAAACCATTCAGTCACTTGAAATTGGGATGAAAATAACACAATTGCACTAAATTTACTTGTTCAAAGATTCGATAATCGACGCTAAGTACGACCATGTCGTCTATTTTCGTCCATCGTTCGCCAATTTAAACCCAAATGACCGCTAGAAGGAAGCCTAAAGGGCTCAGTTTTGCATAAATTTCCTTAAACCAGGCCATCAGGTGCAACAATGCAAGTCTTCTGGATGTCGACCTTGTTCATTGAAACATCACTCGCTACAGCATTTTACACAAACAAGCCAGTCAGCGTCTAATGATGAGGTGAAATCACAATATGTATCATCATTGCGACAAGTGAACAAAAAAATTACCGACTGGGACCGAAGCCTTCCAATGGCGCAGCTATATGATGAATTTGGTAACATAGATACGTGGCCAGCCCAAGCGCCAGCCTGGAATTGCATCCATTCTGTGACGCCAGCCTTAAAGCGTACTGCGCATTTGTCTATAATGTCACTCGTTTAGATGGATACGTTCGTTCTATGCTATTCTGCACAAAATCGGGGATTTCACCATTAAAAATAGTCGCAATTCCCAAGCTAGAGTTATGCGAAGCAGCATTACATGCCCAAGTTGTTCATTCTATAGACAATTTACGAGTTTTTAGTTGTCAATCCATTTGTTGGTCGGACTCTAAAACAGTTTTATCATCGATTTCCCAACGAAATTCGCCACCGATATTGGATTCCAGCTATTCGCAGAGTCGTCAAATCCATAAAGAACACTGTCCGGTATGTAAAGGGTGGTTAAATTTCAAGGGCCGATGTTGATTTTGAATAAAACACAAATTATTTTGGAAATTATTGTAATTTCTTTTTATTATGATAATATGGTGTAGTTCAATTATGTATGGAACAAAATATCGGCCAAATGACCGCCGCGACCTCGGCGGCACACCTCCATCCGATGGTCCAAATTTTCGATGACGCTGAGGCATAATTGTGGTTCTATGCTGTTAATGTACCGAATTATCTCATCCTTTAGCTCTTAAATTGTTGCTGGCTTATCGACGTACACCTCTTCTTTCAAATAATCCCAAAGAAAGTAGTCCAACGGTGTCAAATCACATCTTGGTGGCCAATTGACATCGCCACCACGTGAGATAACACGGCCATTGAATTTGTCGCGCAAAAGAGCCATTGTTTCGTTGGCTGTGTGGCAAGTGGCACCATCCTGTTGGAACCACATATCGTCCACATCCATATGTTCCAATTTGGGCCATAAAAAGTTCGTTATCATCTCACGATAGCGAACACCATTCACAGTTACTACCTGACCGGCCTCATTTTGGAACAAATACGGCCCGATGATGCCGCCAGCCCATAAACCGCACCAAACAGTCACTCTTTGTGGGTGCATTAGTTTTTCGACAATCACTCTTGGATTACCATTCGCCCAAATGCGGCAATTCTGCTTATTGACGAATCCACTGAGGTGAAAATGTTCCTCATCACTGAAGATGATTTTCTTCGAAAATTGATCATCCACTGTTGCCATTTCTTGCCAACATTCCCAACGTTGCTCGATTGTGTATCCTTCCATGTTCAAATTGAGTTAGTCTGAAATTGAGAAATGAGAAATGAGAATAATTTTTGTTGGATTTTAATGCAATCGAGCGTGAGGTAGCCAAAAATAAAATTGAATGGGTTTTCAATTGCCCAGCAGATCCAAGTAGCGGACGCTGTTGGGAATGACTTATACAGTGCACAAAACGACTATTGCAAACCACGTCTACTCGATCAATGATTTTTCATCATTTTTAGAAAACTAACGACTACTCCGAAATTCGATAGCTTATATCAAAATGCAAAAACACTTTGAATGGCTTTTCGAAATACGGCGACGTTTTTATTATATTTAATTTTTACTAATTTAGCAATATTTTAGGAAAAAATGCGTATCTCAAGACCCGTTTGCTATAAACGAATGAAACTTTTTTTGAATATCTTCTTCATTTTAAAAATATTGAACGTGAAATATTCGAAATTCAAGTTTTTTTTTATCAACAATTGTTTAAACAATTTAAATTTTGTATGCTTTTTAGGCCTACAATTACAGTGAAAATTTCACAAAACATACTATAAACATTCATCTTCATGTCCCCCAGAGAAAAAATTTGTATTTTATTCTGAGAGTCAATATCGCATTTCCCGCCGCGGCATGGCGGTTGGCGCTGAGAACTGCGTAGGCGGCGCGCGCGACGTACGCGTGTGTCAGCTGTTTGAGTCTAAGAAACAAGTTAGAACATTTATTTATGTAAGCATACATTTCAAGGTTAAAATCAATAAAAGCGTTGACAAGTTCATTTTTTGCTGAGTACGTTCTGTCAAAATTTTATTAATTTCGTCGATTTCTTTGTGGGTATGTTTTCTGAAGTTTATCTGGCGTACAAAAAGGTGCATATTTATTTTTTCCATCTATTGCAATGTTGTATACAGGTTACTCGACGCACAATGGGTCGGCCCAATCCTTGCTGCAATCCTTTAAATAAAAATAATAATAAAAATGTGATTAAAAGATTGTTGCTTATTACTGGAGTTGGCGATTTCAAAACTGCGTTGGATTATATGTGTGCCAATCATGTCGGACAAAATGTTACTTGAAAAATGGAATTTTGTTACCAATGAAATCGTCTATTCCACGGATAAATAAGGAGCCTGTTGAAGAATTAGAAGAGGATGAATTAAGTGATGTGATTATTGATTCTGAAAAATCTGATCCAACATATCGATGCGATGAGATCGACAACTCATTGAAAACACAAACAGTAAATGCTCTGTTACATGAACTCGGAGAACCACCATTGAAGAAAAAACGTGGAGCTAAATTATCAGTTTAAGATGGTCAAAAACTCATTGCTGCAATTAATCAATCACCAGTAATCAGCGACTGTAATGGCCAAAAGAGCAAGGAAGATGGATCAAAGTCTCTGGTTAGGAACGTAAAAACCGCTTTAGCCGCAGCAAAATCTAGATCTGATAAAATTCAGATACTAACTACTCAACCAAATGAATGGACTATCGCTAAAATATGTAGAACATTTTCAGTTATTCGATACACAGCTTCAGCTGCAAAAAAAAGTACGTAAAAATTCTGGTTTTGCATCTCGACCTGCCAAAAAAAAAAGGAAAACCCATTTCACTTGCTACTGTTAATAAAGTGAAAGATTTCTATCTGTCTGATTATGCGAGCAGATTGATGCCAGGAATGAAAGATTGTAAGACAGTCGTAGAAAATAGTGTGAAAACTAAAGTAATGTATTATTACCCATTCATATATTACAAATATGTGTAATATATATTACTACTCATTTATCAACCCCTTTTCCGAATAGGTCATATCCGTTTCATAATTGGAATTTTCTACACATTTTTACAGGAGTAATATATCAGAAATAACTCAAGACAGAGATGATTTCTTGGAAGATTTTGCAAAAAGTTTGAATTTGCTCCAAAAACATGATTTCCTTGCTAAGGCGCAAGCTTCGCATTTTGTTGAAAAGAAGAAATCAGCTGGAAAAGGTGATCAAGTTTATCAAATCGTAGGGATTTTGCCGGTTCGGCAACATACGCTCTTTTATGGGAACTATATAGTTCGAAACCAGTTGAACACTCCTATTGTCATACGAACGACAAGGAATCAAGTTGTGCGTCACCTCAACTTTAAAATCGCTTGATCCACGCCCTCCTTTTTGAAGCTCCCTCTCACTACTTAGAGCGCAAATTTTTAATCGATTGCTTTGAATGTCTTAGAGCAATCATCAAGCTTATTGACGTAAACCAATTGTCAATTGAAATTTTGGTTCCTAGGGATATTATATGCTAAATCTAAAACAATGTCTGATGATATTCCCAAACCAAAAGATGATATTCCCAACCAAAATACTCACACGTTCCCTCTCCAATATAAAAGGTCACAAATAAATATGCCAGATACACCAGCCATAGTGAACATTTTGAAGCCCCACTTGTGAACTTATTTGGTAGATATTGTTTCAAACTGTGTTGACCTAATAAAAAATATCTTTTGGATTAGATTGAAATCTATTGCATAAGTATGTGTACTTACATATATATGTATATAATTACTGTACAAATGTCCAGACGCACAGTTGGAAATTTGAAAAGAAAATTAAAAGATTTGGTTTAGTTTTAATTTGTAATGGAAATTTATTCAACTGTATATATGTAGATATACAAGAATGTTGCTTTACCTGTGGTGTGAATCGGTAGTTGACCTGCGTCGCTCCTGAAATCCTGAGATAGAGTGCGAGTTATGAAAAAACGTACGGTTGCCGTCAACCGCAGTTTTATTGGAAAGCAAGTAATTGGAAATGTTAGCAAAAGGAATTATCCGGCGGGAAATACGGAGTAATTCGCAGTTGCATATGTATGCGTACATACACGCGTATTAGGGCGGTTAGAAAATATTTACGCTGCGGCGTTAACATGCCGGCCCCCTTGCGGTAAGCAAAAATCCTGAGCGTCAACATCATCCAACTACCAGTTCACACCACATCACATATTTGATTAAAAAATATTATTTTTTTTTGTTTGTTTACAATGAGCCGCTTGCTTGTTGTTTCCTTGAGCCGCTCCGTGTTCCTCCGTCATCGTCTCCTGTGCTCTACCAGGAAGGACGGTAATAGAAAGAAATATTAAGGCTGAACATACGTATGTTGTCGCGCTAGTTGGGGTATTTGTATGGGCGTTTCGTCGTAGTGATCGGGAAGGACGTGTTCCCGAGTCAACTCGCCGCCACATCTTTTGGATATCAGATGGTCGGAAAGAACGTGTTCCCGAGCCATCCGTTCGCTGATCCTGAGCTGGTCGGGAAGGGCGTGTTCCCACGCCAGTCTTTCGTCGCTTCTTTTTTCTGGGCAGACGGTCTGAAAGGACGGAATCCAAAGCCGCGCTGCCTGGGCCGTCGGAAAGGACTGGTTTCCGAGCCGCGCCTTCGCTGTTCGTGCTGCAGTGACGGTCGGAAAGTACAGGTTTCTGAGCCGCCACCCGTTGAAAAAGGTCGTAATATTAGGTGACAAGTGATATAGAAAAAAAAACCAAAGAAAAAAAATGATTTTATTTTATGAAATTATGGCATGA
Source organism: Anomoia purmunda (assembly GCA_951828415.1). Taxonomy (NCBI): domain Eukaryota; kingdom Metazoa; phylum Arthropoda; class Insecta; order Diptera; family Tephritidae; genus Anomoia; species Anomoia purmunda. Next base: position 49,784,525 of record OX639994.1, read on the forward strand.
CAAAAAATGTATGCAGGAAGTACAAAAAAAAACTGTTTATCTATATCCATATGGGCATTTCTCCAAAAAGGTCAACCACAGACAAAAAGTTGATAGTCTATAAAAGTATGTTCTTTTAACATATTTTTATAACAAATCTATTAAATTAAATATTTGCAAATTTTATATTTATTCTTAATATATATAGATATATTAACATGCAAAGCCGAACAAGTGCAAAAGTTTTGTTTTGAACATTTCTCTTGCACTTTTTGTTTCAATGTTCTTAATGAGAGTCATTATGCATTGAAATTTCTTATGTTTAAGAAATATGAGAAAAATGTAAAACAAACGATGCGATTGAATATTACGGTAAATTTCTTATTTGTTCGAATGTGTATTTGGATGTCGCGTTCAACCTTGAAAAATAGGTTTTCTTATCAGTTACTCGAAAATATTTGTGCAATAAGCATCAAAATTTATTAGCAAATATAAATTTCTATCAGAAATTTGATAAAAAAAAATTTCGCTCGCAAATATTCATCGCTTTGATCGTGGTATTTTATTTAAAGTGTGTAGCGTGCAACACCATAAAAAGGTAAAAATATATTAAATGAGCGTTACGTTTTAAATTACCCCCTACTTGAGTATGTGAAACTAAAAATGTAACTTTGTATTATAGATGAGTAAAAACAACAGCGAAAATAATAAAGCAAAATGCAAAAAGTGGAGAGAGAAGTTAAAGGATGATGAAAACAATAAGTTAAAAAACAGGGAAAGAACACGGAGTGCTAGACAAAAGTGGAGAGCTCTGGCTGACGAAAACGAAAATTTGATGGAAGAGAGGCGGAAATATAATCGCTTAAGACAAAAAGATAGGCGACAAAAAGTAAATCAACAAAATACAGGGTGGCTGATGAATTTTGCTACATTAAGAAACTCAAATAATTTATTTTTCAGTGTATGGAATTCATTTTTCTTTTATCCATGTTAAAGCTCATTCAATTTTATTAAATATAGCTTAATTAGTTTTAAAAATAATGAAATTTAAATGCCCCCCCTGCTCGTTGATGCATGTGCGGCATCTTACCAAAAAGTTGTTCATTACTGCTTGGAGAGTTGAGACAGGAATAGCCGCAATTGTTTCTCGAATGGATTGCCTTATTTCAAATTTGTTGGTTTTGCTTTGTAGACTTCCTGTTTGCAATAACCCCACAAGAAAAAGTCAGGTGCAGTAAGGTCAGGCGACCTGCGTGGCCAACGGAATGTGGAGTTTCTGGATATCAGCTTATTGGGAAATTTTCGTCGCAATTCTGTCATAACAGGTTGGGCTATGTGAGGAGCTGCACCATCTTGCTGAAACCACACAGAGTTGAAAGAAATTCTCATTCGGCGTAATTCCGGATAGAAAACTCTCTCAACATGCTCAAGTAACGGTCTCCAGTAACCGTAACGGTGTGACCGTTTTCTTCGAAGAAGTAGGGCCCGACAATGCAGCGTGATGAAACTGCACACCACACTGTGACACGAAGTGGATGCAATTCCGTCTCATGGAGTATCTGTGGGTTGGAAGCACTCCATATTCGACAATTTTGTTTGTTTATGTTGCCGTTTAAATCGAAATGGGCCTCGTCAGACATGAAAAGACAGTTCAACATGTTTCCATCCTCTTCCACCATTTGAAGCATCTTCTGGTAAAATTCCAAGCGAATCGGCAAGTCTGCAGCGTTCAGTTTGTTGGCCATTTGAATTTGTTTCAGTGTCCCAGTTATCCATTTTTGTTAAATGTAAAAGTCAAGCTGCAAAATAAAAAAAAAATTAACCAGATTGATTAAATAGAAAAAAAGTTAATTAATTTTTTTTTTGGAAGCGGCTTTCATCAGCCACCCTGTAGAACGACATGCGTAAGGGAAAACCCAAACTCGCCGTACCTATGTAAGCAAAGTTTGGCCAAAGCTGTTAAAAAGGTAGAGGTTGCGATGCCAAATGATAGGGAAAAAAGCGAAAGATTCTCGAAGTCTTGGTCAAAAAATATATGCTATCTAAAGAAAAGCCAAACGAAAGTCATTCTAACAAGAACATACCAAACAGCTTGGTTAGTGCCGTACTTGATTTTTATCAGAACGATAATATTAGTGTACAAGCTGCTGGAAAAAAGACACAATAATAATTAACGGACAATTAACAGCAAAGCGTTTTATGCTGATGACCATGTCTGAAACATATGAAGCCTTTAAAAAACATTTTCCAAGCGAAAAGATTGGAAAATCCCCTTTTTTTAAAATGCGACCTCGCCATGTGCAGTTGGTCAGTAAATTGCCACATAATATGTGTGTTTGCATGTATCATGCTAATTTTGATTATATTTTGAAAAGTTGTTCCAAAAATATTCAATATATTGCCAGAGATGGTGAAGAGTTCCTTTAATCTGTTTGCAGCGATATTCAAAATGAATATTGCATGACAAATAATTGTAAAAAGTGTCTAACAAATTTAAAGTACGTGCTTATTCCTCTTGCATATTTGGCTAATATGGAAGATGAAGTAAGCTGGAAACAATGGCAAAATATAGACAACCACATGGCTCTCTCTAGTACAACATCAACTGTATCTAACCTAATTTTAAATTTGGAAACAAAATTACCTTCTTTTAAAACTCATTTTTTGGTAAAAAGAGCTCAGCAGAAATATTTTGAAGAATCCAAAAATAACCTGAAGGCTTCTGAGCTCGTTATTCAAATAGATTTTGCCGAGAATTACAGGCTAACACACCAAAATGAGATTCAAAGTGCTCATTTCAGCTACCGCCAGGTAACAAATTTAACTTGCGTAGCTTGGGTACATGGTGCTTCACAGTCGATTGCGGTCATAAGTGACAAACTGACACATAATAAACATGACGCTTATATTTTTGTTTTGAGACTTTTACGCGAAATTAGTAAAATTTTTGACCAGTTTGCAAATATATCAATATTTTCCGATGGATGCTGCGCTCAATTCAAAAATAAATACATCATGAGTAGTTTAAACGATGTCATAAAAGAAATTAAATGCAGTTATGTTGAATGGAATTTTTTTGCCACTTCACACGGAAAGGGAGCCGTTGATGGAGTTGGAGCCGTCCTTAAAAAAAAGTCTGGCAGGTAACCAAATCCAAGAACTTGGTTTTACCCGATGCATTTTCCTTTTATGAATGTGCAAGGAATAATGTTAACGGCATTCAAATATACTTTATGTCAACAGCTCAAATTGAAAATTTGTGTCTGCATTATAAATTAGATGAAAAATGGAAAAAAGCAAAGATCCCAGGTATAGCCAAGTTCCACGCGTTTTGTTGCAATGGCCAACAGCTGACAGCAGCTAGAACTGCACACTCCACCGCAAAAAATTTAATTAAGTCCTTTTTTTATGTTGATCTTCGTTATACATATTTAGGATGAATACCTATTTTGTTTTTCTTTATTAAATATATTTTGTTAACTTTGCCACTTTTTTATAATAATTAATAAGTTTAATGTATTGCGTTCGAACCTGATAAAAACTGAATTAAAAAATAAACTACTCAATATTTTTGAATAAAATAGAAAACATTATTAACATAGCTAATGTTTAAATATTTTAAAATTATTCGCAATAAATTATTGCTTAAGGTTTCGCTAAAATCTGTGGTTAAACTATTATTTTGAAAAGCGACTTCTGTTTTTGTAGCGAGCGAACTCCTTGGTTTTTTGTAAATACCTTGAAAATTAACACTTGCCTAAAATCATCCTTAACACAAATTATTGTGTTAAGCAAGATCTATAAGATTCACTATTTGTCAAAATAAAAAAGTGTTTTGGCATTTGCTTTTTTTCACTTTCAATGCGTACGAATGTCGCATTCGACACTGGGGAAATACCCATATGCATACATCGCATTCATGGCAATGGTGGACGCATGCATGTGTACGGCGGCGATGATCAGGTAAGTGGTATTTATATATTTATAATAATATTAATAAAATAAATTTTTGTACATACATTTTTGAGTTTTTACGTACATAAGTAGGCACATGTGTATGTATGTACATATATCGATATACATCTCCATGCACATGGTGGTGTGTTGCATTCGATTGAGAGGGCACATTCGGAGGGAGGAGGGGTATGCCATGCGAAGATGGCGGATGATGACCGTAAGCAAAAAGGAGGTTGTAAAGTATCAATGTGGATCGATTTTTTTTTGTTTTTTTTTTCTTTTGTCTAATCAATTTTGTACGCTGAAACTAATTTGTTTTCTTTCCCAACAGGTGAACAAATTGAATAATTTCCACGATGTGAGGAGAGGGACACCAGTGGAGCTGTTTATAACCAAGTAATTGTTTTTTTCTTATACATACATATGTATATATAATTAAAAGTTTTATGTATATAGGGCAAAACATTAGTACTTAGATGTTTCCAAAAAAAAATTTTTTTTTTTTACCGGATAGATTGGAAAGAAATAAGCACTAGTACGAATTTGCAAGTTAGATAAAAAACTGATTGAAACTATTGAGTTGATTAAAAAGTATAAAGTTATAATTAAAATTATTAACATTTGAAAAATGATAAAATATTTAAATGTACAAATGTCCAGACGCACGGTTGGATATTTGGAAGTAGAAATTAAAAAGATTGTGTTTAGTTTTACAATGTAATGACGATTTATTCAATTGCATATATGTAGATATACATGAATGTTGCTTTACCTGTGGTGTGAATCCGTGGTAGACCTGTGTCGCTCTTGAAATCCTCTGATCGAGTGAGAGAATGAAAAAACGCACGGTTGCCGTCAACCGCAGTTTTATTGGAAAGGAAGAAATTGGAAATGTGAACAAAAGGAATTATCCGGCGGGAAATGCGGAATAATTCGCAGTTGCACATGTATGCGTATGTGTATAGACGCGCGCATTAGGGCGGTTAGAAAATATTTACGATGCGGCGTAAAAAAAAAAATATATAAAAAAAAACTTGCAACTTCTCATTGGTTTTACGTTCTCTCAGCTTCTTGCGTGTTTCTTTCATTGAAAGCAAATTTTCTTTACGGTCTGAAATTTAGTTAGTGGATAGGGTTTTTAGGGTTTAGGGTTTTCACAACTAATGTTAGGGTGGAACCGGGCTGATTTTTGACAATCGGTCATAAATTCCGGAAAATTAACTCGAGCTATTGGTTAGTTGTCGGTTAATTTTAAAATAGTTTCGGATATCAAAATGACCACTTTTCAAAATTAACTGAAACTATTGGTTAGTTTGTCGGTTAGTTTTGAAATAGTTTCGGGTATTAAATGACTACTTTTCAAAATTAACTCAAAACTTTTGGTTAGTTTGTCAATTAGTTTTGTACGGGTATAGGGTACCAAATAACCACTACTTGATGTATGTAAGAAACATGATTTCGCAGATTTCCTTATTTCTGTACGCCATCGTCGTAGGTAATACATCGGAACATTTTCAAGTTAAATACTTATATTGCTAGAAAAAATGGCAGAGCAGATTTCTTCATTTTCTGGTACTACACGTACTATTTATGATTTTTTTTTTTTTTTTTTTAAGTACTTATCCTTGGGTAGGGGAAGTAGCGGTATTTTCGATGGAGGGCAGCAATACCAATTTCGTTATTGGTCTGCTGGTTTGCCCCTTCGTAGTATAGATGTCGACGACGCGTACCCGGTTATCCGAGCCTGGGTGTAGGTTGATGACTCTTCCCAGTCTCCACATATTAGACGGTAGATTATCTTCTTTTATAACCACAAGATCTCCTGTTTTGATGTTAGTTTGTGGATGTTTCCATTTTGTGCGTTTCTGCATTTCCAGCAGATATTCAGCCTTCCATCTTTTACAAAATGTTTGATGTAGGGCTTTAAGTTTCTGCCATCGGCTTACGATCGAGGCAGGGCTTTCGTTGATTTCTAGTTCAGGTGGAGCTAATAGGTGTCCACCTACTAGGAAGTGACCGGGGGTAAGAGGCTCCAAGTCGGAAGGCTCATTCGAAGAGGGGCTTAACGGACGGGAACGAATGTGTAATTGAAGCCGGAAGCAATCATTTTAAAATGGGTTTTAAAACTTTTAACCCCTGCTTCCCACAATCCGCCCATATGAGACGCTGCAGTGGGTACGAAATGACATGAGATTATCTGTTGGCTATATTTAATCATTGCATTCTTTCGCGCTTCGGTTATAAAAGCTTTAAATTCTGATCGTAGGGATCGCGAAGCTCCGACAAAGTTGGTGCCATTGTCCGAGTAAACATTCTTTGGGCATCCTCTCCTGGCTATGAACCTAGCAAAAGCTGCCAAAAAAGATGCAGTGCTAAGGTCATTGGTGGCTTCCAAGTGTATAGCCTTAGTGGCGAAACACACAAACAGGCAGACGTAACCTTTTGAGATGCGACAACCTCTGCCGCGGAAGTTTTTGATATCGAAAGGTCCTGCGAAATCTACACCCGTGTTTGTAAATGCACGCGAATAGGAGGTGCGTTCCTGAGGGAACACTCCCATAAGCAGCGTTTGGGTTTGTTTTCTGTGGATTGTGCAGACCTTCCAATTATGGATGACAGACTTTACCATATTTTTGACTCGGGGAATCCAGTATTGCGTTCGAATGAGACGCAGCATTAATTGATTCTCGCCATGCAGGGAGATTTTATGGATAAATTGGACAACAAGACGGGCCAATCGGCACTTGTAAGGAAGGATTATTGGGTGACGGTCGTTGTACGCTAAATCTAGCGATGCGCCAAGACGACCTCCAGTCCTCATAATCCCATTTTTATCTAAGAAAGGGTTAAGGGGTAGCACTTCGCTTTTTCTATCGATGGGTTTCTTTGACTTTAGGTTCGAATATTCATCACTATAGTATTGCTTCTGGTAAAGGATTATTAAGCGTTGTGTCGTTGCCTTAATTTCATCGGATGAAATTAAACAAGACTCTACTCAAAAGGGAGCTTTTTTGTTCGGATGAGTGCTTTGGTATAATCTCATGATATATGATAAGACTCTCAAAGCTCTCGGTAAATCTGAAAACCTATTGAGAATGTCATCAAAATGTTTACTTGTTATGGTTGCACATAAATGCGCCCTTTTTTCTTCGATGTTGGTGTTATAGCTTGTCTCTTGTCTTGGCCAATTTTCCTTGTCTTCTTGCAACCAAGAAGGGCCATGCCACCACAGAGTGTTATCGACTAATTCGTAGGCGAGAACTCCTCTGCTTGCCATATCTGCTGGATTTGATGCCGACTCCACATAAAGCCAGTCCGTATTTCCGACTTTGTCGACAATTTTGGTTATACGATGTGCTACGAATGTTGACCACGAACATGGCGGTTTACGTATCCACGCAAGCACAATTGTGGAATCTGTCCATAAGTGTACTTGTAAATGTCCTAGTGGTAGGTTGCCAAGTACCGACTCAATGCTTTCGGCGAGCAATACCGCGCCGCAGAGTTCTAATCGGGGCAGGGAAATAGTTTTAACTGGAGCAAATTTTGTTTTTGCTACCAGCAGATTCACTAGAACTTCACTACCCTGCTTAACCCGTAAGTATACCGTAACTGCATACGCTTTTTCTGAAGCATCGTAGAAGCCATGTACTTCGACGTCATGGGCGGGAGAAAAATAGACCCAACGCGGTATCTTAATCCTCTCTATCTCGCGGTAGTGTTTGGTGAAATTTTGCTATTTTTCTAAAGTAGTTGAAGACACAGGTTCATCCCACTCTATGCCTTCCAGCCAAATGTTTTGCATCAATATTTTGGCTACTATTACAATGGGCGCAAGCCATCCTAACGGATCGAACAGCTTGGCGATCGAAGACAATATCAACCTTTTAGTGATTGTGTCACTATGCTCCATTGGTCTTGTTAGGAAGTAAAAATAATCCGAATGGGCGTTCCATCTTATTCCAAGAGCCTTAACTGTGCTGGTGTTTTCGAATTCCAAAAAATCTTCGCTTAGTAGATCCTTTTTTGGAATGTCTGCTATTACATCCTCGCAGTTGGCTGTCCATTTTCGTAAGGGAAAACCTGCTGACCGCAGTACCGTAGAAATTTTGTCCCTTGCCTTTATGGTAGATTCGATGCTGTGTCCTCCTGCAAGTACGTCATCTACGTACATGCATTTTCGCAGAATATTAGCTGCTATTGGATGCGAGCTTTCTATGTCATCGGCCAACTGCAACAGTGTTCTTATCGCCAGGTATTATTATTATTATTATTGTTTAACGGTGATATGAATATCAAAGCCAAATGCTTGTATGAGCATTGGCTGCCGGGGCCATCTCTCTCTCGCCAGGTAAGGAGCACAGTTTATTCCAAACGTAACCGTCTTTAGTTCATATATGCTCGTTGATTCGTTCGGGTTTGCCCGAAAGACGATGCGCTGATATTTCGACTGGTTATCGTTTATCCAGATTTGTCTGTACATTTTCTCAATGTCACTATTGAAAACATATCTGTATAATCTCCAGCGTAGAATCAGTATCGGAAGATCTGATTGCAGTACTGGACCTGGTAGGAGGACGTCATTTAAGCTTTTCCCATTAGCGGTTGCACTTGAGGCATTGAAAACCACGCGAACTTAAGTTGAGGTACTCTCCGCCTTTGTAACGGCGTGATGAGGCAGGAAGTAATTTTCACATGAGTCCGCTGAAATGTTACTATTTATTCTCGCCATGTGTCCTAGTGTCTCATACTGTGCTAACACCCTATTATACTCTTTTTGTAGGACGGGATCCTTGGCTATCCGTGTCTCATTCCGGAAGAATTGAGAGCAGGCTTTTTTAAGAGAAGGGCCTAGTTGTATGGTTACTGGAAATTCCTGTCGGAATGGTAACGAGACTATGTATTTTCCCTCATTAGTTCTGATAGTGGTCTTTTTATAAAGCTCTTCGCAATATTTATCATCTTCATTGAGGCTTTTGGTTTTGGGTAAATCTTCTAACTCCTAGAATGCCGTAAGTTGCTTACCCAGCGCAACTTCGCTGAAGCACGAAACTATATTTCCGTGTGTATTTTTAGTATCCGTACTACCGGTTATAATCCAACGGTTTCTTGGGCTAGAAGTGTCCTCAAGACGTTTTTCTTTATCCCACTTAATATGATTTGTGGATAAATGTCTCCACCGAGAATGAGGTCTATTTGTTCATTTACGAAAACCTTTTATCCGCTAATACCAGGTCCGGAAATTCTTGCCTCGTCGTCGCGCTTATATTTGTTGTCGGCAGATTTCCGGTTAGTTGTGGTAAAGCCAGGACAGTTGCAGTCAAGCTAAACAACGGGTCGACGGGGGACCGCAATTGTATGTTACATGCTTCTTTAACCTGGGTATTTACCGAGTTTGTGATGCCCGAAACTTGGGCATGCATCTTTGTTGCAGATAGATTGATTCTGCGTTTGAGCTTCTCTGTTATAAAGGAACACTTAGAACCAGAATCAATCAGTGCTCGTGCAGCAAAATCTGTGCCATTGAGACGCATATTTACGCCATCTGTTCCTAATAGCACACCTGTACTTGTATTCGCAAAGCAGGACTTAAAATTTCTGTTTGCATTTTCAGATGCTTTATCGGAATCACGTTGTGCTTGCGCGTGCCTCGATGTCGATGGAGAATCATCGGCAGGCCTCGAAGACGTCCAACGCGTCATTGCCTTCGGCTGAATTGCATTTAGATGCAGAAGCGTGTGATGTCGCGAGTGACACGTATTGCGATTGTAAGCACTTGTGCATCTTGACACAGTATGTCCGGAACTAAGGCAATTCAGGCAACAATTATTTTCCTTTAAAAAGTTCAATCTGTTTGTAGGTGTTAGCTGTAGGAATCGGGAACAGCTGCGCAATTTGTGCTCGTTTGTGTGGCACATTTTACAAGTAAAAGTGGTCACGCTTATTTGGAAGGTGCCGACTCTTTTTGTTGGGGTTTCGAAAGGATGACGTGTGATTTGTGGCGGCTTTGGCACTCTCACAGCTCTACCATCCTTCAACCCTGACAATGTCTCACTTGGGTATGTCGTTTTTATGGTCTATGGTTTGTTCCCATAGAGCCAGTGTACTGTCAGGCAGCTTCGTCGAGCAGAGATAAACGACAATTGCGTCCCAGTTCGATATGACAATTTGATGACTATTCAGGGCTGATAAGCAATTGTTTATCTCCCGCTGCAAACTTTTTATTCAGGTACCACACTCAAACTCTATTGCCTTGAAGTTAAACAATAGTTTTAGTTGCGTGTTAACTAGAATACGCTTGTTTTCATAGCATTCACACAAGTTTTTTCACGCTGTAGTAAAGCCTTCATTAGTTAGTAGCCACTTTCTTACTATTTCTTTGGCCTCCCCTTGTGTCTTATGGTTGCGATGAAAAGGTTTCTCAACCGGGATGAGGCGCTTATTGAAGATGTAGATGACCGTGAACATATCACAAAATGTTGGCCATGAAAGGTAGTCGCCCTTGTACACGTCTGTATCGCACGGTGGAAGGTGGATATTGTGTTCGCGGACGGACTGCTCCGCTACATCCTTTTGTACGTTAGATAATGATTCTGCTTGAGTAGCCATAGCAGACATGCATTTTACATGTGTCGAAAAACATACTCTATATTTCTTTTTGATCGCCCTGACATCTTCCTTACTTAAACCTTTTGAGTTTGTTAGCGTATCGTTTTCTCCCATAACACTTTTAATTCGTCTTGCTGGATAGCAAGACCGTGCTTATTTTGTTCGGAGGCAGGAGTGCTGTTGAAGTCAGCATCGAACTCTGCGACAGATTCTGCCAAACGGATGTATGAATCCATAGTGAAGCTAAGAAGGATTTACTGAAGTATACCTAACTCTGATATTGTTAAAAAAGTTCCGCAAAATGACAATTACCAGTAAATTTTTATATGTCTGTTTCTTTATTAATCGATTTTTCTTTAATTTCAGTCAAGTAGTTATTTTTTAAAATGTGATGAAAAAAAAAACTTGCCACCCAAATGTGCCGACGTATATATAATTGTGTTTTAACAAGTAAAGTGGGTACTTAATTATGTACCAGTGATATTGTTGATTTACTTGTTGGTTATATATACAAAATTGCAACAAAGGCTCAAAAGTGAGTATATGAAAACGCAATAGTGTGCAATAGAAATAATGTTTCTTGAATCAGTGAACTAGTGACTTGCAAATTAACAATTATGCTATGTCAATGAGCAGTATTGAACAAAAGAAAGTTATGCGGATTTACTTTAAAGTAAATAAAAGTGAAAATCCAAAATAAAACTTTAAATTAAAATTCGATGGATTGAACTGTTGCAATACAGTACCACTGTTCACTGTTGTGCGTGTGTGTGTATGACCGTTAGTTTTTGTTGTTGTCGCTCGCGGACAAACGGAATTAGCACAGTTTTAATTCTTGAAGTGTAACACTATTTCGTTTTCACAAAAAAAATCACTTGCCTTGTAAGGCGATGTTTCACAAAAAATTGATTAACGTGTTATAAAATGCAATCGGAACATAACACGTACCTTAATGTCTCAGTGACTTGTGGTGATGGCAGTTGATTGTGTTTGCTGTTGGTATATGAATGCAGCTGGTATATGTGTGCAGCTTGTGTATATGTGCAATTGCCTTGTTTGGGTGGTTGATTGTGCGGCTTTGCTTTAAATTTCGCAATTTTTCTGCGGCTTTGCTGCTTTTTAAGATTATTTAGTGGACTGTATTAGAATCTCGGCGTTGATGGACCATGTACAAATGTCCAGACGCACAGTTGGAAATTTGAAAAGAAAATTAAAAGATTTGGTTTAGTTTTAATTTGTAATGGAAATTTATTCAACTGTATATATGTATGTAGATATACAAGAATGTTGCTTTACCTGTGGTGTGAATCGGTAGTTGACCTACGTCGCTCCTGAAATCCTGAGATAGAGTGCGAGTTATGAAAAAACGTACGGTTGCCGTCAACCGCAGTTTTATTGGAAAGCAAGTAATTGGAAATGTTAGCAAAAGGAATTATCCGGCGGGAAATACGGAGTAATTCGCAGTTGCATATGTATGCGTACATACACGCGTATTAGGGCGGTTAGAAAATATTTACGCTGCGGCGTAAACAATTACCTTTATATGCAATCATTTGCTCATCGAAGCTGTGGAATTTTTCTTGGGAAATTTGATTGAATTTTTTTGTTTATAAAGTCCAGCAACGGGCGAACATTGTATAACTTATCATTCCCAGGTTGCTCCTTTTGAGGCTGAACAGCGTTATTGCGTTTGCAACTTCCGTCAGTTTGAAATTTCGCTCCCATGTTGGAATATGTACTACAGCAAGGTATAGTAATATACCAACATATCTTTTAATTTCAGGCACATGACATTTTTGTTCCGTTCCATTAGTATGTACCACATACATTTGTTTCATTACAAATCTTCTCCCAGACTTCATCCGCAAAGAACTGGGGGAAATATTCGATAATACCTCTGCACTTCTCCACTTCAAACCTTGCACATCAATTTTTTCCATCACCTGTGTAACGTATTCATTTTCAATTTCTTTTTCGTCGTTTTCTTAAATTTACTGCGATTTCCTGCTCTTTTTCTTCATTTTCCTCATCCGCAGAACCATCCCAGTCAAAATAAACTATTTTTTCAATATCTGCCTGAGTAAAACCTCTTGGACGAATCTAAATATGTACTATATATATGCAAATAAATGTACTTTGATCTTAAATTACCGCAATTGACCAATATAATAATAAGCAATAGCTCTTTTACAAAATTATTACAAACAAACTAAACACTTTTCTCATGATTGTTTTTTTTTTAAATAACCTTTATTTATTTATATTGTTCACTTGGTTTTACAATACAACAATTATTTTAATATTTTTTAACACTTTTTGTATAAACGTTTTTTTCGCGAAACGATCGTGACAATTTCACTGTACAGAAAACGCCTATTCAGAACACGTGTACAGCTTATAATAGAATGAATAACTGTAAACTTGCACTATACATAAAGCTACATAACTCAAAAAAGCGCAGTGCAAAAAAATTAAAATAACGGAACTTAGAAGCCGATAAGTGCAATGTTGCCTGTAGGCAACATTGGGCATGAGAGCGTTAATGTAATGCCTTTTAGGAGGTGTGAGTTTTGTGCTTTGAGAATCAAAGTCGCTGGAATGTACAACAAAGTATAATAACACATATTACAATTACTATAGCAGTTGCAGTGTGGAAAGCCGTGCGGATGGCTAAGACAATTAAAGCAACTTTTGTGCTGAGCGTAGGGCTGTTTGCCAGTTCACAGAAAAAGAAAGTACAATTTCTGATTTGCAAATATGAAAATTCTAAAAACCCAGCACAAAGTCTTAAACTCTAATTCTGACTAAAATTTTTATGGTTAAAAGGGCTTACGCTACCCATTATTACGATAAGAACAAAAACTGCTACTGGAATCGGTCATTACACGTTCTTGTAACCATTTCCAAGCAGTTTCATAATTTTCTGATGTGGCTGAAAGATGGATTATAAGACTTTCAGATTCTTCTATGGCATTTCCTTTACGCTACCTCATTTTTTGTATCGTAGGGATTTTTAGATAAACTCCATTGAACTTCGGGATTGTAATTTTTGGCAATAAGAAATGTTAATTTTGTATGGATTCGAAACCTTAGTTTGATACATGTGACGACAGCTTCCCATTTTCAATAACCAGCTCCTAGAATAAGTTTTGCTGGTTCATACGATACTACCCCTTATTAATATTCTAGTAGATAGCACTGACCTATCGGTAGCAACATGTTGATTCGTGTCTCCCTAGGTAGTTTCCATCGTATAACGTTTTTCTTCTTATAATTCATTCCTAGTTTTCTAGCGCTGATATTAATTGCACTCTAGTGTAGTGACCCTATACAAGAATAAAATCTCTGGTCAAATCCCATTTTAGAAGCCTGAAGGAGTTTGGTAACATGAATTCAAATGATTTGCTTAGGTTCCTAAACTGCAGGGGGTTCTTCTCTGTTTTCTCCCCTTCTTTATTCTTTGTTTTATCTGGTTCGACGGCACGTTATGAAAACGGCGATCTTCGTGCTAATTTGAGTTCTTCATCTGCCTCCGCAGCCAATCAACCAACCAACCAGGTTACCCGAGAGCTGATCCTGAATGTTGATCCGGTGCCAGGTTACAGGTCAGTTTGCAAAGGCTGATCCTGTGCCTGTTTGCAGGTTGGTCGTAAATGCTGATCACGTCGTAATGACCAAATGTTTAGTTCAGCCAGTTTGTTGAACTATGTATATATAAGTAGGTTTCTCAGATGATTCACCAGGATAAACTGTGGTTATAACTAAAAATTGGCGATTTGTCAGTCCAATTATTTGACAAGAGGACAAATTCAAACGCAGCCCAAATACTTGGGCTGGTTACAATCGGAGATTGACAAGGAATTATTTAAGTATTGATTGCGTTTGGTATTCCTCATAACTTTATTTCAATTAGCTTAAATACTAATATGATCTGATTACGGATTTTGGTTTCCTATTTTAATCATAACATAGAACTAAAATATTCGTTTGTTCATTACCTGGGTGTGATGAACTTCAGTGATGGAAAAGAGGTATATTTGTAGTTTTTCGGCCCTTTTTTAACATGCAAGTACATTAGGTGCATGGGCCCAATATTAAGAACATTTCAAGGAATTATTTATCAGGGAAATTATTACATCGATTTTCACACCCCAAACGGATTTTGGTTAAATATAATTAAGCATAAAAACATTTTATAGTATGAAATTAGGAACAGAATATTTAATGATATGTTACGGTGAACGAAATGTGAGAAATCAGTAGAATAAAAAGTAAACCAAATCAGCCAATATTTCCACACACATTTCGTGCTTTCTTTACCACTTTCCTCTGCTTGTGTTGCCAAAATTGTCTCAATTCAGAATCTAGTTAGAACAAAGTGTAGAAATATGTTGGTGCTAGGTGCATGTGCCGCATTATTACAATCTAAGGGCTGAATGAGATATAATAAAAGTGTATGATTTAATTTAAAATGTATTACTTGAATAAGTGCATACAAAACACATGTCGTAAAAAATGGTAATTTATTTACATGTGTTTCCTACTTTTATGTCTAAAAACGTAGGTATTGATCTCAAAGTACAAATATGAATCGGTACAAGTAACTCGGTATGTGCAAAAACACTTGTAATGGTTGTTTTTTCATAAAGCGTGGTTATACATATATTTGAACATAACTACTTAATTTTTTAGGTACATTTATATACATTTGCCCGATTTTAAGTACACCATTGTTGTCAAATTAGGTACAATTTTAAAATTTAATATTCCATCCCTGGTGTTGACTTATATAGCAAGTATTACAATAAAACAACAATTTTATGAAGTTATCTTGTTACTTACTTACTTACTTAATTGTCGCTAGTTTTTTTATGGCAGAAATACAGTCGGAGGTTTGCCATTGCCTGCCTAGGAGGGACCGCTATTAGAAAAAACTTTTTCTATAATTTTTTGATGTTACCTGTCCCGGCCTGGATTTGACCCGGGCCCACCGTATGAAGCGCGCACCAAAGTTCAAGCTAACGGCTGCATAAGCCAAATTATACACAAAACTTGCATCTGAGCGACTGACGATCTGACTGCATTTATCAATAAACTGATATGTGATGATTTGTTCCGTTCTGAATGGAAAATTCCATTTAATAAGAAATCGATATCTTCTTTGTTCACACATTGCCATTCCATCAAGGTCAAGTTGAAGCATGATGAAATACAATAATGCAAACAAATTAGAAATATATAAATAGGAAAAATCACAGCCGAAGCTGCTTCTTTTATTTTAATCCGCAAAAGCGGACTTAGTTTTTAAAAAACTATTTTCCTAAAGCGAAAATATAATTGACGCCCAACGTGGGGCACACGTCATGTCTTAGTAAATATTGTCCATGGCTAAAATAAAGCAAATACAAAGTATCTAAAGTCAAAGTTACTTAAAATATATAAAGTACGTGTGATTTATATGAGAAAGAAAGAACTCGAAAGGACTTAAAAGTATTCGTGTACGGAAAAAAGGTTAATAACAATAATACAAAATAAGAAAAAAGCAATTAGCAGCAGCAAAAATTGAACACACAATACAGTTTTTGTGTGGCTTAAGAGAAAAAATACGAAAGACAGGCAGTCGCACCAGAAAAAATTTAACATTATATTCAAAATCAATAAAAGTGCTGTATATTGTGCGATATTTAAAAAAAAAAATTAACAAAAAAATCAACAAATACGAGCAACAAACCTGGTGAATGAGCTATACCAAAAGCAACAATGCGTGTAACCTTCATTGGGGCATTTCTTTTGCGTTTTTCGCTTTTCGGGCAAAGTTGCAAATGTCACTCAAACTTACTTACTTAATTGGCGCTATAACCGCTTAAGCGATTTTGGCCGAGCTTCTCTTACAATTGGTGGTGTACGTCTTACAGTTTCACACCGACTCAGAACGGCGAATGTTTTTTGTGAGAAGTTTTTTTTCAATGTCACGCAAAGCCAAAGCTTTTTATGTGGCATCGCTTTTTCGTTCTCAGTTAGAAAATACTCATAGGGCTTCGGACTATGTCGCCGAGATAACAGTTGACAATGTAATATGTAATGAATCCCTAGACGTAATTAAGTCCTCGCCAGAATTTCCCGGAAAAATTAATACATATGTTAGTTGGAGGGAAGAGGCTCGTAATCATATGAGCCTATATGTGAGAAGAAGTAGCAAATACTTCGCAGTCTCAACTATTTTAAGGAATAAAACCACTGAGGATGCTAACGACACAATGACTAATCATGGGATGGTTCTAAATTTCGATGCTATAATCGCACGACTTGACTTTGCCTATTCGGACAACCATCCCATACACATAATTGAATAGGAATTAAGTGCCCTTTGACAAGGTGTGATGTTAGTGTAGAATATTGCAGAATTTACAAAAGAATTAAATAAAAAGGATAGGGATTAGGAGTTAAGAATTTTCATTACTTTACTGAATTTACCACTAAGGGATATAATTTTTTCTTTAGGGAAAGCAACCAAAGCCCCCGGCCGCAAGAATAAATAAATAATATCCTCGAGGACTTCTTGTTAGGCGAAGAGGGGTTAGGGGAGGACCCTACATTGCCGGTTATGATCAGGAATTAAATACAAATTTAAAAGCTCTTGTCAATACGGAAGCAACTTTTTGTTACATTAAGCAGGAAGTATTGTATATGAAAATAAAAGCGAATTATCGATTTATAAAATTGTGAAAATAGTAAATGGATTCGGAGCCAAACATTTTTCTACCAGATAGATCATTTGGATTCGGACCTCGTTCTCGGTTATAATTTTTTGGAAATATAGAAGCGCGTATCGATATACGCTAAGATAAAATAATTTACAAAACAAAATGTGACGAGGAAAAAGTAGAAAGAAACATGGTCAATAACATCAATGAAGTAAAGAAAAAATGTGAAGAAAAATATATTGAAATATAACCCCCTTGGGACAGGAAGATCCTAGGACGCCCGCCGAAGTTGTTATCGGCAAAAGAAAAAAATGCAAATATGTACCCCTTTGATAAGGCGGCCGCCGAAGTAAATACCGACCAAATTAAACCAAAATGCAAAAATCGAAACCTAAAAAATGTGAAGCAGGCAAATAAAAAATAAACCCCTTGGAAAATGAAGATCCTAAGGCGCCCGCCGAAAATAATAAAGTCAATAAAAAAGAAGAATTTATAACGCAAACATTGTGAAGGCAGCCGCAGAATTTAACAAAATGAGCCTGAAGCGCCAGCCGATGAATATTCCAGCAACATAAAAAGGTTCAGACATATTAGCTGAACGTTATGAAAACGGCGCTCTTCGTGCTAATTTGAGTTCTTCATCCGCATCCGCAACCAATCAACCAACCATGTTACCCGAGAGCTGATCCTGAATGTTGATCCGGTGCCAGGTTACAGGTCAGTTTGCAAAGGCTGATCCTGTGCCTGTTTGCAGGTTGGTCGTAAATGCTTATCACGTCGTAATGACCAAATGTTTAGTTCAGCCAGTTTGTTGAACTATGTATATATATGTAAGTAGGTTTCTCAGATGATTCACCAGGATAAACTGTGGTTATAACTAAAAATTGGCGATTTGTCAGTCCAATTAATTGACAAGAGGACAAATTCAAACGCAACTCAAATAATTTAGCTGGTTAGACTCGTAGAACGACAAGGAATTAATTAAGTATTGATTGCGTTTGGTATTATTCATAACTTTATTTCAATTAGCTTAAATGCTAAATAAGATCCGATTACGGGTTTTTTAAAGCAAATTTTACAATTTAAATCATAACATTGGCCTGTAAACCAAAAGAGCGGGGTACTTTAGCATTGAATTGCGTTTTTAAATAGAACTACAATATTCGTTTGTTCATTGCCTGGCAGTAATGAACTTCAGTGATGGGAAAGACGTATATTTGTGAGAGTCGTTAAAGGGTCGCCATAGCGTAAGCACATACTGCGGAGTGTAAAGCCATATCAATCATAAAAATCATTTACTTTTTCCCGAAGGTGCCAAGCGTTGTTTATAATTAGTGTAAAGTGAGCGCAATGCGCTTAATTCTACAAACAATGTTACAAACGTCGGAACGATAAACTTAAATAGAAAAAGAAAAAGCGGCAACGTGTGTGAACACACAATATCGAAAAATAACATAAACAATTATTACGCTATACTAGACGACGATCTACGAGAGTGCAATAAAACACTGGAAAAATTCGAACAGCGTGTTCGCTCCAATAAACTAAGCTACGAATATAAGCAAAATGAAACTTGCAATACAGCAAAAAAATAACTCTAACCCATCAACAAGTGTAGCGGCAGCAATAACTCCAACCGTCGCCTCTCACAAAAACAACACTAGTGAAGTTAAATCGAACAAATGTCAAACACAAAGTCAACAGCAAAAAAATTCCTTCAATAAACACATTCGATATCGAATCAAAACGAATCATACAATTAATAAAAGACGGTCTAAACATAACACAATTTAAAATCAAAATGTTTAAAAACAAAAACCTATTCACCGCCAAAATCAAAATCTCTGCGCAACGCAATATAAAACTACTTATGTTCATGGTTCAAACAAGTGCCGAAAGCAAAGTGAATGTATTGAAAGCAATGCAAACTGTTTTATACCACTGCATTAAATGGGAACCCCTATAGAAAACTGAGATTACGCAATGTAGAAACTGTCAAAGTTTCTTTCACAGCGCGGTCAATTGTAACCTACCACCAAGATGTGTGAAATGTAGCGGATCATATAAAAGCGGAGATTGTGTCTCACTAGACGCAAACTCCCGAAAATGGAAAGGTGTATTGTGTCTTATGCAAGAAATTCTTCAGTAGCTGCGAAAATAAACACTAACCAAAAATTTACTAACTCTAATTTAAGTTATGCAAATTCCACTAAACAATCAACTGGTGTACTCGTATTTGGTGACACCAATAATCAAAATTGTCAAAATTCATTATTTGAAGAACTAAAAAATACAATGTTGTCCCTAAGCAAACTATTAACAGTTCTGCAGAAGCTGCTGGAAATACAAACGGCAAGAGTTGATGCCATTTACAATATAATAGACTCAGCATGAATTTATACCACCCT
This sequence comes from Anomoia purmunda, assembly GCA_951828415.1. Taxonomy (NCBI): domain Eukaryota; kingdom Metazoa; phylum Arthropoda; class Insecta; order Diptera; family Tephritidae; genus Anomoia; species Anomoia purmunda. The sequence continues at coordinate 49,804,182 of OX639994.1, forward strand.
ATTAATATTATAAGCAGGAGAATAGAGCTATGTAAATCCTTAATAAATAACAATCCCGATATTGTCCCGTTGAACGAAACTAAACTTAACACAAGGCATAAAGTAAAATTTATAGGATATAATTTAATCAGAAAAGATAGATTATTAGGATCGAGAGGGGAAGGAATTCTAAATCGTGAAAATATAAGATACACGAAAGTCTTCCACAACCAATCGATGATTTAACCTATTTAGAATCTTGTGTAATAAAAATACATATGCCGCCGAATGCCTCTATCTTGTATATAATATCAGCCTACTACCCGTCAGGAAATAATAATGACACACTTAAATCTGAACTCAACACAATCTTTGAATCCTTAAACCTACAAACCCCCAACCATTATTACATATTAGCTGGTGACAGTAAACACACAGACTGGGCTAACTCACAAAACAACCCTACAACAGCTGCAATATGTACGCTTCGGTTTCTCCATCCTACGAAAGAGCTAACTCCTTTCTAGATATTTGCATTGCTGATCACAGAATAGATATTCACAGAGCCTATAGCACAGTTAACTGCTTGAGATGCATTGACTACGATACCGATCACTGCGCTATTAAAGTCGTTGCTACTAATAGAGAGAACACACACTATTTTACTTGCTACTTCAGAGTAAATCCCTTGTACCAAATGTCAGACACTCGAGCAACACAGAAATTGATCACCACCTGCTCCATTTAAATAATATTATTTTAAAAGCCATAGAAAATAATGTACCAAGAGCAAAATTCAATAACCCTACTCAAACTCTTGTAAACTTGCCTATCATAAAAAAAACCACTAGCAGAAAAAAGTAAAATCCGCTCAGCCATCAAAAAACACAATCGACTTCAAATATACCAACCTCCCACGACACTTCAATTAGAAAAAGCAAAACTGAAACTTATAAAAAAAAACTAATAGATGACAATATTAAGAAACATTTTAACAACCATCTCGAACAAAGACTTGCTACCCTTAAGACTAACGCACCTTCCAAATTTTCCGTTATTAAAGAAACTTTCGTAAAAGATAACAATAATGCAATCAGTCACATAAATACCTCCTTAAACTCATCCCACATAATCCAAAAAGCTGGCTTGGACCGCAACCGGCTACAAAAAGACTTGGTTAAAAACAACTACGTTATTAATAACAGCAAATTTATAAATGAAATAGTCGGGACTTATTTCGAAGCAGTACATGGTTCAAAAGAAAGTAGAGCCAACTATCCAGTCCACTTGCAGGTACAAGAATGCTTCAAAAAGTTTTTGGAAACAAAAACTTTATTCGACAGCACCCGAGCAACCAACCCAAACTTTAATACCGACAAAATAGCCAATAATTTAAACGATTACCAAACGGAGAACTTTTTTGTTCGTCCCAATGGCCTTACAGACATATTCTCTAAACTAAAAGGTAAGCTTTCATCCGGCTTAGACCAAATACCCAATATCATTCTAAAAAACTTCCCCTCAGAAATAATATTAGAATATTGCATGATATTCAATAATATGTTAAACAATGCCTACTTGCCATCCAGCTGGAAAACAGCCAAATTATTTGTAATACCAAAGAAAGATAAGGACAAAAATACCTTGGAAAACCTTCGACCAATTAGTCTGCTACCAAATATTAGCAAAGTTTTTGAACTTCTAATTAATATAAATATAAATAAGGTTACTAAAACCAACCAATAAGCCCTAAGCAATTCGGATTCAAATGCAGGCACTCGACTATACACGCCATTAATCTTCTCGTCTCCGAAATAAGCTGGAACTGAAATAAGAAATACGTCACAGGTGTATGCTTCCTCGATCATGAGAAAGCATTCGAGGGTTAATATGTAAGCTCATCGGCTATAAATTTCCCCTTCACCTGATTATACTAATTTATAACATGATATCCGGCAAAAAATTCCCTGTTTATATAAATAATAAAAAAAAGCAGTCGCGAATTTCACGTAGTAAACGGCTTGCAACAAGGGACAGTAAATGCTCCAACTCTCTTTAATCTTTTCATCTTCGACTTAGTACAACGACATTGTTATATACCACCCCGACAGAACGATCGACAGCGTTAATAGGAACCTGCAACTCAAATACAATACTGTTGAGGATTACACAATAAACTGGTACCTCAAAATAAATATTATCAAATTCGAAAGTATCCCTTTCCACCCTCCCGTTAATAAATGTAACACAACGTTAAAATAAATGGAAGAATTTTATATAAAATCCAATGAAACAAATATCCAAATCCAGCGCAAGGAGAGAGTCAAATATCATGGTATTCATCTCGATAAGTTTTTGTATTTTAATGACCATATCAACCAATAAATTTTGAAACCAAATAGACCCTTTTATACTTATAAAAGGATTTTTCTTCCAATCTTCTATATAACAAGCTAAAAATTATCATGTATCAATCGCTTGTGAGACCGAACAGTAGTTTTACTAAATTTATATCTAACTCCAAACTATACGATACCGCTAAAGATCCCAGAATTGACTGTCACATCATAAGCCTAATTGAGAAACACAACAGACGCTGCCTATACGATGTAGGCAGCCCTTTAATAAGAGCTCCGTTTTACGAAAGTGATGACTACTTTGCATTAGCTATTGCAAACGGGTTTGCACCACCTGAATCCTTCCTCTACTTGGACAAACATGGTTTCATCCAAAATGAAGACTACATACCAATAATCTATCATATATTTAGAAGAGCAAACAATAAAGTAATCACTTCGAAAATACTCACTACTGAAGACAAACGATTCGACACATACATCTCGCTTAGAGACAAAACTGAAACCACTTTGACCAAAAAGAATTGCTGGTGGCTAATAAATGATAATGAAATCTAGTTCACTCCATGACACATATGGTTTGAATTCTTGTTCCTCTTTTAACCATTTTATATTATGAAATCATCTATGCATCGTTTTTCCGCCCTTTTTTCCTTGCAAACAACATACAAGTATATACTATATATCTACTAAGTTAAGATATAAACAATATCATTAGTTAATAAAATTTTACTGATTATTGATAGCGGAGTACTCGGGAGCTCCTGTTTATTGTAGTAATTAAGTTTATTAATTTTAGTCAAATAAAAAATAATAAAAAAAGAGGTATATTTGTAGTTTTTTGGCCCTTTTTTAACGTGCAAGTACATCAAGTGCATGGACCCAATATTAAGAACATTTCAAGGAATTATTTATCAGGGAAATTATTAAATCGATTTTCACACCCCAAACAGATTTTGGTTAAATATAATTAAGCATACAAACATTTTATAGTAAGCCATTAGGAACAGAATATTTAATGATATGTTACGGTGAACGAAATGTGAGAAATCAGTAGAATAAAAAGTAAACCAAATCAGCCAATATTTCCACACACATTTCGTGCTTTCTTTACCACTTTCCTCTGCTTGTGTTGCCAAAATTGTCTCAATTCAGAATCTAGTTAGAACAAAGTGTAGAAATATGTTGGTGCTAGGTGCATGTGCCGCATTATTACAATCTAAGGGCTGAATGAGATATAATAAAAGTGTATGATTTAATTTAAAATGTATTACTTGAATAAGTGCATACAAAACACATGTCGTAAAGAATGCTAATTTAGTTAAATGTGTTTCCTACTTTTATGTCTAAAAACGTAGGTATTGATCTCAAAGTACAAATATGAATCGGTACAAGTAACTCGGTATGTGCAAAAACTCTTGTAATGGTTGTTTTTTCATAAAGCGTGGTTATACATATATTTAAACATAACTAATTACTTTTTGAGGTACATTTATATACATTTGTCCGATTTTAAGTACACCATTGTTGTCAAATTAGGTACAATTTGAAAATTTAATATTCCATCCCTGGTGCTGGCTTATATAGCAAGTATTACAATAAAACAACAATTTTATGAAGTTATCTTGTTACATACTTACTTACTTAATTAACGCTGGTTTTTTCATGGCAGAAATACAGTCGGAGGTTTGCCATTGCCTATTAGAAAAAACTTTTTCTATAATTCCCGACCTGGATTTGAACCCGGGGCCACCGAATGAAGCGCGCACATGCCACACACTTGACTACGGCGGCCGTTATATTGTTACCTTATTAGAATTTCATCCAAACAGGTTTGCACCAATGTGCAAGCTAACGGCAGCATAAGCCAAATTATAAACAAAACTTTCATCTTTCAGATTGACTGCATTTATCAATAAACTGATATGTGATGATTTGTTCCGTTCTGAATGGAAAATTCCATTTAATAAGAAATCGATATCTTCTTTGTTCACACATTGCCATTCCATCAAGGTCAAGTTGAAGCATGATGAAATACAATAATGCAAGCAAATTAGAAATATATAAATAGGAAAAATCACAGCCGAAGCTGCTTCTTTTATTTTAATCCGCAAAAGCGGACTTAGTTTTTTTTTAAAACTATTTTCCTAAAGGGAAAATATAGTTGACGCCCAACGTGGGACACACGTCATGTCTTAGTAAATATTGTCCATGGCTAAATTAAGCAAATACAAAGTATCTAAAATCAAAAGATATAAAATATATAAGCTACGTGTGGGTGGCAGTACTGTTTATTATTTAATATAATCTTTAATACAAATAGGAGAATATAACAAAATATTTGAAATCAAAGGACTCGTAATATTCAATTTAAAAGTACGCGTCAGAAGAGGAAATGAAGAAAACCAATAGCAGCAGTGATTTATATGAAAAAGAAAGAACTCGAAAGGACTTAAAAGTATTCGTGTACGGAAAAAAGGTTAATAACAATAATACAAAATAAGAAAAAAGCAATTAGCAGCAGCAAAAATTGAACACACAATACAGTTTTTGTGTGGCTTAAGAGAAAAAATACGAAAGACAGGCAGTCGCACCAGAAAAAATTTAACATTATATTCAAAATCAATAAAAGTGCTGTATATTGTGCGATATTTAAAAAAAAAAATTAACAAAAAATTCAACAAATACGAGCAACAAAGCCTGGTGAATGAGCTATACCAAAAGCAACAATGCGTGTAACCTTCATTGGGGCATTTCTTTTGCGTTTTTCGCTTTTCGGGCAAAGTTGCAAATGTCACTCAAACTTACTTACTTAATTGGCGCTATAACCGCTTAAGCGATTTTGGCCGAGCTTCTCTTACAATTGGTGGTGTACGTCTTACAGTTTCACACCGACTCAGAACGGCGAATGTTTTTTGTGAGAAGTTTTTTTTTCAATGTCACGCAAAGCCAAAGCTTTTTATGTGGCATCGCTTTTTCGTTCTCAGTTAGAAAATACTCATAGGGCTTCGGACTATGTCGCCGAGATAACAGTTGACAATGTAATATGTAATGAATCCCTAGACGTAATTAAGTCCTCGCCAGAATTTCCCGGAAAAATTAATACATATGTTAGTTGGAGGGAAGAGGCTCGTAATCATATGAGCCTATATGTGAGAAGAAGTAGCAAATACTTCGCAGTCTCAACTATTTTAAGGAATAAAACCACTGAGGATGCTAACGACACAATGACTAATCATGGGATGGTTCTAAATTTCGATGCTATAATCGCACGACTTGGCTTTGCCTATTCGGACAACCATCCAATACACATAATTGAATAGGAATTAAGTGCCCTTTGACAAGGTGTGATGTTAGTGTAGAATATTGCAGAATTTACAAAAGAATTAAATAAAAAGGATAGGGATTAGGAGTTAAGAATTTTCATTACTTTACTGAATTTACCACTAAGGGATAGAATTTTTTCTTTAGGGAAAGCAACCAAAGCCCCCGGCCGCAAGAATAAATAAATAATATCCTCGAGGACTACTTGTTAGGCGAAGAGGGGTTAGGGGAGGACCCTACATTGGCGGTTATGATCAGGAATTAAATACAAATTTAAAAGCTCTTGTCAATACGGAAGCAACTTTTTGTTACATTAAGCAGGAAGTATTGTATATGAAAATAAAAGCGAATTATCGATTTATAAAATTGTGAAAATAGTAAATGGATTCGGAGCCAAACATTTTTCTACCAGATAGATCATTTGGATTCGGACCTCGTTCTCGGTTATAATTTTTTGGAAATATAGAAGCGCGTATCGATATACGCTAAGATAAAATAATTTACAAAACAAAATGTGACGAGGAAAAAGTAGAAAGAAACATGGTCAATAACATCAATGAAGTAAAGAAAAAATGTGAAGAAAAATATATTGAAATATAACCCCCTTGGGACAGGAAGATCCTAGGACGCCCGCCGAAGTTGTTATCGGCAAAAGAAAAAAATGCAAATATGTACCCCTTTGATAAGGCGGCCGCCGAAGTAAATACCGACCAAATTAAACCAAAATGCAAAAATCGAAACCTAAAAAATGTGAAGCAGGCAAATAAAAAATAAACCCCTTGGAAAATGAAGATCCTAAGGCGCCCGCCGAAAATAATACAGTCAATAAAAAAGAAGAATTTATAACGAAAACATTGTGAAGTTCTACAAAGGCAGCCGCAGAATTTAACAAAATGAGCCTGAAGCGCCAGCCGATGAATATTCCAGCAACATAAAAAGGTTCAGACATATTAGCTGAACGTTATGAAAACGGCGCTCTTCGTGCTAATTTGAGTTCTTCATCCGCATCCGCAACCAATCAACCAACCATGTTACCCGAGAGCTGATCCTGAATGTTGATCCGGTGCCAGGTTACAGGTCAGTTTGCAAAGGCTGATCCTGTGCCTGTTTGCAGGTATGTCGTAAATGCTGATCACGTCGTAATGACCAAATGTTTAGTTCAGCCAGTTTGTTGAACTATGTATATATAAGTAGGTTTCTCAGATGATTCACCAGGATAAACTGTGGTTATAACTAAAAATTGGCGATTTGTCAGTCCAATTAATTGACAAGAGGACAAATTCAAACGCAACTCAAATAATTTAGCTGGTTAGACTCGTAGAACGACAAGGAATTAATTAAGTATTGATTGCGTTTGGTATTATTCATAACTTTATTTCAATTAGCTTAAATGCTAAATAAGATCCGATTACGGGGTTTTTAAAGCAAATTTTACAATTTAAATCATAACATTGGCCTGTAAACCAAAAGAGCGGGGTACTTTAGCATTGAATTGCGTTTTTAAATAGAACTACAATATTCGTTTGTTCATTGCCTGGCAGTAATGAACTTCAGTGATGGGAAAGACGTATATTTGTGAGAGTCGTTAAAGGGTCGCCATAGCGTAAGCACATACTGCGGAGTGTAAAGCCATATCAATCATAAAAATCATTTACTTTTTCCCGAAGGTGCCAAGCGTTGTTTATAATTAGTGTAAAGTGAGCGCAATGCGCTTAATTCTACAAACAATGTTACAAACGTCGGAACGATAAACTTAAATAGAAAAAGAAAAAGCGGCAACGTGTGTGAACACACAATGTCGAAAAATAACATAAACAATTATTACGCTATACTAGACGACGATCTACGAGAGTGCAATAAAACACTGGAAAAATTCGAACAGCGTGTTCGCTCCAATAAACTAAGCTACGAATATAAGCAAAATGAAACTTGCAATACAGCAAAAAAATAACTCTAACCCATCAACAAGTGTAGCGGCAGCAATAACTCCAACCGTCGCCTCTCACAAAAACAACACTAGTGAAGTTAAATCGAACAAATGTCAAACACAAAGTCAACAGCAAAAAAATTCCTTCAATAAACACATTCGATATCGAATCAAAACGAATCATACAATTAATAAAAGACGGTCTAAACATAACACAATTTAAAATCAAAATGTTTAAAAACAAAAACCTATTCACCGCCAAAATCAAAATCTCTGCGCAACGCAATATAAAACTACTTATGTTCATGGTTCAAACAAGTGCCGAAAGCAAAGTGAATGTATTGAAAGCAATGCAAACTGTTTTATACCACTGCATTAAATGGGAACCCCTATAGAAAACTGAGATTACGCAATGTAGAAACTGTCAAAGTTTCTTTCACAGCGCGGTCAATTGTAACCTACCACCAAGATGTGTGAAATGTAGCGGATCACATAAAAGCGGAGATTGTGTCTCACTAGACGCAAACTCCCGAAAATGGAAAGGTGTATTGTGTCTTATGCAAGAAATTCTTCAGTAGCTGCGAAAATAAACACTAACCAAAAATTTACTAACTCTAATTTAAGTTATGCAAATTCCACTAAACAATCAACTGGTGTACTCGTATTTGGTGACACCAATAATCAAAATTGTCAAAATTCATTATTTGAAGAACTAAAAAATACAATGTTGTCCCTAAGCAAACTATTAACAGTTCTGCAGAAGCTGCTGGAAATACAAACGGCAAGAGTTGATGCCATTTACAATATAATAGACTCAGCATGAATTTATACCACCCTATTAATATTATAAGCAGGAGAATAGAGCTATGTAAATCCTTAATAAATAACAATCCCGATATTGTCCCGTTGAACGAAACTAAACTTAACACAAGGCATAAAGTAAAATTTATAGGATATAATTTAATCAGAAAAGATAGATTATTAGGATCGAGAGGGGAAGGAATTCTAAATCGTGAAAATATAAGATACACGAAAGTCTTCCACAACCAATCGATGATTTAACCTATTTAGAATCTTGTGTAATAAAAATACATATGCCGCCGAATGCCTCTATCTTGTATATAATATCAGCCTACTACCCGTCAGGAAATAATAATGACACACTTAAATCTGAACTCAACACAATCTTTGAATCCTTAAACCTACAAACCCCCAACCATTATTACATATTAGCTGGTGACAGTAAACACACAGACTGGGCTAACTCACAAAACAACCCTACAACAGCTGCAATATGTACGCTTCGGTTTCTCCATCCTACGAAAGAGCTAACTCCTTTCTAGATATTTGCATTGCTGATCACAGAATAGATATTCACAGAGCCTATAGCACAGTTAACTGCTTGAGATGCATTGACTACGATACCGATCACTGCGCTATTAAAGTCGTTGCTACTAATAGAGAGAACACACACTATTTTACTTGCTACTTCAGAGTAAATCCCTTGTACCAAATGTCAGACACTCGAGCAACACAGAAATTGATCACCACCTGCTCCATTTAAATAATATTATTTTAAAAGCCATAGAAAATAATGTACCAAGAGCAAAATTCAATAACCCTACTCAAACTCTTGTAAACTTGCCTATCATAAAAAAAACCACTAGCAGAAAAAAGTAAAATCCGCTCAGCCATCAAAAAACACAATCGACTTCAAATATACCAACCTCCCACGACACTTCAATTAGAAAAAGCAAAACTGAAACTTATAAAAAAAAACTAATAGATGACAATATTAAGAAACATTTTAACAACCATCTCGAACAAAGACTTGCTACCCTTAAGACTAACGCACCTTCCAAATTTTCCGTTATTAAAGAAACTTTCGTAAAAGATAACAATAATGCAATCAGTCACATAAATACCTCCTTAAACTCATCCCACATAATCCAAAAAGCTGGCTTGGACCGCAACCGGCTACAAAAAGACTTGGTTAAAAACAACTACGTTATTAATAACAGCAAATTTATAAATGAAATAGTCGGGACTTATTTCGAAGCAGTACATGGTTCAAAAGAAAGTAGAGCCAACTATCCAGTCCACTTGCAGGTACAAGAATGCTTCAAAAAGTTTTTGGAAACAAAAACTTTATTCGACAGCACCCGAGCAACCAACCCAAACTTTAATACCGACAAAATAGCCAATAATTTAAACGATTACCAAACGGAGAACTTTTTTGTTCGTCCCAATGGCCTTACAGACATATTCTCTAAACTAAAAGGTAAGCTTTCATCCGGCTTAGACCAAATACCCAATATCATTCTAAAAAACTTCCCCTCAGAAATAATATTAGAATATTGCATGATATTCAATAATATGTTAAACAATGCCTACTTGCCATCCAGCTGGAAAACAGCCAAATTATTTGTAATACCAAAGAAAGATAAGGACAAAAATACCTTGGAAAACCTTCGACCAATTAGTCTGCTACCAAATATTAGCAAAGTTTTTGAACTTCTAATTAATATAAATATAAATAAGGTTACTAAAACCAACCAATAAGCCCTAAGCAATTCGGATTCAAATGCAGGCACTCGACTATACACGCCATTAATCTTCTCGTCTCCGAAATAAGCTGGAACTGAAATAAGAAATACGTCACAGGTGTATGCTTCCTCGATCATGAGAAAGCATTCGAGGGTTAATATGTAAGCTCATCGGCTATAAATTTCCCCTTCACCTGATTATACTAATTTATAACATGATATCCGGCAAAAAATTCCCTGTTTATATAAATAATAAAAAAAAGCAGTCGCGAATTTCACGTAGTAAACGGCTTGCAACAAGGGACAGTAAATGCTCCAACTCTCTTTAATCTTTTCATCTTCGACTTAGTACAACGACATTGTTATATACCACCCCGACAGAACGATCGACAGCGTTAATAGGAACCTGCAACTCAAATACAATACTGTTGAGGATTACACAATAAACTGGTACCTCAAAATAAATATTATCAAATTCGAAAGTATCCCTTTCCACCCTCCCGTTAATAAATGTAACACAACGTTAAAATAAATGGAAGAATTTTATATAAAATCCAATGAAACAAATATCCAAATCCAGCGCAAGGAGAGAGTCAAATATCATGGTATTCATCTCGATAAGTTTTTGTATTTTAATGACCATATCAACCAATAAATTTTGAAACCAAATAGACCCTTTTATACTTATAAAAGGATTTTTCTTCCAATCTTCTATATAACAAGCTAAAAATTATCATGTATCAATCGCTTGTGAGACCGAACAGTAGTTTTACTAAATTTATATCTAACTCCAAACTATACGATACCGCTAAAGATCCCAGAATTGACTGTCACATCATAAGCCTAATTGAGAAACACAACAGACGCTGCCTATACGATGTAGGCAGCCCTTTAATAAGAGCTCCGTTTTACGAAAGTGATGACTACTTTGCATTAGCTATTGCAAACGGGTTTGCACCACCTGAATCCTTCCTCTACTTGGACAAACATGGTTTCATCCAAAATGAAGACTACATACCAATAATCTATCATATATTTAGAAGAGCAAACAATAAAGTAATCACTTCGAAAATACTCACTACTGAAGACAAACGATTCGACACATACATCTCGCTTAGAGACAAAACTGAAACCACTTTGACCAAAAAGAATTGCTGGTGGCTAATAAATGATAATGAAATCTAGTTCACTCCATGACACATATGGTTTGAATTCTTGTTCCTCTTTTAACCATTTTATATTATGAAATCATCTATGCATCGTTTTTCCGCCCTTTTTTCCTTGCAAACAACATACAAGTATATACTATATATCTACTAAGTTAAGATATAAACAATATCATTAGTTAATAAAATTTTACTGATTATTGATAGCGGAGTACTCGGGAGCTCCTGTTTATTGTAGTAATTAAGTTTATTAATTTTAGTCAAATAAAAAATAATAAAAAAAGAGGTATATTTGTAGTTTTTTGGCCCTTTTTTAACGTGCAAGTACATCAAGTGCATGGACCCAATATTAAGAACATTTCAAGGAATTATTTATCAGGGAAATTATTAAATCGATTTTCACACCCCAAACAGATTTTGGTTAAATATAATTAAGCATACAAACATTTTATAGTAAGCCATTAGGAACAGAATATTTAATGATATGTTACGGTGAACGAAATGTGAGAAATCAGTAGAATAAAAAGTAAACCAAATCAGCCAATATTTCCACACACATTTCGTGCTTTCTTTACCACTTTCCTCTGCTTGTGTTGCCAAAATTGTCTCAATTCAGAATCTAGTTAGAACAAAGTGTAGAAATATGTTGGTGCTAGGTGCATGTGCCGCATTATTACAATCTAAGGGCTGAATGAGATATAATAAAAGTGTATGATTTAATTTAAAATGTATTACTTGAATAAGTGCATACAAAACACATGTCGTAAAGAATGCTAATTTAGTTAAATGTGTTTCCTACTTTTATGTCTAAAAACGTAGGTATTGATCTCAAAGTACAAATATGAATCGGTACAAGTAACTCGGTATGTGCAAAAACTCTTGTAATGGTTGTTTTTTCATAAAGCGTGGTTATACATATATTTAAACATAACTAATTACTTTTTGAGGTACATTTATATACATTTGTCCGATTTTAAGTACACCATTGTTGTCAAATTAGGTACAATTTGAAAATTTAATATTCCATCCCTGGTGCTGGCTTATATAGCAAGTATTACAATAAAACAACAATTTTATGAAGTTATCTTGTTACATACTTACTTACTTAATTAACGCTGGTTTTTTCATGGCAGAAATACAGTCGGAGGTTTGCCATTGCCTATTAGAAAAAACTTTTTCTATAATTCCCGACCTGGATTTGAACCCGGGGCCACCGAATGAAGCGCGCACATGCCACACACTTGACTACGGCGGCCGTTATATTGTTACCTTATTAGAATTTCATCCAAACAGGTTTGCACCAATGTGCAAGCTAACGGCAGCATAAGCCAAATTATAAACAAAACTTTCATCTTTCAGATTGACTGCATTTATCAATAAACTGATATGTGATGATTTGTTCCGTTCTGAATGGAAAATTCCATTTAATAAGAAATCGATATCTTCTTTGTTCACACATTGCCATTCCATCAAGGTCAAGTTGAAGCATGATGAAATACAATAATGCAAGCAAATTAGAAATATATAAATAGGAAAAATCACAGCCGAAGCTGCTTCTTTTATTTTAATCCGCAAACGCGGACTTAGTTTTTTTTTAAAACTATTTTCCTAAAGGGAAAATATAGTTGACGCCCAACGTGGGACACACGTCATGTCTTAGTAAATATTGTCCATGGCTAAATTAAGCAAATACAAAGTATCTAAAATCAAAAGATATAAAATATATAAGCTACGTGTGGGTGGCAGTACTGTTTATTATTTAATATAATCTTTAATACAAATAGGAGAATATAACAAAATATTTGAAATCAAAGGACTCGTAATATTCAATTTAAAAGTACGCGTCAGAAGAGGAAATGAAGAAAACCAATAGCAGCAGTGATTTATATGAAAAAGAAAGAACTCGAAAGGACTTAAAAGTATTCGTGTACGGAAAAAGGTTAATAGATAACAATAATACAAAATAAGAAAAAAGCAAATAGCAGCAGCAAAAGTTGAACACACAATACAGTTTTATATTGTGTGGCTTAAGAGAAAAAATACGAAAGACAGACAGTCGCAGCAGAAAAAATTTAACATTATATTCAAAATCAATAAAAGTGCTGTATATTGTGCGATATTTAAAAAAAAATGAACAAAAAAATCAACAAATAAGAGCAACAAAGCCTGGTGAATGAGCTATACCAACAGCAACAATGCGTTTAGCTTTTATTGGGGCATTTCTTTTGAGTTTTTCGCTTTTCGGGCAAAGTTGCAAATGTCACTCAAACTTACTTACTTAATTGGCGCTATAACCGCTTAAGCGATTTTGGCCGAGCTTCTCTTACAATTGGTGGTTTACGTCTTACAGTTTCACACCGACTCAGAACGGCGAATGTTTTTTGTGAGAAGTTTTTTTTCAATGTCACGCAAAGCCAAAGCTTTTTATGTGGCATCGCTTTTTCGTTCTCAGTTAGAAAATACTCATAGAGCTTCGGACTATGTCGCCGAGATAACAGTTGACAATGTAATATGTAATGAATCCCTAGACGTAATTAAGTCCTCGCCAGAATTTCCCGGAAAATTAATACATATGTTATTTGGAGCCTATATGTGAGAAGAAGTAGCAGCGTCTACTATTTTAAGGAATAAAACCACTGAGGATGCTAACGACACAATGACTAACCATGGGATGGTTCCAAATTTCGAAGCTATAATCGCACGACTTGACTTTGCCTATTCGGACAACCATCCAATACACATAATTGAATAGGAATTAAGTGCCCTTTGACAAGGTGTGATGTTAGTGTAGAATATTGCAGAATTTACAAAAGAATTAAATAAAAAGGATAGGGATTAGGAGTTAAGAATTTTCATTACTTTACTGAATTTACCACTAAGGGATATAATTTTTTCTTTAGGGAAAGCAACCAAAGCCCCCGGCCGCAAGAATAAATAAATAATATCCTCGAGGACTACTTGTTAGGCGAAGAGGGGTTAGGGGAGGACCCTACATTGCCGGTTATGATCAGGAATTAAATAAAAATTTAAAAGCTCTTGTCAATACGGAAGCAACTTTTTGTTACATTAAGCAGGAAGTATTGTATATATAATAAAAGCGAATTATCGATTTATAAAATTGTGAAAATAGTAAATGGATTCGGAGCCAAACATTTTTCTACCAGATAGATCATTTGGATTCGGACCTCGTTCTCGGTTATAATTTTTTGGAAATATAGAAGCGCGTATCGATATACGCTAAGATAAAATAATTTACAAAACAAAATGTGACGAGGAAAAAGTAGAAAGAAACATGGTCAATAACATCAATGAAGTAAAGAAAAAATGTGAAGAAAAATATATTGAAATATAAACCCCTTGGGACAGGAAGATCCTAGGACGCCCGCCGAAGTTGTTATCGGCAAAAGAAAAAAATGCAAATATGTACCCCTTTGATAAGGCGGCCGCCGAAGTAAATACCGACCAAATTAAACCAAAATGCAATAATCGAAACCTAAAAAATGTGAAGCAGGCAAATAAAAAATAAACCCCTTGGAAAATGAAGATCCTAAGGCGCCCGCCGAAAATAATACAGTCAATAAAAAAGAAGAATTTATAACGCAAACATTGTGAAGTTCTACAAAGGCAGCCGCAGAATTTAACGTTAACTGTAGCGAAAAAATAGAAGATCAGAGGTCGGTCGAAAAACGTGAACCTTTAAGGGCAAAAATTATGCAAGCGAAATTATTCAAATTTAAACACTCTATAACAAATGGAATCGAAGAAACGCATGATACGATTAATATGCCTTTTCCGCTTAGAAGGAAGCGGAAATAAGAAGGGATAATGAGGAACAAATATGTAGCAACTAATATCTGTATCCTCTATCAGTAAATTCGTTTACAATACATAAATAAATTAAAAGAATGATTGACGAAAAAACTATAAAACCTTGTGAACGTCTTTATAATTGACGTAATTTCTTCATGCCAAAAAAAGATTCTCCAAAAGGTCGAATGGCAATTGATTATAAAAAAAATTAACGATCATGTCATTCCTGACCGATATCCAATTTCCGATACGAACATAATTCTATTAAATTTTATTAAATTAAGGGAAAGCAAGTATTTCTCAAGTAGTGAATTGGAGTCAGTATTTCAACAAATTTTAATGTCAGAAAGCAACGAGCTTTTTCCGTTAATAATTGAAAATATGAATTTTTAGGAATGCCTAAATGGAAAAATATGCCATGTTTATATGGATGATATAACTGTTTTTTCGCAAAACATATCACAACATTTACAGGATTCAAAAATAATTAGAAGATACTAGAAAAAGCTAACATGAAAATTTCACTCGAAAAATGGAAATTTTTTGAAACAGAAATAGAATTTCTGGGGTTTCTGTCGCGCTTTGAATTATACGACATGTCCAATAAGTGAGAGGATTCGGAAATTAACGAATCACAACATTCAACACAAAGTTGCGAAAGTATTCGAATACAGGAAACACAAAAACCTGCAAATCAATTTGAATAACAAATAATATAATGAAAAACAGGTTCACGATTAATGGGTTAATCGAAAATTTTGGAAATAAAAGACGTTTAATAGAGTACGAGTATGATACATGGAAAATTTATTAACCATTCACTTTTCAAAACAAATTCGTTTATACGAAACTTTTTCCAATGAATATTATAAATAGGGAAGATCAGTCCGCCTTTATTTAACAAATCCACAATAGAGCTCATCGTAGCTATAATGAAAATATTAAACAAATTGAGAAATTGTAATATTGGTTAATCAAATATTGAAGAAAAGGTTTTGGAATTGCTTCAAGTTTTCACAGTCGCTTGATAACGAAGCAAGTTTTAAATAACTAATGCAAAGGCTAAACATTGAAATTCATGGTCGACATTGCATAACGATCAGACAAATTGAAGGACTCCATTTCACAATAACGGAAATAGCGCGATGCTTAAAATAATATACATAATTTAATAAGCGACAATACATTCCGTTACAAAATTGAGACCAACAGATGTGTTTCATAATAAAATAAACCATGAAAAACTACATGATACTCTTGAGCAAGCTCAAGAAAAAATTATATCAATTCACAATAAAAATAGAGCAGACAAACAATTTATTCCTTGACAAATTGATTTCGAAAAATCATAGGGGAGAGAAATAAATTTAAACCTAGATATAAAAAGCAGCAAGTTAAGGAAAATTTAGGGAATACGATAATAATTAATAATAGAGATCGAATTATACATAAAGATAACATACAATATTAACTACTTATAGGCTTCCAGCATGCTTTTGTTAATAATTGTAACCATAAACGACTCAACGACAGCTGACATTATTTATTAAATGAAAATGGAGATGGGGACATATCTCATATCACAAACTTAACATACTTTGAAAATATCGTACTACAAGAAAAACATAATTTTTATAACAGAGTTCGTTATGATACAAATAATTATGACGAATTAGAAATGAGAAATTCATAAACCGAATCAAAAATTTTATTAATTGAGTCTTTATTAGGACAACTAAAGCAAAATCCTGTCAGACAAAAAATGCGAATAAATGAATTAGAAACACTTTGGAAATGATTAGCGGGAACTCCCGAAGCTGTCAATTTTGCAAAAATCAATGACAATTAGATGAACTTGTTACAAATAAAAATAACCAATTTACAAAAAATTTAGAAATTATTACGGAACTGGCCGATATGGTACAAAATATTAAAAGCAACAAGAATGTAAAACCAAAATAACAAATACATATTGTAAGCTAGTAAAAGAAAAATTATGTTTGTCAGAAATTTTAAATAAAAATCAAAGAAAACGAAACAAATAAGAGAAAGAAATAACAAAACTGAAATTTTTAAACAAGAAGCAATATTAATTTCAGGAATAAAGATTGTCGAAAATAAAATGTTAGAGGGAACTTATTTAAGCACTTTTGAAAATCAAACAGTAATAAATAGCATCACTTATATAAATACTGAAGCTAAACTTTGGAATTATTTAAACACATAGTTATGTAAACAATTTTCATATCTTAGAATATATAGCGACAGTTAATGAACTATTGAAATTAGAAAATATAAATATTTTAGGTGAACGGAATAAAGATCTCAGAAATCACTCATTTCTTTGGCATATACTTGTAATTTTGGGAACAATTTTGATAATTCTCATATTTCTAGAACTAAAAAAAGTGTGTGAAACTCCCAAACAAAATGAAAATTTTACAATGCCAAAAATGACATACAACTTTATCTATACATATTATAAAACAAAGTCTAAAATTTTGGAAAGAGCTAATCTCGGGCACTACTGAACGGATTGGGATCCAACTTTTTTTAAATTAATGCTTGCAGTTAGCCCTACAATGATAGCTACTTAAATTAAAAATTAGCCTATTCATTTCTGAAATATTTAAGTGTAAAGTTTTAAAAAATTTTACACTAAGTACAGCATTGCTACAACCGAATGTAAAATCAGTGCCGTAGCGGGAAGATGCGTAGTTGGTTGAGTAGTAAATCAACTGCTCTTCGTTACTACTTCGTTCGGCTATTCGCAGAGAGCTGTGCTGTTGACTTCGTTGATAAACCGATGCAAGGCGAAATGATAACTTTGATCCACACTGTTAGATACAGTGGAACTTCCCTAACTCGAATGTCCAAGGGACAGAAAGTAGAGTTCGAGTTACGGAAAATTCGAATTAAGGAAAATACACTAAGTTGAGTTAAAATTTATTTACATATGTATGTATGTATGTACATATTTATTTAAAAAGACAGTTTGTAATACATATGTAGTATATAAATAAATGTATATAAATTCTTATTGGAAAAAATTGGTAATTTTTTTTTGTTTAAATACGGACCATTTCTCTTTCTATACAAAATGTTCCACTACATTTATTGACGCATGTACTGCATTGGGAACATTTTCTTTCGACGAAGTAAAATTTCTTAGGGTCTGGATAGCAGAATACGCTTGATTAAATGTGGGTATAGTTTCAGTTGTTGTTTCAACCTCGCTTTCACTAGAGACTTCCTCCTCTAAGTCTGAAACAATAGATTATTTGTGTTGAACAATGCTACATTTTACAAATTTTACTTTAGACTTACCTTTTCCAGAAGGAACTAGATTTTCCATGACGCTATCTAAAATGTCTTCATCTGTTGGGAATCCCATTGTTTGCACACCATCGTCAATATCGACGTAATCATCAAAAGACACATTATCGGTTCCCATTGCCGTTCGATATGTGGTCCAAATTTGTTTCAATTCAGACAATGGAAGATCGTCTTCTTCATCCCAGTCATCCGTAGTAGCATTCTGCATTAACTCAACTTTAGCAAAACCAGCCTTTCTAAAACAATTGCTGATTGTTTGTGGTTTTACATCCAGATTCCAGGTTTTGTTTAGATACCTGATTGCATCAAGTAACGACACAGTCGTAGGAGTTGATTCTTCCATATGGGCCAAAACTTTCATCACAATTCGTTTTCTACAATCTTGCTTAAGATTTTGAATAATCCCTTGGTCCATTGGTTGTAGAACAGACGTCAGATTAGGAGGAAAATATTACAGTTTAACGTTTTTTAAATTTGCTTGTATATTTTTAGGATGTGCGGGACAATTGTCAACGAACAGTAGAATTTTCCTATTTTGGGCAACAAAGACTTTATTTAGATTTTTCAGCCACTTATCATAAATTTCACTTGTCATCCACGCTTTTTTGTTGTACTCATAGTCCACATCAAGGGATTTTATACCCTTAAAACATCGTGGGTTTTTTGACTTGCCGATAACTAGCAATTTCAACTTTTCTGAACCACTCATATTGCTTGCAACCATAACGGTAATTCTCTCCTTGCTGTTTTTGCCACCAAAGCTTTTTTGACCTTTAAAGGCTTATGTTTTATTGGGTAAACATTTAAAAAAAAAAACCGTTTCATCTGTATTAAAAATATCGTTTTCGTAGTATTGTCTGATTAAATCTGGCAAAACGTTTTTTTTCCAATCTTCACTAGACTGTAAATCGGCTGAAGCACTTTCTCCACCAATCGACATTTGTGCGATATTATGCCTTTTTTTAAATTTATCTAGCCACCCTACACTAGCAGAAAAATTTTCGCGACCCAAAGCAACCGCAAATTCTTTAGCTTTTTCTCTGATTAAGGTTCCCGAGAGAGGAAGATTTTTGTCACGTGCGGTAGTAACCCACTTAAGCATAGCTTGATCAACATCATTATTAACACAAGTTGTAATCCTTTTTCGTTTGGAGTTAAAATTATAGTCACCTTTTTGTTCTAAAAGTTTGTCTTTGTTTTTCAAAATGGTTGATAACAAATACATATTTGTGCAATGTTTTTTTTTTCTTTTCGCCCTTTTCTACCTCAGCAATTAGTTTTAACTTTTCCTTAAGCGTTAAACACTTTACACTTCGATTTGATGTCATTTTAGTCCCCCACTAATATCACTATAAAAATTGACAATTTTAACCACCGTTCTAACAACAACTGATACAATCTTATGTAAGTGCGTGCGACGCTTGCTAAGAAATTTAAAATACAAGTCGTTATCTGTCGCCGACTCGCAGTTCGGTAATTCCCCGAAATTGCGGTAGGTGTTTCCCCGAAAAATTCGAGTTACGCTTGGTTACCGCCGCGGTTTCTGTTACATTTTAGTTCGTGTTTTAGAAATATTCGGGTAACAGAAATTCGACTTATAGGGAAAAAATTATATAGTGATGTTATAAAAACGTATTTTGTTCTTAACCCTTCGTTGGTGTGGTGACTAAAAGTTCCTTGAGTGGTGTGGTGGGGTATGACATACCCCATGCCTATCAATTTCAAATAAATACCAAATTCCAATAATAGCAATATTTTGTGGTGATTTATTATTCTTTAACTAATTTTTAAAAAGTGTTAATTTGAAAACATAACAATTTTTCCTTCGTATTCAATATTATAGCCATAAAAAAAAGACAATATAAATTATTCCAAAAAGTGAGGTTCCAGTTTTCTGAAACATAATTTTTTTTGTATTTAAACAATTTCAAAACTGTTTTTACATTTCAAAAGTAAAAATAACATTTATTTAAAGGAAAGAAAATTCACTGTAATGCATTAATTACATAAAAAGTTATGGCGATCGAATATGATACCCCAGCCCACTTTGAAAGGCTGTCCCATGGAACAGAAATATCTGGGGTATGTAAAACGTGGCAGATCTCCTGTATTTGAATGTTAATGAAAGCTATTGGGAGCGATAACGTATTCCTTAAACAAAAACATATATATATTTAAGGAAATACATGTGCTGGGGTATGACATACCCCACCACACCTCCGAAGGGTTAAGGAAATTCGATATAGTTCGAGTTAGAGAAGTTTCACTGTATGTTTGTTTTTCAGATGCTTTGTCGTCATACAAGAAACTAGAAACTACAGCTGAATTTTTAAAAGTGTTTTAGAGTTTTGCTTACGGTGTTGCGCATTTTCTTCCATCCAAAAATTAGTTTTGTTTATGTGTTTACTAGCTGGCAACGCTTTCTGTTTATGTATATGTATAAGAAATTACTAACTTTTAGTTACTTTGGTTCTGAAATAGTTTGATTTTGCATTTACCTTAATTCCTAAATATACAAACTCATAAAAATAACAATTTTATGTTGCATACAATTGCAATTAAAACTTTTTATTGGACACACATCAACAAATTTTTTTGTATACAATACAAGGACGGAAAGATATTTTTCCTTGATGCTCCACGGGAAAAACATTTTTAATAAATTTACTTCTCACTAAAGTAAGATCTGGCGGTAACGTTGCCCTTGCGGTAGCGTCTTCTGGGATCGCAGCTACCCTTTTAGAAGGTAAAAGAACGGGGCATACTACATTTCAACTTCCTCTAAATATTTCTGACGATTGTGCCAGCGTATGCAACATTTCTAAGCAAAGTAATACTTCTAAGCTTATCCAGATGTGCTCACTGATAGTTTGGGATGAAGCCACAATGTCACATAAAGTGTCTGTTGAAACCCTAGATAGGACCGTGCGCGATTTAAGAAGTATGAACACACCTATGGGTGGTTGTACGGTATTATTTTCAGGAGATTTCCGTCAAATAGTGCCAGTTATATCTAGAGGAACCAGGGCTGATGAGGTGAATGCGTCATTAAAACGATCATACCTTTGGTTCCATGTAATAAAATTAGCACTCAAGATTAACATGAGAGTGCTTAAAGCCTCAGAAGATACCAGGATGTTTGCTGACATGTTACTGAAAGTTGGTAACGGTCAATAATGATATATGCGTTTCAGTCACCGACCATCAACAACTGATTGACAAAATATATCCCCCAATAGACCAACTTGCTTATAAACCTGTATCCTGGTTAAAGGAACGAGCAATATTAACACCTACTAATGAACAAGTCGAAAAAATTAACGAATTGGTATTGGTAAAATTCCACGCACAAACGAGAGAATATTGCTCAGTGGATACAGTAGTCGACGGTGAAGAAGCTGTGCACTACCCAACGGAATTTCTAAATTCTATGAACCCTTCAGGTATGTCTCCCCACAAACTTACTTTAAAAGTTGGAGCTCCAATAATTTTATTGCGAAATTTAAGTCCCCCACTGTTATGCAATGAACTCGCCTGCAGGTAAAAAGGTTAAATTTTTATCTGGTTGAGTGTGCTATTTTAACTGGTTGTGGTACTGGAAAATCTACTTTAATACCTAGAATTCCGATGATACCTACAGATTTGCATTTAGATTTAAAAGACTTCAGTTTCCGGTAAAGGTTTGTTTTGGAATGACCATAAACAAGGCACAGGGGCAAACATTTAATGTAACCGGAGTGGATTTGAGTAAGCCATGTTTTTCACACGGACAACTGTACGTAGCCCTATCACGTGTTACATCGAAAATAAACCTTTTTGTCCTTGCAGAGGGAGGTACGCATAATATTGTATACAAAGAAATTTCACGTGTTACATCGAAAAGAAACCTTTTTGTCCTTGCAGAGGGAGGTACGCATAATATTGTATACAAAGAAATTTTTTTATGTTTGTCCAATAAAAAGTTTTAATTGCAATTGTATGCAACATAAAATTGTTATTTTTATGAGTTTGTATATTTAGGAATGAAGGTAAATGCAAAATCAAACTATTTCAGAACCAAAGTAACTAATATTAAGTAATTTCTTATACATATACATAAGCATAAAGTGCGTGGCGAAGCCTAGCGCAACCGTTGCCAGCTAGTATTGGATAAAAATCATAATTTAACAAAAAATAGCATTAGCGCTCTCGTCGAATGCACACGCTCAAAAACAGTTATCAAAGGAAAGAAAAATTGGAATAAAGTGGTGCTTTTGAAATATTTACTAGCAGAAAGATTTCACGTCATTTGTTATTTATTTTGAAGAAACCTATAGTCAATCGGGAGCAAATTTCTCATAGGAAACATTTTCTTGGGTTCTTTTTTTCAGTTCATAAAAATAGCTACATAAGTCTTGTACGGAACATTGCTGCAGGTGCGATAACTGATTATGGAAAGTGCATAAATATCCACTTCACAAATAAGAAAAAATTACTAAATTCGGTCGATATTTGAAACAATGAACGCATTTGCGCACAACTTTGGGTACAGTTTACCGAGTATTTACAATCCAAGTAAACCCAACGCAACTTTGGTATGTACATAAATGGGAAAGATGTAAATTTCCTAGGTACACCGAATATTATTTGGAAAAACAATGGTAACGGTGTTGCTGTCGGAATTGGTGATTGCAATAGCCGAGCTCCTACTCCAACTTTTGAGTGAAGTATCTTAAATGCTTGTAATTTGCACAAGAACAGTGATAGTTTAATTATTTGTTAGTTCCTAGTGCGCTGATTCCCTATAAGTAGCAGACCTGGTGTTCGGTTGCAATAAAAGAAAATTAAACACGTCTTTAATTTTGCAGGAGAAATACGTTCTTGTTTAAAACGCGGTGAATGTATAAGTATACATAATGCAAAGTACAGGTAAACCTCCTACAACGCGGTGAATAGGTTCCTGAAAAACTCCGCGTTGTAGGAAATCTCGTTGTAGGAGACTCTAACTCCATACAAAAATCAGAGATTGGGTCCAAAGTAAAAAAAAAATTCAATAAAATATTGGAATTGGTATAGTAAAAATATGTGCTTAATACAATTTTGTGTATTTATTTGTTGACTCAGAAGAACATACATATTATGTAATTTAATAGCACTCCATTTATTTAAACAAAAAAAAAAAACACAATAAAATAAAATAAAATTTCAATTCTACGTAAAATATTCAAGTTGAAAGATTTAATAAATTAAAACCAAAATAGAACGATAACTTTCTACTCCTCCTCATCACTTAGTATGATTTGTTTCGAACGTTTTGTTCCTACATACTGACTTAAATCAGTCGAATGGGATAGCGCATTATCTAAAAGTAGTAAAACTTTAAATGCTAAGTTATTTTTTTAGATAATTTTCTACGTCAGGAACAAAGCAATGATAAAACCAATCATTAAATAAACTGGCAGTCATCCATGAATTTTTGTTGGCTATCCAATATACTGGAAGGTTGTTTTTGTGCATTGTTTCATACATCTTGAACTTAATGATCGGTTAATAAACATTGGCTTGGTCATAAAATCACCAGACGCATTACTGTACAGCAATAATGTTATTCGGTCTTTCGAAACTTTAAAGCCAGGAGCTCTTTTTTCGTTTTTCGAAATAAAAGTTCTTGAAGGGATTTTTTCCACCACAAGCCTGTCTCATCTGCGTAGAACACTTGTTCAGGTAAATAACCATTTTATTTAATAATTTTTTCGAACTCTGCTGGATATTTTTCTGCTGCATCTGCGTCTGCGGATGCACTTTCTCCCTGTATTTTTAAATTGGGAAGTGCATGTCTTTTTTTTTTTAAACCATCCATTACTAGCTACGAATTGATGATTGTCTTCATCGATTGACGATTGTCCTGTTTCCTTTAAATAATTAAATATTTTTAGTGCTTATGCTTAATTTTTTTGTCATGTCTTCTATCCACACCATAAGCGATTGCTCCATTATCTGCGGTCTAGGACGAGCAGTTACTTTCGCGACTACAGAGGATCCAGATGTTACCGAACTTCTAATTTTTTCTTCGTTTTGTTTGATAGTTCTTGTGGTTGACTCATTTAAGTTAAAATGTCTGGCAATATCACTTATCCTCTCTTGATTTTGAAGTCGATCCAAAATTTGTATTTTTAATTCAATGGATAAAAATTTTCGTTTTAACGACGTTTTTTTTCATTCGGCATTTTTGTGGCTAAATTAAAAAATTTATTTGCATTTAAATAAAGTTACATATGTACCTTTAAATAAGGTTTAAAAGAAACTTACTTATTCACCGTAAAATAATTTTATCAAAACTCTTTTACGAAAAAAAAAACAACTGTTTCACAAATTTTTTATAATTTAAGTGGAATTAGACTGAATATTTTTTCGCAATTTTTTACACGCTTTAGATTGATGCTTTGATTTACAATGCCGACAACAAACTAACAAAAAAATTATTACATCAAATGAAAGTAGCATAAATCGTTGTGTGATATTAGGACCGCGGGAAAACCCCTTTTTTTTAATATTGTCGTTGACTACGCA
This sequence comes from Anomoia purmunda, assembly GCA_951828415.1. Taxonomy (NCBI): domain Eukaryota; kingdom Metazoa; phylum Arthropoda; class Insecta; order Diptera; family Tephritidae; genus Anomoia; species Anomoia purmunda. The sequence continues at coordinate 49,829,176 of OX639994.1, forward strand.
ATTACGTATGTATTTGTTTGTCACTTTGTAAACACGTGTTCAAGTGTAGAGTGGCAATGCTATAAAAAAGATAGGTATCAAAGTATGGACAAAATGCAAATAATTTTATTTGGGCAAGAAAACATTTTTCAAATTAAAATAGTAAATATTTGAAAAAATGTTCGTAAAAATCGCGTTGTAAGAGTAGCGTTGTAAGAAAATGTCCGCATTTTGTGAACCGCGTTGTAGCGAAACCGCGTTATAGGAAACCGCGTTATAGGAGGTTTACCTGTATACGCATGTGTGACGAAAATTGGCAATAGCATTAGTAATATTAAACAAAGTGTAACATTTTGCCGTGTTGCGCTTTTGCTGATCTTCAGTATGTAAATCAATGGAGAAAATAAGCTCTGGCCAATATTTTAACTCCTTGCTTTATAATGGCGGGAACATATGAATCTCTACAACCATGCGATGTAATGTCGGCACGATTAGTCTCTGCTACCAGAAACAGCGCAGCACAAAACACTAGTCTTGGTACTGATTAAAACATCCGAATTTATTTATTTTTTCGGGGTTCATCAGTGGTTTAAAAAGAAAACAATTTGAATCGCATGTCTCTCTAAAGTTCAATAGACACTTCACCGAGGGCAAGGGTCTATTGCCAGTTACTTGTTATTTCGATTTTGCGTTGGGTCTGTTCCTCCATATTGTTCGCCCCGTTATGGACGAAGTCTACAATAAATCTTATTTTAGAACATCTGCACCAACCATATAAACCTATTTAAAACTGGCGACAGCTTTTGCAAATATCGCCGGTTAATGCATATTTATGGAACGAAATTCCTACACAGTTGTTACAGTGCTAGATTTACCTATTTTCCGCCAGCGCTCTATTCAAATTTTACCAACTGTACCGACTTCTGCAATTCGATACCCTAGCTCTTAGACGAACTAAACGTGCTCGCGTGCAAATTTCATACGTGTACAGAAGCAGCACAGCGAATTCTGATTCAGTTTGGACATATGTAGATAACTAGATACGAAACTATTTGTTTCGTGAGAGCGCTGTCAAAGTGCGCATTTTTTACAACATTTTCGAATAGCGCCGCTATAAAAAAATCAAATTAATTTTAAAAGCATTTGTAGGAGATATAGCATCAACCACACCACCGTTGAAATTTAATAAAGAAAAGGTTTTTTGTTTTTAAATTCAGAAAATATGAAATGGACATGATAACATAAAATTTCAAGGGAATGTATCAGTTTTCAAGAACTTATAATACCAGTATAAAAATTTATATATTTAAATATCAATATACCAAGCTCTCACAAAAAAAAATTTAATCGGCATTGTTGATGGAATTTTTTGTAATATAAACAATAATTGTTACATTAAGCCCTAAATTCTTTACTAACGTTCAAAAATCAAATGCATATCCTGTTTAATATTTCAATATTCAAATATTACAATTTTTTAGCAAAACTACATTCAACCCAACCCCACCCCGAAACTATCCAACTGGAAAACGCACTGCTTTTGCCAACTATTTCGTGTATTTGCCTCTGGTAGCCAGCCTTTTTGTCTATCGGCTGATAATAGGGAAACTGAAGTGGCAATGTTGCCATCATCAAACACGTGCTCAGTCCCCCATTTTTGTGAGCAATTGAGAGAGTTTCGTATCCAGTTATCTATGGTTTGGATTCGGATTTCACGAAAGTAACACTATGCTTGGCTGTTGATTCGTTTTTCTTTGAATTTAAGACCAAGCTTGCCACTTTTTGTGTTGATAATTTACGAAAAATAAAGGCTGTTCGCACTACTGCGGACAATGAAAAAAAACTTACCGCGCACTAGCAGAGAAAAATAAAAGAAAATAAAAATTTAGAAGGTTTTTTTTTTTTTTTCAATTTGCTTTCCGCGTATTTTATTATAGGAGATTGCAGCTGGAGTGGCGAACAACGAATGAATTATTTTCAAAGGATCACGTTGCTCGGTACATAAAATGTTCGAAAATAAGCTCATTTACAATGGGGAGCTTAGGTGAGTACACCATACAGGGTGAGTACAAGTAAGTATTAAGGTAAGTATTAAGGTAAGTATTAAGGTAAGTATTAAGGTAAGTTTAAACTCATTCTACATTAATTCAAGTCGAGATCGATTAGATTGTAGCTCATGTCCTCGACATGCCGGCGGGCCTGCGGCGAGGTAAACTGCAGAAATGCACTGGGACGACTCTTTTGTTCTGACGGTCTCTTGACTACACGTTGTTGGTTTCGCCCCGTCGACTTGGACTCATTCCGGTCTACTCGTGGTTGGCGCTGCGTGATTTGCTTGCGCTTAAGGGGCTGAGTGCGCTCAAATGTGCGCTGATTTTGTCGCTTCTGAACTGGCAGTGTGGAGGGGGATCGGTGCAGCATGGTGTGGTGTGCTAATCCACAGCGATGACAGCTATCCGGCGAATCACAGGCGCCCGTTACGTGGGAGGTAGCCAAGCAATTAATGCAATAACGATGCTCCTTGGCCGACTCGTACCGTTCGTCCGGTGGCATTGCCATAAATGCGTGGCAGTAGCGGAGAGAGTGCATTTGGCAGCACAGCCGACACTTGCGGAAGTCCTGGAATCTGTAAATATAGTTACATTCGAAAGACATTGTTAGTGCATGAGGGAACACATGAAAGGAAATGAGACATTCAGTTTAAATATTCATAGCACGGACGCGATAAGTGGGACTTGAGTTATGCGGGTGGTAATGAGCATAATTTTGTGATATTGCGTGTGACTATTCCGCCTTTAGTGCGGATGTCTACTACGCGGGCATTTTTATCTGGAGCGATATGGAGTGTGGTGATTCGACCTAGACGCCATTCATTGGGCGGTAAGAGGTCGTCTTTGATGACAACTAGGTCTCCTTCCTTTAAATCGGGTTGCTGACTTTTCCATTTGTACCGTTTGTGAAGCGCTCATTTTTCCAGCGTCTACTGAATTGGTGGTGGAGTGTCCTTAGTTTCTGCCATTTGTTTATTAGTGAGATATTCTCGGAGTTCGGTTCGGGTATGGAGAGCAGTGGGGCTCCTCGTAGGAAATGGCCTGGCGTAAGAGCTTGCAGGTCATCTAGATCTTGAGACATAGGAGAGAGTGGTCTGGAGTTTAATACCGCCTCAATACGAATGAGGAGAGTGTTGAACTCCTCATAGGTAAATTTGTGACTCCCGGCAACTTTAGTGAAGTGAATTTTGAAGCTTTTCACAGCTGCTTCCCAGAGTCCACCCATGTGAGGGGCGTAGGGCGGAATAAATTGCCACGAGAGTCCATGTACGGCATATTTGTTTGCGATATCAGCCGATACTTCTGCAAGGAAAGAGGACAATTCCTTTTTGAGGCTTCTCTGTGCCCCTACCAACGTCCTTCCGTTGTCGGACATGATTTTATGAGGTATGCCTCGGCGTCTGACGAATCGTGTAAATGCAGCTTTGAATGCTTCTGTAGTTAAATCAGAGTATAGTTCGAGGTGTGTAGCTTTTGTGGAGAAGCATACAAATACGCACACGTATGCTTTGGCATGAGATGCTCGGCGAAGAGTAGAAGTTTTCACCACGAATGGGCCAGCAAAATCAACACCTGTTGTTTGAAACGGGAGTGAATAAGTGGAGCGTTCTGGGGGTAATGCGGCCATCATTTGCGACCTAATCCTTTGCTTGTAAATGGTGCACGTTTTGCACCGAAATATGCAGGATTTTACCTTTTGTTTTAGGCGTGGGATATAATATGCCTGCTGGACCATGCGGACCATCAACTGTTTTTCGGCGTGGAGTAGTGTTGAGTGGAGGAATTCCAGGATTAGAGAGCAGAGCTTTGAGTTATCTGGGATTATAATTGGGTGACGCTCATTATAGCTAAGGTCGGCATAAGTGAGACGCCCGTTGACGCGTAATAGTCCTGACTTATCTGCAAATGGGTTCAAGGTGAGTAATGGATCTCTTTTGTTTATCGGATTTTTTGCTTCTAATGCTGCCATCGTTTTCCCGTAATATTTGTGTTGAGCATTCAATATGAGACGTACTTTCGCCTGGGTTATTTCTTCATGTGTTAGAGTGACTGTTTGGGGGATAGGCAGTTTCTTAGCCTTGTTTATAAACCTTAACATGAACGCTACCACTCTGAGAGCTCTTGAGTAGGAGGAGAAGTGGTCTAAGAGATCGGTGCTTTCAGCTGCGTGAAATGCTTTGATTTGCCTTTGTTCTGGTGGAGATGTGTGGTTTGATGTGCATTTCGGCCAGAGAGAGGGAGGTTTTGTTAGCCATTCTGGGCCTTTCCACCAAAGTGAGCAGTCTACAAGTTCCGTGCGCGATTTAAGAAGTATGAACACACCTATGGGTGGTTGTACGGTATTATTTTCAGGAGATTTCCGTCAAATAGTGCCAGTTATATCTAGAGGAACCAGGGCTGATGAGGTGAATGCGTCATTAAAACGATCATACCTTTGGTTCCATGTAATAAAATTAGCACTCAAGATTAACATGAGAGTGCTTAAAGCCTCAGAAGATACCAGGATGTTTGCTGACATGTTACTGAAAGTTGGTAACGGTGAGTTTCCAACAGTTTGTGGGAAAATCTCCTTCAATAATGATATATGCGTTTCAGTCACCGACCATCAACAACTGATTGACAAAATATATCCCCCAATAGACCAACTTGCTTATAAACCTGTATACTGGTTAAAGGAACGAGCAATATTAACACCTACTAATGAACAAGTCGAAAAAATTAACGAATTGGTATTGGTAAAATTCCACGCACAAACGAGAGAATATTGCTCAGTGGATACAGTAGTCGACGGTGAAGAAGCTGTGCACTACCCAACGGAATTTCTAAATTCTATGAACCCTTCAGGTATGTCTCCCCACAAACTTACTTTAAAAGTTGGAGCTCCAATAATTTTATTGCGAAATTTAAGTCCCCCACTGTTATGCAATGAACTCGCCTGCAGGTAAAAAGGTTAAATTTTTATCTGGTTGAGTGTGCTATTTTAACTGGTTGTGGTACTGGAAAATCTACTTTAATACCTAGAATTCCGATGATACCTACAGATTTGCATTTAGATTTAAAAGACTTCAGTTTCCGGTAAAGGTTTGTTTTGGAATGACCATAAACAAGGCACAGGGGCAAACATTTAATGTAACCGGAGTGGATTTGAGTAAGCCATGTTTTTCACACGGACAACTGTACGTAGCCCTATCACGTGTTACATCGAAAATAAACCTTTTTGCCCTTGCAGAGGGAGGTACGCATAATATTGTATACAAAGAAATTTCACGTGTTACATCGAAAAGAAACCTTTTTGTCCTTGCAGAGGGAGGTACGCATAATATTGTATACAAAGAAATTTTTTTATGTTTGTCCAATAAAAAGTTTTAATTGCAATTGTATGCAACATAAAATTGTTATTTTTATGAGTTTGTATATTTAGGAATGAAGGTAAATGCAAAATCAAACTATTTCAGAACCAAAGTAACTAATATTAAGTAATTTCTTATACATATACATAAGCATAAAGTGCGTGGCGAAGCCTAGCGCAACCGTTGCCAGCTAGTATTGGATAAAAATCATAATTTAACAAAAAATAGCATTAGCGCTCTCGTCGAATGCACACGCTCAAAAACAGTTATCAAAGGAAAGAAAAATTGGAATAAAGTGGTGCTTTTGAAATATTTACTAGCAGAAAGATTTCACGTCATTTGTTATTTATTTTGAAGAAACCTATAGTCAATCGGAAGCAAATTTCTCATAGGAAACATTTTCTTGGGTTCTTTTTTTCAGTTCATAAAAATAGCTACATAAGTCTTGTACGGAACATTGCTGCAGGTGCGATAACTGATTATGGAAAGTGCATAAATATCCACTTCACAAATAAGAAAAAATTACTAAATTCGGTCGATATTTGAAACAATGAACGCATTTGCGCACAACTTTGGGTACAGTTTACCGAGTATTTACAATCCAAGTAAACCCAACGCAACTTTGGTATGTACATAAATGGGAAAGATGTAAATTTCCTAGGTACACCGAATATTATTTGGAAAAACAATGGTAACGGTGTTGCTGTCGGAATTGGTGATTGCAATAGCCGAGCTCCTACTCCAACTTTTGAGTGAAGTATCTTAAATGCTTGTAATTTGCACAAGAACAGTGATAGTTTAATTATTTGTTAGTTCCTAGTGCGCTGATTCCCTATAAGTAGCAGACCTGGTGTTCGGTTGCAATAAAAGAAAATTAAACACGTCTTTAATTTTGCAGGAGAAATACGTTCTTGTTTAAAACGCGGTGAATGTATAAGTATACATAATGCAAAGTACAGGTAAACCTCCTACAACGCGGTGAATAGGTTCCTGAAAAACTCCGCGTTGTAGGAAATCGCGTTGTAGGAGACTCTAACTCCATACAAAAATCAGAGTTTGGGTCCAAAGTAAAAAAAAAATTCAATAAAATATTGGAATTGGTATAGTAAAAATATGTGCTTAATACAATTTTGTGTATTTATTTGTTGACTCAGAAGAACATACATATTATGTAATTTAATAGCACTCCATTTATTTAAACAAAAACAAAACAAAATAAAATAAAATAAAATTTCAATTCTACGTAAAATATTCAAGTTGAAAGATTTAATAAATTAAAGCCAAAATAGAACGATAACTTTCTACTCCTCCTCATCACTTTGTATGATTTGTTTCGAACGTTTTGTTCCTACATACTGACTTAAATCAGTCGAATGGGATAGCGCATTATCTAAAAGTAGTAAAACTTTAAATGCTAAGTTATTTTTTTAGATAATTTTCTACGTCAGGAACAAAGCAATGATAAAACCAATCATTAAATAAACTGGCAAGTCATCCATGAATTTTTGTTGGCTATCCAATATACTGGAAGGTTGTTTTTGTGCATTGTTTCATACATCTTGAACTTAATGGTCGGTTAATAAACATTGGCTTGGTCATAAAATCACCAGATGCATTACTGTACAGCAATAATGTTATTCGGTCTTTCGAAACTTTAAAGCCAGGAGCTCTTTTTTCGTTTTTCGAAATAAAAGTTCTTGAAGGGATTTTTTCCACCACAAGCCTGTCTCATCTGCGTAGAACACTTGTTCAGGTAAATAACCATTTTATTTAATAATTTTTTCGAACTCTGCTGGATATTTTTCTGCTGCATCTGCGTCTGCGGATGCACTTTCTCCCTGTATTTTTAAATTGGGAAGTGCATGTCTTTTTTTTTTAAACCATCCATTACTAGCTACGAATTGATGATTGTCTTCATCGATTGACGATTGTCCTGTTTCCTTTAAATAATTAAATATTTTTAGTGCTTATGCTTAATTTTTTTGTCATGTCTTCTATCCACACCATAAGCGATTGCTCCATTATCTGCGGTCTAGGACGAGCAGTTACTTTCGCGACTACAGAGGATCCAGATGTTACCGAACTTCTAATTTTTTCTTCGTTTTGTTTGATAGTTCTTGTGGTTGACTCATTTAAGTTAAAATGTCTGGCAATATCACTTATCCTCTCTTGATTTTGAAGTCGATCCAAAATTTGTATTTTTAATTCAATGGATAAAAATTTTCGTTTTAACGACGTTTTTTTTCATTCGGCATTTTTGTGGCTAAATTAAAAAATTTATTTGCATTTAAATAAAGTTACATATGTACCTTTAAATAAGGTTTAAAAGAAACTTACTTATTCACCGTAAAATAATTTTATCAAAACTCTTTTACGAAAAAAAAACAACTGTTTCACAAATTTTTTATAATTTAAGTGGAATTAGACTGAATATTTTTTCGCAATTTTTTACACGCTTTAGATTGATGCTTTGATTTACAATGCCGACAACAAACTAACAAAAAAATTATTACATCAAATGAAAGTAGCATAAATCGTTGTGTGATATTAGGACCGCGGGAAACCCCCTTTTTTTTAATATTGTCGTTGACTACGCAATTACGTATGTATTTGTTTGTCACTTTGTAAACACGTGTTCAAGTGTAGAGTGGCAATGCTATAAAAAAGATAGGTATCAAAGTATGGACAAAATGCAAATAATTTTATTTGGGCAAGAAAACATTTTTCAAATTAAAATAGTAAATATTTGAAAAAATGTTCGTAAAAATCGCGTTGTAAGAGTAGCGTTGTAAGAAAATGTCCGCATTTTGTGAACCGCGTTGTAGCGAAACCGCGTTATAGGAAACCGCGTTATAGGAGGTTTACCTGTATACGCATGTGTGACGAAAATTGGCAATAGCATTAGTAATATTAAACAAAGTGTAACATTTTGCCGTGTTGCGCTTTTGCTGATCTTCAGTATGTAAATCAATGGAGAAAATAAGCTCTGGCCAATATTTTAACTCCTTGCTTTATAATGGCGGGAACATATGAATCTCTACAACCATGCGATGTAATGTCGGCACGATTAGTCTCTGCTACCAGAAACAGCGCAGCACAAAACACTAGTCTTGGTACTGATTAAAACATCCGAATTTATTTATTTTTTCGGGGTTCATCAGTGGTTTAAAAAGAAAACAATTTGAATCGCATGTCTCTCTAAAGTTCAATAGACACTTCACCGAGGGCAAGGGTCTATTGCCAGTTACTTGTTATTTCGATTTTGCGTTGGGTCTGTTCCTCCATATTGTTCGCCCCGTTATGGACGAAGTCTACAATAAATCTTATTTTAGAACATCTGCACCAACCATATAAACCTATTTAAAACTGGCGACAGCTTTTGCAAATATCGCCGGTTAATGCATATTTATGGAACGAAATTCCTACACAGTTGTTACAGTGCTAGATTTACCTATTTTCCGCCAGCGCTCTATTCAAATTTTACCACCTGTACCGACTTCTGCAATTCGATACCCTAGCTCTTAGACGAACTAAACGTGCTCGCGTGCAAATTTCATACGTGTACAGAAGCAGCACAACGAATTCTGATTCAGTTTGGACATATGTAGATAACTAGATACGAAACTATTTGTTTCGTGAGAGCGCTGTCAAAGTGCGCATTTTTTACAACATTTTCGAATAGCGCCGCTATAAAAAAATCAAATTAATTTTAAAAGCATTTGTAGGAGATATAGCATCAACCACACCACCGTTGAAATTTAATAAAGAAAAGGTTTTTTGTTTTTAAATTCAGAAAATATCGGCTGATAATAGGGAAACTGAAGTGGCAATGTTGCCATCATCAAACACGTGCTCAGTCCCCCATTTTTGTGAGCAATTGAGAGAGTTTCGTATCCAGTTATCTATGGTTTAGATTCGGATTTCACGAAAGTAACACTACGCTTGGCTGTTGATTCGTTTTTCTTTGAATTTTAGACCAAGCTTGCCACTTTTTGTGTTGATAATTTACGAAAAATAAAGGCTGTTCGCACTACTGCGGACAATGAAAAAAACTTACCGCGCACTAGCAGAGAAAAATAAAAGAAAATAAAAATTTAGAAGGTTTTTTTTTTTTTTTTGCAATTTGCTTTCCGCGTATTTTATTATAGGAGATTGCAGCTGGAGTGGCGAACAACGAATGAATTATTTTCAAAGGATCACGTTGCTCGGTACATAAAATGTTCGAAAATAAGCTCATTTACAATGGGGAGCTTAGGTGAGTACACCATACAGGGTGAGTACAAGTAAGTATTAAGGTAAGTATTAAGGTAAGTATTAAGGTAAGTTTAAACTCATTCTACATTAATTCAAGTCGAGATCGATTAGATTGTAGCTCATGTCCTCGACATGCCGGCGGGCCTGCGGCGAGGTAAACTGCAGAAATGCACTGGGACGACTCTTTTGTTCTGACGGTCTCTTGACTACACGTTGTTGGTTTCGCCCCGTCGACTTGGACTCATTCCGGTCTACTCGTGGTTGGCGCTGCGTGATTTGCTTGCGCTTAAGGGGCTGAGTGCGCTCAAATGTGCGCTGATTTTGTCGCTTCTGAACTGGCAGTGTGGAGGGGGATCGGTGCAGCATGGTGTGATGTGCTAATCCACAGCGATGACAGCTATCCGGCGAATCACAGGCGCCCGTTACGTGGGAGGTAGCCAAGCAATTAATGCAATAACGATGCTCCTTGGCCGACTCGTACCGTTCGTCCGGTGGCATTGCCATAAATGCGTGGCAGTAGCGGAGAGAGTGCATTTGGCAGCACAGCCGACACTTGCGGAAGTCCTGGAATCTGTAAATATAGTTACATTCGAAAGACATTGTTAGTGCATGAGGGAACACATGAAAGGAAATGAGACATTCAGTTTAAATATTCATAGCACGGACGCGATAAGTGGGACTTGAGTTATGCGGGTGGTAATGAGCATAATTTTGTGATATTGCGTGTGACTATTCCGCCTTTAGTGCGGATGTCTACTACGCGGGCATTTTTATCTGGAGCGATATGGAGTGTGGTGATTCGACCTAGACGCCATTCATTGGGCGGTAAGAGGTCGTCTTTGATGACAACTAGGTCTCCTTCCTTTAAATCGGGTTGCTGACTTTTCCATTTGTACCGTTTGTGAAGCGCTCATTTTTCCAGCGTCTACTGAATTGGTGGTGGAGTGTCCTTAGTTTCTGCCATTTGTTTATTAGTGAGATATTCTCGGAGTTCGGTTCGGGTATGGAGAGCAGTGGGGCTCCTCGTAGGAAATGGCCTGGCGTAAGAGCTTGCAGGTCATCTAGATCTTGAGACATAGGAGAGAGTGGTCTGGAGTTTAATACCGCCTCAATACGAATGAGGAGAGTGTTGAACTCCTCATAGGTAAATTTGTGACTCCCGGCAACTTTAGTGAAGTGAATTTTGAAGCTTTTCACAGCTGCTTCCCAGAGTCCACCCATGTGAGGGGCGTAGGGCGGAATAAATTGCCACGAGAGCCCATGTACGGCATATTTGTTTGCGATATCAGCCGATACTTCTGCAAGGAAAGAGGACAATTCCTTTTTGAGGCTTCTCTGTGCCCCTACCAACGTCCTTCCGTTGTCGGACATGATTTTATGAGGTATGCCTCGGCGTCCGACGAATCGTGTAAATGCAGCTTTGAATGCTTCTGTAGTTAAATCAGAGTATAGTTCGAGGTGTGTAGCTTTTGTGGAGAAGCATACAAATACGCACACGTATGCTTTGGCATGAGATGCTCGGCGAAGAGTAGAAGTTTTCACCACGAATGGGCCAGCAAAATCAACACCTGTTGTTTGAAACGGGAGTGAATAAGTGGAGCGTTCTGGGGGTAATGCGGCCATCATTTGCGACCTAATCCTTTGCTTGTAAATGGTGCACGTTTTGCACCGAAATATGCAGGATTTTACCTTTTGTTTTAGGCGTGGTATATAATATGCCTGCTGGACCATGCGGACCATCAACTGTTTTTCGGCGTGGAGTAGTGTTGAGTGGAGGAATTCCAGGATTAGAGAGCAGAGCTTTGAGTTATCTGGGATTATAATTGGGTGACGCTCATTATAGCTAAGGTCGGCATAAGTGAGACGCCCGTTGACGCGTAATAGTCCTGACTTATCTGCAAATGGGTTCAAGGTGAGTAATGGATCTCTTTTGTTTATCGGATTTTTTGCTTCTAATGCTGCCATCGTTTTCCCGTAATATTTGTGTTGAGCATTCAATATGAGACGTACTTTCGCCTGGGTTATTTCTTCATGCGTTAGAGTGACTGTTTGGGGGATAGGCAGTTTCTTACCCTTGTTTATAAACCTTAACATGAACGCTACCACTCTGAGAGCTCTTGAGTAGGAGGAGAAGTGGTCTAAGAGATCGGTGCTTTCAGCTGCGTGAAATGCTTTGATTTGCCTTTGTTCTGGTGGAGATGTGTGGTTTGGTGTGCATTTCGGCCAGAGAGAGGGAGGTTTTGTTAGCCATTCTGGGCCTTTCCACCAAAGTGAGCAGTCTACAAGTTCTTGGGGTATAATTCCGCGTGCACCCAGATCGGCTGGGTTGTTTGGGCTGGAGACATGACGCCAGGTAGCATTTTTGACATTCTGAAGAATCTGGGATGTCCTGTTTGCTACGTACGTCTTCCACATCCAGGGAGGTTTTTCAAGCCAGGCTAGTACGATGGAGGAGTCAGTCCACAAATATAATTCATGAGAGGGTAGATCTAGTTGGGAACGGATCTGTTTCACTAATTTTGTGAGGAGGACTGCACCGCAGAGTTCCAGCCTTGGGAGAGAGACGGTTTGTAGGGGTGCAACTTTACTCTTTGCTGCGAGTAGGTGAGAAGTTGCAGTTTCGCCATGTCGAACTCTTAAATATATACAAGCGCAGAAAGCCCTTTCAGAGGCATCGGAGAAACCATGCAACTGGATTGAGTTATCCGGGTTAAACTGAACCCAACGGGGTATCTCTATTTCTCTGATAGCTGAGAGATTTTTTCGGAAGGAGTTCCATTTGAGAAGTGACGTAGGCTTGACAGTTTCGTCCCAGTCTGTCCCTTCCATCCACAGCTGTTGGAGGAGAGTTTTCGCTGTTATCATAATGGGCGATAGCCATCCTGCCGGGTCAAAAAGTTTCGCGACAGATGACAAGATCTGTCGCTTCGTGGCAGTTGCTGTGTCAGAGATTGGGTCCACTGAGTATGAAAACGTGTCGGTGAGGGCATTCCATTTTATTCCAAGGGTCTTAGTGGAGCTCGTATCTTGGAACTGGAGAAATTCCGAGTCTAGGAGATCCGATTGGGGAATATTGTTAATAAGCGAATTGTGATTTGCAGTGATCTTTTTCAAAGGGAATCCAGCTGATTTTAGGACATCGATAGTTTAAGATATCGATTCGCTTGCTGAGTTCAGGTCAAGTCAACCTGAGAGAATGTCGTCAACATAAGTTTCTTTAACCAAAATTTCAGAGCTGCGTGGGAATTTCTCTTGAGTTTCTTTGGCCAACTGGTGGAGTGTTCTTATAGCCAAATATGGAGCGCAATTGACGCCAAATGTAACTGTTTTCAGTTTAAAGTCTTCTATAGGACTTTCGAGGGATCTGCGGAATAGGATTCTTTGGAAATCCTGATCTACTTTATGAACGTATATCTGGCGATACATTTTCTCAATGTCGCCATTGAAAACATATTTGTATAATCGCCATTTGAGGATGACTAACATCAGGTCGTTTTGGAGAACGGGACCTGTGTGAAGTACGTCATTGAGAGAGAGGCCGGAGTGAGAGAGTTTTGACGCATTGAAAACTACTCGGACTTTAGTAGTTTTACTGTCAGGTTTTATCACCGCGTGATGTGGCAAGTAAAAAGAGAAATAGTTCCCATCACGTATTACTTCGTGGGAATTTGTGGGTTCCATATGCTCTAGGGTTAAATATTCTTCCAGGACTTTCGAGTATGTGTTTTTTAGTTCCGCCTTCTTCTCAATGCTCCGTTCGATGCTGAGGTATTGCTGCTGAGCTGCGAGTCTTGAGTGGCCTAGGGCGATTGAGTCGGGAAATGCTGATTTGAATGGGAGTTTTACTACGTAGCGGCCGTCGTCTCTCCGACAGGTAGTATTTCTGTATAGTTCCTCGCAAAACTCATCATCGTCTGTGTGAGTAGGAGCATGTGGAACCTCTTCTTGTTCCCAAAATCTTTTGAGTAGATCTCCTAGGAAGTCGGCTGAACTTTCGACCACTTGGGTGGAAAATGTCGAGACTTGTTCAGATATTGGGCCACTTAATATCCACCCAAATATAGAGTTTTGTGCTATCAAGCTTCCGCCAACGTTGCTTTTGAGACCTGGAACGAGTATTTTCGGGAGTATGTCGCTACCAATGACCATGTCAATTCTGGCGGGTGCGAAGCAGTTTGGATCTGCTAGAGGTAATGAAGCGTATTCTTGGAGATCAACATTTGTCGCCTTGAATGTTGGTAAAATATGTGTCAACTGGGTGAGTATTATTGCGTGAGTTGCAATTTTTATTGTGAGATCAGGAGAACAGATTGTGATTGAACAAATTTTATTCGCGTTCTGGACTATTCGTCCGCCCATTCCAATAATATCGTAATTTGTTTTCATTGTCGGTAGACCAAGTAGCTTTTGTACGCGAGAGGTTACAAACGTTTTTTGGGACCCTTGGTCTATGAGAGCGCGAATTTTAGTTGTTTCTCCATTGTGGAGAATGGGAATGATTGCCGTGGGGAGTAAGGTTCTTTCTCTACTGCTTGAGAAGTGTGAGAGTACCTTATCAGTGTTGCTTTGAGGTGCATTTGCTGAGTTTGCTAATGCGGCCTGTTTTGAGGTACAAGGGCTTTCTTGATCGATTGTCACTTGAGATGTGACATAGTTTTTTATGGGCTTTTGAATGTTTGGCGCTTGGAATTTTGCTGGGAAATGGAGAAGTGAATGATGTCGCCTTTGGCAATACACGCAAGTGAAATTGCTGGGGCATTCCCTTTCCAAGTGAGAGTACGCTAAACAATTTTTATAATAATTATTGTCTTTAACAAATTTATTCCGATCGGAAACGGATAGTTCTTTGAACTTCACGCAACTCATCATGGAGTGATTAGAGTTGCATAATTTGCACGAGACTGGCTTTCTTTGCTCAGTGTGGAACGATTGAGTTTTGTTCCGGAAGTTGAACGATTGTGGAGTCGTTAATGATGACCGGGGAATGAAAGTGGGTTGAGGTGGTTTCGGTTTATTCGGCCTGTAAGTACTAAGGCGTTCCACCACTTCATACCGAGTTGTGAGAAATTGGTCCATTTCAGACCAGAGAGGTAACTCCTTTCTTGAGTTAAGAGATTGCTCCCATAACGTGAGTGTTTCGTCAGGAAGCTTTGAGGAACAGAGATATATGAGCATTGGGTCCCAACTTTCAGTAGAGACTCCATTTGCTTTTAGTGTTGCTAGACAATTATTTATTGTCGTTTGAATTTGTTGGAGTTTTTCCCCATTTTCTGTGTGTGCGGGCTGAATGTTAAACAGAGTTTTTATTTGATTGTCAACGACAATTCTACGGTTTTCGTAGCGGGATTTGAGTGCATCCCAAGCGAGTTGAAAATTGAGATCGTTCAAAGCATAATTTTTAATGAGCAGAGCTTCCACGAGTTTTTTGTCTCAAGTGGTACAGCTTTTGGGCCTGAGATAATTTTGGATGATTAATGTACACTGCTGTGAACATATCTCTGAAAGATGGCCAGTCTTCATATCCGCCATGGAAGACTTCCGTGTCACAAGCAGGTACTTTGAGGTAGTTATGCGTATCGGGTTGAATTTGGGACATTTGCATGGCAGACGTATTGATTCTACTGAGCTCTGCATTTGGCTGGAGTTGGCTAAGTAACTCGTTGATCCTCAACCTTGTGTTCAATCCGTTGTCGCTGGCGTTATCGTATGCAGCGTCGCACGTTTTCCGAGTCTTTTCGTCTTCGTTACTCATCTGCATTGCTTCGTTGGCTGCGTCCACCAGTGCTATATGCCTTTCGAGTTGATCCCTATACGTCTTGAGTCCGGCCTCGGTGTGGTCCGCTTCGCCTAAGCTCCACCATTTTTCGCAATATTTGTTCATTCTTGAGATTTCGAAGAAAATTTTTTTGTGAATGTGGCTTAATTCCTCTTCGTCGACCTGGGATTTGGATCTAGTCCTTGGGCCTGCCAGAGTTTGGAGGGTTTGTGGTTTCGCTTGCTTATCTTCTGCCATTCTGAGTAAGTGAGATTAACTGGTTTACTATATAGTATGTATATGGTGTACCAAAGACTTGTGAGTATTGAGAGATAAAAGGAAACAAAATTGTATATATATAGATATATATTTTTTTTTTGTTTTTTATTTTATTTTTTTTTTTATTTTTATTTTTTTTTTTATTTGAATTATTTATTAGACGTTGAGATTTTATTTAATTATTTATTATTTAATTTAATACTTTTTGTCCAATTATTATTTTTAACCCACTTTATTGTGAGTTGGTGCTATATTTTTGCACCACACTGTACTGCCTTAGCGCGTCTGAGTCCAGTACAGTTTATATTTGAGCAATGTACATATATCAAATATATATGTATTTATATTTATGTATGGCGTGCAGGCAAATTGGGTTCGCAAGTGCAGCTTGGGTTATGTACGTATGTATATATTTGTATATGTATATCGCACAGGCTGGTGTGTTTGAGGTTCAACTTGCTCTGCTTACATGTACGCGTGTGTGTGTACATATGTCACCCACCAGCTGTGCTTTGCAAATGGGAATAGCGAATGAGTGTGAAAGTAAACGGAGAAAATCACTGCTGAGCTGGAGCAGCGTACTTATGTACGTCTGAATATATCGATGTAAATATGTAGCGGTGACCGCTTATATACCCAGTGATAACTTTGGCAGTTATATTTTTGGCGCGAGTGGAGTAATTGTAATGGGTTTGGACCAATTAACTAAATAAGTTATTTGGATTATATACATACGTGTGAGTATGTATTATATATATACTTAGCGTATGTTGTATATTTTTGAATATTTACTGATGAGGGGAAAAGCGCGGGATTTTCATATATGTATATAAGTATTGATATATGTATGTATATACATATGCGCAGTAATATACGGTAAATTAATATGAGATTTTTCGTGTACCGTCTTTGCGGTCCGCTAAGTATATATACGTATATATGTGAGTTTAGCTTAGCGGATTTTTGGGATATGTGTATGAGAAAATGCGCGGGATTTTTCGCATGAATTTATATGTAAATATAGAGCGTTATTTACTTTACGGTATATGAATAGCGGAGGTTTTCATATACCGTGTTTTGGGAAATCCGCTAAGCTGTTTTTAGTACAGTTTGTAAAAGATGGACTTACTTTGGCATTCCGTTTTTTTCTTACAAACCGGGATTTTGGCGTGCTGGCCCTGTGTGTGTGGATGTGTTTACTCTTAGCCAGCTGCTTTTGGGCGGCTACTTGCTGGTGTTGTTGTTGTTGCTGCTTGTTGCCGGCTGCTGCTATCCGGCTACGTGCTGGTGTTTTGTTGTGCGGCTGGTGTTTGTCTGCACTTTATGTATGTGGTTTTGATCGTGTGTATTGATTGTATTTAAATTTTTTTTTTTTTTTTTTTTTTTTTTTTTTAAACACGATGGGTCTTCCTTTTTTTTTGATATAGGGGTTTTTTTTTTTCACAGGAGTGTACATATGTATGAGTACATCTTTTTTGTTGTTAGAATTGTCACGTAAATTGTATATTTATTTTTTCAACTGATCCTACTTTGTATGTATTTGCACTTTTGTAATTTTATTTATTTGTATATACATACATATGTATGTATGTATATTAATGTTTAACTGTGTTCTTGTGTTGTAATTGTTTCTATTTTATGTATTTAGTACATTTATTTGGTTATTTCGTTTTTTTTTTTTTTAAACGGGTATCAGCGCCATGTTCGCACTACTGCGGACAATGAAAAAAACTTGCCGCGCACTGGCAGAGAAAAATAAAAGAAAATAAAAATTGAGAAGGTTTTTTTTTTTTTTGCAATTTGCTTTCCGCGTATTTTATTATAGGAGATTGCAGCTGGAGTGGCGAACAACGAATGAATTATTTTCAAAGGATCACGTTGCTCGGTACATAAAATGTTCGAAAATAAGCTCATTTACAATGGGGAGCTTAGGTGAGTACACCATACAGGGTGAGTACAAGTAAGTATTAAGGTAAGTATTAAGGTAAGTATTAAGGTAAGTTTAAACTCATTCTACATTAATTCAAGTCGAGATCGATTAGATTGTAGCTCATGTCCTCGACAAAGGCCTAAAGCAAAAAGTAGCCGGTTTTCAATCTCTTTGTGTAGTGCGGCTACATAATTGCAAGCAACGGGTTGTGGATGTATAAGTTTTCATAAAATAGGAGATTTTAACATAAAGCGATGATCATAATGATCCAAATAACATTAAAAATATGTTCAATCCGAAACCCTCTTTTTGAGCCTGTTTTCAAACATATCGGCAAAGTAGTAACCAAAACTTAGCTCGACTCACTCTTAATACGAAAAAATTGGGTTGTATTAGCCCTCCTATCTTTGCCCTAGTTCATAATCGTATTAATTACAAATTGTTTTGTCAATGAAATGCAAATGATATGCACCAACAATTTAATTAAGATGGCCTAAGCGGTAAAAAAAAATTGGAATTGAGTTTATTTCTGAGCTAATAAAATCTCAATTATGTACTACTAATAACGCCGGCTATTTTATTACTACTCACATAAAAATGTACAAGAACAAAAGTAATTGCATACTTTGTATTGCACTTAGCTGTAATTTAAAAACAATATAGTATGTAAAAATTTGAATTTTATTTTTTGTATTTTGAAGGACTTAATACTTTTTCTTTATAGTCACCTAACATCCGAACTGCGATAATTGAATACATACATACATATACATATACATACGCACATACTAACCTTTAATACCTTTGAACAATATATTTCTGGATACATTCCTTACTTCCAATAAACGAAGTTAATAGGTCTGACGTGTTTTATTTTCTTTGCCCAACAATTAATTATTGCTCCAGACCCATCACGCGATCTTAAGAATAGTTATAGTAAAAAGTTCTTTATGACGACAGTCGTTTGTCGACCGGTAATAATTACTGATTTCCGTGGTGCGAACGCTGGCGCAAATTGCAGTTTTGGGAAGTCGTGGAAACAAAGTGTCCAGCCAATGTCAATCCAGCTGAAAAAGCTAAAAGGGAGTTGCTAGCCAGAAAAGGGCTGACATACATAACTCTTTCCGATTCACATTAAGAACGCTAAAACTGCCAAAGATGCGTGGACAGTTCTAAGCGGTTTGTATAGCACTGATAGACCGGCGCGAAAGGTAAATTTATTTAAGAGAATGGTGCGCATCAGATGTATTGCAAGCGAAAAAATGGCTATGCAAATGAACGCTTTTTGCACTATTGTGGGCAAACTTGAAACAACTGGCGTGGAGTTGCCTGATGACTTGATTGGCTGCCACATGAAATGGGTACTTTTTTTGTTGCGATTGAGAGCAGAGACAACTCTGCGACATTTTAAAGTCAAAATATTGGAAGGAAGGAAATCAGAGAAATGGAAAAATATGGCGATAATAGCGATAGCGTATTTCTGACGAATTCCAGGTTGAAAAGAGGTGCGAAGGAAAGAGCAGAAGTTGACCGCTATATAGCAAGTGAGCCGCAGAAAACTAGATAGCGTACTTGGAACAGAGTTAAATGCTACACTTGCGGTAAAAGAGGACATAAATAGTCACAATGCAAAAAGACAAAAACAGAAGCGGTAATGAGTATCAGTCCACTATCTTCAAGTACGAGCTTGACATTTGGCATACAAGCTTCGAACACATGAATATAAAAGACATTTGCGAGTTATCGAGAAAGAACATTTCGTACGGTTTTAATGTGATATGCCTCCAAATTGCAATTGCACAACTTTTGCTGCATGCCAAATTAATAAAAAGTATTTAAGAAATTGTCACACATTTAGACAGGTGATATTCTTGAGTTAGTGCACACAGATATTTGAGGGACGAAGAAAACAATTTCCCAAGGTGTTTCGCGATGTTTCATTACTTTCATAGACTATTACGGCGACCGCCGTAGCCGAGTGTGTAGCTTGTGCGCGCTTCATTCGGTGGATCTTGGGTTAAAATCCTGGCCGAGATAAGTAACATCAAAAAATATTGAAAAGGTTTTTCTAACAGTGACCGCCTTAGCCGAGTGTGTAGCTTGTGCGCGCTTCATTCGGTGGATCTTGGGTTAAAATTCTGGCCGAGATAAGTAACATCAAAAAATATAGAAAAGGTTTTTCTAACAGCGGTCGCCCCTCTGCAGGCTATGACAAACCTCTGAGTGTATTTCTGCCATAAAAAAATCTCACAATGAAAAACATTCACCGTTCGGAGTCGGCGTAAAATTGTAGGTCCCTCAATTTGTGTTGCAACATCAAGACGCACACCACAAATAGTGGAAGTTCGGCAAAATCGCTTAAGCGGTTTTGTTGTCACAAGATTTTTACGGCAAAAATCAGATGTGTTCGAGGCTTTATATTTGATGCTGAAAAGCAGACTGTCCGTTATTTGAAATGTGTGCGTAGTGACAATGGCCGCGAATATATCAATGGAAGATTTGAGAGTGTTGTATAAGAGATCAAACCACGGTTAGTTATACCCCGCAACAAAATGGTGTAGATGAATAAGCAAATTGCCCGCAAAACTTCCTCAAAGTATGTGGTCAGAAACTCTTAATACCATCACATATATCAGATATCGGTCGCCTACTCGTACAAAGTTAAAGAAAGGCACCACTTCATACGAACGTTGGACTGGTAGGAAACAATTTGTATCACTTTTAAACGTTTTTGGTTGTGAGGCAGTGACACAGTATATTCGGTTGGATTATCCGAAATTCCAACAAAAAGACATGCGGTTGATGTTTGTTGGATACTCTTATTTGACCAAAGGTTGCAGGGTGAATAATCAGTTAAACAGATCAATAGCGAGAGATGTTAAATTTTTTGAAAAAGGGTTAGAAAAGCAATACTAGATGGGATATTAAAGAAGATCAACAAAAAAGAGATCAAGCGTCACATCAAGAATACTGTCTACCTGATAAAGAAACAAACAAATTTGAGCAAATCGAAATAGTTTCGAGAGAAAGCAGTTGCTTTTGGGAAGCGCATAATTAGAAGTGGTTCTGTTGGACGTCCGCGAAAAATATACCGGATTGAGAGTCTAAACTCAGTGATTGGCAATCCAGTATCCGTGACTAGTGCTTTAAGCTCGGGAAACAGCGCGCAGTGGAAAGCTGTTATCCATTCGGAGTGTTATTCGTTA
This sequence comes from Anomoia purmunda, assembly GCA_951828415.1. Classification (NCBI taxonomy): domain Eukaryota; kingdom Metazoa; phylum Arthropoda; class Insecta; order Diptera; family Tephritidae; genus Anomoia; species Anomoia purmunda. The sequence goes on from OX639994.1 coordinate 49,849,980, forward strand.
TTAAAAACTGATACGAGGAAATTAGTAGACTACCCGATTGTTAAGAATGTAGGTGGTTCCAGGTGGGGGTTTCAACTACATTTAATCAAGATGTTGCTCCCAGATTTATGTAAAGATTTCAACAAAACATATCTACCTTTCGCGAGGCAATCAACGATTCTCTCAGTGCTAGCACTTTCTGTTAAATAATTGTTTGTAAATCGCATCGACATCATATCAGCGTATTTACACGGTGAGTTGAAGGAAGATGTTTACAAGAGGCAGCCTGATAGGGTTTTCAGTAAAGATCACACACGTTAGGTATGTAAGTTGAAAAAATATATATATGGATTATATCAAACATGCCGTGTCTGGAACAAAATTTAGATTTTTTGTTTAAAACAGATGAGATTTCGTCGGTACAGTTCCGATAATTGCGTGTTTAGCAAGCGAAACAAAGACGAAGTAAATATAATCTAACAATTGATGATATAATTTTTGGCGTGCATATCGCAAATTATAATGAAAAGTATGATTGACAAGCGCTAAAATTATAGCAAAAGACCGGGGAATGCAGATTGAGCGGAAAAGACAATGTGGCGTGATCACTATTCATCTAGAAAAATTCACTATTGAGTTGCTGAAAATATGGAACATGGTTTCTAAATTAACGCAATACCACAGCCATCCCAAAAAAATAAGCAAAATTTTATTTGTTTCACAGATTCCAACTGGGCTTCAGATCAGACTGATCGAAAGTCAATGAGTGGTTACGCATTATTCTTCAGATGAGGTTTCTTTGGAGGCGGAGAACGTGGATATGTGTCAAGTCTCAAAAGAAGTCGTGTTTCACCGTAATTTGTTGATAGAATTACGGTATTAAACTTAACAGCCGCAAGTTTGCTGTTCGTAAACCAACGGTGCACTAGTAGAGTAAACATAAAAATAACCAACAAACCACAACATTTCTCAAAATTGTCAAATCTGTGTGATATATCAGTGTCCTTATATACAACACTTAATACTGTCAAAGGTGTAATATATTCAACGTTCCTTTCCAACTTAACTGAAGGTGAAATTATAGACGGCCTGTATCAACATGGAGCGACAGAGTGTAGAAAAAAACGAAAATGAAAGAAGGCAAACTTGTCAATACACCTCTTCACGTTGCTGGATTTAATTCATACAAATTACCAAATGAAGTCAACATTGCATGGCTCACAGTAAAGGTACGGCCTTAGATTCCATCTCCCATGCAGTGCAAGAACTTTTATACCTTGGGTTATACTGCCAAACATTGTAATTTAGAACTCAAATGTAACGTCTGCTCCACCACATACCACGATCCCTCCCCTTGCACACAAGTTGCATTCATCAACTGCAAACAACAACATAGATCTAATCACACCAGTTACCCAACTTTACAAAAGCAAAAAGATGTACGAACATTCAAAACCTTGAATAAATGATCCTTTCGCGAAGCAACTGAAGCTGTAAAGAACAACAAAAGCAAAAAATTTGAAGAAGTAATTCAAAAAAATACAAAGAAGCAAATAGAACAGAAAACAAAAAGTTCCAACAACAGCATCAATCAACATTACCAATCATCAACCGCACTCAAGCTAATGCTAATAAGAATTATAAAAACAAAACCTTTCAAACCTCACTCCCACCAACCCTCCTAATGATCAAAAGATGAGACCTTCAATTGAATCCAACAGCTATAAACAAATAGACAACTTACCAAATAGCTCCATGCCTACAAACCACGACTCTATGAATTCCCAATGTACATACATTACTCTCCCATCTTATAAACAACTCCTCAACGCAACACACTACTGATGGCAGCACAAATTTCACCATCCCACACTCTTATTTCCCCCTACCATCAAGTCCTCTCAGCTCTGAAACTTCACCTGATATGGAACAATAGAAACTCTTACCAACGAAAACCGGTTTTTCTTGTTTTCACTTGCTTCCTCTCTATGGTCCTTAGGAAACTTCAATGGAATCTCAATGGTTACCTCAATAACTACAATGATGAACGAAGATAAACACCGCATCCTTACAAGAAACCTCTTAACAAATCCACCATCTGATAGAATACCATCAAACTATTCAATGTACAATAGTAATGACGTTGAACCTAGCTCAAATGCAAAGAGAGGAGTCGCCCTATTAGTACACAACTTTCTAGAACATACCCGCATTAATATAAACTCTAACATTCTCGCTGTCGCTATTAACATAAAACCACACATTCCAATAACATTGATTAGTAGCTCATAGACCCAACAGATAATATAACAGAATGGGGCTTGCAACAACTTACAGCCAGCACAAACCTCCCTTCTCTACTTCTTGGCGATTTTAACGCATGGAGTCCGCAATAGGGTTCACCAAATTTTAATAAAAGAGTCTTACGAATTGCTTATACAAAGGCATCTCGGCAGCCTTACATTAAACTGCAATAACAGCAATCAATCAGCTGCCATATTTTTAAGAAAAATCAAACTTAGTGCCAGTGCGTCAATCCCTGTTTCCAAACTTTATGTCCGTAGCCCTACCCTGCTCAAAAACTTGCCACTTAGTGGTAAATTCAAGCTGTGTCAACTATATAATCTAGCCAAAAGATACTACAGTAGGATTTTGCCGATATGCCCTATCTCCTGCAAATCAAAAGTACTGGAGAAAATGGAAGTCCGAAAGCGTATGTTGTAATTACTTAGCAAAAAATGTCTTTCCAAACACCAAACCGCTATTAAACTTAGGTGTGGTCCAATAGACGTTTGATCATTGTCTTTATATCTTTGCTTATACATGCTGTATCCAGAACTACCGTCGAAGCCCCATTTGCAATACGAAGAAACTTCAATATTGTCAGTAATACTACATAATTGCAATAAGCTTTCAGCAGTTTTGGTTAAAAGTTCTTGTAAAGGTACATACTTCTGCTGATATTTTGGAAACAATAAACGGGCGAGGTAATAACTCATTTTTATATTTTGACAATGCATAATAGGTAGGAACACTATTAACAACAGATCCCGGCATATTATATTTTCTCACTGATAGACCAGGATCGTAAAATAATGTAAGTGTCCTGTTATTTGACAAACACTTAATACTTAAAGCTTCGTTTGATTTGTTTAAAGCGTGGGCAGCACGTTGTATATCCTTAGCTGAAGTATTTCGTTAACTCTACGTTTTTTGTACGTTCACAACCTTCCTCATATTCTAATTTTCTTCTTCCTTTGCTTGTGCTTGGTATCTACATACATATGTATGTATGTTAATTATAAAAGAACTGTTGTTATTATTTTAATTTTTTTTAGCTAAGTAATGTGGACTCACGCATTCTTGTTCTTGCATGGACGCACTTTCCTCACAAAGTATTAAATTGGTTTGAAGCCATGTAAAATGTTTTTTTTTCAAAATATATTTTCGAACGATGGCACTTTTTCCACTGTTTTTGAAAATTAGAACAAATGTTTTCAGTTTTGTTCAATTCTTCATTACTCCCTAAATATTTTGTTTTCCACAAATTTTTGCACTGCTGTTTGCTTATTTGTAGTGTCCGCTGCACGCCAAGCATCGAATAATTCGCTAACATATTCAGCCCTATTCTGCATTTCTATTACGTTCCCGCATTCCGCTCCGCATCGATTGGAATTAGGTATTCTGAGTTACGACGGAATCGAAAGAAAAAGAGGAAGAGCGGCAACCTTTTCGAAATCAGCTGTTTGCCTCGGAATGTGTGAAATTGAAACAAAATAAAGCAAACAGATACAAATTCGTGGCCAAACTATTACTTTTTAAATAAAATAAATAAAAATATAATCGCGTAATGGATTCAATAGCCGCGGCGATACTACTTGAGGAGGACGACAACGCATCCGAGAATGCTGACACAAAAGTTGAAAGGAGAAGATCGCGAGATATGTGTGATCCATTTCAGATGAGTGACGAATTATAAGAAATTGAGTTTGAAAGTGATAAATCTTAGTTCATTGATTTACTTATTTAGATTCAAAAAAACTTAAGACTTAATAAGGACGCTTTCAAGTATGTCCTAGATACTTTTGCGGAAGAAACTCAACCAAGTATTTTGACGTCGTTATCTCCGCTTAATCGCCTAGTGGCTGCATTGAGATTTTTTGCGGAAGGCAGTTACCAACATGGAGTTGGCGCAAATTATAATGTCGGAATGGGCAATATCCTGCGAAATATACCTTTTGGTTGCCATTATATCAGCCAATTTTTCATACTGCTTCGGCGTTGTTGTTTTTGACCACAAACAATATCAAAAAAAATCAATAACGCCCAAAAAACATAAAAAAAATCATTTTAATGACTTTTAGAACTATCAACAACAAGTTTTACTCACATTTTTGGGAAAATTATATTTTAAAAGTACACGAAAATAAAAATCTAACCGTCCTCCGCCAACAAAATTTCAACTTACAAAAACGTAACTATGACCGCAATGTAGAATACATAAAATTGTAAATTTCGAAGATTGATCGAAACTCATCGAAATGCAGAATACCAAAGTTGCTAAACTTAGAAAATTTCGATTCGAGTCGAAATGCAGAATAGGGCTGAATCAGCCTGATACCTAAACGGAATCAGATCAGAACTTTTGTGAAATGATGCAACTGTTTTCAGGGATTGCGGCAGCAACTAAAAAATGCACGAACAAATGCAAATGTAATGTGTTTGCGTTTCGCATTTTAAATTATTTTCTAAAACACATATGATGAATTTCATTTCAAAGGCTGAAAAAAACGTACATTTTGAACCCGACCCCCTCAGAATTTGATGAAATTTTGCATATAGGTACATCTTACGTACCCAAACACAACCTTATTTTTAGAAAATGGATTTTCGAAAAATTGTGGGCGTGGCAAGGTATCGAAATATTCGAAAATATTCGAAAAATGACGATAATAGGTACTTTTAAAGTGTGATTACTACGGAATGGCTTTACCGATTTCAAAGATCTTCATACCACTAGAAAGATATTGAAATAAGCTTTCAAAAAAATACTCCAAAATAAAATTTCAAACTGAAAAAACACTTCAAAGATCAAGCGATTTTGAAAAATAAAATTTTATTTTAGAAAGGTCTATTTAATATATATAACATATCTGAAAACTAAAATGGGGTGTTTTTTATTTTTTTTTTTTAATTTATTTAAGTAAATGCATCTCTTGTTAACTTTTTTTATTTTGATATTATTGTGTGACCAAAAAAGGTACCTAGCTATACTTTGGAAGTTATACAGATTTTTTTTAATTCTAATAGAGTCGAACAAGAATTTTTGTTGTCAAATTTTCAGGCATTCCCAAAATATGAAATAAATGACCTTGGTAACACAAAAATTTAACCGCTCATCAAAGGATACAGCGGATCAACCTTCCACCACATGAAATCAGTAGCGAAAATAATTTTTTGTACCTGTTTGTTGTGCTGTTTACCGCAACAACTGAAACAGATTCCTAGAATATCGCTATGAAGCTAACAGTCAGGTAGAAATAGTATCTAAACGAAGGGTGTATGTTTATGTTGTACAATAGATCCTATGCATAGTAGTGCCGAAACGTACCTAGGATCTATTGGACAACATAAACATACACCCTTCGGTTAGATAGTACAATAAACTTTTAATGACTAAGTATATACTATTTCTACCTGCCATTGCAAATTCAAAGCGAACGCACGTTAATTTCGTCTTGTAAAAATTTTAGTTGTGTTTAAACGGCTGTTATACTATCATGGATATTACAATCGGATATTATGGCAAAGGTTCTATGAATTAAATTATCGTTATCTTTGTAATAAATAACGAACGGATGTATCGTGGCTTGATTATTATTCCAATGATATCCTTGAATGGCATCTTGTATAACAAACGCATAGTTTTCAGCGAAATCCATTTGAATTGGCAGTTCTCCTGGCAGCAGTGTCATTTTTCTTTCACTTACGAAGCGGGACTGGCGCTTAGCTGTGAAATGATGTGACACCAGCTTATTGATGTGTTGTACAAAAACGTCAACAAATGTGTTTGTAGTAGAGGAAATGGTTTCGAGATTACATCTGAGTGTTGTGTTCCAGTTTTTGTAAATGACTTCTTGAATCGAATTTTTTTCGTAATATTCCAACATCATCGTTCTAAGGTTCGTTAAATTATCGTAGCACCGACCACACATTGATACGCAACACTCGCTGTTTTCTATATTAGCATTACAGACAACGAATTTAGTAACATCTTTATAGTTTCTGAAATTATGTTGACCTTCCATCGATTTCAAACCCGATTTTTCGAACATCAGTTTTACATTCTGATGCAATGTGCACACACAAACATTTTGCTGGTTTCCAACCCCAAGTTTGATACAATTCTCTGGTCGCAACATGGTAAATTTTGTAAATCCTAATTGAAGTGAAGGATGTATTTTTCTAAATTCATAGTAAGTTTCACGAAGCGATGACAGCATTAGTCTTTTTTGAAGTTTCTCGCGTATGTTTCCTTGTCTTGCTACAATTGAGTCCTGTGACCCAGGCATGATTCGGCTGATTTCATCATCTTCATAAAACAATTTTACTGTGTTTAAAGTTTGTTCAGGTAAACTACGTCTGTCCATGCTAAAGCGTTTGACGTCCGAAAACTTTGTTTTATTTTTTTGTATATCTTTGCTAATTTTTATCAATTCGTAAGATAAATCATGCCCAAAAATGTCTTTAATTTCCTTAGATGTCATGGTGTTTGGTAATAGAGATAATATTTTTTGCTTATCCAAATTATTTGAGCAGTTTTCGATTTGATATTTCATGTTCTCCAAAATTTGTTCGTAGTAAGCTTTGATCTTCTTTTGGTCTTCTGATAAAGTTGACAGTGAACCACCTCCAAGTGAATACGAAATACCTTGCGCAATTTGCTTTGTTTTTTTTTGCAGTATGAATCCCTTTCTAAATATTTTCGCTTCATTGGCGATGGATGGCTTGCAAGATGAGGAATATTTATATTGTTGACGAGTTCGTTGCGTTCGAGTGATTTACCGGGTGGCTGATGAATTTTGCTACATTAAGAAACTCAAATAATTTTTTTTTCAGTGTATGGAATTCATTTTTCTTTTATTCATGTTAAAGCTCATTCAATTTTATTAAATATAGCTTAATTAGTTTTAAAAATAATGGAATTTAAATGCCCCCCCCCCCCCCCTGCTCGTTGATGCATGTGCGGCATCTTACCAAAAAGTTGTTCATTACTGCTTGGAGAGTTGAGACAGGAATAGCCGCAATTGTTTCTCGAATGGATTGCCTTAGTTCATTCAAATTTGTTGGTTTTGCTTTGTAGACTTCCTGTTTGCAATAACCCCACAAGAAAAAGTCAGGTGCAGTAAGGTCAGGCGACCTGCGTGGCCAACGGAATGTGGATTTTCTTATTGGGAAATTTTCGTCGCAATTCTGTCATAACAGGTTGGGCTATGTGAGGAGCTGCACCATCTTGCTGAAACCACACAGAGTTGAAAGAAATTCTCATTCGGCGTAATTCTGGATAGAAAAACTCTCTCAACATGCTCAAGTAACGGTCTCCAGTAACCGTAACGGTGTGACCGTTTTCTTCGAAGAAGTAGCGCCCGACAATGCAGCGTGATGAAACTGCACACCACACTGTGACACGAAGTGGATGCAATTCCGTCTCATGGAGTATCTGTGGGTAGGAAGCACTCCATATTCGACAATTTTGTTTGTTTATGTTGCCGTTTAAATCGAAAAGACAGTTCAACATGTTTCCATCCTCTTCCACCATTTGAAGCATCTTCTGGCAAAATTCCAAGCGAATCGGCAAGTCTGCAGCGTTCAGTTTGTTGGCCATTTGAATTTTATATGGGAATAAGTCCAAATCTTTGTGCATAATTGACTGTAATGACTGTCTGCTTATACCCATTTGAGCAGATAAGCTTCTTGTCGAAACACGTGGATTGTTTTGTATGGCAGCAGCTACAGCAGCGATTGTTTCCTCCGTTCGAACTGAAGGGTTTCGATGGTAAGGTCTTCTGTTGACTGTCCCATGCTCGGCACAATTGTTTACAAGTCTCATTATGGTCCATCTGCTCGGAGGATTGCCGCCAAACGTGCGCCTATACTCTCTTTGAACCGAAACTACGGACTCCAGTGCGTGATAGCGGCGGACAATCCAAATTCTTGTTTCAGTGTCCCAGTTATCCATTTTTGTTAAATGTAAAAGTCAATCTGCAAAATAAAAAAAAAATTAACCAGATTCATTAATATAGCTGCTGCATGTTGGAACTTCCTTATATTCTTGATACAATTCACCGCTAGCCAAGTCATGTAAATCCTCAATTTCCGTTTCAGTAGAACGCTGATTATCAGCAATCTTGATAGCATCCTTCAGTTTAAAGCGACAATTTTCGCAAATACGGCAACAATGAGTGTTGGAGACTGCTGGAAAATGCTCAGATATCACCGCTGCATCCCAATTGGAAATTCAACTTTGGTCCCAAGAAAAATACAACAAAAATTCTTGTTCGACTCTATTAGAATTAAAAAAATCTGTATAACTTCCAAAGTATAGCTAGGTACCTTTTTTGGTCACACAATAATATCAAAATAAAAAAAGTTAACAAGAGATGCATTTACTTAAATAAATTAAAAAAAAAAAAATAAAAAACACCCCATTTTAATTTTCAGATATGTTATATATATTAAATAGACCTTTCTAAAATAAAATTTTATTTTTCAAAATCGCTTGATCTTTGAAGTGTTTTTTCAGTTTGAAATTTTATTTTTCAGTGTACTAAAAAATTTATTTTCGAATATTTCGATACCTTGCCACGCCCACAATTTTTCGAAAATCCATTTTCTAAAAATAAGGTTGTGTTTGGGTACGTAAGATGTACCTATATGCAAAATTTCAAATTCTGAGAGGGTCGGGTTCAACGCATATTGGATTTGATATGAAATTCATCATATGACAACTTTTTGCCAATTTTGTATATACATTTGCCAAAAAAACAGAATCAGAACTGAAATGTAGATGAAAAAGATTTGCAAAAAATGGATGATAGGTTATATTATATTTTACATCCTCTTAAATTAAAAGATTATAATTCATAATAGTTAGAGATGGCACAAAAATGCTGGGGCTCGAACTATGCGGCAAAAAGCTAAATGTGCTAATCCGGCCGGCGACTATGCGCGCGAAGCCTAAGCAGACGTTGTGTAGCGTTTGCTTAAGCAGCTAATTATGCAAATCATATCAATGTGCGCCTAAAAAAAGAAAAGCAATTTGCGAGTCAAACTAAAAATTAATTGAAATGCTCGCGATTAGGAATGAACTGCACTTGCTTTCACAAATACGTGCTCGCGATTATGAATGAACTTTTTGTTGTTGTATTTAGTTTCAAATGATTTGCCCCGCTGACAGTCAAAAAACAAGTTTTTTCATGATTTATTCCTTTTTAAATTCAATTGGATATTTTATATATATTAATTTATATGAATATTAAAGTCTAGATAAGTAATAAGCATGTATTTATTAAATAATTCATGTGCGCTTCAATTCATTTGCGTACATTATTTTGCGCGTATTCTCAACCAAATGCACTACAGAAAACGATTGGGTTCTCAAATCTCAATCGCTACTTGTTTAAGTTTCTCGTGAATATTTTTCCCCTAAAACAAAGTTTTGATGCAAATAAACAAATATGTATGTAATTGTAAGAAATAATATCGAAAGAAAGCAACTAATAATGTTCGCCATCACTGTAATTATAACATGTCATCTCATATGTCAAATCAGCATCAGTTAATGAATTCGTTTTGTTTGTTTTTTGCTCGCCAATAAATGTTTGAACAAGTAAGACGTGTGTGCGGTTCTATTTTTTCTTTTGGCTGCGTAAGTATAGTATCATCGAACAGGTTATGATCCCAGCCCATAAGAGGTACCAAAGAATTTGAGCAAAAAGACTAAATAAAAACTGTAATAATTAAAATGAGTGCCGGTGGTCTATACGCTATCGAAAAACTCGATGACGCAAACTATGCCGCGTTGTCAGTACAAATGAAAAGTGTATTAATCCACTCTGAATTGTGGGCCGTGGTTAGTGGAAAACTAACAAAAAGTGAACGCTCAACCGCCGAAGAGGTAATAGCTTTTGATGCTAAGGACGAAAAAGCACTGTCGAGCATTTTATTGTGTATAAAGACTTCCCAAGTAGGGCATGTGAGACATTGCTCAACGGCAGCAATGGCGTGGAACAAATTGAAGGAGGTGCATCAGTCTGGTGGTCCAGCCAGAAAAGTTACGATATTTCGTCAACTATTGTCAATAAGGTTTGTGGAAAGTGATACAATTTCTAGCTACATATATGGCAGATTTTTTCGAAACCAACGAAAGATTAGCAGAAATAGGAGTATGCATACCAGAAGATGTGTTGGTTATCATATTATTGGCAGGTCTTCCACAATCCTTTGACAATTTCGTAGTTGCTATTGAAACGCGTGATATTTTGCCTTCGCTGAATATTCTCAAGGTTAAGTTGCTTGAAGAGGGCACAAGACGTAGCAGCGAAAGAACCGTTAATTCTGAATCACAGTTGGCGTTGGTTGCAAAGACAAAATTCCAGAAAGATTCGTATGGAGGCAGCGGCTGCAGCAGTGTTAACGGCACAGAAAGGAAACATTCAGCAAAAAACTGTGAAAGAAAGAAAATGCGCGGTAAATGCAGAAAGTATGGGCATTTCGCATCACAGTGCAGAGAGCCACGAAAGTCACGAGTACAACAGAAAGCAGAGAAATCGTTAGCTATCCTCGCATTTGTTTCTTCGCATACAGTTGAACGCAGCGCTTGGTGTATCGACAGTGGAGCGACGGCTCATCTTTGCTGTGATTGATCTATTTTCGTTTCATATGTAGAAAAGAGAGAAAGAATCGAACTAGCGGGTGAGAAATAAAGGGTGGTTAAATTTTAAGGGCCGACGTTGATTTTGAATAAAACACAAATTAATTTGGAAATTATTGTAATTTCTTTTTATTATGATAATATGGTGTTGTTCAATTATGTATGGAACAAAAAATCGGCCAAATGTCCGCCGAATTATCTCATCCTTTATCTCTTGAATTGTTGCTGGCTTATCGACGTACACCTTTTCTTTCAACTAACCCCAAAGAAAGTAGTCCAACGGTGTCAAATCACATGATCTTGGTGGCCAATGGACATCGCCACCACGTGAGATAACACGGCCATTGAATTTGTCGCGCAAAAGAGCCATTGTTTCGTTGGCTGTGTGGCAAGTGGCACCATCCTGTTGGAACCACACATCATCCACATCCATATGTTCCAATTAGGTCCATAAAAAGTTCATTATCATCTCACGATAGCGAACACCATTCACAGTAACTGAATGGCCTGACCGGCCTCATTTTGGAAAAAATACGGCCCGATGATGCCGCCAGCCCATAAACCGCACCAAACAGTCACTCTTTGTGGGTGCATTGGTTTTTCGACAATCACTCTTGGATTATCATTCGCCCAAATGCGGCAATTCTGCTTATTGACGAATCCACTGAGGTGAAAATGTGCCTTTGTGAGGTGAAATGTGCATTTTGATTTGAACGCCCATTTGCTTAATAAGCCTGAATAACTTTAACACGTCGCTCGATTGTGTATCTTTCCATGTTCAAATTGAGTTAGTCTGAAATTGAGAAATGTCAAATGAAATGCAGAAAAAACTTGACGTTTAGGTGTGGTTCACATTCAACATCGGCCCTTAAAATTTAACCACCCTTTATGTGGAAGCAGAAGGAGTAGGAGAAGTTCATTTCAAAAGTGAAGAATTTCTGTTGAAATTGAGGAATGCATTGTATGTTCCCAATTTACGTTGTAACTTTATCTCAGTGAGTAAAGCATGTGAACACGGTCACACTGTAGTGTTTGAAAACAATGAAGCGATTATGAGAGACAAAACAACAGGCAAACAAATGTTTACAAGTAACGGGTGAGGACAATGTATCGAAGCTGTGGCATAATGTATGGACTAAAAATAAATAAAGTACATAAAATAGACTGTGTAACTTGTGCAAAAAGTAAAATTTGTGTGGAGCCATTTCCAAAGGCATCGGAAAGTCGTGCAAAAAATGTGTTAGACATTGTGCACAGTGATGTGTGCGGGCCAATGAACAAGAATTCTATTGGTGGATCTCGCTACTTCGTCACATTTATTGACGATAAAAGCCGATACATAAGTGTTTATTTTTTAAAATCTAAAAGTGAAGTGTTCGATACATTTAAGAAGTTTAAAGAGAAAATTTAGAAACAAACTGAATGAAAAATTAAAATAAAATGATGATGGTCGTAAGTACCTAAGTGCCGAATTTGAAAAATATTTAAATGAGAATGGTATTCAACGGCAGTTAACTGTGCCACATACACCGCAGCAAAATGGTGTGGCAGAGCGTGCAAATCGTACATTAGTTGAAATGGCACGCAGTATGCTGGTACATAGTGGTTTAAATGAGTCTCTTTGGGCCGAGGCAGCTTTGACGGCGGCATATTTGCGTGATAGGGCTGCAACAAAAATATTAGTTGGTAAAACCCCATATGAGGCGTTTGTAGGTAAAAAACCTAGTGTTGCGCATTTAAAAGTGTTTGTGTCGTTGGCTATTGTGCTAGACAAAACGCAATCGGAGAAGTTTCGACCAAAAGGTTCGGAAATGATATTGGTGGTTACACTGACTCTGCAAAAGCGTACCGATTAATGGACATTAATAAAAGAAAAGTGGTAGTTAGCAGAAACGTTGTTTTCATGGAAGATAAGTGTGTGGCTAAAAATGAAATTACTCCCGACATAGTGGAGTTTAGCGAAAATACGTCGTCGGACGTGTATAACACCAGCAACTTCAACGAGTTAGCTCAAGTACCAGAAGAGTGTAGTGAAGACAATAATGTAAGTGGCAATGTTGAAACAGTGCAGTATGGTAAAGGCAGACCAAGATTAGTGCGATCAGGCAGACGGGGTCGTCCACGAATAGAGCGACACGCCCTTAATTTTCTTGAAAAAAGTGAAATACAAATACCACAATCTGTGAGCGACGCAATTAGGGGTGAATATGCATGTCATTAGAGGGCAGCAATGCAGAAGGAGTTTGATGCATTAGTGAAAAATCAAACTTGGTGTTTGGTAGAGTTGCCGGGAGGTGAGAAGGCTATCAATAGCAAGTGGCTATTTACTGTAAAACAGAATACGGAAGGAAAGGTTGAACGGTTCAAGAGCCATTTAGTAGCGAAGGGCTGCAGTCAACAATATTGCGTGAATTACACTGAGACTGTACAAATGTCCAGACGCACAGATGGAAATTTGAAAAGAAAATTAAAAGATTTGGTTTAGTTTTAATTTGTAATGGAAATTTATTCAACTGTATATATGTAGATATACAAGAATGTTGCTTTACCTGTGGTGTGAATCGTTAGTTGACCTGCGTCGCTCCTGAAATCCTGAGATAGAGTGCCAGTTATGAAAAAACGTACGGTTGCCGTCAACCGCAGTTTTATTGGAAAGCAAGTAAATGGAAATGCTAGCAAAAGGAAGTAGGAAGCAGTTGCATATGTATGCGTACATACACGTGTATTAGGGCGGTTAGAAAATATTTACGCTACCGTCGTAAACATGCCGGCCCCCTTGCGGTAAGCAAAAATCCTGAGCGTCAACAGCATCCAACTACCAGTTCACGCCACATCACATACTTGATTAAATAATTATAATTTTTTTGTTTGTTTCCAATGAGCCGCTTGCTTGTTGTTTCCTTGAGCCGCTCCGTGTTCCTCCGTCATCGTCTCCTGTGCTCTACTAGGAAGGACGGTAATAGAAAGAAATATTAAGGCTGAACATACGTATGTTGTCGCGCTAGTTGGGGTAATTGTATGGGGCGTTTCGTCGTAGTGATCGGGAAGGACGTGTTCCCGAGTCAACTCGCCGCCAATTTGGATATCAGATGGTCGGAAAGAACGTGTTCCCGAGCCATCCGTTCGCTGATACTGAGCTGGTTGGGAAGGACGAGTTCCCACGCCAGTCGTTCGTCGTTTCTTTTTTCTGGGAAGACGGTCTGAAAGAACGGGATCCAAAACCGCGCTGCCAGGGCCGTCGGAAAGGACTGGTTTCCGAGCCGCGCCTTCGCCGTTCATGCTGCAGTGATGGTCGGAAAGTACAGGTTTCTGAGCCGCCACCCGTTGAAAGTGGTCGTAATATTGGGTGGCAAGTGATATAGAAAAAAAAAATAACCAAAGAAAAAAAATCATTTTATTTTATGAAATTATGGCCTGACAAAAAATGTGTACATATATGTATGTATTTTATTGTAAATTTTATGTATTTATGTATATATGTATATGTATGTGGTGTAGTTATGCGCCAAGTGTTCATAAACTTTCATCACCTACTGTAAAAGTGGTATTTGGGTGTGATCGTATCGGTACACTTGCGCCTCCCATCGGTAAATGGTGCCTAACTTAAAGGTGGTGGATTATCTTCTTTTATAACCACAATATCTCTTGTTTTGATGTTGGTTTGTGGATGTTTCGATTTTGTGCGTTTCTGCATTTCCAGCAGATATTCAGCCTTCCATCTTTTACAAAATGTTTGATGTAGGGCTTTAAGTTTCTGCCATCGGCTTACGATCGAGGCAGGGCTTTCATTGATTTCTAGTTCAGGTGGAGCTAATAGGTGTCCACCTACTAGGAAGTGAGCGGGGGTAAGAGGCTCCAAGTCGGAAGGCTCATTCGAAGAGGGGCTTAACGGACGGGAGTTAAGGCATGACTCGATTCGGCATAAAAGAGTTGTGAACTCTTCGAATGTGTAACTGCAGCCGTAAGCAATCTTTTTAAAATGGGTTTTAAAACTTTTAACCCCTGCTTCCCACAATCCGCCCGTATGAGACGCTGCAGTGGGTAAGAAATGCCATGAGATTATCTGGTGGCTATATTTAATCATTGTATTCTTTCGCGCTTCGGTTATAAAAGCTTTAAATTCTGATCGTAGAGATCGCGAAGCTCCGACAATGGCACCGACAAAGTTGGTGCCATTGTCGGAGTAAACATTCTTTGGGCATCCTCTCCTGGCTATGAACCTAGCAAAAGCCGCCACAAAAGATGCAGTGCTAAGGTCATTGGTAGCTGCCAAGTGTATAGCCTTAGTGGCGAAACACACAAACAGGCAGACGTACCCCTTTGAGATGCGATAAGCTCTGCCGCGGAAGTTTTTGATATCGAAAGGTCCTGCGAAATCTACACCCGTGTTTGTAAATGTACGCGAAGATGAGGTGCGTTCCTGAGGGAGCACTCCCATAAGCTGCGTTTGGGTTTGTTTTCTGTGGATTGTGCAGACCTTACAATTATGGATGACGGACTTTACCATATTTTTGACTCGAGGAATCCAGTATTGCTTTCGAATAAAACGCAGCATTAATTGATTCTCGCCATGCAGGGAGATTTTATGGATAAATTGGACAACAAGACGGGCCAATCGGCACTTATAAGGAAGGATTATTGGGTGACACTCGTTGTACGCTAAATCTAGCGATGCGCCAAGACGACCTCCAGTCCTCATAATCCCATTTTTATCTAAGAAAGGGTTAAGGGGTAGCACTTCGCTTTTTCTATCGATGGGTTTCTTTGACTTTAGGTTCGAATATTCATCACTATAGTATTGCTTCTGGTAAAGGATTATTAAGCGTTGTGTCGTTGCCTTAATTTCATCGGATGAAATTAAACAAGACTCTGCTCGAAAGGAAGCTTTTTTGTTCGGATGAGTGATTTGGTAGAATCTCATGATATATGATAAGACTCTCAAAGCTCTCGGTTAATCTGAAAGCCTATCGAGAATGTCATCAAAATTTTTTATTGTTATGGTTGCACATAAATACACCCTTTTTCTTCGATGTTGGTGTTATAGCTTGTCTCTTGTCTTGGCCAATTTTCCTTGTCTTCTTGCAACCAAGAAGGCCCATGCCACCACAGAGTGTTATCGACTAATTCGTAGGCGAGAACTCCTCTGCTTGTCATATCTGCTGGATTTGATGCCGACTCCACATAAAGCCAGTCCGTATTTCCGACTTTGTCGAGTATTTTGGTTATACGATGTGCTACGAACGTTGACCACGAACATGGAGGTTTACGTATCCATGCAAGCACAATTGTGGAATCTGTCCATAAGTGTACTTGTACCTGTCCTAGTGGTAGGTTGCCAAGTACCGACTCAATACTTTCGGCGAGCAATACCGCGCCGCAGAGTTCTAATCGGGGCAGGGAAATAGTTTTAACTGGAGCAACTTTTGTTTTTCCTACCAGCAGATTCACTTGAATTTCACTACCCTGCTTAACCCGTAAGTATACCGTAGCTGCATACGCTTTTTCTGAAGCATCGCAGAAGCCATGTACTTCGACGTCATGGGCGGGAGAAAAAGAGACCCAACGCGGTATCTTAATCCTCTCTATCTCGCGGTAGTGTTTGGTGAAATTTTGCCATTTTTCCAAAGTAGTTGAAGACACAGGTTCATCCCACTCTGTGCCTTCCAGCCAAATGTTTTGCATCAATATTTTGGCTACTATTACAATGGGCGCAAGCCATCCTAGCGGATCGAACAGCTTGGCGATCGAAGACAATATCGACCTTTTAGTGATTGTGTCACTATGCTCCATTGGTCTTGTTAGGAAGTCAAAATAATCCGAATGGGCGTTCCATCTTATTCCAAGAGCCTTAACTGTGCTGGTGTCTTCGAATTCCAAAAAATCTTCGCTTAGTAGATCCTTCTTTGGAATGTCTGCTATTACATCCTCGCAGTTGGCCGTCCTTTTTCGTAAGGGAAAATCTGCTGACCGCGGTACCGCAGAAATTTCGTCCCTTGCCTTTATGATAGATTCGACGCTGTGTCCTCCTGCTAGTACGTCATCTACGTACATGCACTTTCGCAGAATATTAGCTGCTATTGGGTGCGAGCTTTCTACGTCATCGGCCAACTGCAACAGTTTATTCCAAACGTAACCGTCTTTAATTCATATAGGCTCGTTGATTCGTTCAGGTTTGTCCGTAAGACGGTGCGCTGATATTTCGACTGGTTATCGTGTATCCAAATTTGTTTGTACATTTTCTCGATGTCACTGTTGAAAACATATCTTTATAAGTTCCAGCGTAGAATCAGTATGGGAAGATATGATTACAGTACTGGACCTGGTAGGGGGACGTCATTTAAGCTTGTCCCATTAGCGGTTGCACTTGAGGCATTGAAAACCAAGCGAACTTTAGTTGAAGCACTCTCCGCCTTTGTAACGGCGTGATGAGGCAAGAAATAATTATCGCATGAGTCTGCTGATATGTTACTACTTATTTTCGTCATATGTCCTAATGTCTCATACTCTGCAAATACCCTATTGTACTCTTTTTGTAGGACTGGATCCTTGGTTATCCGTGTCTCATTCCGGAAGAATTGAGAGCAGGCTTTTTTAAGAGAAGGGCCTATTTGTATGTAGTCGTCGCGCTTATATTTGTTGTCGGCAGATTTCCGGTTAGTTGTGGCAAAATCAGGACAGTTGCAGTCAAGCTAAACAACGGGTCGACGGGGGACCGCAATTGTATATGACATGCTTCCATAGCCTGGGCGTTTACCGAATTTGTGATGCCCGAAACTTGGGCATGCATCTTTTTTGCAGATAGATTGATTCTGCGTTTGAGCCTCTCTGTTATAAAGGCATACTCAAAACCAGAATCAATAAGCGCTCGTGCAGTAAAATCTGTGCCATTGAGACGTTTATTTACGCAAGCTGTTCCTAATAGCGCACCTGTATTTGTATTCGCAAAGCAAGACTTAACATTTCTGTTTGCATTTTCAGTTGCTTTATCGGAATCACGTTGTGCTTGCGCCTGCCTCGATGTCGACGGAGAATCATCGGCAGGCCTCGAAGACGTCCAACGCGTCAATGCCTTTGGCTGAATTGCATTTAGATGCAGAAGCGTGTGATGTCACGAGTGACATGTATTGCAGTTGTAAGCACTTGTGCATCTTGACACAGTATGTCCGGAACTAAGGCAATTCAGGCAACAATTATTTTCCTTTAAAAAGTTCAATCTGTTTGTAGGTGTTAGCTGTAGGAATCGGGAACAGCTGCGCAATTTGTGCTCGTTTGTGTGGCACATTTTACAAGTAAAAGTGGTCACGCTTATTTGGAAGGTGCCGACTCTTTTTGTTGGGGTTTCGAAAGGATGACGTGTGATTTGTGGCGGCTTTGGCACTCTCACAGCTCTACCATCCTTCAACCCTGACAATGTCTCAAGGGTCTGAAAACGATTGGACAGGAACTTGTCCATATCTTCCCATTTGGGTATGTCGTTTTTATGATCTATGGTTTGTTCCCATAGAGCCAGTGTGCTGTCAGGCAGCTTCGTCGAGCAGAGATAAACGACAATTGCGTCCCAGTTCGATATGTCAATTTGATGACTATTCAGGGCTGATAAGCAATTGTTTATCTTCCGCTGCAAACTTTTTATTCAGGTACCACACTCAAACTCTATTGCCTTTAAGTTAAACAATAGTTTTAGTTGCGTGTTAACTAAAATACGCTTGTTTTCATTTCACACAAGTTTTTCCAAGCTGTAGTAAAGCCTTCATTAGTTAGTGGGCACTTTCTTTGTACGTTAGATAATGCTTCTGCTTGAGTAGCCATAGCAGACATGCATTTCACATATGTCGAAAAACATACTCTATATTTCTTCTTGATCGCCCTGACATCTTCCTTACTTAAACCTTCTGAGTTCCGGCTCGAAGGACCATGTACAAATGTCCAGACGCACAGTTGGAAATTTGAAAAGAAAATTAAAAGATTTGGTTTCGTTTTAATTTGTAGTGGAAATTTATTCAACTGTATATATGTACATATACAAGAATGTTGCTTTACCTGTGGTGTGAATCGGTAGTTGACCTGCGTCGCTCCTGAAATCCTGAGATAGAGTGCCAGTTATGAAAAAACGTACGCGTGTTAGTGAGCCCTGCGTTTATACCATGAACACAAATGGTAACTTTAATATAATAGCTGTATAAGTCGATGATTTAATTATAGGTTGCACAAAGTTGGAGGACGTTGAGTCAATTAAAGAAAAGATTTCAAATGAATTAGACGTTGTGGGTGGTGGTCCTTCGAATTACTTCTTGGGCATGGAAGTTACACGCGAAGGCACAACTGGACCCATCACGATTTGTCAAAGAAAGTATATTGATGATTTGCTGGAACAATACGACATGAAAGACTGTAAAGCAGTGGTGACACCGTTGAACGCGGGTTTTCAAGTCAGCTGTGATAATGATGAGTGTAGGCGCATTGATCCCAATAAATATCAATCGTTAATCGGAAGTCTGATGTATCTGGATATATCCACAAGGCCGGATATCTTGCATTCCGTATGCAAGCTATCACAGAGAAATACGAATCCACATTCTGAACATGAAGTGGGCGCAAAACACATCCTACGTTATTTAAAGGGGTCAGCCGACTTGAAGTTACATTACCATAAGATGGGACAGCCAATTGAGTGATATGTCGATGCAGATTGGGGTGCTGACACGACCGACAGAAAATCATACACAGGCAGCGCATTCGTAGCAGCAGGTGGGCTTTTTTCATGGGAGTCAAAGAAACAAAGCGTTGTTGCCTTAAGCAGCACCGAAGCAGAGTATGTAGCGTTGTCAACAGCAGCAAAAGAAGTAGCATTCCTTTGAAAATTACTTGCAGAAATGGGCTTTGAGGTATCCGAGCCAACAGTTAACAATAGTGATAACTAAAGTGCTCAACATTTGGTTAAAAATTCTGTTTACCATGCCAGGAGCAAACATATTGATTTGAAATATCATCACGTTAGAAATATGTATAAGAACGGTGAAATTGAATTGAATTATATTTGTACGGAAGAAATGCGTTCCGATATCTTAACACAAAATTTGCAAAAAACAAAACATTGTAAATATAGAATTAATATGGGTTTATATTAAAATGTACTAAAATGAAGAACATTATAAGTCGAGAAGGAGTGTAAGAAATAATATCGTAAGAAAGCAACTAATAATATTCGCCATCACTGTAATTATAACATGTCATCTCATATTTCAAATCAGCATCAGTTAATGAATTCGTTTTGTTTGTTTTTACTCGCCAATAAATGTTTGAACAAGTAAGACGTGTGTGCAGTTCTACTTTTTCTTTTGGTATCCTCTTGGCTGCGTAAGTATAGTATCATCGAACAGTAATATATGTAGATCGCATATCATTTCGCATCTACAGAAAAACGAATTCAACAACAAACCCAAGTAAAATATTAAATCGGAAGCAAACTCATAAGTTGTAGTATAAATAATTATTTTCAAAAAATTGTTTTGAAATGAAATAATAAAAAATCTTTAAATAAAGTAAAAATTTAATTAAGGCATCTTTGTAAGTCGAGAAAAATTAATATGCTTTTAATATTTCATTTCTTTAATTTTTAAAAGTATTAATGATGGCATGTGAAACAGGAAATAGTAAGTTATTTTTGGCAAATGTTTGTATACCTATGTAAGTATATAAAATCCAAATTTACTGGCTCTTAACATGCATACATATATTTAAGAAAATCAAAACTTTACTTCAAATATGAACATTTAATTTTTTGTAATCATCATACCTAGGTACGCATATTAATTTTTTGACCTAATTTTATTTGTGCCAAGAATATTTTTTGAGTTCAAGGCCAGTTTTCTCAATATTTTCCGATTTAAAAAAATCTGCCTTGAGCTCAAAAATTATTGATGATATTTAGAGTTATCTATAAATTTATTAATATTGTTGGCAAGCCCCATAGTAGAATCGTTATTCGAGAATGTGGAATTACATTTAATGTTAGAAATATAAAATTCTGTAAAATATAGTGTAATAAGTTCACGATTAAGTAATGATTTAGATGAGTGAAAATTGTGTGCAAGTTAACGCGATCAGCTCCAACAGCGGACAAAAGTCCGCGCGTGGCCTGAGTCAGCATATTCAGATTCTCACACTAGCCACAGGCAACTCACTGTGCTGACCGAAAGTTGCAAACGTAAGCGTCTACAGCGCATCCGGGCGCAGTAGCTAGTGCAGCGCAGTTGTTATCTAACAATAACAGAAAAGACAAGAATGCAAAGGTGCAGGGGACTTTGTTGTTAGAATTAAATTTAGTTTTAGTTTCCAGAGTGAGCTCAATGGCACAGCCAGCGCTTGCCATAAATAAAGTTTAAATATAAACACAACTTTAACTGTTTAATTTGTATAATTGGCGCCCAACCGGCAAAGTAACCAAAATAAGTAAAAGTAAATAAAGTAAATTAAAAATTAAAGTGATTTAAGTGAACTGAGACAACGTAAGCTGAATAACTCCCTATCGGACACAACAATCAACTCAACATGCATCGGACACATAGGTTACGAGTATTAACAACTGACTTTGTAAGTAGAGCGCAAAACACTGTAAATTTGTACGTGTACTTGTAGTTTGTGAAAACGTGAATTTCTATTCGGATTGTGTAAAAGGAAAGCAATATTGTGTAATCTTGTAGCAGAATGCTTATGAGCGATCGTAATTGATATTGATCTTTGTAATTTAATAAAAATATGCAAATTTTGCTTTATCGCTGAAACAGGACAAATATAAATCTGTGCACAGGAAATACAATAAAAAGTTGTGAAAAAATAAAAGAATATTGTGTAATTCTGCAACAAAATATTATTAAACGATCGTAACTTATATCGATCTTTTTAATTTAATACAATTCTTTTTGAATAAACTTTGATTGAACATAGAAATCAGATTAATGTAAATCTCTGCACGGGTATTGCGAACTAGTGGTTGTGTAAAAATAGAAAGATACTTTGTAATTCTGTTAAAAAACACTTATGTGTAATCGGGAGTTGAGCCAACTGTTTGAAAGCCTAATAAAATAGAAGTCGATAGAAGGGAGTGCAGTAATGAGGATAATCAGGGAAATTGGTGGACAGACACTAGGGCAACAGATCAAAATCAAAAAATGGCGTTAGAACCCGACCAACTAAGAGCAGTTGTGGAGAATGCTATAAGTAGCGCTCTCGCCGTACAAAACGAATGTTTTACACAGAAACTAAGGGATATAACTCAGCAATTGAACACTATAGCAGTCACTCCTGCGGTAGAAATGTATAAAGAAATATAAATAATTTCAGGCGTAAAGTGCGACGAGCCTCTAGATGTCGTTGAATCTTTACCGGACTTTGTTGGTAGACAAGAAGTGTATGTCTCATGGAGGCAAGCGGCACACACCGGATATAAGATTTCTGAGAAATGCGAAGGTAGCTCCAAGCACTTTGAAGCAGTTGCTATTATAAGAAATAAAATAAAACGGCCAAGCTAACATAGTGCTGGCTTCTTATAATACTGTTTTGAATTTTAAGACCATAATTAGCCGCCTTGACTTTAGTTATTCTGATTTACCTGATTGAGCAGGACATGTCCACTCTCCGACAGGGTAATTTGACACTCCTCCAATATTACGATGAGGTGGAAAAGAAATTAACTCTTTTAACCAATAAAACAATCATGACCTCTGACAAACCCATAGCTGTATC
Organism: Anomoia purmunda; assembly: GCA_951828415.1. Classification (NCBI taxonomy): domain Eukaryota; kingdom Metazoa; phylum Arthropoda; class Insecta; order Diptera; family Tephritidae; genus Anomoia; species Anomoia purmunda. Next base: position 49,872,637 of record OX639994.1, read on the forward strand.
ACTAAATGAGAAATACAGAATGGACACTTTGCATGTGTTCATTTCAGGGACTAACAAACCACTTAGTAACGTATTATTTTCGGCGCCACCTAAGGACCTACCCTCGGCTCTAGCGCTAGCACAAGAAGTGGAATCTAACCATGAGCGATACATGTTCGCATGTACCTATGCCAGGAGCCTAGAGGATAAAACCCAAAGGCTCGAAACGAAGAAACAACCTAGGGAAAAATTTACAGGTGGAAGACACCAGGCGAAAGATACATATCTGGTAAAAAATCCGCATTTTAATAGGCAGCAGAGTTTTGGTAATAGACCTGCTCAAAATTTAGAACCCGCTTAACTAATGGATGTAGACCTTTCGTAGCGATATAGGCAAACTACACAGCACCAATCCAACAGTAATCGTCCATTCCGAAGATCAGTACAGCACCGTACTAATCAAGGTCAGGTAAACGGGCAGACGACAAAAAAGCCAAATAATAGCTATGGTCGCTTCACGGGGCAAAAGCACCAGAGAATTAACCACCTACATATCTGGCGACAATTGTCATTATAACCAGGAGAGTGATGAATATCAGGCCATAGCAAATTCAAAACTTACGACAACGTATGACGAGTTGTCCGATTCTGATCAAATTAATTTTTTAGACAAGACTCCCTGCTACCTTTCATTGAAAGGACACTTGCAGGGAGAAAAATTAAATTACTCATCGATAGAGGGGCATCAAAAAACTATATTAAACCTCTGAAGGAACTTAAAAACGAAATACTGGTAGATAATCCATTCTTAGTGATTCATGGCTTCAATATCATTAAAGAAAAATTCATAATTAATTATTTTGACACAAACAGCACCTTCTTTTTACTTCCCACTCTCTCAACCTTCGATACAATAGTAGGGCTGGATCTGTTAACACAGACAAATGCTACTCTGGATTTTAAAGACAGAAATGTCACAACCAACTCTGGTACTGAGGAGTTAAAATTTTTAAAGTGTGGAAATGTTAGTTTTACACGGGTAGAGGACATAGAGGTACCACAGGTAGTGAGGAGTAAATTTCAAAAAACTATTAAGAATTTAATTGGTGTTTTCTCGGATCCTAATGAGAAACTCCCATATAATACGAATATTGTCGACTATTAGCACTGAAAATGATGGCACTGTCTATTCCAAGCTATACCCTTATCCTATGGGTGTGACAGATTTTGTAAGCACCGAAATCCGGGATTTATTGAAGAATAATATAATACAGCCATCTAGGTCGCCATATAACAACCCGATTTAGGTTGCAGATAAAAAGGGACGAGGCGATCAAAGTAATACAAAAAAACGTCTTGTTATAGATTTTAGAAAATTAAACCACATAACTATTGATGACAAATATCCCACTCCGAACGTAACGGTTAGACTGTCAAATTTAGGAAAGGCCAAGTACTTTACAACGCTCGACCTCAAATCAGGCTTTCACCAAATAACACTCGCGGAGCGAGATAGGGGAAAAACAGCCTTTTCGGTAGCTAATGGGTAGTATAAGTTCTGTAGACTTCCATCGACGATGTGCTAAGGGAACAAATTGGAAAATCCTGCTAATAATCCTGTAATCATCTTCTCAGAAATGGAAGACAAGCACGTCGAGCATATTGAATAGGTTTTGAGAAAGCTATACGAAGCCAATATGAGAAGCTCACGCGAAAAATCGCACTTCTTCAAAGAAAACGTCGAATACTTAGGTTTCGTTGTAAGTAGGGATGGTATCATAACAAGCCCTAGTAAAGTTGAAGCGATTCGTAATTACAAACAGCCATCTATTTTGTTCAATGTCAGGTCCTTTTTGGGACTGGCAACTTATTATAGATGTTTTATTGAAGCTTTTGCAACAATCGCAAAGCCTCTAACAGATTTATTAAAGGGCGAAAACGGTAAAGTTTGAGCCAACCAATCAAAGAAAATTAAAATAATTTTTGACGAAAAACAATCAAATGCCTTTAACAAACGAAAGGAGGTTCTCGCATCAGAGGACGTTACGTTACCCTACCCAGACTTCAAGAAACCATTCGATCTTACGACCGATGCTTCATCGTTGGATATAGGAGCCGTAAAACCAATCACTATGTTTTCTAAGACCCTGAAGGACCGCGAACAGAAATTCGCTACTAACGAACGCGAATTACTTGCAACCGTCTGGGCTTTCAAAAGCGTTAGAAATTACCTTTATGGTGTCAAAAACCTTCATATTTTCACAGACCACCAGCCACTTACGTTTGCAGTTTCTGACCGAACCCCAAACGCTAAAATTAAGCGCTGGAAGGCTTTTATTGATGAGCACAACCTTCAAATCTTTTATAAACCGGGTATGGAAAATTATGTTGCTGATGCACCATCACGGCGAAACATCCATGCGCTAGAAGAGGAGACACAATCTGATCTTGCTACAATTCATAGCGAAGTGCCACTAACATATACAATCGAAACCACTGAGAAGCCGCCCAATTGTTTCAGAAACCAAATCGTGTTAGAGGAAACAACCCTCCCTCTAAAGCGAAATTTAATATAGTTATTTCGGTGAAAAACACGCCACATAATCGAATTCACGGATAAGAATGCACTTGTCGGTGATATTAAACCAGTTGTTAATCCGAAAGTAGTAAATGCGATATATTGTGACCTACCAATGCTTGCCAGAATTTAAAATGAACTGGTCAGGTGTTTTCCGTCAACGAAGTTTTGGCATTGTAAAAATATGGTATCGGATATCACCAACAAAGAAGAACAGAGGGAGATAGTCACTACCGAGAAAAATCGTGCCCACAGAGCCGCCCAAGAAAATGTGAAACAAATCCTCTGTGATAACTATTTTCCAAAAATGACCAAACTAGCAAATGAAGTTGTCGCAAATTGTAAAATTTGTAACAAGGGCAAATACGACAGACACCCTCGTAAACAGGAACACGCCGTGACTCTAACGCCATCCTATGCAGGAGAAATTCTGCATATTGATATTTTCTCCACCGATAAGAAATACTTCCTTACTTGCGTAGACAAATTTTCAAAGTTCGCGGTGGTCCAGCCTGTATCTTCTCACGCTATTGTTGACATAAAAGCTCCGATAATACAATTCATGAACCTTTTTCCAAATACAAAGACCATTTATTGCGATAACGAGGCGTCGTTCAATTCTGAAAGGATAGCGTCATTATTAAAAATCAATTTGGGGTAGATATGATAAATGCAATTCCGCTTCATAGTACGTCGAATGGGCAAGTGGAGCGCCTCCATAGCACGCTCCTGAAGATCGCAAGATGCCTAAAGCTAGAAGGAAAGTCTAAAGAAACAACCGACATCATATTACTGGTTACAGTCGAATACAATCGGACAATTCATTCCGTTACCAACAAGAAACCGATTGACGTAATCCATGCCACTCCATTGGAGATAAGGAATGAGATAATTAGCAAAATAACGAACTGCAAGAACAACTACAGAGAAATAACCGATCCAGGCAGAACAGAGTGTTTAACGTTGGGGAACGCGTTTTAGTAAAAGCAAACAGAAGGCTAGGCAACAAATTATCCCCCTTATATGTCGAAGGAAAAGTCCAGGCAGACCTAGGAACTACGGTTCTCATTAAAAGGGGGGTGGTCCACAAGGACAATTTGAAATAAAAACGTTTTGCCTTCTGCCAAATATTCCTCTTACATATATTTAGCAATTCTCTTTATTATCATACAGCATGATTTATTTATACTTACCAATTTTTAGGATTTTGATGCTCCTTTTTCGAACGACGACGCCTAAGTTAACGGACTACTCGAACTGTGATTATACCCAACTCAAGACGGAGACGTGACTATTTAGAAAGACTTTGACTATCTGCAACATACCACTAACCTTACTATGTACATGGAAATAACCAAAGAAACGAAAGGACTTATGCCACACTTCCCCTTATCTCATATGAGAATGTTACTGGACTCTGACACTGCGCGCATAAAGGTACTTTTAGCAACTTTGGACACCCATCACAGACAGGCTAGGAGCTTAAACAGTTTAGGTACAGCTTTGAAAGTTGTCGCAGGGACACCAGACTTTGAAAAATTAAAATTCCAACAACAGGAGCTCATAACTTCAGAAAACCAGCAGATCATCATAAATACGGAGGTACAAGAAAGGATAAATAAGTTAACAGAAAAAGTAAACCTCATTATTAAAGGCTCTAAGCAGATAGATAGCAGTTATTTATATGAAACATTGCTTGCAAGAAACAGAATTGTAATTTCAGAAATCGAAACCCTAATTTCGACAATGCAAAGAGAGGGGTAATAAATCCACTGATGCTAAACACTGATGATGAAAAAAATATTATCGATATGCTCTCTACTAATACAACTTTAGCTGACTGAATGGAAGTATCATTTATTAAGGTCCTATTGGACAATAATTTTTTACATTTTATTATTAAGTATCCAAAGCCTATGTTAGTTTGTAAGAAAATTACTATTTTCCCTGTTCAACATAATGAAACAATCCTGCACCTTGCAAACGGCAACAATATCGCTGACTGTAACAATCAAATCCTGGCGATTGGCAATTGTAGCGTGACACTTACATCGACATGTTGCAAAAGACTTCTTCAGTTCCATTCCGGTAGCGTCGCCCACTGCAGCACATGCCCCAGCCACCTTGATCCTATTGTGGTGGTGGATGAAAGTATCGTTATTATTAATGACGACACCTTGGTGATCAAGACTATCGAGGACTCCGAAAAAACGGTTAGCGGGACTTATTTACTTACCTTTGAAGATGAGGTCCAAATCAATGGAACTTCCTTTAAAAACCATAGGGGGATGCTGAGGAAATTGCCGAGTTCGGCGACGATGACACTCCTCAATATAACCATCCACCACGATATATTGAGAATGCCATACCGCCGAAGGATGGGTATTAGAAACCTGCGCCATATTGGAGAAATTGAAGCCAAAGTTATCACAGGACTAGCACTTTCAAGTCTTAATAATAAGCTGTTACGATATCCTTAAACTATATCTGAGGCGAAATAGAAGGCGCCAACATCATGACTTACAGGCCATCACTTAGAAGGGGAGGAGTTAGCACGATCAGCTCCAATAGAAAGCACAAGAATGCAAAGGTGCAGGTGACTTTGTAGCTTAGAATTAAATTTAGTTTCAGTGTCCAGAGTGAGCTCACCGGCACAGCCAGCGTTTGCCATAAATAAAGTATAATATGAACACAATTTTAACTGCTTCATTTGTATAATTTGTACTGTGGCGGTGCTGGCGTAGACGAATCTTTATTACGCATTAAACATTTTCCCAGGTTTAAATCACAATTGGATATATTGTTGCAACATTTTGTTTTTAATTTAATTTTTAATGGCATTCTTCATTAATTATCCGTCTGGCACCTTAAGTTTTAAGTGCAGAATAAATATAAATGTTTCGTTAACCTGCATATGCACGTATTGTCAAACTTCATTTAATAAGGTGTAATAAGGTATGTGTACATATTCTCATTTAGGAAAATGAAGTAATTAAAGAACATTAAATTCATAAATACACTGAACTCTTTATTTCGTTCTGAATACTCGTATCAACAAAAACTTATTTTTTGAAGATTTTCTCTTTATTCTCATCTTCATCCGCGGCCAAAGTAAGTAGTGCATAACTTAAGCGAAACAGGCCTGGGCTATCCACTTTGGTACTTTTGATAAAACTTCTTTCGGCTGAGCGAACTCAATTTAAGGTTGCATGCTGAAGAAAATATCTCATGCGAGAACCTGTTTTCGATTGTGTTTGCGCAAGCATTTGAACAATTGTATAAACTGAAAAAAATTGCAATACATATGGCAGAAAAACAAACAGTTATTCCCCCTATAATGTGAATATCACTGAATATAAATTATTGAATATTACAATTTTGGTATAAAGAATTTAATTAAAGAATGAAAATTGTAGAAAATGAGTGCGGTACGTTAAAATCATACTAGCTTCTTTTTGTTTTTATTTAAATCAATAAACGTCGTTTAAGGTCTCAAAATAATATAATACTAGCATATCCAGTTTGCTTTGATGCGCCAATTAAGACATATTTCTTAGAGTTTGAACAGTACTTTTGGGATTATATCTTACACATTGATTTAAATAAAATATGTATGTATCGAATATCATATATCTACGTCCAATACTTACTTACTTAATTGGCGCTATAACCAATTCGCCTACAATTTGTGGTGTGCGTCTTGATGTTGTAACACAAATTGAGGGGCCAACAGTTTTACGCCGACTTCGAACGGCGAATGTTTTTTGTGGGCAGTTTTTTTTCATGGCAGAAATACTCTCGGAGGTTGGCCATTGTCTGCCGAGGGCCGACCGCTAATAGAAAAAACTTTCCTATAATTTTTGATTTTACTTGCCCCGTCGAGGATTTGAACTCGGGGCCTACCGAATGAAGTACGCGCATTCTGCACACTCGGCTGCGGCGGCCGCCGTTAAATTGCTGGGAACTAATGGCGAATAGAAGTTTTCCCAACAAATGTTATAGAGCCTGATATATAGGATCTATATAACAAATATTGTACCTCTGCATCTAATAGCTGTGGAGTTTCACGGAATTTGGCTTTTTCTTTTTTTTTTTTGTATAGGGCGTGGCACCACCTATTTTTCCAAAATAATACAAAGTTTGATCTATAAGACATATGTATGTGTTTACATATGTATGTATATACTTATATACCCAAATATCATTGAAGACGAATTCAAATTTTCTCTTCCTAGAGAGCGTGGCGCAGCCCACTTTTTCCAAATTTATATATGTATACCTTACATCGGGCCCACGCAGACCACGTGCACCAACTGTAAAAATTTCACAAAGATCGGTTGAGTAATTTGGGCGCCTATAAAGGACTAATATTTAGTTTTATATACATATAAGATTAACTTGGAAATAAAACCCTGCACCGGGTATTTAAGGTTCGTTTGAACTCGAATTTAGAATCTTTTATACTTTTCACAGCCGAGCGCCTGGGGTTTTATAACTTTATTCACTTAACGGTATTGTATCAGCATAAAGGAAACCAGATAGGTATAGACAAAGGCACGCTTTGCATTTCAACTCAGTAAGAAGCCTTTTGAAAATTATATGTGTATGTCGGACAAAAACTATGGCTGCCTCTAATATAACATTAAATTACCAAAATCAAAAAACTCCCATATTTTATTAAATATACAAAGTAACTTGCTCGCATTTGTTAACCAATATTTGGTTTAGAATGAAATATAGAGCAAATAAGTATCTCTCCGAAACTTATTTGCCAAATTCAACCGAATTTCGTACACACTTTACAACAAGCACGGTTTATTTGCAATAAAAACTTGCGCAGGGTATTAAAAGTTCGTTTCCACCCGAACTTAGAGTCTTCCTTAGTTGTTCAGATTTACTTTTCATTTTTCTTCGAATAATAGAATTAGTTATCTTCAATGAGCCTTGTTGGCGTGCGTTTTGCTTACTTATTTAATTGTCAAACAAGCCAAATTTCGCATTTCTATTTTGAAGTTTGATGGGCCACTTGCAACAACAAAATACATGGCAGTGTTTTTTCTCTAATGCTGTTACCTGGTTAATGTGCCTTGGTGTAATGTATGTATATATTTTATTAAAAACTAAATAAAGGCAAATAATTTGTTAAAATGTATTTTTTTTTTTAATACGTTATTTCTTCTAAATTTTGCACAAAGCTAGTTTATGGATATCGTTTATGTTATAAATTAATAACACCATTGGCCATATATGTTTATTAATTTACTTTCATTAATTTTTCTTAAAAGTATAGCTGATTCCATAACATTTTCTGCCATACAAAAGTAAATTTTATTAATGCGTGATATAGAAGAAATTGTCCGACACCGTCAGCAAAAGAAAAATTTCAAAAATCAACGGTAGTTGTTTTAAATACTTATAACTTATAGTTAAATTAAATGGGCGACAAAATTGCGTATCTTAAACTTTTTTTTAATCCGGATTAAAAAGTTGAAAATTAGAATAAGAAAAAGTCGGGTGGAGAAAAACTGAAATGTTTAAACGCGCTGCACTGCTTGGTGTGCACGGAGCGAAGATTTTATTTTGAAGCTCTGGGGCAGAGAACTTATGTATATTAGACAGAGAAGGCCTAAGTTAGGATGACGGTGTGAATTGTCAAAATCCATCAATATTTTTCGGCTTAGTTCACCATTGCAATGACGGCTGGGGAAATCCGAGAGTCGGAAGTTAACAGAGCTGAGCGAAGACAAAATTTGTTTAACAGAATATGATTTCTGATAAATGTTAATTGTTTTGGCTCGAATTTTAGATTTTGCTAAGAATAACTATAAATGAATGAATGAATATAACTTGATGGAAACTTCTAAATAATAGATTGCATGTGCAATTTGGCTTTACTTAAATATTCACATGATAAGAATGAGTCAATTGTGCTTATATACATACATATGACGACTGACTTTGGTGAATCGGATGCGATCAGTCCAATTTTCTTTACGCAAAATTTTCCATGTTGTGGATGGACAAAGTCCAACTTTTAGAGTAAATGTTGTTCGAAATTTATCAACATTTCGACCAATGCTCTATTATGTGGACCATAAAATTCACGAAGTGCTCTATAAGTTTGGCGAACAGAACACCGGTTTTTAAAGTAAATTTCCACAATTTGTAAACGTTGTTGCGGCGTCATCCTTTCCATGATGCTTTGTCAATGCTTACTGAACAGAAATGTCAAAACGAAATGTCATTTACCAGCTGTCAAGTGGCAGCTATCCCTACAAACATTAATGCTACAATTCTAGGTGGGTTGATATGTGTTGCTACATTTATACATATGTACATATGTACATATGTATATGTATGTACATTCACACAAACATAAATAGTATATTTTAATATCAAAATAAATGTAAATGTAATAAACTTAAGCGCGTATGTATGTATGTACATATGTGTATAGGAAATGTACATACTTATATTATAAGCATATCAATCGTTATCATTCTTGAGTATAAACGTACATATGTATGTATATACTAATATGCACAATAATATGTAAATGCACATACATGCGTACACACAGATGCACATACATATACATACATATGTACATACAAGTGCATTTGTACGTGCAATCATAAATAACTAAAATGTCAACAAGTGCACATGCATCCAAATGAATTTACTTATCTATTTTTTTGATATACATTTACATACATACATATGTAAATTCATTCTTACCACAAATGTATGCAAATACAAGTTAACTTAGGGTAAGTTAATGCCACCCAAGTCGCCTGACATATGACTCGCCGTCATATAAGTTGACTTAGGGTAAGTTAATACCACCCAAGTCGCCTGACACATGACTCGCCGTCATATATCAACTACTTCAAGCCGACTCATTAGAACCACCCACTCAGCCAAGATGTCGTAAGTTAGGCATTTACAATAGACCCGCATTCCAGAGAATCAAATAACACATATGCTATTATGTTATTTGATTACCAACCATAAATTGGCTACACCAAGTCGACCCACACCACATCACACATCAAATCATTTAATGGTCAACTCAAGAAATGCCAATACTGCACATGTTGCCCGAAATATGATTACCCATCATAATTCGGCCGCACCAACAAACGTACAGCCAGAGAACTTGTAAGCAATGAGAAGGCGCAAATGTTAAAACAGCTTTTTCATCAACAAAATTTGCGGGTGCGATGGAGAGAATTCACCTCCGAAAAGCACTGAATTTAATTACACCATACCAAAAAAACCATTTTCACCATATTTTGCTATATTTAAAGCAGAGGGGCTCTTTTGCGGAGGCGAGCGGCTGCATGTGTACAAAAATAATAAATCAAAACAAAAACCATAGAAGGAAAATAAGTAAACAAAAAAACCAGTTTCTGGATAGCGAAACGCAACTTGAGACGGCAGATGAGTTATGCAATAGTTGAGGATAAGAGAAGGGTTGAAAGGGATAGGGGGAATCGTCAAAAGAATATTCTTTCGAGTTTTCGGCAATTTTTGTGTCAATAGCCATCAGCGCGTGCACATGTACGCAAATGAGTTGATGCGCGCATGAATTACTGAATAAATGCATGCATATTGATGCATATTATTAATTTAGAATATTTGTGTCAATCGCCATCAGCGCAAATTGCTTGCTTTAGATATGGATAGATATTATGGTTATATTACATATGTATGTATGTACTATGTAGATATTTTAGTAATCTTGATTTCAATTCTTTATTCATATTTACATATGTACATACATATGTATGTATGTATATCCTCCTATCAACTAATCTTTATTTACTAATTTTCTAAGTCAAAAATAAGTTTAATATAAACATGACAAAATTATATATTTTAAAATTTAATAAAAGTCAGAGCGGCAGCTGTTTTTATCTGCTAAATCTTTTTGTGTTATTTATTAAATAAAATATGTATGTAAATATGTACATACAATGTGCATGTGTATAAATTCAACCTTGACCTACGCTAAATCTTAATCATAACACAGCGCAATCGCAACCGCAGCTGCACTTATGCCTGCACTGGCGCCAAATATTCTGAAATATTTGAAACTACATAAGTATGTACGTACATGCATACATGCATACATATCTACATATTTACATATGTACATACCTACAACAACAAAAAATTCATTCATAAACGCTCGCGTGTATTTCCGAAAACAAAAGATGTTCATTCATAAGCGCAAGCATTTCATCTCCCCGCGCATGCAAATGTTCCCCGCAACAATCCTTTTCACGACGAACACAAAAATTCTAAAATCTTCAATTTTACAAACCATTGACGGTCATTGAAAAGATTCAACATCGCAATATCAGACAATAATCTAATTTGCCAACGTAGTCTGACAAATTTCTCACATTCTAGAACATTCTAGAATATTCTAGAACATTCTAGAACTTTTGTCCAAATGCGCGCATCAACTCATTTGCGTACAAGTGCGCGCGCTGATGGCTATTGATACAAAAATTGCCGGAAACTCGAAGGAAATATTCTTTTGACGATTCCCCCTATCCCTTTCAACCCTTCTCTTATCCTCAACTATCACGGTGTACTGAATACTGAAGGTGACGCCTTTAGAAGTACCGCTACTTTGGTTTTGCCGGGTTTGACAATTCTCAACTTCAACTAGACAAAGCTTTTTTCACAAATTAAGAAAAACAGACACTTTTTTTTAGTATTTTGCGAATTTATTTATTAAATGTCTGCCTATAAATTCATATTTTACACTTTAGAACAATTAGAACACGTTTTTCAATGAAATATTGGAAGTTGTTCAATTTTCTCTCTCCCGCATTCTTGTTTACTAAAGGCGAAATCTGTCATTTCACCGCGGGAAGGCGCAATCTTGTATTCTATCATTCTTGCTCAACTATTGCATAACTCATCTGCCGTTTCAAGTTGCGTTTCGCTATCCAGAAACTGGATTTTTTGTTTACTTATTTTTACTCTATGGTTTTTGTTTTGATTTATTACTTATCTTCTTCCTTTTGAACACATGCAGCCGCTCGCCTCCGCAATAGCCTCTCTGCTCTAAATATAGCAAAATATGGTGAAAATGGTTTTTATTGGTGTGGTAGAATTGTTGAATTCTCCCGACGGCACGTAGAAATTTTGTTGATGAAAAAGCTGTTTTAACATTTGCGCCTTCTCATTACTTACAAGTTCTCTGGTACAGCGAGCCGATCATGCAAAGTGTCTCACAACTATGTAGACCGGAAACTAGCGAACCAGAGAACTTGTAAGTAATGAGAAGGCGCAAATGTTAAAACAGCTTTTTCATCAACAAAATTTCTACGTGCCGTCGGGAGAATTCAACAATTCTACCACACCAATAAAAAGCATTTTCACCATATTTTGCTATATTTAGAGCAGAGAGGCTATTGCGGAGGCGAGCGGCTGCATGTGTTCAAAACGAAGAAGATAAGTAATAAATCAAAACAAAAACCATAGAAGAAAAATAAGTAAACAAAAAAAACAGTTTCTGGATAGCGAAACGCAAGTTGAGACGGCAGATTAGTTATGCAATAGTTGAGGATAAGAGATGGGTTGAAAGGGATAGGGGGAATCGTCAAAAGAATATTCTTTCGAGTTTTCGGCAATTTTTGTGGCAATCGCCATCAGCGCGTGCACTTGTAGGCAAATGAGTTGATGCGCGCATGAATTACTGAATAAATGCATGCTTATTGATGCATATTATTAATTTAGAATATTTGTGTCATCGCCATCAGCGCAAATTGCTTGCTTTTTCAGCGCGAGTGCGCAAATTATGATTATTAGATATGGATAGATATTATGGTAATATTACATACTTATGTATGTACTATGTAGATATTTTAATAATCTTAATTTTAATTCTTTATTCATATTTACATACATACATATGTATGTATATGCACCTATCAACTAATCTTTATTTACTAATTTTCTAAGTCAAAAATAAGTTTAATAAAAACATGACAAAATTATATGCATACATATGTATGTATTTTAAAATTTAATAAAAGTCAGAGCGGCAGCTGTTTTTGTCTGCTAAATCATTTGCTTGTCATTCATTAAATAAAATATGTATGCAAATATGTACATATATACAATGTGCATGTGTATAAATTCAACCTTGGCCTACGCTAAATCTTAATCATATCACAGCGCAATCGCAACCGCAGCTGCACTTGTGCCTGCACTTGCGCCAAATATTCTGAAATATTTGAAACTACATATGTATGTACGTACATACATACATGCATACATATCTACATACATATTTACATACCTACAACAACAAAAAATTCATTCATAAACGCTCGCGTGTATTTCCGAAAACAAAAGATGTTCATTCATAAGCGCAAGCATTTCATCTCCCCGCGCATGCAAATGTTCCCCGCAACAATCCTTTTCACGACGAACACAAAAATTCTAAAATCTTCAATTTTACAAACCATTGACGGTCATTGAAAAGATTCAACATCGCAATATCAGACAATAATCTAATTTGCCAACGTAGTCTGACAAATTTCTCACATTCTAGAACATTCTAGAATATTCTAGAACATTCTAGAACATTCTAGAATATTCAAGAACTTTTGTCCAAATGCGCGCATCAACTCATTTGCGTACAAGTGCACGCGCTGATGGCGATTGACACAAAAATTGCCGAAAACTCGAAAGAATATTCTTTTGAGATTCCCCCTATCCCTTTCAACCCTTCTCTTATCCTCAACTGTTGCATAACTCATCTGCCGTCTCAAGTTGCGTCTCGCGATCCAGAAACTGGTTTTTTTGTTTACTTATTTTTCTTCTATGGTTTTTGTTTTGATTTATTACTTATCTTCTTCCTTTTGAACACATGCAGCCGCTCGCCTCCGCAATAGCCTCTCTGCTCTAAATATAGCAAAATATGGTGAAAATGGTTTTTATTGGTGTGGTAGAATTGTTGAATTCTCCCGACGGCACGATGAAAAAGCTGTTTTAACATTTGCGCCTTCTCATTACTTACAAGTTCCCTGAGCGAACGATCGACCCAGCACAACTGCAATTGTGTAAACACGACCCGCTTAACAAACAAAAACAGCCGGAGTCCGCATAATTGTGACCAACATTAATGCTGTAAACATTACAGCGCAATACCGTAAACATTACCAGTGCAACAACTAATGGGAACCACCCGCTACATACAACGTCAGCATGCAGTCGCAGCGAAGCACCATGGATTTACCACGCAGCAAAATACAGACGCCACGCAGCAGAATGCAGTTGCAGCGCAGACACGGCGAAGTATAAATAGTCAAATTATTGTAACTTAGTTTTAGAATTTATTCTCGATCCAATAAACGCGGTCTTGCTGGATTTCCCAGCACCCGCAGTAAAATAAAATTACTTAGAATTTATTCTCAAACCAATAAACGGGGTCTTGTTGGGTTTCCCAGCACTCGCCGTAAAATAAAAATATTAAAAACCATAACTGGCGCCCGAGCAAAAGTATCGAGCCACGCAAAAAATTAAATCCTGAAAACAAAAAAAGTAAGGATACGAGCGATTTAAGGGAGCACTCCCAACACACCGTAAAAAAACGACAACGGGCTCCTCAACGTGGAGCTCACAAATAAAAACTAGCAGCAATTTCGACAGCAATATGATAAGTGAGTTTATTAATTAAGTTTTAGTGCTATTTATGCTTATTTTGTACCTGTTAGTAAGTATTACAATATTGTATTTGCTTAGTAAGTAATTTATTTCATATACCTTAATTCTCTAGAAATGTTATTATTGTTTGTTATTTTGCTTAGTAGCCTAAATATTCGTTTTGTGTTTGATAAGCAGTTATACTTAAAGTTATTTTGGTTAGTATTACAGTAGATATTCAATATGTGTTTAATAAGCAATTTATTACATATACTTAATTTCTACAATTAATGCTACGTCTGCATTTCCGGAGTTTGATGACCGGCTAACTTCTTGCCCTTGGTGGCTTTACCGGTGGCTCTTGTGTTGGTGTTGTTGTAGGCGTTAAGGTTGCTGTAGCGGCCGTAACTCCTCCCCCCCTAGAGTAAAGCGATGGCCACAAAGATGTTGTAGGGGCAGGAGCGTTGAAAATATAGTTCGGTAAGAATTTAGCGTTAGGTTTCTTGATGAGATATGCGATGACGAAGATAGCGGCAATCCCAAATGTGGATATTATGATTAGAAGGATGTTGCTTCATAGCTTTCTATCTGGTACTTTCTTAGCTTATTCAGGCTTAATTTTTCTGTAATGAACCTTGGTCTTACTTCTGAATGGGTAGCTGGTAGTAAGTGGATTTCTTCCATGCGTTGTAGAGCGGTGTCTGTGAAGGCTTCGTCATTAACATAGATTGTGCAATTGACATAGTGTAGAAGAGCAGTGCCATTTATCTCGTATGGTTCTTCGCTGCAGCTTGGCTTAATTGTTGCTTTATTAACGTTGATGAATAAGATATAGTTTGGCTCTGGTTGGGTGATGGAGCTTATCTCGCCACAATCTTCCAGGTCACATATTGCGTCTTTGTTGTTTATTAGTGCAGGTGGAGTTTGTGGTGTGTCGGGTGTGTTGCGATGACATGCAGTAGTACTGACCTTCTATCTTTGGGCAATTTGTGTCAAAAAACTGAATGAGGTTTTTAGTATAGGTGATATATGGTTTTATTTTAATTTGTTTTGTTTTATTTATAGGTAGGGGAACAATATGGAATAGTTTGTATTTTTCTTTCGATAGATTTGGTATTTGAATATTGAAAATAATATTTGAATTATTGTAGTATGCTTGCAATTCAAGTAATTCATATATATGTTCTTTGGATATGATTTGAACTGATTGATTTTTCATATGGTCATATATTTCACCTATTTCTGTGGTGCTCAATATGAATTTAGGTATTATCTTGAGTTTCGCTAGAATAATTGATTCAGCGATATTGGTTAGGTGATTATTTAAAAGGTCTATATTGTAGTTTATTTGGCTAATATATTGGAGTTCCAAAAATTTGTTATTTTCTTTTGATATACTATTCATTAGTTTGTTAAGGTATGACTCGATTTTATCTTGTTCTGTGTTTATGTGATTAGTAACATTAAGTAGTCTGTTTTGCATAGCTGCACTGTGGGTCAGATCTCGAAAAAGCTGGTCATAACGGAAAAAAAACCTTCTACATTATAATTTTGGACTATCAGGCTGGCTACAGTGATGTTGGAACTACTCAATGTTAACTGTACAGACGAGCAGCTGTTCATTTCATTCGTTATATTTCAGGTGTAACGCGCCAGTATTTTGTTCGTTGTGCATGCAGCCGATAAGGCTACAAATTAGTCTTGTCATCGAAGATAAGTATTGGTGTTGTGTGAATATGAAACAAATATTTTCAAAATGGAACGTGTTCCAGGGGGTATGTAGTAATTAAAAAGCATTAATATTATTATTAAATAATTAATTATAAAGGTTATTTATTGAATATACTTAATACAGAAAAATTATCGAAATTTTTTTTAAATGTTCTTAAAAAATACAGATAAGTTACGAATTCCACGATATACCGCTTTGATTTGCACTGTTTTCTCAGGGATATAGTATAGTCTTTGTAACATAACCTTAAAATTCTGCTACTAGGCACTTCTCCGCATTTGAGCCATGTTTTAATTCAAAATTGCAAAATGAAAATTCTTGAAAAATGTGAATAATAACTAAATTAACCCTGATTTTTGGTGTTTGTGTTAATTTGTGGGCTTTGGTGTTTTTATTTTATTCCCGCCCCGCCCCTTTTTATGGGTGGTTTTTATGATTTGTTACAATATATCCAAAAAGAAACCATAAACAAACCAAAAATGTTTACTTAAATGTTTTCTACAAATTTGAGCCATATTTTAACCATTTCACTACGGATGGTACATACATATGTGTACCAGTAGGCATTGCAAAAAGTTCCGTTATTTGTTTTGCTTTTTGTGTTTACAAATTTGTTTTTATTGATTTGGAACGCACCCAAAGTGAACCACGTGCATTACTTTTTTTTAAGTTTTTGTGCGATATAGACTGATAAAAGTTCCGAAAACATTCAGAGTAAACCGATTGAAGTTGTTATAACTCTTTACAATTATGGAAGGTAAGTAATTGTACAAATTTAATATTAATCGATGCCTAGAAGCATGGTTAAGAATATAAATATATATACATATATATAAATGAATGCATTAATAAATAAATAAATACATACATAAATAAATTTCAGGTGCATCAGATCCACCTCTTGGACTATTTGGACTTTCGAACAAAGAGATCTTTCTTATAACAAAAGAATATATTATTAGATTGCTGATCCACGGACCAGACATTATTTCATCTGCCATTTTACCCATCGGTCAACTCTCGGAGGATGCTCAAGAATCAACCAATAAGTTGATAAAGCGGTATCGTTTGAGTTTTTCTCGAAAGTTTTCAAGAGTTAAGACTATTGAAGACGTGTTCAGGAGATTGTTGGCAACCACAGACCCCTACATTTCATCTCTAAGAATAACAACAAAATTGAAGAGTTTGCTGCCAGAAGCTGTTGCCCTCTTGGTTCCAGTGGCGGAACACGATGAGGACTCCGATGCAGATGACGAGGAAACAGACATCGAAAATGATGAAGACTCCGATGCAGATGACGAAGAAACAGGCATGGATGATGATGAATATTTCATTGACGAGGAAGAAAAAAAGGAGATGATTAAGATTAAAACACCTTTTTAACAACATTTTTGAACTTTTTGAGGTTAAAAGAAATTTTTAACTTTGGGAACCTGTCATTTCCAAACGAATTAAGATAAATCAAAAACTATTTCAATTTATTCTTTCCTGCAGTGTTTGTAATACGACAGTGTTTTCAAAATTAAGATTTGATTAAAAATAGGTGAACTATTAATAAAAAAATAAAAAAAGGCCAGACAAATATTGACGTTTTTTATTATTGACTGCTAATATCTTTTGAATGGTCAGAGATAAATCAATCATATCAGCTAATTTTATATTTGTCTCTCTTAGGAAATTTCTTGAAGCAAAAAATTTAAAAAATCCGCTCAGTATTGTAGAAGTTACAGGTATTTAAAACATTAACAGCACCATAGTGGTCCACTTTGAGACCCTGTATCAAACTCTGCGTAATAACAGGGTGACTACAAATGCAATATCCTAAATGACTGACTCCTCCTTTACACCTCTCTAGTACATTATTAAGCGATCCAAATAATAGTTTAGAAGTTATGATATTATGACCAGCTTTTTCGAGATCTGACCCACAGTGAGCTGTGTTAAATTTGTGTTGGTATTCTAGAGTGGTTTCAATTTGATGTGTGTTTGATTGAATGATTTCAATTTGTTTATTTATAGAAATTGCATCGTTAACATCCATATTGCCAGTTATGAATTTGATTGTGGTGCCTAGCCCATTGATAAGGCCACGCTAGATCTGTTAACTGGTATCTGTGTGTGTATTTTGGTTTCGAGTTCTGCGAGTTTTAGTCTAGTGACTGTTGTAAATATAGTGGTCTTGTGAAGTTTTTCGAAAGTATTGATGGTAGTGTGTATTTGGTTAGCGTTTCTTATGTATTCTTCGAGGTTAATGATGTGTATAAGGTTATTGTGGCTAGTAATTATTCTTGCAGGTCCCAGTTCAAATTTTACTATTTTCTGTCGGTAATTTATGTCTCGTATGTCAATTTGTTGGGAGAGTATGTGTGGAAGCCTAGGGGTAAAGGTATTATATTAGTTGTTAGTTTTTCGTGGTTTGTGCAACTTTCTAAGTTTTGATTTATGCAGTTTTTTATCTTTTGTAGTGATGATTGTAAGTCTATTATTGTGTTTTACTTTATGTTTTGTGAATCTTGGCGTTATTTTATTGCGTCTTGATTATTTTCTAAAAATTATTTGGTCTTCTAAATTTTCCGGTTCTGATCGATCTTTGTTCA
Source organism: Anomoia purmunda (assembly GCA_951828415.1). Taxonomy (NCBI): domain Eukaryota; kingdom Metazoa; phylum Arthropoda; class Insecta; order Diptera; family Tephritidae; genus Anomoia; species Anomoia purmunda. The sequence goes on from OX639994.1 coordinate 49,891,196, forward strand.
ATTTATCTATTCTTTGGCTTGTGTCCAGTTTCATTTTTTCTTTGATGGTTGGATATAGAGTGTTTTGGAATTCATTGAGTTTTGTAAGGTATTCGTGTTCGCTATTAAATGTAACTGTATTATTGAATTTGAAAGTTCTACCAAAAAATAATTCAAAAGGTGTCAACTTAGTTGCGGAGTGTATCGAGTTATTATATGTTATGAGTGTTTCTGTAAATATATCGTCGTGGTTTTCACTTAGGTGGTTTTCTTTCCTAGTTGTTGCCACGATTCTATATATCTCAGTAAGAGTGGAGTGATGTCTCTCAACCGGAGCATTGCTTGTGCTCTGTTGGAATGAAGTGGTATGTAATTGAATTAGAAATTGACGGCAAAAATCTTTGAAAATGTTAGCAGTAAATTCTGCACCTTGATCTGCGACTATCTTTTTTGGTATGCCTTAGAGATTAATGAAATTTTTTATAGACTTTAATATGCAAATGCTATTTCGGGATGGTAGGGTGTATCCTGCAGCAAATTTTGAGAATTTGTCTATTATTGTAAGGATTTGTTCGTTATTTATACTATAGATATCTATATGTAGGATATCCAGGGGTTTGTCGGGGGTTTCTGGTTTTTGATAAAGAGGTTTCGGGGGACTGCTGTCGTACTTGAGAGTTTGACATTTATCGCAGTTGTTTATTGTTTGAGTAATTTTGTTTTTCATAAATGGGAAAAAGAATTTTCTTTTAAGGTGGAGATGTGTTTCGTTTATACCACGATGGTTATTGTTTTGGTGGTAGTTCCTTATTAATTCTTCCTGTTCGTCAGTGTTTGTTATGTCTTTTAGCAAGTCCTTACATCGCAATACCTTAAATAACTGGCTGTTCGAGAAAAATTTTGAGTAGACTGTTTGGATTATGTGGAAAGTGTCATCGTCCGTAAATATAGCTGATACCTTGTTTGGATTGAGGAATTTTTTGAAAATTTCGGTTATTATTTCTTCAGTGAATTGTGGTTTTTTGAATATGCGCCGCTGTTTATTTTTAAAAGGCATTTGCGTTAACGTTTCTGAACCGTTTGCATTTTTTTCGAAGATGTATTGCAGATTAAAATCATTTAAAGGTTTTTCTGATATATATGTATATACCGTCGTTGAGGTTTTCTTCTGCTGAATGTACCGTACTACCAGAGGTGCCTTGATTGGAAAGTGTGTCATTTATGTTTATGTCAACTGCGGTGGGTGTGTTTATTTTGATTCGGCTAAGTGCACCTGCGTTTGTGTTTAATTTTCCTTTTTTTATAAATTATTTCGTAGTTGAATTCTTCTAGTTTGAGCCGCCATCTAACCAATTTTGAATTAGGTTCTTTTAAACTCATCAACCATGTCAGAGGTCTGTGGTCTGTTATAATGGAGAATTTACGTCCGAATAGGTAAGGACGAAACTATTTAGTAGCCCATACTATGGCTAATAATTCTTTCTCTATTGTCGAATAGTTGCATTCTGATTCGTTGAGTGTGCGACTAGCATAACAGATTGGTTTATCACTCCCTATGTGTCCTTGGTATAGGACTGCACCTAGCGCGAAATTACTTGCGTCTGTGGTCAAAATGAAGGGTTTTGTAAAATCAGGGTATTGCAGTAAGGGTCGTTTGTTAAAATATATTTACAAGTATTGAAAGCATTTACAAAACGGTCGTTTAATTCTATTGTTTTTTCTTTTTTCAGGCATTCAGTTAGTGGTTTGGTGAGTTTTGAGAAATCTTTTATAAATTTTCGGTAGTATCCTACAAGTCCTATAAAGCTTTGAATTTGTTTACGGGTTCGAGGTATTGGAAAGTTTTTTATAGCACTTATTTTTGCGGGATTGGGCTTGATGCCTTCTGTGGAAATAATATGTCCAAGGAAAGTGGTTTCTTTGTGAAGAAATTCTGATTTATCTGGCTGAATTTTAAAATTGGATGCTCGCAATTTATCGAACACTGTTTGTAGACTTTGAATATGTTCTTGAAGAGAAGTGGAGTATATGATAATGTCGTCTAGGTAGACAAGACATATTTTGCCTACGAGTTCACCTAGGACATTATCCATTACTCGTTGGAAAGTTGAAGGTGCATTTTTTAAACCGAAAGGCATTCGTACATACTCGTAATGACCGCCTTCTACTGTAAATGCAGTTTTAGTGATATCCTTTTCGTCCATTTCAATTTGATGGAAGCCACTTGCTAAATCAAGCGTGGTGAAGTACATACATTTGCCTAATTTATCTAGAATTTCGTTAATATTTGGAAGGGGGTATCTGTCCGATATAGTATTTTCGTTTAATTTCCTATAGTCGATCACTAACCGCCACTTCTGTTTGCCACTTTCGTCTGGTTTTCTGGATACAATCCATACTGAAGCGCTCCAAGGGGAATAGCTTGGACGGATGATTCCTTGTCTAAGCATATCCGCAATTTGACGTTGGACTTCAGTTTTATGTACATGAGGGTAGCGATAAGATTTCGTGTATATAGGAATGTCGCCTGTTGTAGTTATCCTGTGTTTAATTTGATTTGTAAATGTTAAATTTTCAGTTTCTTTAAAAAATATGTCTGTGTAGTTTTTGCAAAGTTTTAAAATGTTTCGTTTTTCTTCAATGTTTAAATGTTCTGTTCGAATTAATGGAAGAAAGTCAATATTTTCATTATTCAATTTATTTGTATCGAAATTAAAGGCTTCGATGAATTCTTCGTCGTTATATTTTTCTACTTTTATGGGCTGTTCAATAAGTACTAACTGTTGCTCGTCTGAAATATTTATTACTTCAGCGAGACTATACCAGTTTTTTGCGTAGAATATTCCTTCTGGTATGTAAAGCGCCTTGTTGATGTAAGTCGTATTTATTAAGATGTTTCCTTCTTGGATGTCTACAGGGATTTTTATAACCGCCTTTGAGTTGTCAGGAATGATATGTTTGCCGGAAGATAAGTTTGGCTTGAATTTTAAAGGAATTATCGCATTTTTCGTTTTGATATGTTGCTTTTGCAAGTCTATTTTAGCTTCCAATTGAGTAAGCATGTCGATACCGATTAGCCCATCAAAATAATTGTGGAAATCGAATAATAAAAATCTTTGTTCCCCTGGTTGTTTAAATTCAATGAAATAAGGAAGGGACACTTCTTTGTCTAGTGTATATTTACTTAAAATTGTTGTTATAGTTAATGGGTTGCAGTTAGTTAAGTCTGAGGAATTTACGTATTTTGGGCTTATGAATGATGCAGATGCCCCTGTATCGATTAGAAATTTAAGTGGTCTGCCAAAAGGAGATGAGGTGTTGATGTAACCTAGTTCAGAACCGTGTTTGTTAATATCTAGGTCCTGGTTCGAGGCAGGATATTGAAAATTTTGGTTATCTTCAATATTTGCCAGGTTTCCGTGTGGGTTTTGGTACTCATCCAGGTTTTGTCTATAGCCGCTGCTTGGTGGTAGATATTCTAATGGCTTAGAATGTTGAAAGTTAAAAAGTTCGTTTTTTGGGAAATCAGGTTTTCTTGATGCAATAGAGCGCATAGTTTGGTCTGTTCTAAAAGATCTTTGGGTAGGAGCTTGTGTTTTTATGTACGTGGAGCTTGTGTCCATGGGCTCCGGTTTATTATATTGGTTATAAGTATTATTTCGGGATCGGAATGGATTTTGTGAATTGTTTTGATTTGAGACATATGTGTTCGGATTTAGGGTGCTATTTTGGAAGGTATTTTGCCGTTGGAATTGGGATTGGTTATTGTAATTTGTTATTTGATTTCGGTGTTGAGGATATGTACGTTGAGTAGGGTTGTATCTATTGAAGTTGGTGTTATACCTGGAATAGTTATTGAATTTCGGCTGCCAATTGCGTTGAAGCCTGTTTGGATCTGATTGCATATAAAAAATATTTTGCTCCTTTATGCATAAGGAGAATGCTTGTGCAAGGGATTCCGGTTTAGATGCTCTTATTGTGGAGCCTAGGGGTTCTCTTAATCCAATAAGGAAGCTGTTTAGGCACATTTCGGCGTACAAATCTTTTTTTGCTTTTATTATTTTTTCGTCCTGCTCGTGAATTTGTATGTTGTTGGGGAGTGATGCTTGCAGTTCTATTATTTCACTATAAAATTGTTCGATATTATTAGATTTCTGACGGACGCTATGCAAGGGGGGTTTCAGATCTTTTATCTGAATAATGTAAAGTGAGATTTTGTTTTATTTCATCCCAATTGAGGGATGTTCCGTACATATTTAGTATTTCGTTAGCTTGACCTACAACTTTGTTTCTTATTGCGCGTAGCAATATTTGTCCCTGTGGGGTTGCATCACAATTCCTAATGTGGAGCAGAATTTCTTCCACATTATTAATAAATTCATGTAAAAGCCGCGGATTTCCGTCATATACGGGTAAATCTTTTATTGCGTCCGGGATACGAAGGCTTTCGAAAGAGAAGCAACCAGCAGAAATATTTCTAGAAAAACTTGGTTGGGAAATATTGTCAAATTCGTTATATTCGGGTATTGAGTTTAAGCTTCTGCTTTTGAATAATTTTCCTAAAGAGATTGGGTATGGTCTGAAAATCAATTGTCGTCCTGCTGTTTTCTTTTTGTTCATTTGGATCGTAGATGGAACTATTGGGGCCGTGTGGTCCTTGTGTAAGGGTGTGTATCCTTAGGTATAAATTTGAATATGGGTATCTATGTATGTATTTTATGTAATATATGGTATATGTATGTGAATATTATTTAAATAATGTATATTGTATAACTAATAATATATATTTTATTAGTTTAGTTTTCTGGTATTAGTTCAATTATCTGGTTATATTCGTGGATTTTCTTTGTCTTTGTTTGTTTTTTTTTTTTCAATATTTCATGCATATATGTATATTTCTTTTTCTATTGTTCACTCTATTCGATTTTGGTTATGGCTCTTTTACCCTGGAGGGTCCGGCTTTAGGGACTACGGAATCGCAGATTTGAGTTTAGTTATAGGTGATCTTATTCAAATATATGAATAAAAGTCGGTTTATATATATATTAAAGGATGTACAAGCCTCGTTTGTTATTTTGGTTTATATTTTATATTTTTGCTATGCATACAGATGTGCAAGCGTTAGTTTATTTTTTTGGTATCTGTTGTTATAACAGTTTTTTGACTTACCACAAAACCAGGATGGTCGCAACTTGCATGTTGATTTAGGTCCTCCAGTGATAGAATAGTAGAAACTATGCCGGTCCGGGTGTGCCTTAAGTCTTGGTTCCTTCCGATATGCCCTCGGAATTTTGTTGGATACCGTTGTTAGACTCGTTAATTATCCTTTAGTTGGCTACGATATTCCCTCGGAGGTCACTTGGGGATTTTTTTAACGTTTAGCACTCACTCGCGAACCGTTCACTGGGCAGCCGACTGCGCCATTTAAGGGATCACTCCCAACACACCGTAAAAAAAAGACAACGGGCTCCTCAACGTGGAGCTCACAAATAAAAACTAGCAGCAATTTCGACAGCAATATGATAAGTGAGTTTATTAATTAAGTTTTAGTGCTATTTATGCTTATTTTGTACCTGTTAGTAAGTATTACAATATTGTATTTGCTTAGTAAGTAATTTATTTCATATACCTTAATTCTCTAGAAATGTTATTATTGTTTGTTATTTTGCTTAGTAGCCTAAATATTCGTTTTGTGTTTGATAAGCAGTTATACTTGAAGTTATTTTGGTTAGTATTACAGTAGATATTCAATATGTGTTTAATAAGCAATTTATTACATATACTTAATTTCTACAATTAATGCTACGTCTGCATTTCCGGAGTTTGATGACCGGCTAACTTCTTGCCCTTGGTGGCTTTACCGGTGGCTCTTTTGTTGGTGTTGTTGTAGGCGTTGAGGTTGCTGTAGCGGCCGTAACTCGCGCGCACGAGCAAACAGTGTGTAAGCCTGAAAACAAAAAAGTAAGGCATCGCTAAGTTAAAATCGTGAATTTTAATCCAAAGTTAAAAACAGTGTGTACGCCTGAAAATAAAAGGTAAGGCATCGCTAAATTAAAACCGTGTTAAAATCAAAAACTCAAAGTTAAAAACAGTGTGTAAGCCTGAAAATAAAAAGTAAGGCATCGCTAAATTAGAACCGTGTTAAAATCAAAAACTCAAAGTTAAAAACAGTGTGTAAGCCTGAAAACAAAAAAGTAAGGCATCGCTAAGTTAATTAAGTGTCCGTGGGTAAAAATAAATATATTCCCCGCGATTATATCGATAGGCCCCTTAGTAGCTAAGGCGAACCGGTGGTAATTATATACCAGCCTACGATATAAATAAAAAAAATAAAAAATAACTATTAAGTGAAAAACTTTAAAAACATTTTTTAACAAACATTTTAAAATACTTCTTATAAAAGGAAACAGTGAAAAAAAAATAATAATAATCAACTCTAACCCTCAACGGACGAGAGCAACCAACATCCATTAAACGGACGAAAACAGTCATCAAGTCCATCAACATCCTCATTGACGCCAGCATCTGTCATCAGCAGCAGTAGAGTAAGGAAACCACATTAAGCAATACTGTATTTTATAAAACATATTGTAACTTAATACATAGTTCTGTTCATTAATACCCTACTAATAACCCCATAATACAAATGGACGCATTACCATCCGATTTCGACTACGACGGATTAGATAAAATTGTTAGATAAAATTGTTAAATTGAAGACGAAGAACTAAGAAAACAGAGACCTTTCTTCATTAGAGACGTATGATATTTGACATCATAGGGAAAAATAAGAAAGCTACTCACCTCGACTCTGACAATAGGAAGAATATTGCAGACGAGACGGTTCGTCTATTAATAGCAGCCAACAAAACCCAACACAGACGACACAACTATTAAATAAGGGTGATGTAATATAAATTGTTTTAATTTAAGCATTTTAAAATTTTTAATACAAAAAAATAATAAATAAAACATAGAAACTAAAGTGTTGTCCAAAATTTTGTATCTTTAGACGAAAACTTTACGATATAAAAGTGTCTTTTCCATACTTAAAGGAAAAATTGAAATTTAATAACCTTTAAATGGCAAACCCCAATAATTTACTTAGGCCCGCAGTGCTAAATCAGGATGCCCCTCCTCCTCAAGGACCAAATAATGCACAATTAAGCATGAGTGACTTGACAAATCTAATATCAGAAATCGCAGCTAATATCCTTAGGCAACAGGGACCGCAAGTGGTTCAAAATGTCCTGAACCCAAATTCTAGTTTGGCTACAGCGGTAAACCAAATAATCGAAGAAGGACATAGACAAGGTTTAAGCGGATTAGATAAAATACCGGGCGTGGTAAAATGGCTTAAAGAATTTTCCGGTAAGCCAGGAGAATTCAACTCATGAAGGAAAAGTGTTGATCGCATGTTAACCCTATACGAACCATTAAAAGGAACGCCCAAATACTACGGTATTCTGAGCGTAGTAAGAAATAAGATAACCGGCCAGGCTGATACAGCACTGGAATCATATAACACACCGCTTGATTGGCCAGCCATAACAAAATGCTTGTCAATGCACTATTCCGATAGGCGCGACTTATCAACCTTGGAATACCAAATGACAACTTTGGTGCAAGGTAACAGGACAATTTCTGATTTTTATCAGCACGTGTACAAACACCTTTCGCTAATTTTAAATAAATTAGGATGCGAAGGAATGGGAAATGAATCAATGAATCCCTGCACATTCTAACGCAGTCTTACAGGAATAAAGCATTGGGCACCTTCATAAGAGGGTTGAACGGTGACCTACCAAGGTTACTAGGTATGAAGGAACCTGTTGACCTACCTCAGGCTCTTCACCTTTGTCAGAAACTGGATAACCAAAATTTCAGAACGAACCATGCCAACAACGCAAGGCAATCGTATCAAAAACCGCAAGCAGCAAAAAATAATTATGCTTCGCGCGCCCAACATTTTTACCCCCAGTTAGCGCACGACGCACAACCAAGACAAGCATATGGGCAAAATAATAATGCACGCTTTGCAAATGCAAATGCGCCACCCAGGCCACCAAAGCCACAACCACGACCTGAACCCATGGAGGTCGACCAAACCATGTATTCACAGAAAGTGAATTACATGAACAAACCAGCGCAAACCCAGTACCAAGGGAAAATACCCTCAGAGGCTCCCAATCAACAGGTCAGCAAAGCGCAAAGGACTTTCCATATATCCGAGGAAAAGGAAAGCGAAACCTCAGAAGATGAACCAATTTCGGATGTTCATTTTTTAGCTTTATCAGCTCTTCGCTCCCGTATTTCGAAGCCAGGGCGGAGAGAGGGAAAATACTAAGATTCTTAATAGATACAGCATGGTAATAGACTATCGTAAGCTGAATTCGGTAACGACAGCAGATAGATATCCAATACCCGAAATATCCGAAGTGATTTCCAATTTAGGGGAAAATAAATTTTTTTCAGTATTGGATTTGAAGAGTGGTTTTCATCAAATTCCTCTAAAGGAGTGTCTGATATCGAGAAAACTGCCTTTTCAATAAACAACGGCAAGTACGAATTTACACGTTTGCCATTTGGGTTAAAAAATGCACCGTCAATTTTCCAAAGAGCGCTTGATGATATACTGCACGAGCACATCGGAAAGTACGCTTACGTTTATATCGATGATATAATAATTTTTAGCAAAACAGAAGAGGAGCACCTCGAGCACATCGAAAAAATTATTAAAACATTAGAAGAAGCAAATATGAAGGTTCAGTTAGACAAATGTCACTTTTTTAAAGAAGAGGTTGAATTTTTGGGATTTGTTATATCGCCAATTGGTATCAAAACCAACCCTGCGAAAGTGCAGGCAATAGCAAATTTCCCACAACCAAAAACTTTGAAAGAACTTCGCAGCTTCTTAGGTATGTCCGGATACTACCGAAAGTTTATAAAAGATTATGCTAAATTAGCAAAACCTGACACCTCTTTTAAGAGGGGAAGAAGGAAGAATATCAAAGCATAAATCCTACAGAGTAAGGATTAACTTGGACGAAGATGCAGTAGAAGCCTTCAATTGCATAAGACGCTCACTCACTTCCAGAGACATCATTCTTGCGTATCCAGATTACAAAAAACAATTTGAGTTAGTAACAGATGCCTCCAATTTCGCTATAGGAGCCGTGCTATCTCAGGAATCAAAACCATTAGCGTTTATTTCCCGCACATTAAGCAGAGCCGAAGAACATTACGCGGCTAACGAAAAAGAAATGTTAGCCATAATTTGGGCTTTGGATTCTTTTAGAAATTATCTTTATGGTTCAGCTAAAGTACAAATATTCACTGATCACCAACCACTTACGTATGTTCTAAGCAATAAAAATAATAACGCTAAAATGAAAAGATGGAAAGCAGCGCTAGAGGAATACTCATACGAGATATGCTACGAACCAGGAAATCAAAATGTAGTCGCTGGCGCATTATCGAGGATACCAATTGAAGAGTCCCAAAGTAACTCTTTATCAATAGCAACAAGTTCTGATGAAAGCTCATCACAAAATTTGATATACAGCATTGAAACGCCAATAAACGTTTTCAAAAACCAAATCTTTTTGAATAAGAGTATAACAACTGATTATAATTATCAGTTTAAAATAATTTTTCCAACTTTTCACCGATCCGAGCATTTCACAACCGAATTATTCGCAAGAAGATCTTGTTCAAATTCTAAAGAAATATTTGAACCCTTCGGTAATAAACTGCATCAAAGCAGAAGAAGATATAATGGGAAAAATACAAGAAGTATATCCCCTACATTTCAGTAAATACAAAGTCAGGTTTTCCAATGTACAAGTCGATGACGTAACCAATTATCAGGAACAGCAAAATCTGATAATAAGAGAACATAATAGAGCGCATAGAAGCACCCATGAAAATAAAATTCAGCTTTTAAGAAAATACTATTTTCCAGCAATGTCAAGTAAGATTAAAAAAATTGTTAAAGCTTGCATCATATGCAAGGAAACCAAATACGACCGGCACCAGCAAAACCGAAAATTCAGGCGACGCCTATTCCCAAATTTCCAGGTCAAATAGTACTTATTGACATACTTCACATGGGAAAACAATTAATTTTGACTGCAGTAGATAAGTTATCCAAATATGCAGTGGCGAAACCCATCAAATCCAAGGTAGCCAAGGATATAAGACAACCTTTGAGAGACATCCTATTTTCCCTTGTACCGGAAACAGTAGTTATGGACAACAAAAAATCGTTTAGATCAGAAACAATAAACTACATGATGGAAAACGAATTTGGAATAGAAATTCACCGGACAGCTCCATACACAAGTTGCTCCAATGGTCAAGTGGAACGTTTTCATTCCACATTGCAGGAAATAATGCGATGTCTCCAGTGTGACAAAACCCACCAATCTTTCAACGAACTTTTGGAAAGATCGTTCAAAGAATATAACCACTCTGTACATTCCACCACAAAGGAAAAACCTGTAGAAACATTTTTCGGAAGGAGAGTCAATAGTGACCCCCAATTATTAAACAAACATAGGATAGATATAGCAAATAAAATTAGGGAAAAACAAAAAATTGATCTTACTTACCATAACAAAAATAGGAAAGAATTGAAGCAATATGCTTCAGGAGAATTAATATTTGTTAAGATCAGTAAAAGATGTAACAAACTGACATCTAGATATAAAAAAGAAATAGTTTTACAAAACTATAACACTACAGTTAAAACTCAATCAGGAAGAGTAGTGCATAAGAATAATATTAAACAGAGTTAAAATTTTTTTTTTTTTCTTTCCTAGGGAAATTTGAACAAAATAGCCAAAATGAAGACGATCATAGTTATCCTGTTACCATTATTGATTGCTATTTTCGCACAACAAATCGACATACAAGACTTAACAAATAACAACGGATATATACCCAACAAGTCAGGGGAGCAAAAGACCATAAGTCACTTCAGTAAAATTCTTCACTTTATAAACTTAACAGCTTATGACAAAACTATATAAACGTATTTAGGGAAACAACCCAAAACAAAATCAAAACTATAGAGGACGAATTAGAATTTATGAGACATACATATCAAATTAATAACGATATATTACTCTCACAAAATCATATTAACGACATAGGACAAGTAATTTTTTTAAGCAAATTAGGTATAATTCCAACAGATATATTAACGCAGACCGAACTTGACCTAATTAGTGACTTTGATACATACAATAGTATACAGATAGCAGTTATTTTTTACGAAGACAACATCATACTAACCTTACTAATACCCCAATTCTCCTCCAATATCCTATCTAAAATAATTTTTGAACCTATTCCCGATCAAAAAAACCTATCATTAGTTTTAGATGAATATGAAATACTTACAGATGAAAATAATAATTTGTATAAAAAAACTGTTAAGGACAACCTAGAAAAAAATCTAATCAAATTAGATAACAACTGTTTAAAAAATATTATTAAATTTAAAGAAGCAAATTGTAAGCTAAAACCATTAAAAGAAACAGAAATCAAAGAAATTTTAACTGGAATATTAATATTTAAAAATTTTTGCTCAAGCATACTTCACAATTGTAACAAATTAGAAATTAAACAAACAGGAACCTTTTTAATAAAATTGGAAAATTGTAAATTAAAAGCTGCAAATAAAACATTTGAAAATATTAAGATTAAAATGTATGATTCATTTGTACTACCGAATAGAATCACAAAAATTAAAGAAGACAAGAATATTACACAAACAGAATTAAAATTAGAAAAATTGTACTTAAAACAAATTAACCAGCAAGAACACATCGAGCTATTGTTTAAAAACAATAAAAGTGTTCATTTAATTAGTTTAAGTTCAGATTTATTAATTGTATTATCTAGTATTGTAATAATTTCTATTGCAATATGTATCAATAAATACAAAAGAAAATTACATATATCGCCTGAACAGCAAGATGCTGCAAAAACAACGGAAGGACCATTTCTGCAATTAAGAACAACAGCATAACTCATCCACAACAACAATACCGATTGAGGACAATCGATTTAAAAGGGGAAGAGTTAACTTAGGGTAAGTTAATACCACCCAAGTCGCCTGACATATGACTCGCCGTCATATAAGTTGACTTAGGGTAAGTTAATACCACCCAAGTCGCCTGACATATGACTCGCCGTCATATATCAACTACTTCAAGCCGACTCATTAGAACCACCCACTCAGCCAAGATGTCGTAAGTTAGGCATTTACAATAGACCCGCATTCCAGAGAATCAAATAACGCATACATATGCTATTATGTTATTTGATTACCAACCATAAATTGGCTACACCAAGTCGACCCACATCACATCACACATCAAATCATTTAATGGTCAACTCAAGAAATGCCAATACTGCACATGTTGCCCGAAATATGACTACCCATCATAATTCGGCCGCACCAACAAACGTACAGCGAGCCGATCATGCAAAGTGTCACACAACTATGTAGACCGGAAACTAGCGAACGATCGACCCAGCACAACTGCAATTGTGTAAACATGACCCGCTTAACAAACAAAAACAGCCGGAGTCCGCATAATTGTGACCAACATTAATGCTGTAAACAATACAGCGCAATACCGTAAACATTACCAGTGCAACAACTAATGGGAACCATCCGCTACATACAACGTCAGCATGCAGTCGCAGCGAAGCACCATGGATTTACCACGCAGCAAAATACAGACGCCACGCAGCAGAATGCAGTTGCAGCGCAGACACGGCGAAGTATAAATAGTCAAATTACTGTAACTTAGTTTTAGAATTTATTCTCAATCCAATGAACGCGGTCTTGCTGGATTTCCCAGCACCCGCAGTAAAATAAAATTACTTAGAATTTATTCTCAAACCAATAAACGGGGTCTTGCTGGGTTTCCCAGCACTCGCCGTAAAATAAAAATATTAAAAACCATAACTTACATACTTATGCATGTATGTACATATATGTGAAAATATTTGCCAACATTCATTTCATCCCTCCTCCAGCGTAACATTCTGAAAAATCTTCAGTTACTACATACAACAACAAAAAATTCATTCATAATCGCACGCGCGTATTTCTGCGAACAAATGCCGTTCATTTATAAATGCGAGCATTTCATCTCCCCGTGCACGCAAATGCCCTCCTCATCAATATTTTTCGCGACGATCACAAAAATGCTTAAATGCCTAAATTTTACAAACCATCGACGATCATTGAAAAGTCACAACATCGTAACATCAAAGAATCATGCAATCTGGCACCATAGCCCAGAAACATTCGTCGAATTTTTCGTGAAGATTTTACAATTTTTGCGCAAGTGCAAATGTACATATGTATGGCACATTTATGTATGTATATATGTAAATATGTCGGTACGCAGCTTTTTCGTGCGAATTGCGCGCAAAAGCCACTACTTATGTGGAGTTTTGACAAACCGTCTCTTTTAGGTTTAGAATATAGTATATAGTATAGAATAGATAGCCTACTAAACTATAGCTAAGCTTGGCTATCCATTGGAATACTTGGTTGGAACATTGTAATTATAAGCTTGATAGGAAAAAAGTGATAACTTAGTTAATTTTGGTAGTGTTATTTCGCTTTCATCTTAGATGGTGTCTGCCAAGAGGACTTGCTACATACATATGTACGTTTGTATTTATTTATGTAAGCAAGTGTTTATTTGTATGATTATAGAAATAATTTTTATCAACATACAAGCTTGGAATTGCCCAAGTGGTCGACGATTTTACATATCTTACCAACATTTACACATATTGCATTTCAAGTCAGTAAGCGAAACATCGAAAAATTTTGAAATCAGGCAGAAACGACGACTATCTCTCATATAACGGTAATTTATAACAAAAAACCCCGAGTCAGCATTAAAGACAATTCACTCCAATTTAATATGAAGAATGGGGATGAACTAACAAATACACCGAATCAAGCATAAAAAGCATCTTGCGTGCGCTCAAAGACACAAGGAAATCTCGACGTCCAAATGCTCAATCCCACTCTCTTCGCCACTCGACTTGCACTCCACCTTCCTGAGAGCAATGTTCAACAAAGTGATATCTACGGGCAATGGGACCATATTTCTAGCTCTTTACGTACTGGCGCTGAAGAAGTCATTGGTTTTCACGAGCCCGAAAGAATGGCTGGTACGATGAGGAATGCCGCTCCGCCATGGTGGAGAAAGATGCTGCCCACAGCGCCACGGTGTGATCGGGCACAACGCGAACTATGCGGGAGAGATAGGGAGGGAGCGATGCGTATCTTCCGAGAAAAAAAGAGAGATACCGAGTTCGAGGAGCTTGAGATGCTAGCCGGCAGGAAAAACGTCCGAAAATTCTATTAGAAGGTACGGCGCTTACAGAAGGTTTCAAGGCTGGGGCAATTTCATGGCGGCCCTTGCAGTGTTAAAGTGAGGTTCTCCGAAAGATTTTTGGATCTCTACGTCTTTGCGACGGCGAATAACGCAAACTATGAATTTATCTGCGACATAGACATAGTCCAGCGATTTAAAATACAACAGCCGTGAAAGTATTCATCGCGGTACCAGCCGGAGGCGGTGGAGGAAGAGGACGGCGTCCTCTGAGTTGGAAGGACCAAGTGGAAAAGGACTTGACGTCATTTGGTATTTCCAATTGGCGAAAGTAGGTCGACTGGCGCAATTTGTTGAATTCGGCCAAAATCGATTAGACGTTTATAGCGCCAATTAAGCCAGATGTATGTCGGCCGCCCTAGCAGAATGTGTAGCGTATGCCGCACACCAATAATTTTAATTTTAAATTAATTTATTGTAAGTAAAATATAAGCAAAGAACGTACTCGTAGATGATAAATACGTTGCATCCCATCCCACCGTTCCTCTAACAGACGATCTCGTCCAATTCACCATACCAGAACTAATTTCGCTTTTGCTGATTGATATCAGACAACTTAAAAGTATGAGAAGCTTGAAATTTGAGGACTGCAAAAAATTTTATCTGGAACGTTTTCAAACTGGGCTACTTAATATTTCCAGATGGACTTTCTTATTGATCTAACAGAGAGGTCAGTAAGAAAATATTGAGAACATTTATTTATTATGTTAAGATGTGACAATTAACAGCGTGCATGCCATATTATTATTATAATTTTTCTTCCTTTTACTTTTTTATTGAAGTTGTAAAATTTTTCAAATTTCATTTCGGAAATATTTTTCTTTATTTAATTTTAGAGTTTTTACAGTTATCATATTCATTGATACCTAAATAGAATCAGATCAGAACTTTTGCGAAGTGATGCAACTGTTTTCAGGGATTGCAGCTGCAACTAAAAAAAATGCACGAATAGTTAATATATTATTTTATAGCCTATTGAATAAAAATGCAAATGTAATGTGTTTGCGTCTCGCATTTTATATTAGTTTCTAAAACACATATGACAACTTTTTGCCAATTTTGTATATACATACATTTGTAAAAAAAACAGAATCAGAACAGAAATGTAGATGAAAAAGATTTGCAAAAAATGGATGATAGGTTATATTATATTTTATATCCTCTTAAATTAAAAGATTATAATTCATAATAGTTAGAGATGGCACAAAAATGCTGGAGCTCGAACTATGCGGCAAAAAGCTAAATGTGCTAATCCAGCCGGCGACTATACGTGCGAAGCCAATGCAGACGTTGTGTAGCGTTTGCTTAAGCTGCTAAGTATGCGAATCATATCAATGTGTGCCTAAAAAAAGAAGAGCAATTTGCGAATCAAACTAAAAATTAAGGAAAGAAGAGAAGGGAGTAAACCATGAAAAAACCTGTTTTTTGATTGTCAGCGAGGCAAATCATATGAAATTAAATACAACAACAAAAGGTCATTCATAATCGCACGCACGTATTTCTGAAAGCAAGTGCCGTTCATTCCTAATCGCGAGCATCTCATCTCCCCGCGCACGCAAAAACGGTCTCCACGACGGACACAAAAATGCTAAATATTCCATTTTACAAACCATTGACGGTCACTGAAAAGTTTCAACATCGCAATACAGCACTTTGGCAACGTAGTCTTACAAATGCTCATATATTGAGATTTACATAATAAGCCGTTAAAGCAGGAGCATTTCAATATCTTCTGTGGATTTGTTTGTTAAGTTGCGGCCTGCAATTTGCCATATTACCGTCCAGAGTTCGAGTCCCATCTTTTTCGGCATTTTCATGATTTATTCTTTTTTAAATTCAATTGGATATTTTACATATATTAATTTATATAAATATTAAAGTCTAGATAGGTAATATGCATGCTTTTATTAAATAATTCATGTGCGCATAAATTCATTTGCGTACATTATTTTGCGCGTATTCTCAACCAAATGCACTACAGAAGACGATTCGATTCTCAAATCTCAATCGCTACTTGTTTAAGTTTCTCGTGAATATTTTTCCCCTAAAACAAAGTGTTGATGCAAATAAACAAATATGTAATATATGTAGATCGCATATCATTTCGCATCTACAGAAAAACGAATTCAACAACAAACCCAAGCAAAATATTAAATCGAAAGCAAACTCATAAGTTGTAATATAAGTAATTATTTTCAAAAGTTTTTTGAAATGAAAAAATAAAAATTTTTTAAATAAAATAAAAATTTTATTGAGGCATCTTTGTAAGTCAAGACAAATTCATATGCTTTCAACATTTAATTTTTTTAATTTTTAAAAGTATTAATGATGGCATGTGAAACAGGAAATAGTAAGTTATTTTTAGCATACCTATGTAAGTATATAAAATCCAAATTTACTTTATTTGTGTCAAGAATATTTTTTGAGCTCAAGGCCAGTATTTTTTCAATATTTTCCGATTTAAAAAAATCTGCCATGAGCTCAAAAATTATTAATGATATTTAGAATTATCAATAAATTTATTAATATTATTGGCATACCCCATAGTAGAATCGTTATTCGAGAATGTGGAATTACATTAAGTATTGATTTAGACGAGTGAAAATTGTATATACTGTGGCGGTGCTGGCATAGACGAATCTTTATTATGCATTAACTCTTTATTTCGTTCTGATTATCAACAAAAACTTACTTTCTTAAGTTTCTCTTTTTATTCTCATCTTCATCCGTTTGCATATTTGTTAACATCAAATTTTACATTTTTCCCCTGCTAACATTAAATTTAACATTTTTGATAAATTAAAAATGCTTGTTTAACAGTGTAGTGTCGACCCAGTTTGGGAACGTATCAACCCTATTAACGGCCATCACCGAATAGTTTCCGCTATGGATTTGCAGGTTCTATAGTAATTCTTTATTACATCTATAATAATAATTTGGCGTTTGCCCCATATACATATGTATGTACATTGTATATTGATGTTTGGCCAAACGTCTCCTAAAATTTGTGCTGAAAATTGTATTTACACTAGCCAAAGTCTAAGCAAATATCAAGGAAGTTAATAGTTTTTTAATCAAAAATGGTTACATTCACTTTTCGATTTTTGGAAATTTTGCAGTTATTTACTTCAGTTTTCCAAACACACTTTTCTTTAATATGTTCAATGATTGTTTCCCATTAAATCCACCAAGCGGTAAGTTTTTCTAGAATAAATTTCGTTGTGAATCATAATACGGGCAACAACTTAACGAAGACAAGAAAGTGAACAGTTGATTGAACATTGAGTTGAAGTCTGAACCATAATACGATTTTGGCAATTACAAATCAATCATCAGATGAGGCAAAGATAATATGATACGAAACACTTTGCATGTGATTTTTTATAATATTTTCCAACAGAAGGCAAAAGATAGTTTCTTATATTAGTTATGTTTTCTGAACCTAAGCAAAATTTGCTCTCAATGAGAGAAACATGCTTGAAAGTACGAAAACGCAAAACCAGTAAGGTGTAGGTTTTTGTTACAGCTGATTTTTGTTTGACGCGAAATTTATTTACTCACTTTTTCTATTTTTCACATTTTTTAATAAAAATAGTAAGCAATTTCAATAATTGTTTTTTACTTGTGATGAACTGAATAATTTCAATCAGCTGCTTAACGTCCTGACAAATTCTTGGTAGTAGAAATTTGTCACAATTTATCCGTTTGTCCACCGAACCAACTGTTTTGTTTCGTTAAAAAGCTCTTTGATACAAAGCAGCGGGTTCGGTGACAAACATGAGAATGCTCCTCGGCCATTCCATTTTTCGCAGCCAAGGAGAGCCGACCAACCCTTTTACCATTTAGCCATTACCAGCCAGGACACCACACGGCCCACGCCACCATAAGTTCCTTTATTTAGAGTTATAAATCAAATGAAACAACTTTACATTTTTAATAAAATGAACGAAATAAAAGGTCTCATCAAGAAATTTTATATGCCACAGATTCGTCGCTACTACCTTGGACTACATCATCATCTTGGCTACCACATGAATTTGAGAAACCCACACACCGACAGAGTTACACAAATTAATATACTAGCTTTCTGGCACCACTCCTATATACAAGTTAACACGACAGTTCATTAAAACTATGCCAATCGACAAAAACAAATTGGCTTTAACCATTACCCAACTCTGCACGCGCATCCGCATAAACTGC
This sequence comes from Anomoia purmunda, assembly GCA_951828415.1. Lineage (NCBI taxonomy): Eukaryota > Metazoa > Arthropoda > Insecta > Diptera > Tephritidae > Anomoia > Anomoia purmunda. The sequence continues at coordinate 49,909,816 of OX639994.1, forward strand.
TGACACCAGAAGTGATGACACCACATCAATAAATTTAGAGCGCTTCGATCAACAAACTTTAATATTGCCATTCGGCAATTATTTGATGAGCTGCGATCAACAAATCCAAATATTGCAATTCGACAATTATTGCACCTGCAAGTGCAACGTGACTTGTGTGCAGAAATACATAGGTTTCTTTAGACTTAAGAATATTAATGTAAATCACTCTTAATTAACTAGTACTATTAAACGGTCAGAATAAATAGAACAGTGGACACGAGTCCACTTGTTTTTAAAAATTAAAATTATAAAATAATAATTTAACTGGCGCCCGAGCAGGGACCAGATTAGATTCGTGTCGGAAAAAAAAGGTGTCGAAGTGTTTGGCCAGTCGCCTGCATAGCAGCTGCCGTGCCACCGTGTCCTTCAAAAGTTATAAAGTGACATCGCGTCGTCACATCAGACAATCGCCTGTACAACAGCCGCGTCTGTTAAAAGTGTTATAGCGTTTGGTCAGTCGCCTGCAACGCAGCTGCCGTACCAGTGTCTACATAAGTATTAACGTCACAAGTAAACCAACAAAAAAGTACGCCCGTACAATAGGCGTAAAAGAAGACACAAAAATTCGCCAATATAGCAACTGCTGAAGATAAACTCCGAGCGGACTAACTGGTCCCGAACCTACTAAACACCCAGCGTTGGAATCCTATAGTGCGCACCGAGGGAACACAAGTCAGCAACAAGCCAAAAAAGGAGCACTCCCCGTCGCCACAAGGATAGCCGTAAGCATATTAAACCAAGTAAAATTAAAATCTAAGAAAAAAACTTAAAGTCAAAGAGAAAAAATAAATAATACGTGCGCACCGAGGGAACACAAGTCAGCAACAAGCCAAAAAGGAGCACTCCCCGTCGCCACAAGGATAGCCGTAAGCATATTAAACCAAGTAAAATTAAAATCTAAGAAAAAAACTTAAAGTCAAAGAGAAAAAATAAATAAATAAAAAATATACCTGCTTCAGAATAAAGAAAAGAGAAATTCGCCTCTAAATTTTTATTTTTTTTTGTCTTGAATAAAAACCCATAAAATAAATATTAGACATTAAGAACTAGTTATTAGTATAATTAACAAAAATTTTACTAACTCTTATAACATCAGGCTTGTACAGCCCATAAACAAATAAAACTAAAGGCTGCTATTCACGACCTTCGGGGGGACCCTCCAGTCTTATAACATATAATTTCCTCTGCGATTCACCACCTTCGGGGGGACCCTCCAGAGAGATATAAAAATACAACCCAATTAACTATAAACCAGGCTTGTACAGCCAATAAAAAGAGAAAAAGGATAATTAACACACAAATAATAATAACAATAAAACCAGATAAATACAAAACTAAATCATCCCAAAACTAAAAAGAACTAACAAAATGATTAGACCTAGCAGACTTTCTAATCCTTCAATTCCTAATCAAGAACCACCAAACCCAAACCCAAACCCAACTCCCGTTATCAACCCTCAACCAGATTCAAACGCAGAATTGACGACTTTAATTACCACAACATTTACAACAAGCTCTTAACCCTAATTTTGATTTACTTAATGCGACAGATGAAATTATAAACCCAGAACATAGAGGACGATTATCAGACCTAGATAAAATACCAGATATAATCAGAAGTTTAAGGGAATTTAATGGAAACCAAGGGAATTTAGCTCCTGGAAAAAAAGTGTAGATCGGGTATTAAATATTTACGAATCCGAAAAGGGAACACCTAGGTATTTTGGAATTCTGTCTGTTGTACGTAACAAAATAACTGGCAATGCGGACATCGCCCTTGAGTCTTACAACACCCCTTTGGAATGGAAAGCAATATCTAGATGCTTAACCTTACACTACGCAGATAAAAGGGACATAACAACCCTCGAATGCCAACTAACATCAATACTGCAAGGCAATGGTACTATCCAACAATTTTACCAAAATGTCTATACGCATCTTTCGCTTATTTTAAATAAACTTTCGAGTTTGGAAATGAGCCAAGAATCGCAAAGTTTGTTAGTTCAAACTGGCAGGCATACAGCCCTAGATACTTTCATAAGAGGATTAAGAGGCGACCTCCCTAGACTTTTAGGAATGAAAGAACCTGAAGATCTGCCTCAAGCACTTCATTTATGCTTAAAATTAGAAAACCAAGGCTACAGAACGCAATACGCATACAACAACCAAGGTGCTATACGGAAACCACATACCCATAATTTACCACCATTATCACCTAGGAAACCAATTGGTTTCAACCAACCATTCTACCCTCAAATTGCATACATCCCCAGGCCACACAACCCTTTTAGAAGCCCTATGCCACCTCAGTATCAACGCCCCCAACCTCCTTTACATAATTTTCAACATAACAGACCAGCGTTTCAAACTATAAATAAGCCCCCACCTCCACGCCCAGAGCCCATGGATGTTGACCGCACCATGCACTCAAGAGCAGTCAACTACATGAACAGACCACAATACAATAAACCACCCATGAAGAGACCATCTAATTTTTCCACACAAATGCCTTTTAAACAACAAAGAAACTTTCATATAGAAACAGGAAACCGACAAGACCAATACCAGCACGACCCATACTACCAAGACGAACAGGAGTACTCGCAGGACCAGTACTACCAACAAACCTGGACTCCCACTTCCCAGGAGTACGAAACGGCTTTAGAGATGGAAGAAAGCGGACAGTCATTCCAGGATTACGACAACCAAAATCCAGGAAATGATACTCAAGATCATATCGATATTCATTTTTTAGGATGAATAGTTCTTCGCTGCCATATGTTGAATGCAAAACGAAGAACGGTAAAATTTTAAAAATGTTAATCGATACTGGATCGAGTAAAAATTATATCCAACCTTGTCACGTCTTAAGGCAAACCCTAACGAACAACCATTTTTTGCGAACTCTATAGCAGGACAAATACAAGTCACTCACCATACAATTATAAATTTATTTGGCAAAAATGATACAAACTTAAAATTTTTTATACTTCCCACTCTGAAATCCTTTGACGGCATAATTGGCAACGATAGCCTTAAGGAACTTCACACTACAATAAACATTCACGACGACACTCTAACATTTGGCAATGGTATCAAAATTAGAATTAAACAACAACTTTCCCCATCGGTCTACAAAATTGACATTAGGACGGACCACATGACAATAACACAGAAACAACACATAAATAATCTCACACACAAATACCCTCATTTATTCGTAGAGCCAGACGAAAGACTTACTTATACAACGACCGTACTAGGAGAAATCAGGACTTCTTCGGACACTCCGGTATATACCAAATATTATCCCTATCCACTAGCAATGAGAGATTTTGTAACAAAAGAAATAGAAGATTTATTAAATAACGGAATTATCAGACCATCCCGTTCGCCTTACAACTCACCTGTTTGGGTTGTACCTAAAAAATTAGATGCCTCAGGACAAAAGAAATATAGGCTTGTAATTGATTATAGGAAATTAAATACATTGACAATAGCAGACAGATACCCCATCCCAGAAATTAATGAAGTAATTTCACAACTTGGAGACAACAAATATTTTTCTGTTCTTGATTTAAAGAGTGGCTTCCACCAGATTCCTTTGAAGGAAACCGACATTGAGAAGACAGCTTTTTCGATTAATAACGGCAAATATGAGTTCACTCGACTTCCATTCGGACTTAAGAACGCACCAGCTATTTTCCAACGAGCGTTAGATGACATACTGAAGGATCACATAGGCAAAATATGTTACGTCTACATAGATGACATAATAGTATTTGGCAAGGATGAGCAAAGTCACCTTCAAAATGTCGAAACAATATTCCACACGCTAGAAAATGCGAACATGAAGGTCCAATTGGACAAGTGCGAATTCTTCCGCAAAGAAGTTGAATTTCTAGGCTTCATTATATCACCCACAGGCATAAAAACCAATCCCACCAAAGTAAAGGCAATTCAAGAATTTCCGTGCCCAAAAACACTGAAAGACTTGAGGTATTTCCTTGGCCTATAGGCTATTATCGACGCTTCATCAGAGACTACGCAAAGTTAGCGAAACTTCTGACCTCGCTTTTGAGAGGGGAAGATGGACGCGTGTCCAAAAATGCCTCCAGCAAAAAACCGATAGTGTTTGATAAATACGCTTTTGAATCCTTCAACAAAATTAAATCCTCCCTAATATCAAAATAAGTTATACTATCATATCCAAATTTCACACAAGAATTACATCTTACCACCGACGCATCCAATTATGCTCTAGGAGCCGTCCTCGAGCAAGCAGGTAAACCTATCACCTTTATATCCCGATCTTTAAACAAAACCGAAGAGAGCTATGCTGCAAACGAAAAAGAAATGCTGGCTATCAGTTGGGCTCTTACCTCCCTAAGAAACTATTTATACGGATCAACGAAAGTTGTAATCTTCACAGACCATCAACCACTCACCTTTGCGTTGAGCAACAAAAATCACAACGGCAAAATGAAGAGATGGAAGTGTATCCTCGAGGAGTACAACTACGAAATGAAGTATAAGCCAGGAAGGACAAACGTCGTAGCAGACGCACTATCAAGACCTCCCCAGACCGACATTAATGTTCTTTCAATTACAAGCCATAGTAACGAAAGCTCTTCTCATCTCCTTATCCCAGCTACAGAAGCCCCTATCAATGCTTTTAAAAATCAACTATTCTTACTATTCGGCAACGAGGACAGCTACAGATTTCAAATACCATTCCCTACTTTCCATAGACACATAATCACAAAACAAAACTATTCTACACAAGACATCATCGACATATTCAAACGATACTTAGACCCAGCTCTGATAAACGGACTACACACGACAGAAACTCTTATGGGCAAAATACAGGAAATATACCCACTTCACTTCAGTAATACAAAAATCCGCTACACGCAAACTTTTCTTAAAGACATCGCATCCGAAACGGAACAGGAGCAAATTATCATAAAAGAACACCAAAGAGCACATAGAAACAGTAGAGAAAATAAATCTCAAATTTTACAGAAATCCTATTTCCCAAGTATGCATTCCAAAATCGAGAAAATCGTCAAACAGTGTTCTACCTGTCGTGAACAGAAATATGACAGACATCCTCCGAAACCCCAAATCCAAGAGACCCCCATTCCACAGGCTCCAGGAGAAATTGTCCACGTTGACATTTATTCCACCGAGAAGAACCTCATCCTCACAGCTCTAGATAAATTGTCAAAGTATGCCCAGGTTAAAATTATCCCATCAAAAGCAATAGAACATATAAAGGATCCAATAAGAGAATTAATGATCGCTTTCGGAATACCAAAACTTGTTGTAATAGACAACGAGAAATCGCTAAATTCAGCTTCTATATCATCCCTTCTCAAAGACCAAATGTCTATAGATATTTACACCACACCTCCCTATAGCAGCATCAGCAATGGACAAGTTGAAAGGTTCCATAGCACACTCTCCGAAATAATGAGATGCATCAAAGCCAACTCCACAGGTATATCATTTGAAGAATTATTATTCAAATCAGTTCAGCAATACAATTCATCAATTCACTCAACGACAAAAAACAAACCCGTAAACATATTTTTTCCTAACAGGATTCACTCTGACCCACAGCAAATAGAAGACCAACGACAAAAGAATATTACCCTGCTTAAGAAAACACAAGAAAGAGATCTTTCATGCCACAATAAAAGTAGATCAGAAAATAAGGACTATAGCCCAGGAGAAATAATTTACGTTAAAATAAATAACAGATTAGGATAAAAACTGACTCCGAAATATAAAAAATAAATAATTTCCGAAAATATAAGAACAACAGTTAAAACAACATCAGGAGGAATAATTCACAAAAGACTAATAAAAAATAACTAATGCTTACTTTTAGAAAAAATGGACACCGTTAGATACATCCTCCTCTTGACCACTATTACAACCAGTTTCGCGAGCATAGAGATTTTGGACTATACAAACTCTTACCTAGTGACAATAAATAACGGACTAGCTAAAATACAGGACGGAACGTTTAGACTAATCCATATAATTGACATCAACAAGTACGAACAACTTTTAATAGAGATACATGACCATATAACGGACAAAATTCCCAAGGATACTTTCCTCTATCCAATTCTTTAACATGAAATAACTCAAACTCTTGAAATCCTCGATACCCTAAAACCCACTAAAGCATCCCGAATCAGAAAGTCAATAAACATACTAGGTACCGCATGGAAATATCTGGTAGGATCACCAGACCATGACGACCTCGAAATCATTAATAACAATTTATAAACCTAAACCAAAATAATAATAAACAAGTAATAATAAACGAACTTTTTACTAACAGAATTAACAACATAACGAATGTAATGAATATAATTTCAAATGCAATAAGGAATGATGATAATGTAATAAACGGAATTGTAATTGAGTTACAGAGTAAGATTAGATTAATAAAAGAAGAACTAATTAATGTAAAATATGCCATTCAATGGGCAAAAACAAATGTCTTGAATACATTAATATTAAACAAAGAAGAAATAAAAATTGCACTAGGAAAATTAAGAGAAGAACAAATGCCATTTAACAACGCAGAGGAAGCGTTAGAATTTTCAAAAATAAATGTACTAAGTAAAGAAATGTTAATAATTTATATGATAAAAATACCGCTTACAAATAGCGAAATATTTAGAAGAATAATAATAAGGCCAGTTAAGAAGCCGAACAACATTGTTATGAATATTAAATATAAAGAAATTATTAAAGGTAAAAATTCAATCTATGAGATTAAGAAACCATGCGAAAAATATAATAATGTAACAATTTGGGGAAAAAAATTTTTAGTAGATTTAAGTGAAGATTTATGTTTACCTAGAATAATAAACAGTTTAAATTCCACCTGCACCACAATCACGAGTCACGCTATTCCTACAATCGAAGAAATACAATCAGGTATAATACTTTTAAACAACTTTAATGGGATATACACCTCAGATGATAAATGGGACACACGTTATCAAATTCTACAATGCAACTTTGGCAACCAAAAACCAAATCTACAGAAATTTTGAATCAATACCGTTCGAAGCCATACCCACCGTCTCACAACTCACCCCGGACGAAAAGAGCCACATTGAGCTATTATCGTTAGAAATGCTAAACGAATTACATATTAACAACACTAGACGCATCGATTTCTTGAAAACTACAACACTTTCTATTGGGACTTTTACAACAACAGCTATGGTAGCTTTTTTATGCATTTGCATTGCACTTTATAAGCGCAGATCAATAAGAATAGAATATGTTGAGAAAGAGGTCACAACTGCCAACCCTCCAGCTATTTCACTTAACGACATAGCTAACAAGCCAACTTACGTCAACTTCAACGACCTACCATTCTATTGATGATCGAGGACGATCATGCTTAAAGGGGGAAGAGTTAACACGACAGTTCATTAAAACTATGCCAATCGACAAAAACAAATTGGATTTAACCATTACCCAACTCTGCACGCGCATCCGCATAAACTGCTGACACCAGAAGTGATGACACCACATCAATAAATTTAGAGCGCTTCGATCAACAAACTTTAATATTGCAATTCGGCAATTATTTGATGAGCTGCGATCAACAAATCCAAATATTGCAATTCGACAATTATTGCACCTGCAAGTGCAACGTGACTTGTGTGCAGAAATACATAGGTTTCTTTAGACTTAAGAATATTAATGTAAATCACTCTTAATTAACTAGTACGATTAAACGGTCAGAATAAATAGAACAGTGGACACGAGTCCACTTGTTTTTAAAAATTAAAATTATAAAATAATAATTTAACTTACATACATGCATACATACATGGGGAGACGCGATTTTATGACGTCTCGTATCGCGTGCCCCGTTTCACCACCACGAACCTGGCGACGTGCGTCCGTGTTGTGTGTTCATTTCGGCTTTCAGAATTTGTAGTGTCAGCGTAAACTTTTTTTACTTTTTTCGCGCCGCTGCCATGAGCCGAATGCCGTGTTGCGCTTTGTATTTCTTGCAGCAGCAGGTCAGCGAACATTTTTTTCATCAAATCGCGACGCCCCAGAAATCGTAGTCCCCCCACATACGTACATAAAACATTCAAGTATTCAAAAGGTACGTGTTTGATTTTGACATAAAAACATGTGAATTAATACGAGAAAAACTCGTAAAATATATCGCTCATTTGCTGCAAGACCGGCATAAATCAAAAACCGTGATTTTTGAGTTAACGCTGCAGAATTGTTCGTTATATCATACTTCATGTTGAGTGAAAAATTCATATGAATACCTCTTATATGCTCCGCTTGAGAAGAGAATATGCCGTTATTTCATTTTATCTGTTTCAACTTTTTTTATACGTGAGAGCGACATATCTCAGTTGTGCCACTGCTCCCGTCGTGTTAAGATCGTTTGGCTTTCTCAGTTGTGGAGTTTTTCGTGAAAAGGTAATGGTATTTCTAATCTAGATTTTTTCAAGTACACAGCGCTAATTTGAGTTGTGACTATCTTGTTGAAAAGTATGATTTAATTGAAACTTGGTATATTACAAAATATGACGTTATTGTTGATAAAAATACTATCGTCAACTTAAGTATTTCGTGATATGACGTTATTACATATAAAAGAATGACTAATAAACAGTTAGCATTTTACATTATAACAATATGTGTCGTTGTTGAATATAGAATTATTAACAGTAACAATAAATAGCTCTCACTAACACAAAATATGATGCTATTGCTGATAAAAAATATAGCTATGTATGAATAAAACGCACGATCACAATAATAAAAGTTTTTGTTTAAGGTTATTTTAAAATGTCAAACTGCAATAGCAGCAAATCATCTTCGAGTTTATCCCGATCATCCTCTTTTTCGGAAGACTTTGACGACTCCGTGGCTGATGCAACATACTGCCCAAAATCACCGCAGCAAGAAAGTGATAGTGAGGATAACAACGATGAAACATTTAATCCATCAGCCAATTCTACGACTGTATTCCGCCCACTTTTGGAAAATTGTCCGCGTGACACCGGTAGTACAGTTGTGCAGCAAAGTGTTGATAGCACATCGATTTCTTACGCAACACCATCACTCGGTGATTCACAACCTGGCACTTCAACTTCAGAAATGGTAAGTCCCTCCATAATTCCGAATAGTCCATTGAAAAGGGGGAAAAAAGAGCAAAACAGCCAGAATAATGGAAGAGAAACATAATTAAAAAGAAAAGAAATAGTGGAATGGAGTATGAATCACATACGCTGATGAAAAAAGTTAAACCTGCAAGACAAATGAAAACTACATGTGCTGGGACTTGCAAGCTCGAATGTTACAAAAATTTTAGTGATGACGAACGAAAACATTTGTTTAACTTATACTGGGCCCTTGGTGACATAGAAAAGCAAAGACAATATATCGACAAATGTATGCAAAAAATTGAGCCCAGATACCGTTACGTGGGCATTGGGGGTAGCAGAGGGCCTCGCCAGAACAATATTACGTTTTTTTTTCAAAAAAGGTGATGAGGTTGTGCGCGTTTGCAAAGTGTTTTTTTAAAAACACCCTGGATATCGCCGATCGTTCAATTAGAACCGTATTGGGTAAGCATCAAAAACTCGCTAACCAAATATTAGAACCCGACCAAAGAGGTAAACACGGGAAACAGAAAAAACATGATCCTAAATTAAAAGCTGGAATTAAGGAGTTCGTAAATAAAATTCCAAAAATTGAAAGTCATTACACAAGAGCAAACACATCCAAAACCTGTATTGAAGGAAGCAAACCCGTAACAAGCATATATAACGATTACGTAGACATGTGTAAAGAAAAAAATGAGCCGTTTTGCAACTACATTTATTTCTATAGAACTTTTACGGAGGATTTCAACATCTCATTTTTCGTGCCAAAAAAGATTTGTGTGAAGAATGTACATCATACAGCAACATGGATGAAGTGGAGAAAATTACTAACAAAGAAATGTATGAAAATCACTTGCATGAAACAAATTTGGCAAGAGATGAAAAAAGAAAAGACAAAGAAGATATGAACGTATTTGTAGCAGTCTATGATTTGCAAGCTGTCATGCAATTACTTAAGGGCGATGTCTCCGCATTTTATTACAAGTCAAAACTAAATGTTTTCAACTTCACTATGTATGACATCAAAACGAATAAATGCCAATGCTATGTATGGGACGAAGCCAATGGACGCCGTGGAGTTAATGAATTAGGAACGTACGTTCTACAATATATTAGAAATTTGTCGACCACTGAAGACGCTGAAATAATATTTTATTCGGATAACTGTGCCGGACAGCAAAAAAAACAAATTCATGATTACCATGTACTTATACGCCGTGCGCTATTTGGGTATAAAATCAATCACCCACAAGTACCTTATCAAAAGCCATACACAAAATGCAGGCGATTCAGCTCATTATTTAATCGAGAGAGAAACCAAGCGTATGCTCAAAAGTGGTCCCATTTATACAACTGAAGGATTTGTATCAATAATTCGTTCGGCAAAGAAAAAAGGAGACCCATTTAATGTTAACGAGCTATGCTTTGAGGATTTTTAGATTTAAAAATACTGGCAAATGACATCGGTCCATTGAATATGACAGATTTGAAATTGTCGCTATTAAAAATAATTCGAGTTCAACGAGAATCCCCAAATTCTGTTTTTTATAAGACCAATTACGCTGACGAAAAGTTCAAGGAAGCGATTGTTATTTAAAAAAGATGCAAGCAAAAGCGATTTCTTTAAAAAAAGCTTTTCATACTAAACCAAGTATACCAGAAAATAAGAGAGCCGATATTAATGAGTTGATAAGAAAAAAACTTATTCCAAATTTTTATAAGCCATTTTATGATAACTTGTAAACATTTCATAGTCAGAGTTTCGTCACCAATATATTTTGGTATTTAGTTGTTATTTTTTAATTACTTGAAGTAGAAAATTAACATTTTTCGTTTATGAATTATAACTTAATATGAAAAGATGTTGAAGAGTTCCTTAATTTCTTAAGTTCAAAAGACTGTGAATTATAATTATTTTATGTTTATTTTTATGATATTCATAAGTACATAATATGTATATTTTAAGTTCAAAAGACTGAAAATAAAATGAATTAATACGAACTTATTGTTTTTTTCTCAACAATAATGACACATTATACCTTAAGACACTCTACTGAATATATTTTTGCAACAATAACGTCATTATGCAAAGGAGAGTTGGTTCTTATTCAGGAAAACCCCATAAATGGATACTTGGTGTTGATTTTCCTTCATGGATATGTTAAATATATTATACTGAATTGGTTTCTTTTGAAATTGTAGGATTTCCTATTTTCTGTGTAAGGTTGGAGTCAGTTGAAAACTTTTAACGCGTTTTCTGGAAAATCGATTTTTTTGACTTATGCCGGTCTTGCAGCAAATGAGCGATATGTATACTTATGTCGAATGTCGTTTCTTATGCATGTTCGCCCGAACGGACACCAACACCACAAAGTGCTCCAAGAACAAAGTGTGATCGACGGTAATCGTCTGCAGTGTATTGTTAGTGCAATTTTCGTGGTTAAACATAGTTTTCATTGGCGGCATTTGTCCAAATTACATTTTCACAATTTACTAAATAAATTCCGAACGCTAGTGGACATTTGCAAATTCATTTCGTTGGTAAGTTGACACAACTGCATTAACCAACAACGTGGAATGTTTTAATGAAATTCACAGGGTCTGTTATGTAGGTGCTCGTTGACCAATATATATAACACTTTGGTCAAAAATTATAATAGTTTTAAAGTTATTTGTTGTTAAATTTTATAGATTTACTTTACGAAATTTTAATATAAACACTACACTATTGACGTTTATTTTTACTTGTGCATAACCTATCATGCGCATGCAACTTAATTCACACATATTTTCTTACAAAATGTGTATGAATTAATATTTTTAACACTATTTTCCAAATCTATCGCTATTTTCTTATAATTGTAAACACACAAATGTGCAAAGATGGCTCCGATACTTCATTGCTGGTGATGCCAGATCCTTCAAAATTGAAATATGTTTTTGCCTCTAAAACGTGAGTGGCGTAAGTAAATCGAACTCAGTAATTTCTTAACATTAATTTATTAAAAAATTACGATTGAATATGCACTTTTTTGTAAAAATACAGAAAGGTGTTCTGTACAAAAATACTGTGGAAGGCGTAGCCGGAGTTGGACCGGCCAGGATTATTTTGTATAAGCGCGGCCATAGGCCGCCAACGCAGAAAGGTGTTCTGTACAAAAATACTGTGGATGAGGTAGCCGGAGTAGGACCGACTAGGCTTATTTTGTATAAGCGCGGACGAAGGCCGCCAACGCAGAAAGGTGTTCTGTACAAAAATACTGTGGATGGCGTAGCCGGAGTTGGGCCGACCAGGGTTATTTTTTATTAGCGCGGCCGAAGGCCACCAACGCGGAAAGGTGTTCTGTATAAAAATACTGCGGATGGCGTAGCGGGAGTTGGACTGACCAGGGTTATGTTTTTAAGGTTTATTTGTTCTTGTTTTCATTTGTTTTCGACTTCAGTTCAATTCAACAACAAAGGAAAAAGTGAGGTTAAATTTGGCTATTTTCGTAACTTTAACAACGAATAACTCAAAAACTATAAGCCTCCGTATCAGGAGGACTCACTCTATCCCCATCCCCCCTTAAAAGTCCCTTTTTTCAAAGCGTGCTTACTTATTGGAAAGGTTTCCCCTCATAAATACACACACTTTTGTTCTAAACCGCAATTGAACACAAACTCACTTTGCGTGATCCTTCGGTGCTCAATAAATTTAGCCCGTGTTTATAAAACAAAAGCGATTTGCGATCGCTTTTTGGCAACACATTTTAAATAGAATCAGTGCGAATAGTCTCGACGAATAACAAGTCAAAACACAAACACATAAAAGTAAACTATGTCGAATTCATCAGAGCTGCGTTTACGAGAGTTGGGTGGCGAGCTAAATACAGGATTAGGTGTTTACACTTACCATGAGTGATAGTTCAATAAGTTGAAATTTGAAATCCAATTATAATTAAATACAATAAATTTGATGTGTAATTAAATTAAAATATTGACGAATAAATTTTTAACGAGACGCAAGCTTTACAGTTTTTAATTTATATTGTTATAGTGGCAGTATACCTACATATGTATATATTTTTCTAAGGCGACGGCGTTGTTGTTTTTTTTTGGTGTCGCATACATCAAAATATTGGCTGGTGGCTATTTAATTTCAGCAATTCGCAATTCTGTGGCTGCAAATTTCGGGATTTATACTTTTTTATCCGATACGAGGAGCAACGAAAAATAAAACAACTGGTTTGAAGTTCTGTCAACAAAAAGCAGTCTTTCTTTATTTACTACTTTCTTAAATACTATCAAAATACCATAAAAATACAAATTGATTGGTAAAAATAAATATAATAATTCTTAAGAAATTTGTTTGGTGCATTTTGTTAATTGTTGCATTTTTGTTATCGGAAATGCACCTGAACAATAACTAATTATTTTTGAGTTTTTATCTGTATGCAGTACTTGTTGCAGTGTTTTTTCGTACTCTATTTGTTTTAGATATAAAGATTCAATTTTTATGTTTGCTAGTATTGTATTACTGTGTCTTTAATTTTTGTTTTAAGATTAGGTAAGATAATTTTATCGTACACCTTTATTTTAACATTGGTAAAAGTTTTATTCAACATGTTTATTTCACAATTTTCAAATTTGACTAAACTATTTCCTGTAATTCTCAATTTAGCCTCGTTGCAATTATGGGATATTGTACTGTTAAAGTGCTTAAGAACTAATATTCCAGGATTTATTTCGATTATTTCTTGTATATTTGATGTTTGCATTTTGCAATTAGCTTCTTCAAAGTTTAGTATATTATTTAAACAATTGTCATTAATTTTTACAAGATTTCTTTTTATATTATAATATACGTACTATAAATATTGTTTTCTAAATCTATGAGAACATCAGAATGGTTAAGCTTTATGGATTTATTATTTTTGTCAGGAATGGGTACGAATGTCACCATGGTTAGTGAATCTTGCGAATATTGTGGTATAGAGAGAACTATTATAATGTTACCTCCGTGAAATGCTGTGACTACTTTAATGTTGGTGTAACTGTCGAAGTCTGTGATTAGTTCAAGTTCGATTTGGGTTAGAATATCTGTGGGGATGATTCCCAGTTTCCCGGAGAAAATAATCTGTCCGATGTCGTCTACATATTACCGTAAGAGTGAGATTTCATTGTTAATCTGGTATATGTGTTCTATAAATGTTATCTTGTCTTCTATGCTTGAAATTTTATTATTATTATTAACTTTATTGAAAAAATATAAGTAAATTATACAATTCAATACATTAAAGCTATAGCAGCGGAGGCCTTAAGCTACATGTTTAAATCTAATATACACAGTAAAGAAATATATGTTAGCCCGTATTATTATTATATTACTGTTTGATTGTCTTGTTTTATATATCAAAATACAGATTAAGCTTGCGGATAAATTTTATGAATGTCGTTATATTATCGTGATTGGGGGTTTTCAGAACTTCGACTAAGTTCTTATTTCCTAGTTGTTGTCTTATGTTGTCTATGGCGGAGCAGCTATTGATTAGGTGTAGTGGTGTGAGTGTATCCATATTGCAAAAGAGGCAAGTAGGTTTATTGGTGTTTTCAAATATGTGTTTGTGGGTTAATCTTGTGTGGCCGAGACGAAATCGTGTGAAGATGATTGTGTCCCTTCTGGATACGGTCACTGGGAAGCACGGACGGGTTTGGGATGGGTTAAAATGTTTGTAGTGATGAGAGTATTCGGCCCATATTTGTATTGAAGCTTGTGTACGGTGTTTGGCAATGTGTTTTTTTAGGTCATCTTTGTTGATGTTGATATGTAATATTACCGGCGCATTGGTCGCATATTTTGCTGCTTCATCAGCTAAAGAGTTCCCAAGGATTCCGATGTGGCTTGGTATCCACAGAAGTTTGATTTTGTTTTGGGCGTGTGTAACGATGTTTCGGATTAGCGATATTGTATTGTCTTGGTTGTTTATGTTTTTTACTGCAGTAAGTGTGGACAGCGAATCTGTGCATATTAGAAATTTGCCTTTTTCTCTTTTTGCGTGTGTACATGCGTCGAGAATCGCCTGTGCTTCTGCTGTGAAAACGGAGCAGTAGTGAGGGAGAGTAACTTTCATAACTTTCTGCTGGTCGACGATGCTATAGCCAACCATTTCGCCTGATTTCGAACCATCTGTATATAAAAAGTTCCAATTTTGGTGTTGGTTCTGTATTTCGCAGAATTTGCTTTTGAATACCTCTGGGCTTGTGTTATTTTTGGTATGCTTCGTCAAAGAAAGGTCAATTGATCCTTCCTTCAGTTTCCATGGCGGAGCTTTCTTCCTCTGTGGGGTGATGGGTGTTGGGACTATTTGCATGGTGTTTGCTAGGTCGATTACTCTTTGTAAAGTTGAATATTTTCTGCTCTTTGTTTTTCTTTTAAGCCGGTTTGTGAAAAGATGTTTCAAGAGAGTACCGTTTGAAAAAATAAGCTTTGTGACCAAGTGGGCGGTATTATTTTTAATTCTGTCTTTTATGCTTGGAAGTCCTGCTTCGCTCAAAACATTCACAATAGGAGTGGTACGGAAAGCCCCCAGTGACATCCTGGCGGCTCCGTGGTATGTGGACTCGATTTTCCGGATGTTGCTTTGTGTTGTTGCTCCGTATATAGGCAGGCCATAGTCAATCTTTGATAAGATTACAGCTTTTAGGATATTTACTAACGAGTTAGAATTACTTTCTAGTTTTACACTACTTAAACATTTTATTATGTTAAGACGCTTTTCAAGAGAGAGACATATATATTTTACATGTTCATTCCATAGGTATTTATTATTAAATATTAACCCTAAAATCTTTAAGTTATCTACTTTTTGCACAATGTTATTATTAATGTGTATATTGACGTTACAATTTAGCTTGCGGCAGATATGCAGGTGTCTAGATTTTTCACGAGAGATTTTCGCGCCATATGCACCGCCCCAATTGGTTATCTTTTCGGAAAGGGTTTGTAGTTTGTCATTGAAATCTTTTTCTTTATAGTTTCTGGTGAAAATGTATAGGTCATCTGCATATATGACGTGTTGGAAATATTTGTCTGTGTTAATTAATCTACTTAGTTTATCTGTAGCAATAAGAAAAAGTGTAACTGATAATGGGGACCCCTGTGGGACTCCATTTTCGAGTGACCAGTAGTCAGAGATAACGTGGTTAACTCTGACTCGGAATCTTCGGTTAGATAAGAAATTTTTGACGAAAGTTATAATCCTTGGCCCGATTTTCCATGCTAGAAGTTGTTCAATAACTGAGTGTATACCTATTCTATCAAAGGCTTTTTCCATGTCGACTGAGAGAATGGAAAAATGGTTTCTCGAAGATAGTGAGTTGCAAATTAATTCGTCTAGCACGAGAAGGGCATCTACTGTCCCCGTTCCACGTTTAAATGCGGTTTGGTTTTCTGTTAGGAGCTTTTCCTCTGTCAAATACCACATCAGTCTTCGAGAAATCATCTTTTCCATAATCTTCGAAATGCATGGCAAGAGAGAAATTGGTCTGTACCCCTCGCTTTTGCTTTTTGGCTTTTTAGGTTTGGGTATTAGGATAATGATGGCCGATTTCCAGGATTGTGGAATAATACCAGAATTGAAAATATCGTTATAAAGATCACACAGGATCTTTTTTCCGGATAATGGCAAATATTTAAAGATGGGATAAGAGAGTTTATCTACCCCAGGCGTTTTCCCTTTAAGCGACTGTAGGCAGGATTGTAGTTCGAGTAAGGAAAAAGGGGTTTCAATGGAATCGGCTTTACTGGTTGGTAAATGGTTAAATGTTAGGCTATTCACTGTTTGTTTTTTTTGGTTAAATTCGGTAGAGAAATTCGAGTTTCTCGAGTAAGTCGACCAAGTCAGACCTAATAGATTTCCAATTTCTTTTGGGTTGGAGTACAAGGATCCATCTTGTCCTTCTATTACATGGATATTGTTGGAAATTTTTGATCCGAAAAGAGTGTTTACTTTGTCCCACATACTTTTTGTTGGCGTCTGCGGATTTATTTCTTTTGTAAATGTAATAAAACATTGTCTCTTAGAAACCTTAGTTTCTCTTTTAAATTTTGCGTTTGCCTTTTTATAATTAAGAAGAGTTTCCCTACTTGGGGACCTTTTCAAAAGTTTCCATAAATTTTGCTTCTCTGATCGCAACATGCTAAGTGTAGGATTCCACCAGTATACTTGTCGTTTGCTATATTTTTGGATTTGGGCAGCCTTTTTATTTGGGGGATCGGTCCTCGAGATACAGGGGATATACTTATTTACATTTCTTTGAAATGTGTACCAATCGGCTTTGTCAGTGATAAATTTTGTGGTTTTATATGAAAAACTGGAAATCTCACTGGTGTGGAGTGATATAAACAGAGGGAAATGATCACTTCCATGTAGATTTTTACCGACTGTCCATGTAGCGTCTATATTTAGTGGTGGTGAGCACATAGTTAGGTCGACGTGTTTGAAGGAGGAGTGTGTGGAAAAATGAGTTGCGGAATTATCATTTAGCAGAATTAAGTTGTTGTTTTGAATGAATTTGTTAATTATTTTCCCTTTTTGATTATACTTTGGGGATCCCCAGGACGGACTCCAGGCATTGAAATCGCCGACTAGGAGTATTGGTTTGCTAATATTTTGAATAATGCTGTTCAATACGTTTTCCGTTATCTTTTCTTGCGGAGATACATACATGTTAATGATAACAAAAGGTATTTTGGCTTTTATTTCAACTGATTGGGCTAAAAGATTGGAGCTAATGGGTATTGGAGTGTGTTCAATATAATTGGAAATGAGAAGTGCAATGCCCCTTTTTGCAGTCGATGTAGGGTCAATGTCGTTTTTACTATAAAAGGTGTAGTTTACTGGCTTTGTTGTTGGGAAAGAGTTTGTTTTTAAGTGAGTTTCTTGTAATGCTAGAATTTTTGGACCATAATTTTGTATCACTATTTGAAGCTCATTGTAATTGTTATTGTATCCATTAATATTCCATTGGAGAATCTTAAGGACCATATCAATATATGTAAATGACTCAATTCTTGTATACTTACTATACAAGAGTGAGAAATTAGTTCATTTCAAGGTCTGGCTCGGAGCTTAGGTTTTCGTAATAAGAACTGGTTTTGCTTGTTGCTAGATTAGCTGTGTAGTGTTGTTCATTGTCTTTGTTTTTTTTTGTTATGCTATTTTCTTTTATTTTATCTTCATATTCTTTAGAGATCATGCTTGTTGCTTGAGTGGGTTCCGTTGTAAGTGATTGATTTTTTGTGGTTGTGTATTTATTGTTTTTAAAGTATGAGTTTTCGGCGATGTCGAGTTTTTTAGTTGAGGTGGGTTTGTCTGTTACAGTTCGTTGTTTTGTTTCGAGTGGTTTAGTTAGTTGAGGAGAAGTTTGAGGTGTTGTTTCTTTCGAGCTTTCTGTTTTGGGTTTGATTTTTTTTTGGGTTGCTTCGATAAGTGTTTCTATCGGAGAGTTTTTTGTGAATTCATCTGGTTGTTTTTTATTAATTTCTTCCGTGGCTGCTTTGAAGGTGCATTTGCTAATTGTTTTATATTTGAGAATGGCTTGACGTTTCTTGAAAACGGGACAGTCTTTGTTGTTGGACCGATGTGGTTGATTACAATTGATACACTCTACCTTCTCGCATATCGAGTTTTCGTGATCGGTGTTGGAGCAGACATTGCATTTTGTTTCACTTTTACATTGCTTTTTGGTGTGTCCTATTTTGAAGAAGTTTTTACACAGCATTGGAGAGGGAATGTAGGGTTCTACTTTTACCTTCATCCATGCTACTTCGATTTCATTTGGAATTTGGTACAAATTAAATGATAGAATGTGAAGAGGAGTGTTTACAATTTTGCCATCTTTTAACTTGGTGATTTTTTTACACTCAACTATTGATTGGTCCTTAAGACCCTCCACTATTTCTGCCTCAGATAATGAGCTTAAATATTCCGAGTAGACTACACCTTTTGCAGTGTTTAACGTTGGATGTAGGCTGACTTCTATGTCACACAAGTTTGAGAGCTTTGTTGCCTTCAAAAATTTTGCGGTTTGTTTTTCGTTTGAGGTCAGGACAAGAAGGTGGCCTTCCCTCGTGAATGAGGTGGATTGGGGTTTTTCGATAGTTATGCTTTCTAGCGCTTTGGCTACTAGAAAAATATTGAGTGACTTGAGTGGAGTATTCGGATTTTTGTTTTTTATTAGGATAAATTTTGAGCAGGTGTTTTTTTTACTAGTCTGGTAGGTTTTTAAAGTTGGAAAGTCATAGGTATTGTCTAGGTTTAGGGTTTTACGTTTTTTTGTTGGTTCTTGTCCGAGTATAGCGTAGTAGTTTTGGCTTGTTCCCCCCGGATCGGAGGCCATCCTGAGTTTTTCTTATTTCACTGATTTAAATTGGTTTGTTGCACTTTAATGAAATAGAAATAACCTTCACACACGTGACCGGATGAGAACGAATATGTCGTAAAGACGAAAGCGCAAAAGACAGAAAGAGAAGTAGTTATCGACTGAACTCTATGGGAGATGATTGACAACTGGCTTGAAATTTTATTTTCTATAGTATTCTTGAATTTAGTTAAGTAATCCCCGATAGTGTTTTGCTGATAGTTTATGTGATTAGTTATGTTCTGGATTTGGGCGTTCATGGCATTGTTTATATAAGTTAGTTTATTCATCTTGTTTGCTAAGTTTTCGTCGCTTGCATGTAGCAATTTAAGAGCTTTACTTATTTGTTCTTCATCGTCGCTGTCCATTGTACCTGCAATCATTTTAAGGCCTTTACCTACAATGTTTAAGAGAGCCCGTTTCTTACGGAAATGTGGGTTAAGATTTTCTATTTTTGTTCTTAGTAGCATAAAGTTCTTGTTTACTGTATTTATTAATTGTTTTGATTCGCTACTGGATGTCTTTAGGAGGTCAATGTTGGTTTTGATTATTTCCATAGTTCGCTCATATTCTGTGGTGTTTATTATGTGCGGTACCTTTATGTAGTGTTCTACAATTTTGGTTTCCCCTGTTTTTATTGGTATGTATCCGTTATTGTTCGATAGGTCTTGTAAGTCGGAACAATTGTTACCATTATTATGATCCATTTAATCATCTAAAACAGAAAATGTATTTATTTAATTGTAGCCTTGATTTTGGGGTTATTCTTGTCTTGGTATTTCTTCTTAGGTCTAACGTGAGCTTTATAATATTTATGTCCAGTTCCTGTTGATGTACATATGTGGTCATCGTCTATTTTTTCTGCATTAACTTTCCTGTATTTTCAGTGATTTTCCCTCCTCTTATCTCTTTAATATAATTTGGTCCGCCTTCTAATTCTATATCTTTCCGATTTTCATTTAACTTCTGAATATATTTTTCTTTCTTTGCGTTTATAAGATCACTAATTTGTATATATCTATCCTCATGTATTTTATTCTTCTTCTTCTTAATTGGCGCTATAACCGCCTAGGCGATTTTGGACGATTTCAATATTGCACGCCAGCCGCTCCTCTGCTTTGCTGCCTGGCGCCAGTTAGATATCCCAAGTGTAGTCAAGTCCTTCTCCACCTGGTCTTTCCAACGTAGAGGAGGCCTTCCTCTTCCTCTGCTACCACCAGCGGGTACCGCGTCGAATACTTTCAGGGCTGGAGCATTTTCTTCCATACGTACCACATGACCTAGCCAGCGTAGCCGCTGAATCTTAATTCGCTGAACTATGTCTATGTCGCGGTACAGCTCATACAACTCATCGTTCCATCGTCTGCGGTATTCGCCATCGCAAAGACGTAAAGGACCAAAAATCTTTCGGAGAATCTTTCTCTCGAACACTCCAAGCGCCATCTCATCCGATGTTGATAGGGTCCATGCTTCTGCGCCATACATTAGCACGGGCATGATGAGGGACTTATAGAGCGTGGTTTTCGTTCGTCGAGAGAGGGCTTTACTGTTCATTTGCCTACTCAGCCCAAAGTAGCACTTGTTGGCAAGAGAGATTCTTCGTTGGATTTCAAGGCTGACATTATTGTTGGTGTTGATGCTGGTTCCAAGATAAACAAAGTCCTCTACTTTGTCAAAATTGTAACTGTCAACAGTGATGCGGGAGCCAAGGCGCGAATGCGCTGACTGTTTATTTGATGACAGGAGGTACTTCGTTTTGTCCTCGTTCACCTCCAGACCCATTCGCTTCGCTTCCTTGTCCAGCTTTGAAAAGGCAGAACTAACGGCGCGGTTGTTGAGGCCAATGAAATCGATGTCATCGGCATACGCCAGCAGTTGCACACTCTTATAAAAGATGTCATTTTACATAGCCGTATTAGTTTTGCAGGGATACCAAAGTCAGACATCGCGGCATATAGGCAACTTCTTCTCGTGCTGTCGAAAGCTGATTTAAAGTCGACAAATAGATGGTGTGTGTCGATCCTCTTCTCACGGGTCTTTTCCAATATTTGGCGTATCGTGAATATCTGGTCGATGGTAGATTTACCAGGTCTAAAGCCACACTTATAAGGTCCAATCAGTTCGTTGACGGTTGGCTTTAGTCTTTCACACAATACACTCGATAGAACCTTATACGAAATGTTAAGAAGGCTGATCCCGCGGTAGTTGGCGCATATTGCAGGATCACCCTTCTTGTGGATTGGGCAGAGTACACTTAAATTCCAATCGGCGGGCATGCATTCGTCCGACCATATTCTGCAAATAAGCTGGTGCATGCACCTTACCAGCTCCTCGCCACCATGCTTGAATAGCTCAGCTGGTAACCCATCAGCTCCAGCGGCTTTGTTGTTCCGTAGCCGCATAATTGCTATTCGAACTTCATCGAGGTCGGGTGACGGGATGTTAATGCCGTCATCAGCGATTTGGGGTTCGGGATCTTCATCTTCTCCGGCGACGCTTTCGCTGTCACCATTTAGCAGGGTGGAGAAGTGTTCCCTCCACAATCTAAGTGCGCTTTGGACATCAGTCACCAGATCTCCGTTCTTGTTCTTACAGGAATTCGCCCCGGTCTTAAAACCTTCCGTAAGTCGCCGCACCTTTTGGTAAAATTTTCGGGCGCTTTTCATGTCAGCTAGCATCTCCAGCTCTTCACACTCATTATTTCGGCCTCTCTCTTCTTTCTACGGACGATACGTCTCTCTTCTTCTCAACTCCCGGTAGCGTTCCCATACAGCTCGCGTTGCGCCCGATCGCAGCGTGGCCCTGTAGGCAGCATCTTTATTTTCCGAAGCAGCGCGGCATTCCTCATCATACCAGTCATTTTTTCGGGTTCGCTGAAAGCCAACGACTTCTTCAGCGGCGGTACGCAGTGATCGAGAAATGTGCTCCCAGTGCTCGCAAATTCCGGTTTCTTGAGAAGTGCTCTCAGTGAGCAGGTGTGAGAGTCGAGTGGTGAAGTTTGCAGCTGTCTGTTGCGATTGCAGCTTTCCGACGTCAAGCTTTCGCTGTGTATTTACACGCACGTTTTTTGACGCACAGAGGCGTATGCGCATCTTGGCTGCGACAAGATAATGATCCGAGTCGATGTTCGGTCCTCGGAGTGTACGTACGTCTAATATACTGGAAGCATGCCTTCCGTCTATCGCAATATGATCGATTTGGTTTCGCGTTTTTCGATCTGGAGACAGCCACGTAGCCAAGTGTATTTTTTATGCTGAAACCTGGTGCTACAGACCACCATGTTTCGGGCCCCGGCAAAGTCGATCAGTCTCAGTCCGTTGGCGGAGGTTTCGTCGTGGAGACTGAATTTTCCGACAGTGTGACCAAAGATCCCTTCCTTTCCCACCCTGGCATTGAAGTCACCAAGCACGATTTTGATATCGTGACGGGGGCAGCGCTCGTAAGTGCGTTCTAAGCGCTCGTAGAAGTGATCCTTGATCACATCGTCCTTCTCTTCTGTCGGTGCGTGGGCACAAATCAGCGAGATGTTGAAAAATCTCGCTTTGGTGCGAACCGTGGCGAGACGCTCGTCCACTGGAGTGAACGACAGTACTTGGCGACGAAGCCTCTCTCCCACCACAAATCCAACACCGAACTTGCGCTTTTTTACATGGCAGCTGTAGTAGATGTCGCAAGGCCCAACGGTTTTCTTGCCTTGCCCCGTCCATTTCATTTCTTGGATGGCGGTGATGTCAGCCCTTACTCTTACGAGGACATCAGCCAGCCGGGCAGCGGCACCCCATTAAGGGTTCGGACATTCCAGGTGCATGCCCTTAAATCGTAGTCCTTAAAACATTGCTTGTGGTCGTCATCAAAAAAGGGAGATCTCATCCGAGGCACATTGAAATTTTTCATTGGGTATAGTTTTTTACGTGGCGGGTCCCAAGCCCAGCGCACAACCAAATACTGGAGGGTTGTTTTGTTTTTGAAGACACATTTATTAAGCGAGCCGCTTGCTCCAAGTCAGACGCCCGCTTGCAGCCGCACCTCCTGGTGAACAGACGCTGCTGACTTCAGTGAGCCCTTAAACCGAATATGTCGGAGTGGCCCCACTGAAGCTCCCTCTCTTTCTGCCGTGACCCAAGGCTCCACACGGGTTGGTTACCATATCTCACACAAGGGTTGCTCACGTTGTCCAGAGTGCGCGACGAGGACGCAAGAGTAGGGATTGAGTGTAGCCACTCATCTGTAACTGCAGACCCAGAAGAGTTACCACACCCCATTGCATTCTCATGTATTTTGCCATTTACAAAATCAATCGGCTTGATGCCGGTCGTGCTATGTGTGGTGTTATTGTAGAAACCTATTATTCTTATCATTTTATCTTCCATACTTTCGTCTTTGTTTTCTTTATCGTGCCTTAGCAAGCGTATATGTTCATTGATTGTGTTATGTAGTCTTTCAATGTCGGCGTTAGACGTATGGTTACTGTTGGAGGTATAATGAATTTCTATATTCTCTTTTTTTTAAGAATTCCTGCATCGGTATAGCTTTAAATCCTAGTTCATTATCCACAATAATTTTGTTGAATTTCCCATAAGTATTGATTATCAGCAATAGTTTTGTCTTAAATTCCGTCCAACTTCTACCGTTTATTTGGAATGTTAAAGCGAACTTTGAAAATTTATCAATTGCTGTCATAAAAAGTTTCTTACCTAAAGTATAAAATACGTCTATATGTAATATTTCGAGAGGTTTAGATGGGGTTTCCGTAATTTTATAAGGGATCTTTGGAGGTTTCCTATCATACTTTTCTTGGTTACAAATTTCACAATTGTTTACGAGTATAAACTGAGTTATCCTTTGCTTCAATTTCCGATTGTAAATTCGCGTAATTAATTCTTTATATACTGCCTGGATTCCTCTATGGTTTTTGTCAAGGTGTTCTTTTTTAATAATTTCGGTTAACCGATTTTCATCTTCTATGTCTTCTGTTCTGAGTGTACATCTAAGTACCTTAAAATTTGTGTTATTTGAAAACAGTTCTTCATTCACATTTTTAAACATTGTATAAAATTCATCTTCAATAAAAATAGCGTTCAGCTGTGTTAGACTAAAATGGTTCTTTAATATTGTAATGGCTGTTTCCCTGTCCATTTCCCTGATAAAAATAATTTTTCTTGTATTCTGAAAAACAGATTCATTTTTTATTCTTAATGATCCAGAGGTTGTTTTCATTATAACTACTTGATTTTTAAACATATTAATTGGTAAAGTAGTTATTTTGATTGGTACATTATCACATTCTAGTGTATTTATGCTGGGTTCGGTTTCAATCCTTGACAAAGCATCGGCATTGCTATTCTTTGTTCCTTTTTTGTACTTAATTTCGTAATCGAATTCAGATAGTTTTAACCTCCACCTAACGAGTTCTGAATTGGGTTCCTTTATAGAGAAGAGCCATGTCAGTGGCTTGTGATCTGTCTCTATTATAAACTTTCGACCAAAAAAGTAAAATATTTTGTAGCCCTAATAATTATTTCTCTATTGTACTATAGTTTACTCCGTGTGTTTTAAGGGTGCGGCTTGCATAACATATTGGGTGATTATCTTGCGAAAGCACTGCCCCCAAAGCATAATTACTTGCGTCCGTGTTCAATGTAAATGTTTTAGAAAAGTCTGGATATGCTAGTATTGGATCATGTGTTAGTAGAGTCTTGAGAGTATTAAAGCTTTTTCCGTACTCCGGGTCGTTTATGTTTACTTTTGAATCTTACTTTAAGTATTTAGTCATTGGCTTAGCGATAGATGTGTAGTCTTTTATAAACTTTCTATAATAGCCTGTAAGTCCTAGAAATTGCTTGATCTGTTTTGTCGTTTTGGGTATTGGAAAGTTAACAACGCATTCTATCTTTTTAGGATTGGGCTTGACTCCTTCCGTTGTAACTATGTGCCCAAGGAACTCTGTTTCCTTTTTTAAAAATTCTGATTTATCCAGTTGAACTTTCAGGTTTGTTTCTTGTAGCCTTGCGAATATAAGTTTAAGTGAATTTATGTGTTCCTGTAAGGATGTTGAAAATATGATTATGTCGTCTAGGTGTACTAAGCATGTTTTGCTGATGTAGTCTTGGAGTATATTATTCATTAGTCTCTGGAATGTTGCAGGAGCTGTTTTCAGTCTGAAAGGCATTCGTAGAAATTCATAGTGTCCTCCTTCAACACTAAATACAGTTTTGTGAATATCTTCTTCCTCTATCTCAATTTGGTGAAAACCTTTTGCTAAGTCAAGTGTGGTGAAGTATTGGCTTCTTCCCAATTTTTCAAGTATCTCGTCTATATTTGGAATAGGAAACTTGTCATCGATCGTTACTTCGTTCAGTTTACGATAATCGATTACGAGTGTCCACTTTCGTTTCTTTGGCACGATCCAAATTGGAGCTGAATATGGAGAATTGTACTTCTAATTATCCTATTTTTCAACATCTCTTGAATTTGATCTGCAACTTCTTTTTTAAGTACATATGGGTACCTGTACGATTTTGAGACTATGGGTATATTGTTTGTAGTAAATGAAAGTCTATCATTTTCCTGATAAAAAAAATATTATGATATCTATTTATTATTTGTAATAATTGTGATCTTTCTTCAGGGTTTAAGTGTCCTATTCTAATTTGATCGTTCAATGGTTTAAATTCTTTATTTTCGATTATGCTGAAATTTTCGTGATCTACCTTCTGCGTAATCAAACGACTAGTTTCAGATAATAAATTTATCTCTACCTCCCCATTTTCTACATTCAAAATACCTTCTCTTAAAATATTTCCGCCGTTTTTTTCCTTATAATATATTAGATCGGAGTTGTCTGGTGCTATTATCCTTTTTTTATTTAAGTTTTCATTTTCGAAGTGCATTGGTAGTTTCCTGTTACCGATGATTACTTCCTTCTTCCTATAATCGATACAGGCATTTAGTGGTCTCAATATGTCCTATTAGACCATCGTAAAAACTATGAAATTTTATTATGTAAAATTCTAGTGTTTTATTTGTTCTAATGTCGCTAAATTCTTCAAAAATAAGTACTATGGCTTTTTCATTAACGTAAATTTGATGTTGAAGGGTTTTAATTAAAAGTGGGTTTGTTGAATGAACTCTTTTTGGGTCACATATCTCCGGATTTAAAATTGAGTTTGTTGCGCCTGTGTCTATCATAAGTTTTATAAAACCTATCTTTGTTTTTATTATTATAAATGGTAATTTATTCTTGAGGCTGATTCCTGAAAATTTTCAGCTACTTCCACTTTTCCTATGCCCATTGGTTCAGGTTGCTTTCTAAAATTTGATCTGTGTAAAATTTGATGTTGGAATGGTTGTTGGTAGTCTCTGCCGCTATTTTGGAATATTGGTTGGAAATTCCTTCTGTGGTTTTGGAATGGTTGTTGGTAGTCTCTTCCGTTATTTTGGAACATTGGTTGGAAATTCTTTCTCTGGTTTTGGAATGTTCCTATTTCGGCTACTATCTTTTTTATTGTATTGTGTGCTATTTACATATTCATTGCTATTCCTATTATTTGAATGAGTTTTAAATTCTGGCCCGTTCCCATTATTGTTCCCAGTATATGCGTACCCAGCTTGAAATAGTATATCCGTAGCCTATTCTAAATTTTCTGGGTTCCTACAGAATAATATGGATTTCATTGGCTCAGTGATTTTGCTTTTGAAGATGTTGAGGGCGGTGTATTTGTTATTTATCGCACTCTGTCTAGTTGCTTCGGTTTCCCCCAGAATAACTACTAATTTGTTATTCAAGCTGTCCAACTTGTTTTTTACGTCGTTATAAAAATCTAAGGTGTTTGTTCTAAAAGTCACGCTTCGTAGTTCGTCAACAAGTTCTTCGCATGAACGTCTGTCCCCAAAATTGTTCTGTAATGTATTTTTAATATCCGTCCAAGAGATCGCGTGGCAGTTTATTTCAATTGCCTGCCTTGCCTTTCCTTTTAGTTTCGATTTTATTACGTCAGAAAAAAGTAATTGAGATAGTTCGTCATATGTTCGTAAGTGTGGGTATATTTTGTCAATAAGTGTAGTGAATGTCTGTAAATCTTTTGAGTCGCCACAGAACTCAGGTAAGGTGTTTAGGTATTCTAAGGGGTTTATAGTTAATCTTTTCATTGGGCCTTCAGCCTTTTCTGCCATTTTTAGTTTTTGTTTTAAAATTTAAATGGGTAAAAAAATTAAAAAAAAAAAATGTTCTTTTTTTTTAGAAATTCTTGCAATTTTTTTGATTTCTTGTTCTCTGGAGGTATACGGTAATTTTCCTTCAATTTCTATCTCTATACTTATCTTTTCAATTACATACATTTAATAATATTAATAATAATAAAATATAGTTAATTAAATTAAATTCTTACTTTCTGATACGGTTTTTTGCTGGTGTTGAAATTATATTGTTGTCTGCTTGGCTCTGCATTTCCACCGTTGGGTTTAGAGTTGATTAGGACGTATTTCCAAGGATGTATATTGGTTTTTGTAGCTTAAAATTTCTTCACTATGATGATGATTTGTGCTCTGTACCGTTGTTTGCTGGTGTTGAAAATTAAATTGTTGTCTGCTTGGCTCTGCGTTTCCACCGGTGGGTTTAGAGTTGATTAGGACGTATTTCCAAGGATATATATTTGTAGTTTAAAATTTCTTCACTATTGAGTTAAAGTTTAGTTGAGTTTATAAGGGTATAACTTTATATCCTGGCTTTGGTATGAATATATCTTTGTATTCACTTCTGTGTTTTTAGTATTGATAAGGATAAATCTTTTTATCCTTTTCTGCGCTTTTTTTGTTGTTTTTTTCAAGGACATATCTTTATATCCTGGCTTTTGTATGAGTATTCACTTCTGTGTTTTTTTATTATTGACTAGCTGACCGGGCGAACATTGCTCCGCCTTAGAAGCAATAAATGAGCAGATTCTTGATTTTATGAGTTTAAATTTTTTATTAGGATAATAAATATAAGTAAGTACCAAAAATCAATTATTGTAATGATTCTTTATTGGCCATGTATTTTAGTGCATAGGCTGCACGAAGAGTGAAGCACCTTGTGATAGACGATATTTTTAGTTTTATTACTATGTGCAAGAACAAATAACGCAGCTGGTCTTCCGACCCTTGAACATGCCGCATATAATTGACCATGGGAAAAACATGGATTTTCTAGATTTCGACCACAAACTTTCAAGGATTGGCCTTGTGATTTGTTAATGGTCATGGCGAATGCAAGACGGATCGGAAATTGAAGTCGTTTAAACTCAAACGGCAGGTCGGTTGGGATCATCGGGATCCTCGGAATGAGAACTTCCTCACCTTCAAATTTTCCTTTGAGTATCGTCGCGTAAATCACATTATTCATCAATTTACTTACCACCAAACGCGTTCCGTTGCACAGTTTTGGTGGGTTTATGTTTCGAAGCATAATTATTACGGAGCCAACCTTTAGTCGTAAATTATGCGGTGGTAAGCCAGGCACATCCAAGGAGTTTAAAAATTCAATTGGATAGTTGGTGGCATCATCTGCATTTGTTGCACAGTCAATAGATTTGAACGAATGTAGTGTACTAATGACCTCATTCTGAATTATGTAGTAGCAATGAGTGCAATGGCTCAGGTGGGGGAGTCAATAATGGCAATTTCACTTTCCCATTAAGGCAGCACTTGGCGTTTCTCCGGAAAACTTCAATACTCGCAAACCACATCCATTGACCCAATGCGAATGCTAGTATGCAAGCAGTAATCAGTGCTGCAATCATATAGAAACGCTGCTCGATTCAAATCAGTACTTGATAAATTTCTCCTTGTGCGTCGAAAATTATCAAGATGTTGATCTCTTAGGTTTGCTCGATGATTTCTCATAGCCAACCGAGCCTTTGCACGGACTGCCTCGCTTTGCTCTTGTGATTGAGAAGCACGAAGTCGAGCCATACTAAAGCGGCGCTCTTCACGTGCAATTTCTTGTACTTCTTCAGTCCTTTCATTCGCAACGTTTTGCATCCTAGTTGCATTACGGCTTTTTCGGGGAAGATTTGATCGTCTTGGACGCGGCATTTTAATGATAATAATATCGGCACAATATTTATAGACACTCGAAACAAACACAAAAACCGGTAAACTTCAAAATTTCTAACTGTCAATTTTTCACCCAACAAAATTCGTAGAAGTAAACAAAATACATGTTAATATTGGCAATTCACACCAATTACATGGATATTGCCCTTCTCCGCTAGATGTCACTACAATTTACATCGATATTACCTTTCGCCGCCAGAGTACATGCAAATTTTAGTTTTCATACAAAAAAGCAAAAGCAAAATACATATATGAAGGGCGAAGAAAAAAAATCAAATTTACCGTTTTTTTGTCGTCCCACGGTAACGGGATAAAAAGTATCCTATAACCTGCCTAAGCTACCTCCCCACCAATTTTCAGCCAAATCGGTTCAGCCGTTCTTGAGTTATAAGTGGTGTAACTAACACGACTTTCTTTTATATATATAGATAAGGATAAATCTTTTTATCCTTTTCTTCTATTGAATTGTGTGTAAGTAAAAAACAAATAAATAAAAACCTTGAATGTCGGATTAAATCTTCGTTCTTCGATAATGTCTGCCCCAAATGAGGTCATTTGGAAACAACTATTGTATTTTTGAGTATTTGCAAGAAAGTGGCGTGATTCTTGTGTTTCGCCACAAAGCAATGAATACAATGGCTCATGTGGCGGAGTCAACAATGGCAATTTCACTTTACCGTTAAGGCAGCATAATCCAGGCAGAAATAAATAAAAACCTTGAATGTCGGATTAAATCCTCGTTCTTCGATAATGTCTGCCCCAAATGAGGTCATTTGGAAACACTCGATAAATATCTTGTTCTGCGTCGCAAATTATCTATTTGTTGACCTCTGTTGTTCGTTCGACGATTCTGCATTGCCAACCGAGCTGTTATCGCGGCGCTGTTCACGTGCAATTTCTTGTACTTCTTCAGTCCTTTCATTCGCAACGTTTTGCATCCTAGTTGCATTACGGCTTTTTCGGGGAAGATTTGATCGTCTTGGACGCGGCATTTTAATGATAATAATATCGGCACAATATTTATAGACACTCGAAACAAACACAAAAACCGGTAAACTTCAAAATTTCTAACTGTCAATTTTTCACCCAACAAAATTCGTAGAAGTAAACAAAATACATGTTAATATTGGCAATTCACACCAATTACATGGATATTGCCCTTCTCCGCTAGATGTCACTACAATTTACATCGATATTACCTTTCGCCGCCAGAGTACATGCAAATTTTAGTTTTCATACAAAAAAGCAAAAGCAAAATACATATATGAAGGGCGAAGAAAAAAAATCAAATTTACCGTTTTTTTGTCGTCCCACGGTAACGGGATAAAAAGTATCCTATAACCTGCCTAAGCTACCTCCCCACCAATTTTCAGCCAAATCGGTTCAGCCGTTCTTGGTGTAACTAACACGACTTTCTTTTATATATATAGATAAGGATAAATCTTTTTATCCTTTTCATCACCTTTTTTCCGATGTGTGTTTTTGTTCAAGGATATATCTTTATATCCCTTTTCCCGTCACTGATATTGAGATATCAAGTATCCTCTTTTTATTTTGTAATAGAAATCTCGCGAGGACACCCGGGTATTCTACCGGCTGCGCCACTTTTTTATCCGATACGAGGAGCAACGAAAAATAAAACAAATGTTTTGAAGTTCTGTCAACAAAAAGCGGTCTTTCTTTATTTACTACTTGTTAAATCCTAACAGTTTTGAAAGCTGAAGTGCGATTCACTAACTTATTTTAAAGATATTCGATTGGTTAACTCAACTTAACCAACATTTTAACGACTCTGCTATTCAGCAACCATTTTTTAACGATTTTCGCATTCGTCGAATCAGCTGTTGATGTTACCTAGTCGATGACCGAAAACTAAACGACAACAAATTTGATGTTGCTAACTAAATCGAGAAAAGAAAAATTCGTGATTTCAACTGAAATAAAAGATAAATTTAAAATTTGGTAATTTATTTTCTTGTAATTAAAAAAGGAACAGTAAATAATGTCGTTTGAATATTTGGGATATGATTTATCACGAGGTGACGAAGGATCGACGTTTACTCCAGGATGTGGATAATCCCTTTCAACAGAATTTCAGAAGCTGTATCGGTTAACTTCGAACTTGGCTGAATACCTAATTTATCAGCTTGACAACCAAATAAGAAGGATCCAGAATAACAGCAATATCAACTGAGAAACAGGTAGCTCGTGTAATCTTTAAGCCTGAATGCAATTTTAAATTTTACTTTTATATTGGTAGGTTCTAGCGGCGTTAAGGTTCTTCGCCACTGGTTGCTATCAACGACCCGTAGGTGAACAATGGGGAATATCCATGAGCCAGTCATCCGTAACCCGTAGCATTCAATTATTCATTGTTTCACCAGAAAGTGAGGTTTCCTATGGCCCAAGTGGAACGCCAATCTGCTAAAGAATTGTTTGCTTCGGCGTCGTCCCCCTTCGTGGGAGGCTCTATTGGAGCCGTCGATTCCACGCATATATCAATTTTGCCACCAAGGAATCATGAGAAGGCTTATGCCAACCACCACATCTACTATTCAATTAATATGCTAATGGTAAAAGCAAACTTTTACAAGAATCCATGTATAAAAACAGAAATATAGTTTAGTTTTAATATATAGATAAATGATTATAATTAAAAAAAAATTAAATATATGTATGTAAATCCTAAATACGCTGGAGCACAACGCGAAGTTTAAAAACGATAACCATGGCATATTTGTAGGTGATTCCGCATATTCCTTGGAGTCGAGTTGATTATTATTCTAACAAAACACTCGGAGAAGTGCCCGGAATTCTGCTACAATGGAACATTGCAATATATATAAAAAATTTTAAGTGTTTGTGGTTTGAAACACACTAATATCTATTTCACTTTAATGAAATATAATAAAAACGTTCAAATTTATATTTGGCAGCAGGCATTCGTTTGTTTTTTCTCTATTCCTTTTTGTGCTTTTCGCTTATTTTGACATTTAGTTTGACAGAGGTGCCACTCTTTATCACTTTGAATAAGTACAACGAAACAGCTGTTAAGTGTCGTTAAGAATAAGTTAGTGAATCGCACAATCGTTAGTGCAAACGGCAAATATTGCCGTCAAAAATAACAATTGTCGCACCGTTTAAAGTTAGTGAATCGCACTACTGAGGAACTAATGGCAAATTGGTTGCTCGCTTGAATGTCCCTAATAAGGCGAATCAAAAACAAAACGTAAAAAAAATACCGAAAAATATTTAATATTGAGGCCGAGTCTTACACTGGCCCAGTGCGGGTAAATTCAAAATATTTTCGAAAATAAAAATTCTTTTCGAAATTTATTACAAAAAACTGCATTTTTTGTGAATACGCATTATGCCAAAGTGGATAAGTCCCAAAATCCTTTCGAAAAAATATTTTTTGCTAAGAAATTTATCTCAAAACTCTTTTGGAAAAATATTTTGTTTACGCGGTTGTCAACGCGGATAAATTGTTATAGTGTCTCCCACTATTCCCTTAACATTATTTGGTCATACACATACACATATGTTGTTTTACTTCTTAAGAAGTTTAATAATTATTTTCAATACTTTATCCGCTGCAAAGAAGTTTTAATTCCAAAGAATTTTAATATACATATATATGTATTTATAACTTTATTAATTGTATTTTTTTCCAAAGAATTCTTACACTTTGTTCAGGTGCATTTCCGCTAACAAAAATGCAACAATTAACAAAATGCACCAAACAAATTTCTTAAGAATTATTCTATTTATTTTTACACATCAATTTGTATTTTTATAGCTGCATTTCTAATAACAAAAATTCAGCAATAAACAAAATGTTAGGATTTAACAAGTAGTAAATAAAGAAAGACCGCTTTTTGTTGACAGAACTTCAAAACATTTGTTTTATTTTTCGTTGCTCCTCGTATCGGATAAAAAAGTGGCGCAGTCGGTAGAATACCCGGGAGTCCTCGCGAGATTTCTATTACAAAATAAAAAGAGGATACTTGATATCTCAATATCAGTGACGGGAAAAGGGATATAAAGATATATCCTTGAACAAAAACACACATCGGAAAAAAGGTGATGAAAAGGATAAAAAGATTTATCCTTATCAATAATAAAAAAACACAGAAGTGAATACTCATACAAAAGCCAGGTTATAAAGATATGTCCTTGAAAAAAAAACAACAAAAAAAGTGCAGAAAAGGATAAAAAGATTTATCCTTATCAATACTAAAAACACAGAAGTGAATACAAAGATATATTCATACCAAAGCCAGGATATAAAGTTATATCCTTATAAACTCAACTAAACTTTAACTCAATAGTGAAGAAATTTTAAACTACAAATATATATCCTTGGAAATACGTCCTAATCAACTCTAAACCCACCGGTGGAAACGCAGAGCCAAGCAGACAACAATTTAATTTTCAACACCAGCAAACAACGGTACAGAGCACAAATCATCAGTTAATTTGCGAAAACCAGCAGACTTCAATTCAATAGTGAAGAAATTTTAAGCTACAAAAACAAATATACATCCTTGGAAATACGTCCTAATCAACTCTAAACCCAACGGTGGAAACGCAGAGCCAAGTAGCCAACAATATAATTTCAACACCAGCAAAAAACCGTATCAGAAAGTAAGAATTTAATTTAATTAACTATATTTTATTATTATTAATATTATTAAATGTATGTAATTGAAAAGATAAGTATAGAGATAGAAATTGAAGGAAAATTACCGTATACCTCCAGAGAACAAGAAATCAAAAAAATTGCAAGAATTTCTAGAAAAAAAGAACATTTTTTTTTTTTAATTTTTTTACCCATTTAAATTCTAAAACAAAAACTAAAAATGGCAGAAAAGGCTGAAGGCCCAATGAAAAGATTAACTATAAACCCCTTAGAATACCTAAACACCTTACCTGAGTTCTGTGGCGACTCAAAAGATTTACAGAATTTTTGTAATACAGAATTTTGGAAGCAGAATTTTAAAAAGCAGAATTATGTTTTTAGAATTTTGTACATACAGAATTTCGACACCAACCCGAATTGGGACGCGATCATGACATATCTTTGCTCGACCATCGAATTGCCTGAGGCCACTCTTTCTATGTGAGAACGAACGGTTCAAGATAAGACGGAAAGCCCAAAGTGGGAGGACAAAGACAGATTTCTAACAGGTCGGTTTCAGACTTTGGAAACTGTATCTGATATTAGAGGGTCCAGCATTTCACGACCACAAAAGCCTTAATCCTCCAAAGCGAGTTTAGATAATTCGCATGGAAAATTAAATACTTTTCAGGTGGCTGTGGCAAGAAATAGATGCAAGCTGTGCAATTGCGATGAATACAGCATTCGACAATTCATAAAAATGTCTCCTTCCGAAAGAAGCAATTATTCACGAAGGAATCAACTTTGTTTGAACTGTTTGTCTTCCGGACATCGCGTAGCAAAATGCGCTAGTGCGTTCAGTTGCTTAGTTTGCCATTCTAGACATCATTCACTGCTGCATTTGAACCCAGTTCATCAAAGTAGCCCGAGGAATGCCAGTTCCTCGAATTCACCCTGAAGTAACTCGGGAACTATTTCTAAGCGGGCCAGTTCTAGTACTAGTTGCGCTTATACTAGTAATACCATTTTCTTTCACCAAGGGTTCCTACTAACCTTATTTGACTTTTAGCAATAGCTAAGGGAAGGGCACAGCGGAATCCCAATTATAAAATGATATCGCGATGAGCGATCTGCGCCCCCAGAGGCCGATGGATATCCGGACACAAATTAAGTTTTCGCCTAATTTAGGTACTTAGTACTTTAAAGCCAAAAACTGTGTTACTAATATTAAGTGCAATGTATTTTCGTCCAATGCGCTCCACTTCAAATATTGCCCATGGCAACTGGGCCGGTATGCTTAGGACAGTGTCCTAAATTAATGTTCTACTGGGCAGTATTCACCCATGTGCGAACACAAACAGGCATGCCAGCACATAAGTGCGGTTATCCGTTTGTCCACCGAACCAACTATTTCGTTTCGTTAAAAAGCTCTTTGGTAGAAAGCAGCAGATTCGGTGACAAACAGAAGAATGCCCCTTTTACCATTTAGCCATTGCCAGGCAGGATACCACACAAGCCCACGCCAACGTAAGTTTCTTAATTTAGAGTTGTAAATAAAAACAACAACTTCACATTTTTAACAAACTGATTTATTGAACAGTCTAAAATTAAAATACTAATTCTTTCATTTCTCTGCACGACTGTCCCCGAGACCATCGCAATCTACGTCAGGCGTGCACACATACATACATACATATTGAAGCGTATATCAAAACCACTACTTAAATGGAAACAATACACGCTAAAACCGTGCTCCTTAGCAAATCTTTTAATTAGTCTTCCGAAAGACAGAAAAGAGCGGTTAAGATAGTGATTATAAAAGACATTCGTGTTACAAAAGCCTTCTGTCTTACCAAAGACTGGCGAGTTGGAAGACGGTCCCATGACAGTCGGTTTTACGATACCGGAACGACCCAGATTTATATCCGGCCAAAAACTGTCACTTCAGCAGCATTCCCAAAATTTTACGGGGAAGTTTTTATGCTGCTACAACAACAACAACATCGGTTGCATCGAGAATCCCGCGTCACTCTGGCCCAACTAAGATCTGGATATTGTAGTAGGCTCAACTCCTACTTATTCAGACTCAACCCCCGACATCGTAAATGAATGTCTGGCATGTGGAGAGTCCCCGCACGGCACCAACCACCTAATCGCATGCCCCAACACTCATTTAATCCCCCTCTCCCTATGGTCCAACCCTATCGAAACAGCACGTTCCCTGGGCCTCCCTTTAGATGAGTTTGAAGATAAAGACCAGAGGTGGGTCCCAGGTTCATATCCAGGCCGGGACAAGTAACATCAAAAATTATAGAAAAAGTTTTTTCTAATAGCGGTCGCCCCTCGGCAGGCAATGGCAAACCTCCGATTGTATTTCTGCCATGAAAAAACTTCTCGTAAACATCATTTGCCGTTCGGAGTCGTCGTAAAACTGTAGGTCCCTCAATTTGTGTTACAACATCAAGACGCACACCACAAATTATAGGAGAAGTTCGGCCAAAATCGCTTAAGCGGTTATAGCGCCAATTAAGTAAGTAAGTAAGTAAGATGATCTAGCAGGGTGTAGCTAGTCCTACAACAACCCCAAATCGAGCCTTATCAGTTCCGTACTAGGAGCCAACCCACCACCAATTGCAGATGTAGGGACCCAACTGCCTCGCGAGGTCCGCGCTACTCTACCCCAAATAAAATCTGGATACTGTAGTAGGCTTAATTCCTACCTATCCAGAATCAACTCCGACATACCATGTAGAGATTCTCCGCACAATACCAAACACCAATTCACGTGCCCTCTAAAACCAACTCATCTAACCCCCCTCCGTCTGGTCCAATCCCGTCGAAACTGCACGTTTCCTGGGCCTCCCCCTAGATGAGTTTGACAACAACGACCGTTCTTCACAGGGCGTGACGAGCCTCGAGCGAGGTAGGTTACTTTTGATGATAGAGCATCACGTTCTTCGGCAAAATTTCGGCAACAGTAGCAACGTCACGCGTTCGTTGAATAAAATGTTGACAATCTAGCAAATCAAACGCAATATAAAAAGTTTTACTGCGCAATTGAGATGGAGGAGAAAAGTAAGTAAAGTTTTTAATAAGTGTTATTTTAATATGTAATATTGTTTATTATTTGTTTTTAGCTTAAAATTAAGCGTGACTGAAACCAAATTATTGGTCAGGTGTCGATTGGACCTGGAAGATGAGTTTACTTGCGGGAGGAGAAAGAAACATGTCCTTTGTGGCAAAGTAATGGACAAGATGAAAAGTGATGCTCCAAATCTCAGCCCTCAGACCTAAGCTAACAAGAGATCAGCTGCAAAGAAAATGTTTAAACATGGGCGCAACCTATAAAAGAATAAAGAAAAGAAACAATTCTACGGGAAGAGATGCAACAACTTGGGAATATTTTAACAAATTCGATGAAGTGTATGGCAGTAGACACTCCATTTCTCCCCCATCTCAAAATATGCAGAGTTCCCTAGACATTCCAAGCAGCCAAAGTGTACAGGATGAAGATCAAGGAAGTCTAGGGGATAATGATAATGTCGAGATTGACTTCGAGATTGACCTTATGTCTTTTCCGCCTTCTTTTGTCCATGTTTATTAAAAATTTATCACGGCTCCTTTCCATCATCTCATCAGCTATCAAATAAGTTAAAATCTCCATATTTCCCAATTACGCGTTCTGTGCAAAATAAATGCTGCAATATTGCTGCACATTATCAGCTGAGTATCAGCAACAGAGTATCAAGTAACAGGGTCGCAATATTGCTGTAATTATTGAGCGGCTCGAATACACCCGTAATGGTGGTGGCTTAGCGTTCATCATTCATCACACAGACATCGACCGCAGGGACACTACCTTAGAATGTCAAGGAATGGCTGTCCGGTCAGGCGATGTCGAGGTCGAAATATTCACCGTTTATATACCGCCTGTCACCTGCTGCCCGGCAGGATATCACCCTGACATGCATAGGTGCACTCTTCAGAGGTGAAACCCGATTGGTAGTAGGTGACTTCAACGCGTGCAACCGCACGCATGGTAGGGGAAATGATTTGGCAGAGCAAATAGACGATTCGACATTCTGCACGATGAATGATGATGCCCCCATGGGTAGTTGCAGCTGCTCGCTGGACCTAACAAAATTTCCTAGCGACTGGCGGTGGCCCATCTCAAGAAGTCAGTTTAACTGCAACTGAGGAAAGGGTGTATGAGTTGACTCAGGTTAATTTATCAATTAATCCTGCTGGTTGCGTGTTCGGGTTAGTAAACGGTAAATGATATTACATCAGCTACAGAGCCGCCAGTGGTTGAAGCTGCAACGCCCGCCCCAAAACCAAAGATGGTAAAAGCAGGTAAAGCAAAAATGCAGTTACTCGAAGGCCAGGCAAGAACACAAGCTGCTATCCTGAATACCCTAAAAAAATGGAAAACAACCAGTACAAAATATACAAGCTGAAAAGGGATAAAATGAAAATGTTAGAGAAGCGAGAAAAGCAGGCAAGTGTTCTTAGAGGGCTATATATAGAAATTGCCAAAGAAAAATTTAAAAGGCTACAAAAATAATTATGTGAATATTTTATGTGTTATAGGTTAGACATTTTTGAATTATGTTTTTGTTTTTATTTGAAATTAATGAATGAATTTTTTTGAATTTTATTAGTTATAAGTTATCGTAAGAGTTAGCTATTTATTTTCCTTATTTCCGTAGAAAAATTAATTGTTTTTGTTATTTAATTAAAAGAAGCTGAATTTATTTATTACATCTTAATAATGTATAGTAAAATATAACAAATATGAAATTCATTGCAATGAACGCATTATGTTGTTCCTTATTCCGTCTGCTTCACCGTTTCTTGAAAGACTGCTTTCTTCTGTTATGGATTCTTGTTGATCTATATTCAAAAGATCAGAAAATGGAACCTTGAAATGTTGCGATATATTGTGCAAGGTACAACACGCATTAACTATTTTCACGGCCTTTTCTGGAGCATAGTGCAAACCACGAGCAGAAAGCAAGCACCTGAACTTGCTTTTCAGCACTCCAATGGTTCTCTCAACGGAATTCCTTGCTTTAGCATGAATTTTGTTATACTTCATTTGCGCTGAACCTTCAGTCGTATTACGAAACGGTGTCATTATAACTTTTCCTAGAGGATATCCTGCGTCACCTACAACAAATAATTTTAAGCATGACACCACCACTATGACCAAAAATTAAAACAAGGACTAACCTAAAATCCAGGTGTTTGTTGGTACATTCTGCTCAAGATATTGCTTAAATGTGCTCACATTCCATATATGCGAATCATGATTTGAACCAGGATATCTAGCGTCAACAAACCTAACATTTTGCTTATAGTCTGAAAACTAAATGGAACAGAAATAAAAATGTTTCAACACCTTTAAAAAAAACTCACAATTATGACGTTTAGACTGTAATAGCCTTTCCTGTTAAGGTACAAATGCTGTATGTCTTTCCTTGGTGCGCAGATACGAACATGCGTGCCGTCAACAAATCCCATTACTCCTGGAAATCCAGTATGAGTATAAACAGCTAGCTTCGAATTTTGAATCTCATCAGTAGTCAT
Organism: Anomoia purmunda; assembly: GCA_951828415.1. Lineage (NCBI taxonomy): Eukaryota > Metazoa > Arthropoda > Insecta > Diptera > Tephritidae > Anomoia > Anomoia purmunda. The sequence goes on from OX639994.1 coordinate 49,949,746, forward strand.
TGCTGCTTTGATCCATCGTGGACAGATGTGTTCTTCGAAAATATTTAAAGCTTCTCCAAGCACGAGAGAAAATGTGGATTGAGCTAGGCCGACGTTAAAATCGTTGCCCCCACACTTTTGGTAACTGCCATCCGCGAAAAAACGTAAGGCGGCGCAAAGTTCTATGACGGGAGAAATGGCACAAGTTCGCGTTGATTGTTTAAAGTGGCTTTCCATCTCATTCAGCAAATATATAAACGCTTCCTTGTTTAACCTAAAATAACTAATGAATCTGAAAAAAAAAAAGAAATATGAGGAGCTTATTTCGGTTTCTTTAATGTATTAACTTACTTGGCAGTTGGTAGTTCCAATGGATTACTCTGGCTTCTAATGCTACGTCGAATACGCGCAAAATTCAGGTTTTCTTCCTCCGAATCTTCCGAAAAATACATTCCGACGGATATGTCCATTTTTTTATAGAAAATTTGTATAAAACTGCAGAAAATACTTTTAACACTTGCCTCATAAAATTTTCGCGCTTCTACCAGCTGATTCGAGCTGTCAAAAACTTATTATTTTAAGGTTGGCAATAACTTAACGAAGACAACTAAAATTGGTTGTGAATCATAATACAAAAAAATAGTTGAGTTGAGTTGTTACATTGACAACTCAACTTAGTCTAGTTGTCAACCGTAATAGGGGCCCTAGATTGACAGGCCTGCCTTATGGTGTTTGGCAGCGCCACTATGGGCGTGTGCAGCTACGGGGCTCTACAGCAGGGAGCCAGGTAGCCACCCGACCAGTCAAGAGTGGTGCGCAAAGCAGAACACACACGAAAGTGGAACCAACCTTGGCACACGTTGCACTTGACTGATGCCGCATTCTGGTATATCCTTGTCTGACACACGGAGCAGACTGTGTGGGATACCATGAGCTGTTTGCTAGTCCCCACACGAGGGGCGGACCTGGGTAGGAGAGGAGCGATCATTCCGGTATGTAGAACCGACTGTAATGGAGATGCTATCAAAATTCTCATTACCTGAATATGATTTAGTATTGCTAGTGTGTTATGTCTCTCTATCCATTCAAGCACTAGTGAGAAGTTCACCTATTACAAGGCTAGAGCCTTGAGTGCTACTTTGCTGCCGCTCAGAATGACTATTCGTTCGTTGCGGTAGTTCTCCTTTGGTTGACGTCTGCACATTACAGGATGGCGTACACATCCGCTTGGAAGGTGCTTTTTATTAGTTAGTCGTAATATTTTTTCGATTTTTTCTATTGACTAGTTTTAGAGTTAGTTTTTTTTATGTATAGATGTATAATGCCGGCCACCGTAGTGGAGTGTGTAACGCGCGCTTTTTCGGTGGGTCCTGGGTTTAAATTCTCGCAGGGGCAAATATCATCAAAAATTATAGTTTTGTGGTTGTTGTTGTGACAGCATAAAACATTCATTTGACAGTCATTGGCCGGATATAAATCTGGGTCGTTCCGGTATCGTATAACCGACTGTCGTGAGACCGATAGTTTTTTCGTATTAGCGGTCGCTTCTCGACACTAATAAAGTTGATGACGCGAGAGAAATGAGGATGAGGATGGGCAAATGAGAAACTCGTTAAGGTTGTACAGGTGTTCTATAATGTAAAAATTATCTTTGCATGTTTGCCTTGTATTTCAACTAAGCATAGCTGCGTTGTATGCACATCGCAGTCAAACTGTATACATAGTATGTACAAACGTTGCATACATAAGTACATATGTACGTACATACATTTTGGAAGTCAGCCAAACTTTTCACAAAAATCATTTGCCGTACACATAAATTGTAGGATATGTTAGCCCAAACTTCAATCTATATGGTGTAAGCGCCAAATTATTATTATTATATGTAGATGTAATAAATTACCAATTTTTCCTTATCAGACAGTGTTCAAACGGGGAAACTTTTGTTGCTTATTATCGGCGATTTCCCTTTTGGTGTTGCTCGTCGCGTTCACACAGAGCAACTCTGTTCAGGCAATTTTCTGACATTTCATTTTATATCATTTTCGCAAATTTCTGTACGCTTCGCTTAAGCGGCATTTACCATTCTGATAAATTTTGTGATTATAAGTAAAAGGTGTTGAAAATGAAGTTTTAACACAATTTACGTTAATATGTATAGTATATGCATACACATGTGTATACATATTTAATCGCAAAAAAATAAGAACAAAATTTCATTTCCCAACTTACCGTATGTATTCACTTAACACTCAACAAAACTGCAACCATTGAAAGAATTTATAAATGAAAAGGAATGTCAAATTTCTTAGCTGCCGACTGAGACGAATAAGAACACAAAGCGTGTCGCCCGAGCACGATCAACTCGGCGCCCTTCCCCTTTCCCCGTCCCTCTCTCTCCTACAAGTAACGAGTTGCCGCGACAAAAGTTTCCCTGTCTGAACGAGAACTTACAGAGTAGACCCCCTGCTGGTACACCGTGTAGCTGCCAAAATCTCCGTCCGACTGCAACAAACAAGTTATCGTCCTCAAAAGAAATGCACTGGCTATGTCCTACCATAGGGATTTGCTAATTTATGGATTTTTTACGAAATTACATTAATATGAAAAAAAAGCTATTTCCAATGTTTTTTTTACATTGTTAGAGGACTGTTTTGCGAGCATTTTAGTGTAAAAAACTTTGAAATTGGTTGAAATTTGTAGGAGATATGTGGCGTACCGTTTTTAAAAACCGTGTTTCGAGAAAAACGTATCTAAAGTTTGTATACATGCTTATGAGCACAAAGCACGCATGGCTTGAAACAACTAAAAAACAACTTTACCAATTAAAATTACGTATGATTTTATTTTTTCCGTAATCTTAGGACTATAAGGAAGCATTTTAGCCAAGAAAAAAAAACGATTTTTCAAAAATCTCAAGGTGGCGTAACCCCTTAACGAAGACAACTAAAATTGGCTGTAAACCGCAATGCAAAAAAGTAGTTGAGTTGAAGCGAAACACTTCCCTGGGAGCTTATATTTAGAATTTCCTTGATACACACCTTTCACGAATGGAGTTTATTTAAGAAACGGTTGCAATGCATTACTGCAGAGCAACTCCCGTTAAGAAGTCTGCCATACTTTTACGAATATATAACATCGTCAAAACTTTTCATGGTTTCATTTGAATCCAAAGCAATAGTAGCTTACAAATGCTGAAACTTCTAGAATATACATATGTAGCTAAAACACCCAAAGCGTGCGAATATCAAGTAGCATCCAATAAACGCCAATTTGTGATTTTCGTGCAATGACCAGCTGTAAATATATAGTCGATCATTTTACAACTATTTGCTAGAGGCAAATTTGGTATATTCTACTATAAATCGACATACACAATAGGACCTTGAAAACACTAAGGAGATTCTCAACATAATGACCCTTATAGCCATATAAACACATACATGCATATTGGTATCTAAAGCCGGCTATTTAAAAGGTTTATATGTACGTTATCGCTTTAGGTGAATACTAATATCTCCACAATCGCCAATTTAATTTTTACGAAATTCCACGAATTTACAGACGAAACAAACACCCCATATTGCAGTAGAATAACTGTCGCTTGGCACGATTATATTTTTATATTGTGATGACAAAAATTTGCGTCTTACAGATGAAGAATTCTGATCGACCGTTGCTTATTTGACGAGAAATGGGCACTCACAATATCATCGAAAATAAACGTGTATATAAAGAACGTAGTTTACATTCTTTGGATTACCTACTGCATAACGATATCCGCAATGTAGGTGAATAACTATTTGTTCCACTTTATTGTTGGTTTACTTAAAAATTTAAGGGAGATTTATTCGCGTGAAATTGGCGATATGACCGTATATTTGCAGTAAATTATTCAATAGTGGATTAGAAATCGAACAGTTTATGCGCAACCGATTTGTCAGTTTATTTATCTTCTGGTTTTGAAAAAACGAAAGTTAATTGGCATTTTCCGCAATAATGCCGATCTTCATGGGCCGCCATGAAAACGCCAGCACCACAGTTTTCACCCGGGCATTCCCGGCGAAGGCGATGTATTTTTCCATTTTCATCAACCTAAAATATCAAGATATAATTTTTGGTTTATAGCTAGTTTCAACGAAGCGTACCTTATAGTATTTCAAAACAGCCAATTTAACCTTCTTTCTCTTATGCTTAATTTTTTTAGGAGTAGAGTAGTTCTTCTTCTTGCGCTTCTTAGCACCACCTCGAAGACGCAATACCAAATGCAATGTAGACTCCTTCTGAATATTATAATCAGCCAATGTGCGACCATCTTCCAACTGTTTTCCGGCGAAAATTAAGCGTTGTTGATCCGGAGGTATCCCTTCTTTATCTTGAATTTTAGCTTTGACATGTTCGATGGTATCAGAAGGCTCTACTTCAAGCGTGATAGTCTTGCCCGTTAGGGTTTTAACAAAAATTTGCATTGCTGACCGATCCTAAAAAAACTAATAAAAAAATATATATAAAACAAAAAGAATGAAAAAATAAATAGCACATGATATTTTTTATTATTTTTTTATTGAAATATTACAGGCAATATTAATTATTGTATTTTAAATTCAAACTAGCAAGACCGCATTTATAACACCATCGTCTTCGGGATTGTTCGTTACCTGAGCATATTTGCCCCAGACAACTTTCCCAGTTTGAGTAACAAGTCCTAGATCAGAAATATTTACTTCGATTACAGTTCCTTTTGTGATCACTCCTAATGAAGTTAACATCGAAGAACTAGGATTCTTTTTTACTCCAATTATTGGAAGATAAAACGTAGTCTTAAGTTCGGGATGCGTAACATGTGCTTTGTTCATTCTGAGTCCCATCGGTCTTATAAACCTTTCGAATTTGGGAGGCTTTCTGGTATAGTTATCTCCAACATATGTCACTTTGGTTACCATACGTTTCCAAGCTTTTCGTTTAGTCTTTCCAGTTCTTAATTCTCTGAAAACTTCAGCGTCGGATTTAGCTTGCACTTTTGGCACCGGTACATCCCATTTACCAGCCTTTTCTTTCCGTTTTTGCTTGATCATATTCGACAGAATTTTAGTATTGGGCTGTTGGCCCCTATCCAACAAATAATATGGAACTGCACCGTCGTCTACACTTTCTTCCTGTTTTTTGCATTTGGTTTCCTGATGAGCTTTTATTCTTTTTGCTATTTGGATTTTTTCATTTCTGCGTTCTTTATTAAATAATTTTGCTTTAATACCACGTAGTTTGCGGGCTTTGCGAGCCCTTTCTTTCGGGAGGCGAGCTTCTTTCTTACGCTTCCGTTCTTCGTAATCTAATCGCCGACCAAAAAGTCTTACATGACGGTCCATATACTCATTTTGAGGCATGATGAGTTATCTTCGAAACTACAAACGTAAAATTCGTCACTATCCAAAAAAATATACGGTTGATTGCAATTGATGTATTTTCTTCATGCAAATCGTTGACTACATATTTCCAACTTACCAAAGCCCACACGTCTGCTATTAATGCTATTTACACAAAAAAGTGTTGCGCTAGCTCAATTATATTTGGTATTTAACCAAATTTTTTACATGAATTATTAATATAATTCTCAAATAAAGAACTCACCCATATATTCAAAGACCTCGATGAGAAAGGAAGTTTAGGTAGCCAGAAATCAGGAAATGGTAATTTCTATTTCAACATATAACGAAACGCATTTGATTTGCGTTTGCGAAAAGCCGTAATAAAAAAAACATTACAACCCCACATTTTATCGGCTTATACACAGGCAGATTTGTACACGTATTTGCTCGCATGTTAGTTAGCTACACACCAAGAATGATAGAATACAAGATTGCGCCTTCCCGCGGTGAAATGACAGATCTCGCCTTTAGTAAACAAGAATACGGGAGAGAGAAAATTGAACAACTTCCAATATTTCATTGAAAAACGTGTTCTAATTGTTCTAAAGTGTAAAAGTATGAATTTATAGGCAGACATTTAATAAATAAATTCGCAAAATACTAAAAAAGTGTCTCTTTTTCTTAATTTGTGAAAAAAGCTTTGTCTAGTTGAAGTTGAGAATTGTCAAACCCAGCAAAACCAAAGTAGCGGTACTTCTAAAGGCGTCATCTTCAGTATTCAGTACACCGTGGCTACACACCTACTTTTCGTACCGACGAAAAATTGCCGGCACAACTATTTTCCGTTCCTAAAACAACGTTCAGACAGGGAAACTTTTGTCGCGGCAACTTGTTACTTGTTGGAGAGAGAGGGACGGGGAAAGGGGAAGGGCACCGAGTTGCTCGTGCTCGGGCGACACGCTTTGTGTCCTTATTCATCTCAGTCGGCAGCTAAGAAATTTGGCATTCCTTTTCATTTATAAATTCTTTCAGTGCTTGCAGTTTTGTTGCGTTTAAGTGAATACATACGGTAAGTTGGGAAATGAAATTTTGTTCTTATTTTTTGCGATTAAATATACACATGTGTACGCATATACTATACATATTAATATGAATACTTCAGAATATGGAGTATCAAGATAGCAAGGGCATTGCCCAAATTAACGTAAATTATGTTAAAGCTTCATTTTTCAACTCACCTTTTACTTATAATCACAAAATTTATCAGAATGTGTAAATGCCGCTTAAGCGAAGCGTACAGAAATTTGCGAAAATGATATAAAATGAAATGCCAGAAAATTGCCTGAGCAGAGTTGCTCTGTGTGAACGCGACGAGCAACACCTAAAGGGAAATCGCCGATAATAAGCAACAAAAGTTTCCCCGCCTGCACCCAGTCTAAATAGCACTACACAAATCGCAACTTACAGGAAAGAGGCTAACCGGGTTGATTTTACATTTAAAGGAAATTTTATCCAAGTAGGAGCGTTCTTTTGCAACTCGGTTACATTAAAACGGGCCCAAAGTATCAAAATAAGTACCTAGTATTGAAAGACTTGTGGCGCGGTGTCGCAAAGAACAGAAATAGAAATTGAAGCGTTATTGGTATTATTTCTTATTTTCGGTCGATACGCTTGTTATTTTTCACAATAATAATGGAAAATTAATCCACAAAACCTATAGTAGCATATAATGCTGCCAAATATTCATTTTGTGAAAATTTAGTCCAATATTTGGCATTTCTCCTGTGAAGTCCAAAGTACTTCTTTCTGTTCCTGTTGTTGATGTATTGAATTCTGTTGCTGTTGCTAGCAGCACAAGAATTGCAAATTCTGTTGCAGTTACTGTCGCTCCCAAAAATTTACTGAATTCTGTGCCTGACTCTGTATCTCTTCTTGGTAGCACAGCGCCTTTTGCTCATGTGCGGTAGGCTGAACTTCCTTAGCTCTATAAAACTGCTTGAAGCAATGCGAAGATTGGCAGAAATCTGCCGCTGCGATCAAGGGGAATCATAAACTACGAACTGCTACCAAATATCTTAAACCGAATCGAAAACTAGGGCGAATTTGACGTTACGATAAGTTCTACCAATAGGGCCCAATATATTAAATGAGCTACCGGACATCGAAGCGATTGCACCCTATGAACTGAGAACTTTTATTTTGTGTGAAATGTCTTATATTCCTTCTTTTATTTCTTTATTTACTGCAAGGTAAATAAAGCGCTGGCTCCTCGTCCACCTTAACTAAAAAAAATAAATACATGGACAATTTTACAGGCGAATACAATGAAAAAAATGGTGGCATTGTGCGCATGTTTAACCCTTATGTTAGTAACCGGGTACCCGGCTACCCACCGCGGTGTATTTGTGTGAAAAGCTTAAAAAAAATTCAATATTTCATTTTAAGCTCTCAAATCGTCGTTTTCTAACTGAAAAGAAAGCTATTTGTGAGTTCATTTAATTAATTTTTTTTTAAATAAGCTTAAACTCTAGCCATCGCCCTATTAGCAACCGGGTACCCGGGTACCCACAGTGGAAACCATAGGAAATAAATTGTATATAATTTCTATTAATGCATGCAACTAAATTTTATTTAAAAAATAAAGAAATATTACACTTTTTTATAGTTAATGACATTGAACACATTGTACACGATTAACTGAGTGCTCGTCACACACAGGTTGGTGACAATTGGCACAGGCCTTGCGAGTCTTTCGCCGTCTTCTTATTGGCAAAGCATTGCAAACATGACAAGATCCTGTTACTTTTTTTCTTCCGGTTTTGTCTTTTGGAGTCTCTGGACCAGGATTAACCACGACTGTTTCTGTCAGTGTATGGCCTAATACACATTCAATTGCAATCTTTTTGGAGAAGTGGCGCATTACTAGTGGATTCGCCGTGCGATGTTCAATCATCGGCAATGCTAGTTCTTCACTTAGCTTACGCATAAATTGACGACGTTCTGTCGTTTTTTTGACAATCATTTTATTATTTTCATAATAAATTATGTATGCCGCAAGTGAAGAAATATCTAGCATGTTGAAGAACATTGACATTGGCCATCTCGAAGATCGTCGTTGACTGGTGTATCTCCGCACCATTTGGTCCATTGTGTCAACTCCAGCTTTATATTTATTATAAAAATTTATTATTTCTGGTTTTTGTTTAGCGTTATCACCAACTGATATATCTGAATGCATTGTCGATATCAGAATGACAGCTTTCTTTTTTTTAGGAACTTAGGAACACATGGTAACATTTTCGTGAAATCCAAAAACTGTCGAATACTGCTCCCGTGTCTTATTCGCTCCCATAACACTAGGGACGTAAGGTTTATTCTTTTTTAGCGTGCCAACAATGGTAATTTTCCACGACAACAAATGTTTAGCAACTGGTACAGTAGTAAAAAAGTTATCCATGCAGATGTTTCTACCACTACCTCGGTACGGAGCCGCCAATTCTTTCACTACTCTTTCACCCTGATTTTTTTCTCGAGTATTATCTGTTACCAGTGTACATGATCCCTGGCAAAGGATATGCATTTTCTGCATCACAAATCTACCAGATCTTTATACCATACTTAGCTGGTTTCGATGGAATATTCTGAGTATATCCAGTACGGCCACGGTATGGATAAAGCTGTTCATCAATCGTCAAGTTAGCTGTCGTTTGTACATCTGAGCTAAATTTGAATTCAACATTGTCCACACATCACGAATTGGAGCTGCCTTGTCTTCTTTTTTACGTTCACTTCGAGTATTACTATCATCGAATCGTAAAAAAAGCAGAATATTATGGAATCTCGTCAATCCCATCGTTCCATTCTGGTTCGTCACGCACTGAATTACCTCGTTGATTTTGATGTCTAGCTCTATTTGCAGGAATCCAGTCTTCGTCATCGCTATCAGAAACCCTACTCGAATCACTGTCGTGTTCTCCAAGTAGTTTCCTCAAGTACTGTTGTTGTTGTTGTAGCGGCTTCCTCAAGTACTCATTCCTTTCGCTTGCGCTTAACCTAATAAATTAAATATTATGTGATATACATACATCGTAAATAATTATATTACACAAAATTGTAATTAAAATATTTACAAATGTTAAATATATGTAACGTTTACTTACCGAGCGAGCATACTTTTTGTTTTTTAGAAAAATTTTTTTTTAATAAAACAAACAAAATTTTTAATATTCAAATCGTGGGTACCCCGGTACCCGGTTGCTAAAAGACGTCGGTAAAGTTGGTTACTAACATAAGGGTTAAGATTTCGCAGCACCCAATCTTGATGCTTCGAAAACGTTTCGAATTCGTCAATGTGCCAATGTGTGTATAACCCCACGTCTTTATTTGTGATAAGCTTCCTCATGAGAACTGTCAATTTGATATAATGCAAACAGTTATCGCAGAAGAAATTGTTTACGTGGACATTAGATTTCATTTCAAAAAAGTTATCGAACGTGCTTTATCTTGCAAAATTCTAAAAACTCGAACTTGAAAAACTTAAAAAAATATGTCGATTTCTCTTCGCAATGCCGTTGTCACCGCACCGCTTTCGTTTAAATGGAAATATTGCTATCAAAGCGTTAAAGTGATATGGGCCGTTTACATAGAAGTTTCCTCGCTTTGCTTGACAGTTCGAAATTTGACAACAAAGCGTGAGGCGTAGAAGGTCAGCTACATAGAACGCTTTGACAGTTTCTGCGTTAGTAGTTTGTTATGAGTTGCGATTTGTGTTTGTTCAGAGTGTTTTGTTTAAAGATAGAATAAAAAAATGAACTTTACTGACATGATGGAAGTAGCAGTAGTTATGCTACTAATGTTTGAAATTCGCGAGTGTCTGAGGCAAATGAAATCTAAGCGTCGTATATGGGTTAGGAAACTTTATCAAGACCGCGATGAAAAAGGTCTTTTTGCAGCATCTTTAGACGAAATGTATGCAAACGATCCAGAGGAATTTAAGAAAACGGTCACGGTGAACAAGGATGTGTTCGATTTGCTATTTGGACTTGTTCAGGCACATTGAGGTAGTCAGCACATGCTCTCAGCCACTTTCAAAATGGGCCGCTCAACCGTCAATAAAATTGTGAAAGAGACTTGTGAAGTTTTGTGGAGTCAATTAGGCTGCATATATTTGTCAGTTCCGCATAGACATGAGTGGAAACGGATTGCCAACGACTTCTACACAATTTGGAATTTCCCCAACTGTGTTGGCGCCATCGACGGGAAGCATGTAACAATTAAATGCCCACCTAACTCTGGGTCTCTTTTTTATAACTATAAGGGTACCTACTCCATCATTCTTTTGGCGAGTTGTGATGCGAATTATACTTTTACAAGCGTAGACATCGGAGCGTATGGTTCACAGAGTGATGGCGGGGTTTTGTGGAATTCAGGCTTCGGGCAAAAGTTGTTTAATGGAGAACTAGATCTGCCAGAAGATGATTTTTTACCCGGCTCTAACGTAAAGTTCCCCTATTTCATGGTTGGCGATGCAGCATTTCCCTTAAAGAGGTGTATAATGCGACCATATCCAGGTTTGTATATACATAAGTCATCTATGTCAGTATAAGTCATAGATTAACTTCTTTTTTCGTTCAGGAACGCTTCTGTCAACAGATTGGGAAACTTTTAACAAACGTTTGTCACGTGCACGGCGAGTAATTGAAAACGCCTTTGGAATATTGACAGCTCGTTGGAGAATTTTGCTGTCTCCTCTTCATATGCTTCCGTCATCTGCAGAAAGTATCGTTAAAGCCACAGTTTTACTACACAATTTTGTGAAAATGCACGATAACAGCTACTGTCCCCCGGACTATGTTGACCATTACCAGGGAGACACAGTTGTCAACGGTCTATGGCGACAAGAAGTTGCGATACCCCTGCGAAGGCATGGCAGAATGATGGCTAATAATGCAACAAGGAGTGCATTTGCAATGAGAGACCAACTCAAGGAATATATTTGTTCTAACCCTCGTTGACTGTGCAAGTATGTCTATGACGAATGTCGCTTTTTCATTTCGAATATCTTTATTTACCGAATATTTTTATTTACTTACTTTTGTTTTAAAAATCACAATATCTTAATAAATACAAAATATTTCATGATTTTATATTCAATTCATTTGGTTGTTAATAATTTATTTAATACTTTAGTCTGAATTTTTATGTAAATAATTTACATATAAGTTACATAGTAAAATATCACATTTCATATGTATTGTATAAACAGGTACGATTATACTTAAAATTATTGCTTTTATCACAACTGCATGTCTAAAACTATCAATATTCAAAAATTAAAATTTCAATCGACAAAAAAAATTAATTCAAAATAACTTAAAACTAATTCCAAAAGTAAAACTTCAATATCCAAAACAATTAAGTTCAAAATAACTTAAAACTAATATAAAATTCAAAATCTAAATTAAAATATATATTCAAAGACACTTCGTTGGTAAAAAAAAAAATCAAAATGCTAAAATACTTAAAAATTAACCTGTATGTACAAAGTTCAGTATGTCTATCTTCATTTGGTCCTGCCGCTCCTGTGAGTGTTTCTGCAGGTACCGGTCAAGCACCACAAAGAACTCCGCATTGGGGCTGGGTTGATGGCCTTGAACTTTGTTGTCGACGAACTGTTCAACAGCGCCACACAAACGGTTAAACCGCTCATCGACCTCAGACTCCATTCGTCTACGCTTGCCTCCGGGCGTAGTTGTTGTTGAAGCTGTTGAAGCGCTGTTGCTCGTGTTTGGCGACTCCAAGGCTTCTACTGTAGAGCTACCGCAGCTTGCCTCTTCCTCCTGAAGACTCCATTGCAAATTGTTAACCGTTCTGCAAAAAAAAAAAAAATGAACAAATGCGTATATGTACATATACATCTCTTTAATAACATATAAATCTTACCTTCGAGGAGCTACGTGGGTTTTAAGGAACATCAAAGGCTCCAAATAACACCACACGCGTCCAAAATCATCCGCAGCAGCTCCAGATTTTTGCTTCTGCCCCGCTATTTCTCTTACAAATCTGTCCCGCAGTGACTTCCATCGTTGTTGGCAATGTTCCACTATTATTAAAAAACACTCATTACTTTTATGTATGTACATATGTACGCAAATGAAAATAAAAACCTTACCAGGCACCCCAACAGCTTTTGAAACATCTTGCCATGCCTTCTCCTTCACGAATTTGTTCCGGAATAATGTAGCGCTTTTGTCGAAGAGGCAACTGTGGCACTTAACTGCTTCAATTAATTGTTCCTCCATATTAATCTTCTGTGTAAAATATAGAATACATATAATATGCAATAATAATAGAAATAATAATTCATACTTTAAGCACCCTCGGATGATTGTCCTAATTCCCGATTTTATTTTGATCTCGTGCAAGCACGTCTTACCAAGTTGAAAGTCGATTAAAAAGTAGAACGGAAACCGTCAAGCTGTCACTTGCCGGCGGCCATTACCTCGAAGAGAGCGGGGCTGCCACACTTTTAGTTTTGTGTCTAATTTATTACATTCGGCCTGAACCTGACAACCGATCGCCCTCGATCGACTCTGGCGGGAAGTCCCCGGTCTCTTCCAGATATTCATAGTCTGTACATTCATCCTCATTACATTGGTATTTGTTAACATAGTTTTCTTTACCTATGGGGATGTTGCCTTCTCGTCTCGGATTCCTGCCACATTGGCTAAATTGCACCCAGCGCCTAAGTCTGCTAGAGTCGAGGACACTCCTATAGGGAATTTGAGTGACCTGGCAATTTTCTATATCGGTCACCACGTAACGGTCGTGTCCCAATTGTTTCTGGATGACATAAGGTCCCTTGTACTTGGGAATAAGTTTCTTATTGCTACCTATCGTATTGTCTACGTTCTTGATCACGACATATTCGCCAACCTCAAATTGCTGTGCGGGCTTATGGGTTCGTTTATAATACTGTTCGTTTCTCTTCTGTGACGTCTGGATAGCTTCGTCCGCCCGTTCCCTGATTTTGACTAAATCTGTGATCTCATTGATATAATTTTCCCGAAGGTATTCGGTTAATTCATCAACCACGCGGCCGCGCTGCTCCACCCCGAACAACAACTAGCTTGGAGTCTGTTTGGTGCTACTGTGGACTGTGTTGTTGATGGCAAATTCGACATCGACCAGTCTCCCCTTCCAGTCCGTATGGTCTATGGAAACGGTAAGCTTAGCTAACATACCTTTCAATACTCGATTCACTCTCTCTATCTGTCCATTCGATTGGGGGGACGCTACCGCATTTAGAACGTGTTCTATGCCATGACGGACGCAGAATTCCTTGAACTCAGCTGATGTAAAGCAAGACCCTCTATCACTTATAATCCGTCTGGGTCGACTGTAATCTGTAAAGTACCTCCGTAATGCGCATATGGTCTCTTTGGTGCTTGTGCTTACCCCATATAACTTAACAAACTTAGTGAACGAATCCACAATCACCAAAACGTGTCGGTGTTTAGATCTAACAGTTTCCAGGGGACCAAAGTGGTCGATATGAAGCGTATCCCACGGTTCGGGTTTCTTCTGAATGCTATACAAACATCTTTCGTTACTTCTAGACTGCCCCGAATAATAAATGCACTTCAAGCAGTTAGCGAGAAAACTCTTAATTTTTTTCCTCATTCCCGGGAACCAATAGTGTTTCCTAATCTGGTCGAAACATTTATCTACTGCTAAATGACCATAAGTCTCGTGGATTAATCGGACCACATTAATCTCCATCTCTGCTGGTACGTACAGTTGTTTCCTACCATTCTCGACATGGAAAACCAATCCGTTCTCCATATCGAATTCCGGCATCTCAGTCTCTTCTAGCTTCTTTTTTAACTCCTTAATATCTGGATCTCTCATTTGAGCTATTTGAAGATTCACGTCCACGTCACTTTCCTCCACCGTGCTAACACATGTGGACCTGCTTAATGCGTCCACATGGGCCATTTGCAGCCCCGGCCGATGTTTAATCTTAAAATCGAATTCTGCCAAAGCCAGAGACCACCGGGCAATCCGCGGATTGATTTGCTTTTTACTGAGAGTCAGTACTAAGGCATTGCAGTCGGTGACAATAGTAAAAAGAGTTCCATGAACAAACACTCGGAACCGTTCCAGAGCCCTAACTCAAAACTATGGTAGCGTGTCTCGGCATCCGTGGTGCTTCTGGAAAAATACGCCACTGGATGGAACGCATGGTCAGCTTGTTTTTGCAACAAGACGGCTCCATAGCCATGCATACTGGCATCCGTGTGTAACTCGGTTTCCCGATTTGGGTCAAATATGCACAAAACTGGGGCCTCAGTCAAACTGGCCTTTAAAGTATGGAATGCGTCTTTGCATTCGTCAGTCCAATTGAATCGGATGTCTTTACCCAGCAACCTGCTGAGTGGCTTAGCTACTCGCGAAAAGTTGGGTATGAACCTTCTGAAATATGAGAATAACCCCAGACACCGTTGTACTTGTTTTGCATTCTTTGGTTCACAATAGCTTCTGATGGCTTCTATTTGCCTCTCACTGGGTCGTATCCCCCTATTACTAACCCTATATCCTAAATATTCTAGCTCCTGGTACGCAAATTTGCATTTTTCGAAATTTAATTTCAGTCCGGCCTCCGCCAGTAAATTCAGCACTCGCCCTAACACTTCACCATGCTCATTAACCGTCTCCGTGGCCACCAAAATGTCATCCAGATAGACCTTTCCGCGACTGATTAAGGGTTTGAGTACTTGGTTGACCAGTCGTTGGAAAACCGCCGGGGCATTCGATAACCCAAATGGTACAAAGTTGTATTCATATTGCCCCATTGGTGTCACAAACGATGTCAAAGGTATTGAGTCCGCATGCATCGGAATACTTTATAATACTGTTCGTTTCTCTTCTGTGACGTCTGGATAGCTTCGTCCGCCCGTTCCCTGATTTTGACTAAATCTGTGATCTCATTGATATAATTTTCCCGAAGGTATTCGGTTAATTCATCAACCACGCGGCCGCGCTGCTCCACCCCGAACAACAACTTGCTTGGAGTCTGTTTGGTGCTACTGTGGACTGTGTTGTTGATGGCAAATTCGACATCGACCAGTCTCCCCTTCCAGTCCGTATGGTCTATGGAAACGGTAAGCTTAGCTAACATACCTTTCAATACTCGATTCACTCTCTCTACCTGTCCATTCGATTGCGGGGACGCTACTGCATTTAGAACGTGTTCTATGCCATGACGGACGCAGAATTCCTTGAACTCAGCTGATGTAAAGCAAGACCCTCTATCACTTATAATCCGTCTGGGTCGACTGTAATCTGTAAAGTACCTCCGTAATGCGCATATGGTCTCTTTGGTGCTTGTGCTTACCCCATATAACTTAACAAACTTAGTGAACGAATCCACAATCACCAAAACGTGTCGGTGTTTAGATCTAACAGTTTCCAGGGGACCAAAGTGGTCGATATGAAGCGTATCCCACGGTTCGGGTTTCTTCTGAATGCTATACAAACATCTTTCGTTACTTCTAGACTGCCCCGAATAATAAATGCACTTCAAGCAGTTAGCGAGAAAACTCTTAATTTTTTTCCTCATTCCCGGGAACCAATAGTGTTTCCTAATCTGGTCGAAACATTTATCTACTGCTAAATGACCATAAGTCTCGTGGATTAATCGGACCACATTAATCTCCATCTCTGCTGGTACGTACAGTTGTTTCCTACCATTCTCGACATGGAAAACCAATCCGTTCTCCATATCGAATTCCGGCATCTCAGTCTCTTCTAGCTTCTTTTTTAACTCCTTAATATCTGGATCTCTCATTTGAGCTATTTGAAGATTCACGTCCACGTCACTTTCCTCCACCGTGCTAACACATGTGGACCTGCTTAATGCGTCCACATGGGCCATTTGCAGCCCCGGCCGATGTTTAATCTTAAAATCGAATTCTGCCAAAGCCAGAGACCACCGGGCAATCCGCGGATTGATTTGCTTTTTACTGAGAGTCAGTACTAAGGCATTGCAGTCGGTGACAATAGTAAAAAGAGTTCCATGAACAAACACTCGGAACCGTTCCAGAGCCCTAACTCAAAACTATGGTAGCGTGTCTCGGCATCCGTGGTGCTTCTGGAAAAATACGCCACTGGATGGAACGCATGGTCAGCTTGTTTTTGCAACAAGACGGCTCCATAGCCATGCATACTGGCATCCGTGTGTAACTCGGTTTCCCGATTTGGGTCAAATATGCACAAAACTGGGGCCTCAGTCAAACTGGCCTTTAAAGTATGGAATGCGTCTTTGCATTCGTCAGTCCAATTGAATCGGATGTCTTTACCCAGCAACCTGCTGAGTGGCTTAGCTACTCGCGAAAAGTTGGGTATGAACCTTCTGAAATATGAGAATAACCCCAGACACCGTTGTACTTGTTTTGCATTCTTTGGTTCACAATAGCTTCTGATGGCTTCTATTTGCCTCTCACTGGGTCGTATCCCCCTATTACTAACCCTATATCCTAAATATTCTAGCTCCTGGTACGCAAATTTGCATTTTTCGAAATTTAATTTCAGTCCGGCCTCCGCCAGTAAATTCAGCACTCGCCCTAACACTTCACCATGCTCATTAACCGTCTCCGTGGCCACCAAAATGTCATCCAGATAGACCTTTCCGCGACTGATTAAGGGTTTGAGTACTTGGTTGACCAGTCGTTGGAAAACCGCCGGGGCATTCGATAACCCAAATGGTACAAAGTTGTATTCATATTGCCCCATTGGTGTCACAAACGATGTCAAAGGTATTGAGTCCGCATGCATCGGAATACTTTATAATACTGTTCGTTTCTCTTCTGTGACGTCTGGATAGCTTCGTCCGCCCGTTCCCTGATTTTGACTAAATCTGTGATCTCATTGATATAATTTTCCCGAAGGTATTCGGTTAATTCATCAACCACGCGGCCGCGCTGCTCCACCCCGAACAACAACTTGCTTGGAGTCTGTTTGGTGCTACTGTGGACTGTGTTGTTGATGGCAAATTCGACATCGACCAGTCTCCCCTTCCAGTCCGTATGGTCTATGGAAACGGTAAGCTTAGCTAACATACCTTTCAATACTCGATTCACTCTCTCTACCTGTCCATTCGATTGCGGGGACGCTACCGCATTTAGAACGTGTTCTATGCCATGACGGACGCAGAATTCCTTGAACTCAGCTGATGTAAAGCAAGACCCTCTATCACTTATAATCCGTCTGGGTCGACTGTAATCTGTAAAGAACCTCCGTAATGCGCATATGGTCTCTTTGGTGCTTGTGCTTACCCCATATAACTTAACAAACTTAGTGAACGAATCCACAATCACCAAAACGTGTCGGTGTTTAGATCTAACAGTTTCCAGGGGACCAAAGTGGTCGATATGAAGCGTATCCCACGGTTCGGGTTTCTTCTGAATGCTATACAAACATCTTTCGTTACTTCTAGACTGCCCCGAATAATAAATGCACTTCAAGCAGTTAGCGAGAAAACTCTTAATTTTTTTCCTCATTCCCGGGAACCAATAGTGTTTCCTAATCTGGTCGAAACATTTATCTACTGCTAAATGACCATAAGTCTCGTGGATTAATCGGACCACATTAATCTCCATCTCTGCTGGTACGTACAGTTGTTTCCTACCATTCTCGACATGGAAAACCAATCCGTTCTCCATATCGAATTCCGGCATCTCAGTCTCTTCTAGCTTCTTTTTTAACTCCTTAATATCTGGATCTCTCATTTGAGCTATTTGAAGATTCACGTCCACGTCACTTTCCTCCACCGTGCTAACACATGTGGACCTGCTTAATGCGTCCACATGGGCCATTTGCAGCCCCGGCCGATGTTTAATCTTAAAATCGAATTCTGCCAAAGCCAGAGACCACCGGGCAATCCGCGGATTGATTTGCTTTTTACTGAGAGTCAGTACTAAGGCATTGCAGTCGGTGACAATAGTAAAAAGAGTTCCATGAACAAACACTCGGAACCGTTCCAGAGCCCTAACTCAA
The DNA here is from genome assembly GCA_951828415.1 of Anomoia purmunda. Classification (NCBI taxonomy): domain Eukaryota; kingdom Metazoa; phylum Arthropoda; class Insecta; order Diptera; family Tephritidae; genus Anomoia; species Anomoia purmunda. Next base: position 49,968,147 of record OX639994.1, read on the forward strand.
AACTATGGTAGCGTGTCTCGGCATCCGTGGTGCTTCTGGAAAAATACGCCACTGGATGGAACGCATGGTCAGCTTGTTTTTGCAACAAGACGGCTCCATAGCCATGCATACTGGCATCCGTGTGTAACTCGGTTTCCCGATTTGGGTCAAATATGCACAAAACTGGGGCCTCAGTCAAACTGGCCTTTAAAGTATGGAATGCGTCTTTGCATTCGTCAGTCCAATTGAATCGGATGTCTTTACCCAGCAACCTGCTGAGTGGCTTAGCTACTCGCGAAAAGTTGGGTATGAACCTTCTGAAATATGAGAATAACCCCAGACACCGTTGTACTTGTTTTGCATTCTTTGGTTCACAATAGCTTCTGATGGCTTCTATTTGCCTCTCACTGGGTCGTATCCCCCTATTACTAACCCTATATCCTAAATATTCTAGCTCCTGGTACGCAAATTTGCATTTTTCGAAATTTAATTTCAGTCCGGCCTCCGCCAGTAAATTCAGCACTCGCCCTAACACTTCACCATGCTCATTAACCGTCTCCGTGGCCACCAAAATGTCATCCAGATAGACCTCCGCGACTGATTAAGGGTTTGAGTACTTGGTTGACCAGTCGTTGGAAAACCGCCGGGGCATTCGATAACCCAAATGGTACAAAGTTGTATTCATATTGCCCCATTGGTGTCACAAACGATGTCAAAGGTATTGAGTCCGCATGCATCGGAATCTGATGATACCCATTTCGTAAATCCAGTGTACTAAAGTAATTTTTCCCCCCCAAATACGACAAACAATCTTCGATTAAAGGTAAGGGAAAACGGTCTTTTATAGTTATTTTGTTCAATTCCCTATAGTCGATACACATGCGTAACTTCCCATTCCTTTTCCTGACTAGCACTATAGGCGATGCATACGGGGACTCGCTTGTCCTTATAATACCCTGAGACAACAGACTATCAATAATTTCTTGGACTTCATTTTTCTCTTTAAATGACAATCTGCGTGGAACGCTATACACTGGTGTATCATTCTTTACTGAAATCTTCATAAAATATCGATCCACCGTTTTGCCTTTCGCCGCTTCTACATATTCCTTACAAATAACCTTTTCTAATATCTCAGCATCTGTTTTTGTCAACTGACCACTTATGTCATACGTCTTTAGAGAAAAATTTGTATTACCCTCACAGTCTGGATCCCCCTGTATTCTCACGTCATCCTCAATCCCAACTAGTGCCAATTCTTGACCATATTCCTCCAGCAGACTCTTTCCGCCGGGTGCAACCTTTACATACATGGTATCCGAGTTTTGTGAAATATTTAACAATTTAAGTGCACTGACAACGTCAACCGACAGTTCTTTTATTTTCGTTTTATTTCTTAACATTAATAATTCATTTCGATTGTATTTTAAATTTACTATCTTACATAACGGAATGCCCATTCGGCTTAAAAGGCCCCGCCCGAATAACCAGGGAACAATAGCTTGGTTATCGGGTAAAATCAAAAAATTGTGGTCAAATTCCAAACCTCTGAATAAAACTTTGCATTTCACGTATCCGTGCGCGTTCAATCTGCTATTTCCAATACCTAAATATTTTGTTGCTTGCCGCTTGTCTTCGATCTTGAAAGGCACACACGACCTCTGCACGAAACTAACCGGACTACCAGTATCAAAGAGAACAAAACGTTGCCTAAATTCAGTGCACCTATCTTGCAAATAAAAGGCAACACTTACCCAGTTTCTTGCAGTCAGCTGCTCCACCACTCTGCGCACTAATCGGTCCTCTTGGTCTTCCTCGCATTCATTCTCTGCTGTGACTGCTGCTGCTACACCGCTGGTGTTCCTCTTCTTCGGGCAGTTAAATCTTATATTGCCCACTTCGTTACATATGAAACACGCATCTGGGCTGCGTTTGGGTTTAGTACAAGCACTTTGGTAATGCCCGTACGCAAAGCAATTGTAACAGCGAACCTTTCCCAGCTCGATTGCACTACCACCAGCTGCTTCTCTCTGCTTACTGCCTGTAGTAGTCGTTGGAATTTTGATGCGCCTCTTCTTCTCGTAGCGCTCCATCAACATTTTCAGTTCCACTACGGTGGTGGCACTGTACAGCATCGATACCAGCGATGATTTATCCTGGAGCCCATCGATTATGATATCGATCAATTCTAACTCCGGGATGTTAGCGCGACTGGCAATGAGCTGCATTTCGATGGTGTACTGTCGGGGCGTCTCGATTGGCTTCATTGTGCGTGCTCTCAATTGCGCAAACACATCCTGCATCGAGAATGCTCGCTCGTACTCCAGCAGCAATGCAGACTTCAATTCTCCGTATGTTCGCGCTGTTCCAATGGATGCAAAGCGTTTCGCCTGTCCCGTCATCAGATGTCGCGCCGCCACCAGCTTATCGCGTTCCATGTAGCCATAAGCCTCGAACACATATTCCAGGTCTGTGATCCACTTGCGTATGTCCTGCAGTTCGGACCCTTCGAACTTGACGACCATAGCGTCTAGTACGGCCAAGTCTATGCGCTTATAGTTGCCATTGCCCACCTCTTGCTGCAAAATATGCAATTCTTGTCGTTTACGAGCGACGGCTAGCTGCCGATCTAGGAGCTCTTCTTCTTCGTCCGCGTCAAGAAGCTGCTGACGGACTATGAACCCTACTGGCGTTGTGGACATCATTGGCCGCCGTGAGGTATCCGCGACTGGCTGCTGCAATGCATCTGGAATCTGTTGCACGTCGTCTGGCTGCTGATGGACATCTGGCTGCTGGGGAGCGTTTGGCTGCTGCGGAACAACTTCGTCCGAATGCTGAGATACTCCTGGCTGCTCGGGTATTAGCGTACCCTTTTTTGCTTTCTCGTAAAGCGCACGCAATTGCAACAAAGTGGCCTCGTTATCGAACGGAACACCTGCTTCCGACAGAGCAGCCACAATTTGGATGCGCGTTAAACGGTTCGACATTTTCTTATATCGACAATACTGCTTTTGGCGGATACTATACGCCGCGTTGAGTTCAGACCCCACACCTGAATTATAAGCACCCTCGGATGATTGTCCTAATTCCCGATTTTATTTTGATCTCGTGCAAGCACGTCTTACCAAGTTGAAAGTCGATTAAAAAGTAGAACGGAAACCGTCAAGCTGTCACTTGCCGACGGCCATTACCTCGAAGAGAGCGGGGCTGCCACACTTTTAGTTTTGTGTCTAATTTATTACAATACTTACGTTTTCTTGTCCTTCCAACTCAAATGTTCACGCAATAATGATACAATACTCTGCATTTTCCAAACAGTATGTATACGCACGCCAAAACAAAAATATTATGGAAATGATAACAGCTGATTGCCAAAGCGAACAAAAGTTGAGAGTTGCCCATCATTTTGCTTCGCTTTGCTTTGCATTACTTTTCTCGCCTTGTATTTAGCAAGACTCATATAACATCATGTATTGAACTTATCTGTCAAAGCGAAACTCTGAAGCAAAGCAAAGCAAAAGTCCTATGTGAACGGGCCTATAGTTCTCATGTGCTTAGCTCAAAGATTTATTGCATGACATCTGAAATAACCGGCTTCCATTTGCAATATGCATTATGAGATGATTCGCATGAGATCGGTGTTCACATGTCTAGACAAGGGGTAAGATGGTAATACATGCGCTTTCTTTAATTTATTTGAACCAGAGAACGTAAATTAAATGAGAAGGCTCATGAGCATTGTGAATAATTACAAGTAAAAAATCTTAGCCATAGACGATAAAATTAGGCCCAGCTGAGATCACCTGATTTGGAAGGATGTATTTTTTGGGCACTAGACACCACTTTTAGACAGTTGTTTTCACACTGTCCAAAAAAATGTGTAGTAGAAACTATTGGCGTAGTAGCAAATATGAAAAAAGGTCAATTGTATTGAAAAAATTGCAATATACAAGTGCATGGCAGTGAAACTTAATTCATGTGTAAATTATAAATGTTGTTAAAATTCGAGTTGAATGACATTTTTCATTAATTTTACAAATATTTTCTTAGTTACCACACAATACAACATTGTGTTCACAAATTTTCCCAAAACTACATCAAAATACAACAGTGAAGTTGGTGTTTTTTCATAATTTTATTTCACAATTTCTTTCGTGTAAAAAATTCTGCTGCTCAGTAAGACAGAGTAAGATAAATTTTAATTTGGCTAAAATAAAAACCCTAAATTACCATATTTCTCCCTCCCTACATTAGGGCTACTTAACCTAGACAAATTTAATGGAATAATTTCCATGTGTGGCTGTGCCGGCAGCGGTGGCGGTGGTGGTAGTGATAGTGGTCAGGAGTTTTTCTTCTCCATGGCATATCAAGGGTTAGTGGAATACACAACAAAGTAAGAAGACTCAAATCATGATCCGAGTAGTAAAAATAATATATGCATATTTGGCCCGCTAACATACCAAGGTAGGTGTAAGCTAAATTACTGTATAACAATGTATTTAATAAAAATTATTTGCAGCGTGCTTATACTTTGGAAAATGTTGCATTGCTTGCTATACCACGCACAAAATATGCCGTGGCTGAAAATAAATGAGGATTTTAACAATTTAGTTGTCAGGTAAGCTCTTCACGCCTACTTATGTATGTATATGTCAATATTGGTATTAAATGGAATAAATTATGAGGCTAATTTCATTTTTTTGCAGTTCTTACAAGAAATCGACTACTGTATTATGCTCAAGAAGCTCACTGAGAAAGGTTCACTGCTGCAATATATGTAATTAATTTAACTGTTTTAATAGCATTTTAGAATCATAACTTTTTAACAATTTTTTAGTTATAAGCATTTTTAAAAGTTTTGTGAATTTGCGTAGATGTAATAAACATGCATAAGACATTGTATAAAAACGAAAATTTTTTCCAAAATATATAAAATTGTTAAATTAAATAAATGTTGAAATGAATACACACGTACATTTATTAAATAATAAATAATGAAATTATATATGTACATATATAAAAGTAAATAACTTAATATTGTTTGGGAATACCTGAAAATATTTAAAAATATAGATATATTATTAAAAAACCTGTAGTGCGATTCACTAACTTATTTTAAAGATATTCGTTTGGTTAACTCAACTTAACCTAAATTTTAGCGACCCTGCTATTCAGTAGCCATTTTTAACGATTTTCGCATTCGCCGAATCAGCTGTTGATGTTAGCTAATCGATGATCGAAAACTAAACGACAACAAATTTTATGTTGTTAACTCAATCGAGAAAAGTGAAATTCGTGATTTCAACTTAAAAAAAAGATACATTTAAAATTCGGTGATTTGTTTTCTTGTAATTAAAAAAAAGGAACGTAAAATAATGTCGTTTGAATATTTGGCATATGCTTTATCACGAGGTGACGAAGAAGTAAGCGCTCCAACAGTGGATCGACGTTTACTCCGAGATGTGGACAATCCCTTTCACATGAAAGCAACAGAATTTCAAAAACTGTATCGGTTAACTCCAGAGTTGGCTGAATACCTAATTTATCAGTTTGACAACCAAATAAGAGTATCCAGAATAACAGCAATATCAACTGAGAAACAGGTATGTAGCTCGTGTAATCTTTAAGCCTCTATGCAATTTTAAATTTTAATTTTATATTGGTAGGTTCTAGCGGCGTTAAGGTTCTTCGCAACTGGTTGCTATCAACGACCCGTAGGTGAACAATGGGGAATATCCATGAGCCAGTCATCCGTAACCCGTAGCATTCATCGGGTAACGGATGCTATCAATGATTCTTTGTTTCGCCAGAAAGTGAGGTTTCCTATGACCGAAGTTGAGCGCCAAGTAGCTAAAGAAATCTTTGCTTCAGCGTCGTCTCCCTTTGTGGGAGGTACTATTGGGGCCATCGATTGCACTCATATTTCAAAGAATCATGAGGAGGCTTATGTCAACCACCATAGCTACCATTCAATTAATGTGCAAATGGTAACTTCAAAGTACTAGTATACTTTTCTTTTCATTTATACGTAGATATGTGATCCAAATTGAAAAATGTTGAATGTGAATGCCAGGTTTCCGGGGGTACGGCACGATTCCTACATTTGGAGCTCCTCCGCCGCGCGAAGAGTTATGCAGCGAAATTTTCAAAACGGAAGTCAGAACATGTTTCTCGTTGGTGAGGTTTTTTTTAAATCAATCCTACTAAATAAAAAGTATTTGATATTGAAAATGTCTGTAGGTGATTCTGGATATCCATTGGAGCCGTGGCTGATGACTCCTCTAACAAACCAACCAGAAGGAAGCCCGAGAAACCGCTATAACGAGGCATTGAGCAAAGCACGCAACCCAGTTGAGGGACTTTTTGGTGTTCTTAAAGGAACTTGGCGATGCTTGTCGAAACAAAGAACTCTTTTGCATGATCCCGAAAATAGAAGTGCCCGCGGGAGAGTTTTCAGCTTCTACAACGGACAGCATTTTCTTGGCGCAAGATTGCGCCATCCTCAATTGCGAAACGCATCCAAGAGCGACTAATTGTAAATTTTTTTACCTAAATACTTTTTTACATTCATGCTCAAGAATTCTCAATAAAAGTAAAATTATTACGTTAAATATTTTGCAAAATATTTATGGTGTCATTTTTATTGTTATATATTTGTATAAAAATTGAGATAACATTTTCTGTTCAGTCTTACATACGAGTATAAAGTCTTTTAATTCAGGAGATATTAAATTCAAGTTTGGAAATTCATTTTTACATATGTATACATATTTTATCACATTTCAATCACTAAATAAAATATATAAAACGTTGAACTAATCACCACATAGAGGAACATTCAGCTTCTTCGAAAAAGTTCATTAAATTAAAACTAAATGAAATTGTACATTATGATCAAAAACAATCACTTCAATTAAATTTCATTGTGACAATATAAATTATCACAAGAATTGAAAAAAAAACAGGATTAAATTCATTGAATATTAAATTAATATTAAAAGTACCTCAAACTTATAACTAAAGCTTACTTACTATAAAAGAAAATAAAACATGAATTCAGGTACAAACAAATATTCTTCTTAATAAAAAAAAATTAAAATTAATTCGCGCGGTAGATGGCATTTGTTAGATCGTTGAAAGCATCTGCCGTAGCTTTCAACCCTTCCCCCAGAGTGGTTATTGCCTCCGCCATATTCTTCTCAACAGCGACACGCGCTGCGCTGGATTCGGCTAAGATTTATTAAGGGAATGAAAAAAGATATAATACCCATTGTATGTGTGCTAGGCAAATATTACGAACCTTTAAAGTTTCTGCCTGTTGTTTGGCAACTTCGACACTTTGTTTGTTAGATTCAGCTAACATCTATAAGAGAATCCGAAACAGAAAAGTAGAAAAAAACATTACACTCTAACTTCGAAAGCAATTTACCTTTAAAGCATCTGCTTGTTTTTCAGCGATCTCCAAAAATTTCGTACGTGCGTCGCTGTCCTCTTCCGCACGTTTTCTCTTTAAACTCCTGCGAAGTGTTCTGGCAGGGGTGTTTAATGCCGTTGACCGCAAGTCGATGCTTTCAGCGACTATAGGTGAGATTTGCGGTATTTCGAAAAGCAAACTTTCGTCTCCTTCCTGCAGACGAAGTTGAAATTCCTAAGAGTTAGAACTATTGTACCTTACACTCAATATACATTCACTTCATCTAACTCACCTCTCTCATTGGGATATTTTCGTCCACTTCATGCCCCTCCGCATATACCGTCCCAATAAGTCCCAGCACACGTTTATCAATCTCTGAGAGAGTCTCCTCGACTTGCCTGACACGCCGGTCACGCGACTTGATGCTGGTTCTACTCTTGAGATCCCGCCAAACCTGTTTTGGGGGGAAAAATATTTTTATTAGAATATATGAAGTAATTCAACTGATCGACAGTCTTAACTGCTCCGCCAAGACTATTCAAAATTGCCGCCAATTCCTTCCACTTCCGGCTAACCCCGGGTTTTCAAGCGGAAAATCCGTCATACAGTTAAGTTGCTCGGCTGTGGCACGGCTTCTTTTAATACTAGTTGGCGTCATTCTATGTAAAACAATATATACAAAATTATAAATTATATTATATTAATGATTTATTTTACTTACGTTATTCAAATATTTTCAACTCACGCCAAAAATTTGCTCCGTTCACTGTGCAAGCATGTATTCGTTTGTTTTTTCTCTATTCTTCTTTGTGGTTTTCACTCATTTTGACATTTAGTTTGACAGAGATGCCACTCTTTATCACTTTGAATAAATGCAACGAAACAGCTCTTAAGTGTCGTTAAGAATAAGTAAGTGAATCGCACAATCGTTAGTGCAAACGGCAAATATTGCCGCTAAAAATAACAATTGTACCGTTTAAAGTTAGTGAATCGCACTACTGCTGTGCCCTTTGGTTTGAATTGAAATGGCCTCCTGCATGCAGGGTTGCATTACAGTGGTAACTTTGCAGAAACTTTGTCCATAATAGTTTGTACCAATTGCAACAAATTGAGAAGTGTAGCTGTACCCAACATTATTAATACAATGAACATAGAAAATATTATTTCTTGAACTAATTTAATAAAACAAGAGACAGAAAAACGAAATTGAAAAAGAAAATATGAGTTAAAATACGTAAGCAAAAATTGCATATTACTTTAATTTTCGGTCTGATTCTTAAGAGTATTATACATTTTCTGACTGAAACTGACATATGCGGGTGATAATCTTTTCAAAGCATCAATTTCACCATGAATTATGGTCAGAGATGACAGAATTGACTGTTCACTTTTGCATTTGCATTTCCAAGTAATTTCATTAAAATTTAATTTCTTCATAGCTATTTTCCGATATAAATATAACATATGTTATTGCACTACGTATATATGTACTTTTGGAACTATTTTAGCATGTTGTACCTTCCTTCTATGTTTTTAATACAAATAAGTCATATCAATTGTGGATGTCTACTTTAAATATATGAATGCCTTCCAATAAAATTAAAAGCGGGACAGGAAAGCACAATACGCAAACAATTTGCAGAAATATTTATCATAAAGTTTGTTAAACTTTTGTTTTTGTATTTTGTAATCAGAAATAATATGTAATTACAACACAGCAACCCGTATCGGCTTTTTTTGTGCAAAGGGGGTTGCCTTTTGGGAAACTCCAAATCAAAGTGATCAAAATCAGTATTCGCCGCCCTGGTTTTCCTGCCTTTTTATTACTCGAATTCTTGTATTCACATATCATTTATCGTGCAATTTTTATGTCTGGCTGTTCTTAATTTTCATATTAGCTGTAACCATTCAAAATGAGAACACTTTTCACTTGACCCACTCATGGAAATACATCACATTTGTAAAGAGCGGAAAAATTGCAAGCGGCAAATTAACAGAGCTGAGCAGAGACAATCGGGCATGTCGCAGAATCCGACTCGGAATTGATTTTTGTCGGAAATGAATACCGATACCTGTTTCATTTGGCGTCGCGAAATTCTATCGGATTTCGATTTTTCGAACATGAGCGAAACCGATATTCGAATCAGCTGTGCCCACTTGTACATTGTAATTTTTTGTGTTTTGTTGCAAATAACAAAACATTTATTTAAATTGTGCATTTGTGAATTAGTGATAAAAAATAATATGAGCTCCGTTCTCTTATTGTTTTTAATTATTGAAGAAGAGCGGTTGGAAAAATTGAAGCGCAAAGTTTTACGAGATCACAGCAATCCTCTGGACCTGCCCGAGTCTGTGTAAGCGCGAGCAAAGCATAAGATATACACTCATGTACCAGAGCTCTCAAACTAGGTAGCATACTTTTTTCTTTACAGGTTTGTAGCTTATTATCGGTTAAACAAAGACGCGTTTGTAATGGTGCTAAATACTATCGACATGTAAGTTAACGCGGCCAGCTACTGCCCACTTCCGCTGTTCCCACGGCTGGCAGCTACACGTGTGCAGCGTCAGCATAATTGCATTTCACACGGTTGCGAAATATGTGTGTTGCGCAAGCTACCGAAATATGCTACCGGTGGGAAGTCAAGGCCAATGCCGCTCGCACTCAGACAGTAAGCGCACCCTTACGTAAGGTTGGCAGCGAGCGACGCTATAAGAGGGAGCAGAACCTGGACTTGCGGCAGTTGCTGTTGGGGCGTGAACATAACTTAGTGTAATTATTTACTTGTGTGAATTACTGTGGATATAATAAACTTGTAACGTTGTATAAAACTAGTGTTGTTTCTTTTGGGCAAGTTGGCCCTCCATTTTTTTTCGTGTACAGGACCTTCAGTCCTTTAACTGGCGCCCGAGCAGGGACCAGGAGTGAAAGTGTGAAACAATAAATTGAAATTGAAATTAAACTAAAAAGCCGATTAAAGGCTAGAGAAAAAATTTAACAAAATTTAAAAGCCAAGAATTAAGAAAAAAAAAGCCAAGAGCTATAATTGAAGCGAAAAAGGATAAAAGCTAAGGACTTTTATTGAAGTAAAAAAGGACAAAAGCTAAGGACTTTTATTAAAGTGAAAAAGGATAAAAGCTAAGTGATATAACAACAGGAATACAATTTCCTTGTGATTGCGAAAATCAAAAAAGGCTACGAGGCCATTGCAGTGAAGACATATTACAAGCTCCTGAGAGGCCATACTATTATACGAAGCGCTGAAAGTCCGCATATGCAAATATTGGTGTTGTGAGTATAGAATTGTAAACAACTTCCTTTTCATTCCAGAAAAACTGTAAGATGGAGGAATTAAAATCGACCGTCACCAACCTCACAGGCGCTGTGAATGCAATCCTGGAGAAATTGAACTCGCTCGAAAGACGAGTTACTCACTTAGACACTGTTAGCGCATCAGCCGCATCGGCTGCTAGGTCAGGGGGAATAGATAGAGTAGAAGAGGTGCCTCTTCAGGCTCCAGCCACTGAGCTAGAGCTTAAAGAGATTAGTCGCCTTCCAGACTGTGTGAAGGAGCTTAGGGTTTTCGATGGCAATCCTGTCGAGTATGTATCCTGGATACATGCTGTAGAGGCCATTTTGTCGGACTTCAAGGTCGTCAAAGGTAAACCAATATTCAGGGCCATAATGCAACATGTTCGGCAAAAGGTACGCGGCACTGCCGATGCGGCACTGGTTTCCTATAATATTTTCGACAATAACTGGACAAAAATAAAGGAGTGCCTTTCGCTGCACTACGCTGACAAGCGTGATATTCGTACATTGGAACACCAGTTGCATCAGTTGCAACAAAGGGGGTCCAGGATCGACGAATTTTACGCTGCCGTCAACCACCAATTTTCTTTGATTATCAACAAAATCAAAACAGAGTCCTACACGGAGGAAACGGTGAGAGTGCTCATAGACACCTATCGAAACAGGGCACTCGACGTATTTATACGTGGATTAAATGGCGAACTATCAAAAATGCTTTTAATCCAAAGGCCAAAAACCCTACCAGAAGCTTATTCAGCATGTCTGGAAATTCAAAATGTAAATTTCCGCAACTTCTCTATTCACAGTTCTCAGGCAACCAATCAAGTGGTTGTCCCAATCAATAATGTTCCAAGACCAAATGTAACGTACGGTGGTAGGCCACCAATACCTCCAAGACCAACCTGGCGGCAACAGGATCGCCGTCCACAGTTCCAACCGCGGGAACGATTCTCCGGAAACGTGCGTGCCCAGCCATCTCTTCAATCTTCTGTACAATTCAAAAACCCGCCTGCGGAAAAAATGGACGTGGATGGATCTGTGCAGACACGCGCTGTTAACTATATGAATAGGCCGAATCCTTACAAAAGAGGAGCAAGGTCGGACAATCTCCCACGGAAGCACCAGAAACTATTCTACTCATCACTCAGCACAAATGAGGAAGAGTTAAAAGACAATGAAGAGGGGGATTTTCTCTCCGGGGGCCATCTAGCGTACCATACCTAGGATATACACTCCCGAACGGCCGCACTCTCAAATTCCTTGTAGATACGGGGGCAAATAAGAACTTTATAAGCGAAGCGGTCGCAACAGAGAGTGCTCCTGTAGAGGAAGTATTTAAAGTGCACTCAGCGGGGGGAACAGTGCCGGTAGAAAAGAAAGTGTCCCTAAACCTTTTTAAGGATGTTGGCCACAGCTCTAAAATAACCTTCTTTGTGCTTCCTGGACTAAAATCCTTTGACGGTATCATTGGGGATGATACCCTTAGGATGCTAGGAGCTGTTGTAGATAGGAAAAACAATTATTTAAAAATTAACGAATTTAAACTACCTTTAAGGGCCAGGATTTCAAATCAGGTCAACTATTCTGTAGGAAGTGGTGTTTCCACAGAAATAGAACAACGCGTAGGGAATATACTGCAAAAATATGCAGATCTCTTCGTAGTGAATCTACAGAATGTCGAAAAGATTTTCGCTAGATTACTTGAAGCAAATCTAAAAGTCAATTTGGAAAAAACGTGCTTCCTAGAAAGGGAGGTAGAATTTCTCGGGTACATCATTACGCCGGAGGGAGTGCGGGCGGATCCTAAGAAGGTAGAGGCTATAAAACGTATTTCTTCGCCTGAAAATTTAAAGGACTTAAAGAGCTTTCTAGGTATGACCTCTTATTACAGGAAATTTATCCGCGATTATGCCAAGGTAGCAAAGCCTCTTACAAATTTGACGCGGGGAGAAAACGCCCAAGTCAAAGCAAATGTTTCAAAGAAAGTCAGCATTCGATTAGATGCTGAGGCTTCACAGGCGTTTGGTGAACTTAAACAATTACTTATTTCTGCAGACGTCCTTGCATTCCCAGACTTTGATAAACCATTCAATTTAACAACTGATGCCTCAAATTTTGCAATCGGTGCGGTTCTGTCTCAAGGTGAAATAGGGAAAGATAAACCTATTGCATATATCTCTCGTTCCTTGAACAAAGCAGAGGAAAACTATGCCACGAACGAAAAGGAGATGCTAGCGATAGTATGGGCATTGGACAACCTCAGGTCATATCTGTATGGAGCAAAAAAGATAAAAATATATACCGACCATCAGCCATTGACATTTTCCTTAAGTTGCCGAAATTACAACGCTAAACTGAAGCGCTGGAAGGCCCGAATAGAGGAATACAATTGCGAAATTATCTACAAACCAGGTAAAACAAATGTAGTCGCCGACGCACTTTCCCGCTTGAAAACAGAAGTTAACGCACTCACCGATTCCATTGTAGCTCAACCACCATCAATATTGGAGGATAATCCTACGGGAACCACTGTGGATGAAGTGGGATCGGAAACTGACACTGCCACTGAATGCACTATGCATTCAGCCCAGCAGGATAATTCCGACCTCATACCACATGTGGAAGCCCCGATTAATGTCTTTAGGAACCAATTGATATTCAGGGAGGGCGATAACCCTCGATGCCTTGAAAAACCACATCAAGGCTACCGCAGGTTTTATATCTCATTCCCAGAACAGGATGGCGCTGCATTGACCACAACTCTAAAAGAATGCCTTAATCCAAATGTCATTAATGGCATAAAAATTCCAGAAAGATTTCTTACTCTGCTACAGGAAGTTTATATAGGAAACTTCCAAAAATATCGGGTACGGATAGCACAAAGAATTGCGGAGGATGTAACTGTCACGGATAGAGTGTTTAATATTATCGAGAATGAGCACAAAAGGGCTCATAGGAACCCTCGCGAAAACAGGCTGCAAATACTCGAGAAATATTATTTCCCTGCAATGGCTAGGCAAATAAGAGACTACGCTAAAAATTGTGACATCTGCAAATTGAGCAAGTATGATAGGCATCCATCTAAACCCTTCATCCAGCCCACCCCAATTCCAAGCTATCCTTGCGAAATCTTACACATCGACATTTTCGAGATTGATAAACAGAAATACCTCAGTGCAATCGACAAATTCTCGAAATTCACAAAATTATTTTCAATCAAAAATAAATCGTCAATTCATTTACGTAAAAAATTAACAAATCTCTTGCACTACTTTTCCGTTCCTAAGATACTGGTCATGGACAATGAAAGAGGATTTTTAACGCCGCTAGTCTTAAACTATATCCGTTCATTAGGCATAGAAATTTACCAAACCCCTACTCAGCATAGTGAGGCCAATGGTCAAGTTGAGCGTGTGCACTCTACTCTAATAGAAATATATCGCTGCATCGCAGATGAATTTAGTAGGCTCACACCAAAAGAGCGAGCTTCGATTGCAGTGGACCGCTACAATAATACTGTTCATTCCGTCACAAAGAGGAAACCGACAGATGTGTTTTTCAATAGATCAAGCAGGATTAACTATCAGGGGCTGGTAAACTTTAGGGAAGATACTTACGAAAACATAAAAGCACTATTGCAAAAAGAGCAGGACGTTAGGAATGCAAGAATTAATGCTCGTCGCACAGAACCACGCAATTTTAATTCCGGCAATAATCTGTTTATTGCAAACAGGCAAATAAAAGGCAAACATAAGCCTCTGTACAAACAAGAAACTGTTGGTGAAAACAGAAACGTAACCATTGTTACTGAGAGTGGAAAAAAATTCCATAAAAATGACATAAAAAACGTCTAAGATAACATTGGTCAGAAGATAAACTCATGCATAGACCCTTAGCCCCAGTGGTCTGGGTACACATTTTTGTATTTGATCAAGTCATGTTGGTTCAATTCCAGCTTACTCGGTGGTTCGAGTGACGACAGTCAAAGTGGTTCAATCCCACCAAAGGGCTATGGCTTTAATTGACGTGATGCTCCTCGTGCCATGAGTAGGCCATTTGCAATTATTAACGCTTATGACTAAAAGGGATCAACACGAGCCTTCCAATGTCATCTGAGTTAATGTCTATATTCCGATGCAAAGCGAAAATAAATGCAAAATGCAAAGCTCTATATGAAAAACTGCATAAGACAAGATAAATGCAAAATTGCACAAGCAACGATATTTTGATTACAAAAAATATATTAAACAAATATTAAAATACAAATAAGAAAAAATTTAAAAAAAAAAAAAAAAAAAAAAAAAAAAAAAAAAAAAAAAAAGGGAAAGCACTCCCAAGAAGAAAAGAAAAATTACTAACAGCAATTAACATTACTAATACTAACAACTTAACAAATTACTAACAAGAAAAAAACATATAAAAAGAACAATTACTAACATTATGCTAATAAACACTTCACTTCTGGGTCCCAATGAATCCTTCTCATTTTCCTTTATTCCTTGCAACGCCCCAACCAACTCAATTAGATTAATAATATAGATTAATTTAGAACAATAAGAATTGTATATCCTGTAAGCAAGCCACTACTCACATCACTGGAAAATAATAATTGTGTAATTGTAAAATAAGGCAATTTAACATGTCAATAGATAAAACAGTGTCCTTTGGACCAATTGAAAAATATGCCTACATAGAAAGATCAAAAATTGTAATATCAAAATATGCTTAGGTTAATTAATTTAAGTATACACAATATATAATTAGTATTAATTTATTTCATATATGGGGGTAATACATAACATTAAGCAAATCTAAAATGAATTTAACACCCACAGCATCAGCCTTTGCGCAGCCGCGCAAACCTATGACCTATTCAAAATCGACTCGCCTCTTGTGACCATCCGGGACGGATATGGCTGGGTTATCGATGGACATTTTAAGCTGATACATACCATTGACTTAGCGAGCTTCGACAAAATCGTTAACAGACTAGAGGAGGCCATCATCAACCTCGACTTCAGCAGATCCGACACAACCATTGACGTCCTGAACTACCAGATAGAGAAAATAAGATCCTATTTGCGTGAATTAAAAGGCCCCGAAGTAATAAGGACGAAACGTTCGATTAATTGGATTGGCTCTGCCTGGAAATGGATTGCTGGCACTCCCGATGCAACAGACTGGGATGACCTTCTTCAAAAACAAGATATTCTTATGAGCAATAACGAACAACAGTATCAGGTAAATTCAGAAATCTTCAAAACAACTCATGAACTGTTGCAGGTGATCAACGGAATTGTTGCCATCACAAACGATGTCCAAGATCGCAGCCGACTAGAGCAAATTTCGCAGGAAATCCAGAATAAAATCACCATCCTTAAAGAAGACGTCTATGAGCTAGTTCGTGCGTGTCAAATGGCTAAAGCTGGCGTCGTGAACAGTAATCTCTTGAGCAAGGAGGAAATTAATCGACTTATCAGCGAGATAGAAGTACTACCATACAGCAACGTCATCGAAGCTATAGAATATAGTAGGCCATCGATCTACACCAATGGATCTCTTCTTCTGTATGTGCTGTCCATGCCCAAGGTTATGCACACCAGATATAACCACCTGATTGCTCGAGCTGTTCAACAGGAGGGACATCGTGTGGAACTAAACTACACAACTATGTTGGCGAACAAAGATCAGACCTATGGCATTAAGGGTAATTGCCTACACCTTACGGCAGCGATGGTTTGCGGACAAGAATCCCTCGACCTACTAGCAGAAGATGGCTGTTTGCCTCGTCTTATCAAAGGAGGAGAAACAAGCTGTCGATACCTTACATTTAACGAGTCAGCTATAGAAGTGATCAAGGAGGATACCATCTACCTAAATAACTTCAACGGGAGCATTGGCTCAGGTAACACCACTAATCAATTCTTAGGCTCTTTTATCCTTCAGATGAACAACGAGTCGGTAAACATCAACAACCATACTTACTGGAGTACTAGTAGCTCAGAGGTGCAGTTGCTACCACCCGTTCTTACCAATGTGAGGAATAAATCCTTGGCAGTGAATCTCAACCTTGTCCACGGAATGACGTCAAACAACATCAAACTCTTAACCTACCTTAAGAAAAAAACCGACTGGTCCATTGTTTCTGAAATCATGGGATTTGTCCTTTTGGCGATGGTTGTGTGGATCATATGGAAGAAGATGACAGCAGGAATGAAAATCCCCGAGCTTAAGATATCATTGCTGAACAGAAGCCTCCGTGGCCAACAACACGGGGAAACTCCTCGAGCACCTAATCTGCGGGACGCAGATCTTTGAAGGGGGAGGAGTTAACGCGGCCAGCTACTGCCCACTTCCGCTGTTCCCACGGCTGGCAGCTACACGTGTGCAGCGTCAGCATAATTGCATTTCACACGGTTGCGAAATATGTGTGTTGCGCAAGCTACCGAAATATGCTACCGGTGGGAAGTCAAGGCCAATGCCGCTCGCACTCAGACAGTAAGCGCACCCTTACGTAAGGTTGGCAGCGAGCGACGCTATAAGAGGGAGCAGAACCTGGACTTGCGGCAGTTGCTGTTGGGGCGTGAACATAACTTAGTGTAATTATTTACTTGTGTGAATTACTGTGGATATAATAAACTTGTAACGTTGTATAAAACTAGTGTTGTTTCTTTTGGGCAAGTTGGCCCTCCATTTTTTTTCGTGTACAGGACCTTCAGTCCTTTAACTTGTATATAAACCCAACTTCCATATCTTCAGTTCTTAAGCTGTGCGCAGTGCTTCGATTCCTAGCGGAAGGATCGTATCAACGTTCCGTAGGAAGTGATATGAATATAACTTTGGGGAGAAGCACTGTATCTGAAATTGTGACAGAAATGCTAGTTATTATGGAGAATCACATTTGCCGCCAATGGGTCAAGTTGACAATGGATTCAGATGAAAAGAGATCATCAATGGATTATTTTTACAACAAATTCAAAATTCCTGGCATCGTAGGATGTATCGATGGGACACATATTGAAATAATTAAGCCTCATAACAATGAGCATTTATACTTCAACAGGAAAGGTTATTTTAGTATGAATGCGATGATTGTAAGTAAATTTTAAATATGGGATATTGAACGTATGCAATTTTAAGTATTTGTTTTAGATTTGTGACAGCAATATGATAATTCGTGCGGTAGATTCACGATACCCCGGTGCAAGCCATGATTCTTTGGTATGGAATGTAAGCAATGCGCGGCAATATTTTCTACGGCAATACGACAATGGAGACCGTACATCCAGACTACTGGGGGATTCTGGATATGGTATTGAACCATTTATGTTAACGCCCTATCGGGATCCACAATATGCATCTCAAGAATATAAATTTAATAAAGCGCATTCCTTGGCTCGAAACGTAGTAGAACGAACTATAGGAGTTTTAAAGAGTCGATTTCGTTGCTTGCAAAGAACTTTACATTATCAACCTAAGAAGGTAGTAAAAATTGTTAATGTTTGTTGTGCGCTACATAACATCTGTCGGCAGTATAGTGTCAATTGGAATGAAAACGCTTATTCGACTACATCAGAGAATGTCGATGAAGACACTTTGATACTGCAAAGTAGCAATATGCAAAATGAAGGCCGCAGAATAAGGGATCAGATTGCTAATAATCTTTAAGCAATAATGTCATTACCTACATTATGGTATACTGTGGCCTATGCCCATGGCATGCAATAAAATATGTATAGTATGTATATAGATATTAATGCCAGTAGTATTCCTCTTTGCATTTAGATACGTGCTTAAAATTTTGTTAAATTGCAGGTGCAGAGGAATATGTAAACGCACTGACCCTTCACTAAAGAGGCGTATTCGCTGGGCTAAAAATCGGAGACATTAAAAATATGAAGTCGAAGGAAGAAGAAAAGTAGCTCACGAAGAAATTACATCATGCGCCATCTACAAATTATGATTTACATTAGGGCTATGCACCAACCACTTTCGCTTTAATTTAATTGAAAGCGCCGTAATGTGAATTTAATAAGTTTATTTATAGCTATAAGTATTTTATTCCTTACTTTCCAATTTTTTTTTATTTAGGACCGATCTACATTTAACGATTTCGATTTTAGTTTATACTCAGTTGTGTTCACAAAAATAGTAGCAAAATGTATTGTCAAGTTTTAACAATTTCTTCTTTCCTTATTTCACTTTAATTATTTTTTTATAAAAACAGTTAATTCTATAACAAAAACCATGTAAATCTATGTTTCAAACTTTCTACAAAATTTATAAAAATTCAAACAAACAATATTCTAGACTTTCTGTTTAAAAAGTTTTAAACTTTGATGAAAATTTGCTGCATTTTTTTAAAACTTCCACAAAGTTCAAAACTTTGATTTATTTGGTTTTTGTTATGGAATGAACTATGTATATTTTCATAAAAAATTAATTAAAGTCCAATAAAAAAAAAATTGTCCAAATTCGACAATACATTGTGTTTTTGTGAATACAGGTGTATGTAACGCATTGCCACATACAATAAACATATCGTCGCTGCGCCAACAAAAACAGTTTTTTTTCAGAGCATTTGTACAACGACGAGTACATATCGGTCTTTGATAACTTGTGAACAGAATGGGATATAAAAAAGCGGCAAATGCAGAAGCGTGGGCTATAGATAGTGTTAATAAATGATGTTATTTCTTGGCGCAGCGACGATATGCATAACTTTTGTAAAAACATGTTTAAGTTCCAGTGCCATAAGCTATAACTAGTTACTTGTATGGATTTGTGAATGAAGTAACCAACAGTGCTTACCAATTATTGCATTATTTATATTCATGCATTAAATAAGAACTGCAATTAAACATTTCATTGGTATATTTAAACACATTTTTTTTTGAAAATATTTATAAAACTAAAACATTCATCCTTTGCTTTACTTAAGAAACTAATTTGTACTAAAAATGTTTACATAGGTACTTATAAGTGTATATAAAATAAATTAAAAAGGTTCACAACCTATTAGCACATCAAGTCTTAAAATTATTCGGAATCGACTAAAGGATCATGTTTCTCCTCCTCACGCTCTTCTAGCAATTCAATAATTTTGGCACTGAAGGTCATAAACTCCTGCGTTAAGTTATTAACGGCATTAATTAATTGCTCATTCGAGTCCTTTCGTTCCTGTTGGATTTGGAGCATAGCGTCCATTTTGTTGCGAACGTCCTGCTTCCATTCCTTATCCAACTGCATAAATTTAGTTACACGCTCACTTGTTGTTTCCTTCGCAGTCGGGGTTCGAGCATCGGAACATTTAAGGCGTGGACGCTTCGCAGAAGTGGAAGGCATGTCATCGTCGCTAGATATGAGGTACTCCTCCTCGAGACCAAGTGCTGATCCAGTGACACCTTCAACACATTGCACCATTTCGCAAATGCGCACGATACTTTCCTCTGTCAGGTTCAGTATATGCTTCGAAAAAGGTCCTCCTCCAGTGGCACGTTCCTCGGCTTTATTCTGCGCCAGCTTCCTCTTCACCTCACTTTTCCAGTCCGTCCATATCTGGAATTAGAAGAAAATTAGAGATTAAGGAGGATTTGGCCAATATGCACGTGTCCGTTCTATTGATTGCCTTTTTCCAACCAGTGACATCCTTTGTAGGCGGACCAGCACTGTTTAGTGTTTCAGCTAATTGCTGCCAAAGGGAATCTACCAGTTGTTTATCCCTTTTTGTAAAGCCCTTAGCGATGTCCGGGTACTGTTCCATAAATTGTAGGAGCATATCATTTTGTGCCTTGTTCTTATGTTTTCCCCTAGCAATATATAATTTTGGTATTAAACAAGAGTTGAATTTCATACCAAATATAATACATTTACTTACATTTTAAGAAAAATACCAGCTACTTCAAATGCAGAGTACAAACAAATAAGCAAAAACGGTAGAGTTTGAATGACCGTTTTATTTCCGATAACAAAACCGACAAACTCGGATTCTGCGACATCTAAAACCGATAAAAAAAAAATTCGAACATAAAAACCGATACGGTCGGATTGCGCGACACCTGACGAGAAAAGTTGACGGAATCAAATCCGATACCGAGAAGATCGGATTCCACGACAGGGCCGAATATTTCTTTTAACAGAGAATAAATTCTAATAAAAATTGATTGTTCTTGTACAAATTTTAGATTTCGCAATGATATAAATTAATTAAGGGAAAAATTGAAATAGTTATATTTTCATATTTAACGAGAAATTTGGTTTATTTAAATATGTAAATGATAAGATTGAGTCACGTTTGACTGTATGCAAGCACGTATGTACATGCCACAAGAACTTGGCTCATTTGCTGTTTTACCGACGGCATTTCACATTTGCATATTGTGTAGTTTTATGGTTTGTTTGAAAACATATATAAATTTTAATATAAGAGGAAAACGCTTAAGAAATTCTTAAAATAAATTACTTAAAATAAAATAAAAAAATGTGGCTTGAACTAAAATTATTTGCCAAATTTATTAAAATATGAAAAAAATGTAAAATATTAAAATATCCAAGCTTATTCATTCTTTAAAATGAATTTTTATAATATAATAAATATTACTACGAGTTTGGTTCCAATTTAGTAATTCATTTGGTTTCCTATATTGATTTCCTTTTTCTGTAGATGCGAAATAATATGCGATCTACATATACATATAACAAATTTGTTCATTTGTTATAAAAATTTGTCTTTGCAAAAATTATTCACGGCAAACTGAATCTAGTAGCGATTAAGTTTAATTGTATTCTGTGGCGCAGTTGCTTCAGCTGCACTTGTGCCTGCGCCGCACATAGGAGTATTAGGGCCAAATTTTCGGTCATAAGTAAAAAAAAAATAACAATAGATTCATTCCGTTTGGCCCGTACTAGGTAGCCGAATAACTGTTCTAGCAGGTAGCGCCAACCATTTATCAACACAATGAAAAAAACATTTATTACTCCCCAGATAGCATTTAGTTGATTGTTTTGTGATTATCACCTAAGAATACTCATTTATGACTATTCTTTATGATCAAAATATGACTAAAAGAAGAACAAGAATAAAAAATGCCCAGAAATCATATTTCGATCTTCTAGATGATTACTATTTGACTATTCTTTATGATCAAAATATGATAAGTGTATAGAGAAAAAACAGTTATCTTCAGCTATTCTGTGGAGAAACTGCTCTTTTTGTTCTTTTGCATTTATTTAGTTCTTGTGCACGCAAAGTGAAGCAGTTATTAATAAGTGGTACTGTGACGTTAATAAATTTTTTAAATTTAATAATAAATAATAAAAATTGATAGAATTAATTAACAAAAACAATGTCAGCTAAAAAATTAAACGTATTGCTATAAGAGAAGCTCAAAAAATCATGTCGCCTAGTAATAGCAAAATAGAGCTGCTGTGCGTAAAGTATTTACTGACGAGTTAGCGAAACAATTCAGTTGGAAAGGTACTAAGGATAAACCTAGCGCAGAAAAATGCTTCTGTATAAATGTCATCAAAAGTAATATACCTATATACTACAAATTTTTTATTTAAAAACATATAATAATACTTTTCATCTATAGATATAAGCCATACAAAATTTAATTGCGATGACAAAGAAATGAATTCGGTTCTACAAAAACATTTTGTTCACGCAAAAGAACGTGTGGACAAACGCAAAAGAACGGCTGAAAAAATGCAAACGTCTGTAGAAGAAACAGTGGTGCTCTAGCATAATAAATAAATAAAAAAAATTTTAAATGAATTAAATAAAAAATGAATTTAATAAAATGAATTAAATAAAATGAATTGAAGTTTAATCTGTTTTATTTATTCATAAATAAGGAAAAAACAGTCATATAATAATCACAAATGAGGACAAAAATGAGTTAAAACTGACTTCATATAATAATCACAAATGAGGCCAAAAATGAGTTAAAACTGACTTCATATAATAATCACAAATGAGGCCAAAAATGAGTTAAAACTGACTTCATATAATAATCACAAATGAGACCAAAAATGAGTTAAAACTGACTTCAAAAATTATTAGAAACTGATTGAAAAGTAGAATCATATAAGACTCTTCATGAAGAGTCATCGCTAGGGTACCATTTTCTCCCGACGGTAGAGTCTTTTTTGATAAGAAAATGAGCACATATGTGACTGTTTTCAATCATCTTGCAGTATCTTATTTGACGTAAAAAAAAAGGTTGCAATTGCTATCTGGGTCCAGTCGAGACTTTTACTTTGCGTATACTGCACGTACTGGTTCTTGGTTTTTCTGTGTTTAATACTGTGGATTATTTCAACATTTTCGTTAAGTGTTTTATCAATATAATGGATGATCAGGGTAAGTTTATTGTTATTCTTGTTGAATATATTAGAATTAGCGTTATAAAGGAAAGAAAAATATTTTTTTTCTATTAAAAAATATCAAAAACGAGTATTTTTTTGTAATAATTCAAGTTGAATCAACTTTTTGTTTGGCTGCTACCTTCTGCTCCGTGCTGGTTTAGATAGTAAAATGTTACTTATTTATTCATCTGTCAAATTCATAAGGAAACTTCTCCATTTAATTCCATTTTTAGTAAAAATAACAAGAAAAGGTGATTGTTAGACCGTTATTACAAAAATGGTAATATAATGCTTTTAATTGTTTTGTTTTAGGATGTTCTATTTCTCTGAAGGAATTCAGTAGAAATGAACTTTTTGCGATCATGGAAGAGTACGATGGAAAAGATGTCAATCAAAAGCTTCAACTGTTGGAGGAAAGATTGATTGAAATAACTTTTTGCCCAGATAACGGGAAACCGAAGTTATTGCATGCATTGAGTAAATTTAAATCTGTTTTTAAATCCAAATGGACAAGCTGTAATTATCAGAAAGATCGATTTATAAAACAACAACAAAAATGGCTATTGGGAATGGAAAAATTACCCATGTATGTTCAGGAAGCAAGCCATTCCTCCGGTCATGCAAGCAGATATTTACCAGGCAGACCAGAAAAGGAATTCCACGAATTGTCTGATCGCAGCAAACGACGCAAAACAAAAGATTTAAGGGAGCAGGTAATTTTCAAATTAATTTTTATGTCCATATAAAATATTATAAATTGGAAAATACCTCTGTCTGTCTGTCTGTTGCCGCTTAACGATTTAATGGAAATTGGTATGTAGATAGTTTAAACCCCCAGGAAGGACATAGGCTACTTTCTTCCCGGAATTCCTAACGGAAACGGGGGTAATTTCACAAAAAATAAAAGGCACATACGAAGTTGCGGGCAAAAGCTAGTTATTCATAAAATATATTACCTTCCTACTACAAGTGTGCAATGCCGCAACAAATACTTCGTCAACCATGAGGTGTTATATATGCGGGCAAACATCGAAAGATTTTAACAAGATAATTTAAAAAAAAGACATAAATACTGATGCTCTTAAATTTGGATTATCGTCTCTACATGCAAGGATCCGGTTTTTTGAAAGCTTACTACATGTGGCCTACAAACTACCTCTAAAAAAATGGCAGGCAAGATCTGCATCTGAAAAAGAAATTGTCAAGATAACAAAAGAGAGGATTCAAAAAGAATTTAAACAAGAGTTGTGCTTATTGGTGGATATTCCAAAACAAGGAGGAGGTAACACCAATGACGGAAACACGGAGGATATTTGCAAATATAGATATATCATCTAGAATAATGGGCATTGATATAAATCTTATGAAAAGATTAGGAACTATTTTGGAAGTTATATCTTGTGGATTTAATGTGGATGTAAAAAAATTTGAAAAATACGCGATTGAGACAGCAGAATTATATGTCGAAAATTATGGATGGCATCCGATGACACCTACGTTGCATAAAGTGTTGGTGCATGGCAATATCATAATTGAGCATGCTATAGTACCTATTGGTCAACTATCGGAGGAAGCGGGCGAAGCTCGAAACTAGCACTTCCGTAAGTACAGGATGGATTTTTCAAGAAAATTTTCCAGAATAGATTGCAACCGTGACGTAATAAATAGATTGCTTTTGACATCAGATCCGTTTATAAGCCTGAACAGAAAAAGGGCAATCAGGAAAAGGGTGCCAATTTCTAAAGAAGCACTAAATCTTTTAGAAAACGCAAGCAATACAGAGTGCGTAGTTGACGAAAATACCGATTCTGATGTCAATGATTGTGATATTTAGCATAAATTTTATTAAATATTTATTTTTGTATACAATTTCAATAAAAAATAACATTTAAAGCAACCTTTCTTTATTTTTTACAAGTTCAAAAGTAATTTTATAATAAAATAATTTTGACCGAAAATTTGGCCCTAATACTCCTATGTGCGCCGGCGCCAAATATTCTGAAATATCTGAAACTACATACAACAACAAAAAATTCATTAATGAACGCGTGCGCGCATTCCTAAAAACAAATGCCGTTCATTTATAAGCGCGAGCATTTCATCTCCCCGCGCACCCAAATGTTCCCCTCAAAAATCTTTTTCGTGACGATTTTCATCGACGGCCATTAAAAAGTTTCAACATCGCAATATTAAACAATAATACATTTTGCAAAGGTAGTCTGACAAATTGCTGGCAATTATTTCCAAATGCCCTTGAGTAGAAATTTGAATAATTGGCCCTTTAAGCGAGTATGTTGCAACGCCTGCTGTGGCTTTGCTGGTTAAGTTGTGGCATGTAATATGAAATTTTACTTTGTTTGACCAGTGTTCAATTTCCATTTATTTATTTTATTAAATTTACTAGCTGACCCGGCGAACATTGCTCTGCCTTAGAAGCAATAAATGAGCAGATTCTTGATTTTATGAGTTTAAATTTTTTATTAGGATAATAAATATAAGTAAGTACCAAAAATCAATTATTGTAATGATTCTTTATTGGCCATGTATTTTAGTGCATAGGCTGCACTCTTCAGTGAAGCACCTTGTGATAGACGATATTTTTAGTTTTATTACTATGTGCAAGAACAAATAACGCAGCTGGTCTTGACCATGGGGAAAACATGGAAATTGAAGTCGTTTAAACTCAAACGGCATGTCGGTTGGGATCATCGGGATCCTCGGAATGAGAACTTCCTCACCTTCAAATTTTCCTTTGAGTATCGTCGCATAAATCACATTATTCATCAATTTACTTACCACCAAACGCGTTCCGTTGCACAGTTTTGGTGGGTTTATGTTTCGAAGCATGATTATTACGGAGCCAACCCTTAGTCGTAAATTATGCGGTGGTAAGCCAGGCACATCCAAGGAGTTTAAAAATTCAATTGGATAGTTGGTGGCATCATCTGCATTTGTTGCGCAGTCAATAGATTTGAACGAATGTAGTGTACTAATGACCTCATTCATAGTAGCAATGAGTGCAATGGCTCCTCAGGTGGGGGAGTCAATAATGGCAATTTCACTTTCCCATTAAGGCAGCACAATCTTGGCGTTTCTCCGGAAAACTTCAATACTCGCAAACCACATCCATTGGCCCAATGCGAACGCTAGTATGCAAGCAGTAATCAGTGCTGCAGTCATATCGAAACGCTGCTCGATTCAAATCAGTACTTGATAAATTTCTCCTTGTGCGTCGAAAATTATCAAGATGTTGATCTCTTAGGTTTGCTCGATGATTTCTCATAGCCAACCGAGCCTTTGCACGGACTGCCTCGCTTTGCTCTTGTGATTGAGAAGCACGAAGTCAGAGTCTCAAAATGGCTCCTCGACATGAAGGTTCTTAGCAATGATGAAGCTCTAAGATCCGTCGAGTAATGTGCTAATATAAATAAAAAATAATCGCGAAATAAGAAAAACCGTAACTTAATAAAATGTTCGAAAATTAATATACAATTTCTAATACAATGAAGATAAAAATTTAAATAAAGAATATCAATACAATGTATAAAATAAATGAAAATTTTTTGATACACCTCCGTGTAAAACAATGAAAGAATGGATGCAAAAAGAATACACTTTCGTGTATAAATTAAAAAAAATGAGCGAAATAGTAATACCCTTTTTGTGTAGAAAAATAAAATGATAATTATATTATATTATATTATATAAAGAGTCAAAATTTAAAGCACATATGTGCTAACGGCAATTGAAGCACCGTTTTAACGGTATAAGGATGCTAATACAAAGAAGACAAAATAATTTAACAAACAAAATGAACGAAAATAAAAGTAGTAAAAATTAATTATTCTAAACTATTTAAAAAGAACGTTCTGTGTTGTGGCAGACCTTTATTTGACAAAAATTACGATAACTGGAGGAATAACCTGGCGTTTTATAAGCCTTGAGCTTTAGCCAATCAAACCAAAACCCCAAAAAAAAAAAAAAAAGAAGCAAGAAGTCGAGCCATACTAAAGCGGCGCTCTTCACGTGCAATTTCTTGTACTTCTTCAGTCCTTTCATTCGCAACGTTTTGCATCCTAGTTGCATTACGGCTTTTTCGGGGAAGATTTGATCGTCTTGGACGCGGCATTTTAATGATAATAATATCGGCACAATATTTATAGACACTCGAAACAAACACAAAAACCGGTAAACTTCAAAATTTCTAACTGTCAATTTTTCACCCAACAAAATTCGTAAAAGTAAACAAAATACATGTTAATATTGGCAATTCACACCAATTACATGGATATTGCCCTTCCGCTAGATGTCACTACAATTTACATCGATATTACCTTTCGCCGCCAGAATACATGTAAATTTTGATTTTCATACAAAAAAGCAAAAGCAAAATATATGAAGGGCTAGCTTTTTTTCGTGCCATGCCTAATTTTTATGCATTATTTTTAATTCAATACGATATATTTATTAACTTTCATAAATTTTTGGAAATCTTTTATCATTCACATTGCTATTCTGATTTAATTGCGTTACGAATGAATATACACAATTATTGAAAAGTTTTAATTTATTTAAATAACTTAAGAAGTGCAATATAAAGAAGTTTCATTAAACTATTATTTTTGTTATCATTTAACATTAAAAAAAGATTTAAAAAAAAGTATCTTAATTAAAATTAAATTTGAATTTTTTCACTTGATCAATTACTAGAAAACGAAAATTTTGACATAAATTTTAATTAAAAGATCCATTATATTAAATTCGTTTATATAATATTATAAATAAAAATGAAATTTCAATAAAATATTTATTTATTTGCATGATTGTAGAATTTAGATTGTGATTGCATATTCTACGATTTTACGTGGGTATCTTACCAATATTTAATTCAAATTTTAAGTGTTCTTTTTATTTGCATACATATGTATGTATATGCACATACATAAGTATGTATATCATCTACCTACATATGCATACAATATATATTTTTGAATACAAATCCACATTTTAAGTGAAAATTTGTTTTAACTTTATTTGAACTCTATTAATTAATTTTACATCATTGACAATTTTTATATTATTAAAACCAAATTAACCACCTGCAACACCACTGAAAAGTTACATTATTTTTCTCTCTAACAACAAATTCACGCTCTAGCACTGTTAATATGGGTCTCTACTATTAAATTCAGTGGGTCTACTGTGTATAAGTGGTGGAAAAAAGAGTGATCGTAGAAGCTTCATAATATTTAGTGGAGATTTCATCTGAATGCTATTTTCTCTGCAATAAGCAAAGAAATGGACGAATTCATCCTCAGTCGTTGGTTCCAAATCAGAAGAGAACGTAGATATTAGAGACTTCGATGCCATCCTGATTTCTTGGTTAGAAAACAATTCATTCGCCTTGAGGATGATCGTGAATTTTTCGTCGATTATGTTGTATGCACTGCATCTCTCTTCTAATTCCACAGCCAAATTATCCAGAATGACGTTGAAGATATTTACTCTGAATTTTTCTCTGCCAGACAGTGTCACTTCCTCACGGACCGATTCATCTGCTCTCAATTTACGTTTTCGTTGTCGTGTCTTACTGGAATGGTACTCTTGTTCTTCTGATAACTTGAGGGCTTGTTTCTCATATTCATCAAATTCAGTCCGACAGTCAGAGACGATCTTTTGCAGCCCCTTGTAATGTTCGATGATTTCGGCAATACTGCATTCAACTGCTTGTAATTTTTTACTCACTGCATTGAATCTTGAAAGCAGAAAGTGCCACAAAATTGTCAAAAATGAAGTTTCAAGCTGCTCCAATTGAATTCGAATGCCCTTCGCTTCTTGTCGACAAATTGCTTTTCTATCAAATCATCTCCAATCACTATCAAAACTTCAATAATTTTGGCATAATTATCATTCAGAATTTTCACGGCGTCGTATCGAGCTGACCATCTAGTTGTGGACAACGATTTCAAAGTGATGGCTTTTGAGGCGGCTGATTGTAAATAGTTCCAACGTTTCGTTGATGCGGTGAAAAAATTGTACACGCTTTGAATTGTAGAAAAATAATCAGCGGCTTCCGGATAATTCTCCACTGCATGGACACCGACTAGATTCAACGAATGAGCAGCACAAGGTACGAATTCTGCTGCAGGATTTGATGCTTTTATCCGAGCTTGAAGACCATTATAAACGCCAGACATGTTTTTCGCGTTATCGTATGATTGGCCGCGACAGTCAGCAATGTCCAATCCGAGGTCAATCAGAGTTTTGAAAATAGCATCAGCTAATTCTATCGCCTTGTGCCCCATGTTCTCCATGAATTTCAGAAATCGTTCAACAGGGACACCATTTTGTTGGACATATCTGAAGACGAACGATAGTTGGTCAACATGGGATATATCAGGGGTCGAATCCACTACGATGGAAAAATATTTTGCTGCTTTCATCTCCTCTGAAATGGTGGATATAATTTTTTTCGCCATCAAGCTTATGAACTCCTCACAAATCGTTTTGGACAAATAACTTGTACTGCCACTTCCTTTGTTGCCAAATTTTTTCATGTGTTCAGCCAAGAAGGGGTCATATTCTGCAACAACTTCCAAAAACATCAAATAATTCCCATTATGTGGAGATCCTAGTTGCCCGTCGCTGCCCCTGAAGGGAAGTCCACGGGATGGCAATGTTTTCATTACAGAAACAACTCGGTTCAAAGCTTTTCTCCAGTAATCTATTTCTTCATCCAATTGGGGAACGAGCGTTTTATCAATTCTTGATTCCTGATGACTCCTTTGTTTCAGTTTCAATACGTTGTTCTTGTGGCTTCCAGAATTTTCATGCTCTTTTACCCATTGAGTTGAATGTTTCCAATCAGTAAATCCCATTTCGCAGTTAAAAGAACAAGCAGGATCGAATAAAAGGCATGGTAAACAGAAGACACTTCCTTTGCTGGCAGAATAAATGAGCCATGTGCGAAGGCTTCTTTCTCCATTTTGAAGATTTCGATAAAAGAGATTTTTCGACAAGTATCTCACGTTGCCATCAGGGTAAATTCGTTTGGAAAGACTGAAATCAGCTTCAGAATTTTGTTTGCATCCATGTATTGCTACATGATCACGAATTGCATCATCAACTCTCCATTCGGCGGGATCATCATTCAAAATCAATTGATCCACTTCAATAGGGTGAATAGGTATGTTACCCGTAGGAGGATCTGATGTGACTTCACTACTTTCAAGACCTTGACGTAAAAATGAAAGAAAATACAATAAAAACACTCATATCTCACATTGTTTTCTGTTTTCTAACCTTCAAAATGCTTCGATATTGAACCTTCATTATGAGGTGGCACACAATGCTCTGATCCCGAACCTTCATTATTAGGTGGCACAAATTTCGTGATATTTCTCGGCTGCACGTTTTTTGTTTGCTGCGCCGCTTAACTTTCTGCCAGTTGCACTCATTCTTTTATTTTTCTTATTTGCTGGCAATGTTCAACTGGATAAAACCAAATTTAATGAAATTATAACACACAAAAACATAAATTCACTGACACTTTTCGGAGTTTTCAACTCGAAACGACTTTTGAGGTTACATAAAATCATTCCAAAACAACAACAATGCCAGATACAAATGATTTTCGGCAATAAAACGGCCCAACTTCGGTCCGATATCACTGAAGTTGTTCCGAAGTCGCGCCTATATACACTATTGAATGTACACTCTTGGACATATATGCCTGGTCTTTTTAACAATGGATCCCTATTGTCCTCCATTGTTAAAAGACCAGGCATATATATGTCCAAGACTGCACATATGCCATATGCGCAGTACATTGTATAGAGGCGCGAAAAATTCAAACTAAGAACCGTACTAATGTTCTTAAATTAAATGCACTTTATTTAATTCATTTTGTCTCCGTGAAAAATTTAATACATTCATCATTCATGCTGAAATATTCAAAATTGTTTTCGGATAAATGGAAAAAAAAAATTTTTTTCCGGTCTCTCAAATTTGGCGCCCCTATTAAAACAGCGCCCTGGGCAGCTGCCCATGTTGCCCCTGTGTAAATCCGCTCCTGGCTGTCCCTTCTTTTACTTCCATGTTCTTTGGTTTAAAACATTGTGAATGAAGCAAGTGAGAAGTCTTCTAAATTAAAGATGGCGACGGTTGATTTTAAATGTCACAAATAGCCATTATTAATTGT
This sequence comes from Anomoia purmunda, assembly GCA_951828415.1. NCBI lineage: Eukaryota > Metazoa > Arthropoda > Insecta > Diptera > Tephritidae > Anomoia > Anomoia purmunda. The sequence goes on from OX639994.1 coordinate 49,999,419, forward strand.
CAGACTTAGAAACTCGCTCAGTGAATGACACAAGAATGGCGAGGGTTGCTACATCAGGTGATCTCAGATGTGCCGAATCTTGACGTTTATGGGCTAAGAATTTTCACTTGTAATTATTCACAATGATTTAAAAGAATATGCATTCATAAATAAAATATTATTTTACAATATTGCTTGAAAAAAATATTACGACAATATCATACTAGCTGATATATATCTAAACATCAATATATGTATGACATTAAACTTTTAACGAACTAACAACATTGGCAGAAAAGCAAACACATGACAGCTTTGACAAAGATAGGAACGTACGCAACTTTTATATGTATGTACATCACTTATAGGTCTATAACTAATTATGAAATTGTGCTGCAAGTAAATGTTTTGCAAATTCCATAGACAAAATTATACGTGAGCAAATTATAGTTCATACACCGTATACCATCACTGGAAGATGTGCTCTTAATTGCAAATGCATACTAAAAAGTAGGACGAAGAAAGGTGGATAGTATGGTAAACAAGAAAATAGATCAAATTACTTAATTTGGCTGGTCAGATTAATCGATAGGACCGATCATCGTCATCCTCGGATGGTGGGATCGTTGGCCGACGGCCACTTTTAAATTCTAGATGCAGAGTTGTGTGATGCTTTTGATTGCATCGATGGCATCGCCCGAAACTGCTGCACATTTCCTGTTTGTTGAACGGGGACAAGCACATTAGTGGTGGATGAGTACCACCCTCTCTTCTGAAGACTTGTCTCGGTAGATCGGGCAAAATACTGTGGATGGCGTAGCCGGAGTTGGACCGCCCAGGGTTATTTTTTATAAACGCGGCCGAAGGCCGCCAACTCTACAATGTGTTCTGTACAAAACTGCTGTGGATGGCGTAGCGGGAGTTGAACTGACCAGGGTTATGTTTTTAAGCGCGGCCGATTTCTGCCAATACAGAAGGGTTTATTTGTTCTTGTTTCCATAAATTTGTTTTCGACTTTTTTTCGTACTGTGTGGTAGCACTGAATTTCATTTCAATTCAACAACAAAGGAAAAAGTGAGGTTAAATTTGACTACTTTTGCAACTCTAACAACGAATAACTTAAAAAATATAAGCCTCTGGAGCCCGGGAGTAAGTATAAAAAATATAGTATTCAAATTTTAATTATGTTTACTTTTAGGTTACTAAATGCGAGTGGGATTCATTACATTCTGTATTGGCAAAATAAATGAAACTAAGAAAGTTATATATACAAAAGTCAGTATCAATACCAACGCCCGATGGTCCGCTGCCGCTCGTGCCCGTATCGAACCTGCAACCAGCACTAAAGTCGTTATTGTCACAAGTCTATGTTTATCCCGGACAAACCGTAGAACTCTCAAAGGTTCCGAACATTACGCTTATTCAACAACAAACAATGAAAGCATACTGCTGAGTGATGACAGCGACCTTGAGGTGGCTTCAAAAGAGTCGACGCCAAAATTACCAAAAAATACCATCAACAACACACTCGCCAAAATTAAATGTAGGAAGCGCAACAGTGTCGCCAACAACAACAATAACAGCAAGAGATGCGTGCAAGTCGCCGCAAGACCAGACGCTTTAAAAAAAACCACATACCCACGCTGCTAACGCCTTACAGCGGGCAAGTCGATGAAGGAGTGACCGTCTCGATTGTACCGCGGTCGTCACCTGCAGGTAACTGCCCCAAATCAGATGCTTTGGAATTATTTCCAATGCCGTTTGGCTGTGCACACAGTGAGCGGGAAGGTCTTGCCTCCTGTGGAATGTTCTAACGGACATCAAAAATAGCAACCACACGACGTAAGGGGCAAGTAGATACACCACCTCACCTACTCCGGCACCAATATCATTGAAATTATCCAGCGACTTGAGCATTTCATTGATCTCAGATGATGAGGACGACAATCCTGAACAACAACAACAAGAACGTTTAGCGGCAGAAAGTGTATTACAAAAAAAAAAACCACAACTAATGGTGCTACACCTGCTAACGCCTTACATCGGGCAAGTCGATGAAGGAGTGACCGTCTCGATTGTACCGTGGTCGTCATCTGCAGGTAATTGCCCCAAATCGGATGCTTTGGAATTATTTCCGATGCCGTTTGGCTGTGCACACAGTGATCGCCAATCATACGTATGAGCTATTGCTGACAAAAATGCGTGAAGGTCTTGCCTCCAGTGGAATGCCAGAATTTTCTAACGGACAGCAAAAATAGCAACCACATGACGTAAGGGGCAAGTAGATACACCACCTCACCTACTCCGGCACCAATATCATTGAAACTATCCAGCGATTTGAGCATTTCATTGATCTCAGATGATGAGGACGACAATCCTGAACAACAACAACAAGAACGTTTAACGGCAGAAAGTCTATTACAAAAAAAAAACCACAACTAATACTGCTACACCTGCAATTACCAGCGGGAGGAATATTGCCAGCAGTTCTAAGTGATAAACAAATTATTTGAACTTTATTGCATAGTGATTTTGATTCACCGCAAAAAATATATGTACAACACACATACAATTTATGAATAAAAGCCTACATTATTGAGTATTTCAGTGAAAAGATAAGCAAATGATAGGAGAAAACAAAATCAAAATTAAAATAATAAAAACATTTTTTATGCGTTATACGTACGTAAGAGAGATGCAAAAATATGTATGTAGTTTTTACGTATATTTTGTATGTATTTAATAAATAAAAAAGCGGAAGTAAAATAAGTTGGTAAAGAGCAATCACATAAAAAAAATAAATGTAAAATTTTGCAGTAGAGAGAAAACAACAAGAAACATCAATAGCTTGCAACTATAACTTAATTATTTTAGTACATGCTTTGCTTAAACATACTTTACAAGTCTAGGTGTGTTTTAGTAAAAGTGAGTTAGTGACCATAATTTTATTTTTGAAAAAGATGTTGTTAGTTTTCTGAACGCACACAAAACGAGCCCAATTCGAAAACGGTGTTAGCCATTGGGTCGGCAACTGTGGAAGATATCGAAAAATACACGAAGCAGTTGGCAAATTGGTAAACATGGGATATACAGTCTTTTCACATTTTTATTATTCTATTTTTCTGTTTCAATTTTCAGGTCGCCAACCGCTCTTAACATCCCAGATACATCAGAGCTACATTTGGGCGTTCAACACTGAAGCGGAACTGAAATAAACAAACAAATCAGTGCCGTCGTCACGCTTAGGACTCGTTCGTCAAGGCGTTAGCAAAAATTTCTATAAATTGTGAGTAAGATATGGGCAAAATAATTAAATAAGTTATTTATAAACTAAAAAGACCTACATACATATATACAAGTCACAACATTCGTGTATGTACATATGTGGGTCTACCGTAGCCATATCCACCAGTTAAAACATAGAAGAGACTAACATGTATTCCATCCATGTTTGATTCTCTAAGCCTAAAATAACTCGGAACAGCCGTTTAAAACGAAATATAGAATTAAAAAAAAATATTTTAGCATTCAATAGAATTTGCCAAATATGTATGTATGTTTCAACGTTTTAAATACTTTAACTATATATGTATGTAGAATTTAAAATTTTGCTGGTGGTGAGTCAAGGGATCATTCGTTTTGTAGTCTGGGTATTGTTGGGGTTTCGCTGTTTTCTTGACCGGAGGGCAGCAAGACCAATTTCGTAACTGGTCTGGTGATTTGCCCCTTTGCTGTATCGATGTCGACGACGCGTACCCGGTTATCAAAGCCTGGGTGTAGTTCGATGACTCTTCCCAATCTCCATGTATTAGGCGGTAGATTGTCCTCTTTTATGACCTCAAGATCTCCTGTCTTTACGTTAGTTTGTGGATGTTTCCATTTGATGCGTGTCTGCATTTCCAACAAATATTCAGCCTTTCATCTCCTACAAAATAGATGTAGAGCTTTAAATTTCTGCCACCGGTTTACGATGGAGGCAGGGCTTTCGTTGACTTCTATTTGAGGTAAAGCTAATAAGTGCCCACCTGCTAAGAAGTGACCGGGAATAAGAGGCTCCAAGTCGGATGGTTCGTTAGAAGAGGGGCTTAACGGACGAGAGTTAAGGCAAGACTCGATTCGGCGCAAAAGAAGTGTGAACTCTTCGAATGTATATCTGAAACCGGAAACAATCTTCTTGAAATGGGTTTTAATACTTTTTACCCCTGCTTCCCACATTCCGCCCATACGAGGCGATGCAGTGGGTAAGAAATGCCATGTAACTATCTGGTGGCTATACTTATTCAATGTATGCTTTCGCGCTTCAGTCATATAGATTTTAAACTCAGATCGTAGAGATCGTGAAGCTACGACAAATTTGATGCCATTGTCGGAGTAAACATTTTTTGGGCCTCCCTTCCTAGCTATGAACCTAGCAAATGCTGCCAAAAAAGATGCAGTGCTAAGGCCATTATTGGTGACTTCTAAGTGCACAGCCTTAGTTTCGAAACATACAAACAGGCAAACGTACCCCTTTGAGATGCAACAACCTCTGCCGCGGAAATTTTTAATATCGAAAGGTCCTGCAAAATCTACACTACACTCGAAGCTCTCGATAAACCTGAAAACCTATCGAGAATTTCATCAACATTTTTTATCTTTATAGTTGCACATAAATGCACACTCTTTTCCTCAATGATGGTATTGTAGTTTGTCTCTTGTCTCGGTCAATTTCCCTTTTCTTCTTGCAACCAAGAAGTGCCATGCCACCACAAATTATTGTCGATTAATTAGTAAGCGGGAATTCCTCTGCTTGCCATATCTGCTGGACTTGATGCCGACTCCACATGAAGCCAGTACGTATTTCCGACTTTGTAAAAAAGTTTCGTTTTACGATGTGCCACGAATGTTGACCACGAACATGGAAGTTTGCGTATCCATGCAAGCACAATTGTGGAATCTGTCCACAGGTGTACTTTTACGTGTGCTAGTGACAGGTTGCCAAGTACCGACTCAATACTTTCGGCGAGCAATACCGCGCCGCAGATTTCTAAACGGGGTAGGGTAGGGGAATAGTTATAACAGCGGCTACTTTAGTTTTTGGCACAAGCAGATTCACTAAAACCTCACTACCTTGTTTAACACGTAGGTATACAGTAGCCGCATACGCAGAAGTCATGTACTTCGACGTAATGGGCTGGAGGAAAATAAACCCAGCGCGGTATCTTTATCCCTTCTATTTCATGGTAGTGTTTGATAAAGTTTTTCCATCGTTCTAAAGTCGTTGAAGACACAGGTTCGTCCCACTCTGTGCCTTCCAGTCAAATATTTTGCATTAATATATTGGCTACTATTACGATGGGCGCAAGCCATCCTAGCGGATCGAAAAGCTTTGCGATGGAGGACAATATCGAGCTCTTTGTGATTGTGTCACTATGCTCTATTGGCCTTGTTAAAAAATATAATAAATCCGAATGGGCATTCCATCTTATGCCAAGAGCCTTAACTGTGCTGGTGTTTTCGAATTCCAAAAAATCTTCGCTTAATAGATCCGTTTTTGGAATGTCTGCTATTATATTTTCGTAGTTGGTCTTCCATTTTCGTAATGGAAAACCTGCTGACCGCAATACCTCAGAAATTTCGTCCCTTGCCTTTATCGACGCTGTGTCCTTCTGCAAGCACGTCATCTACGTATATGCAATTTCGCAAAATATTAGCTGCTATTGGATGCGAGTTTTCTACAACTGTCCTTATCGCCAGGTAAGGAGCACAGTTTATACCGAAGGTAACCGTCTTTAGTTGATATAAGCTCGTCGATCCGTTCGGATTTGCACCGAAAGACAATGCGCTGATATTTCGACTGGCTATCATTTATCCGAATTTGTCGGTACATTTTTTCGATGTCAGTGTTAAAGACATATGTATATAACATCCAGCGTAGGATAAGTATTAGAAGATCATTTAAACTATTTCCATTGGCGGTAGCACTTGAGGCATTGAAAACTACGCGAACTTTCGTTGAAATAATTATCACAAGAGTCTGCTGATATGTTACCATTTTTTCTCGTCATGTGTCCTAGTGTCTCATATTTCTTTTGCGGGACGGGATCTTTGGTTAAACGTGCCTCATTTCGGAAGAAATGAGAGCAGGCTTTTTTAAGAGAAGGGTTCAGATGGATGGTTACTGCAAATTCCTGTCTTAATGGTAACGAAACTATGTCCTATCCCTCATTATTTCTGAAAGTAGTATTTTTATAAAGCTCTTCGCAGTATTTGTCCTCTTCATTGAGGCTGTTTGCTTTGGGTAAATCCTCTAACTCCCAGAACGCCGTAACTTGCTTATCCAGCGCAATTTCGCTGAAGTACGAAACTGTAGGACTGTAGGCATGTACGTGCATGTGAATACGCCCTTAGGTATATACATGTGCTGTTGCTTAGATCGTAAGAAGTAGTTTGTGTAATTAGACCTTAAGACTAGTTGTAACTGTAGCGATTAGGACTAGTTATAATTCTAACGAGTAAGCACCATTTCGTTGTGAGGACTGTTATGGGAAATAAAACACGATTCAATTCGATTCTTAATGTTAAAGCCGACGGTTGTTTTTATTAAAGCTACTTCGCCACCTGATATTTTACATCAGAAGTGGTCTTAGAACCAAAGTTTAAAAATAAAGTTTTCTTGAGTCGAACTTAACGCGCAAAATTAACTTAAATATAAACTGTTACAATGGATCGCGAAGCCGTGATTGTGGAGAAATATTCGTTGTTGCAGTTAAAAAATTGGTGCACGGCCGTGGGCATCAACGCAAGCGGCGCAAAGGCGTCGTTGGCCGCTAGGTTAAGTGAACTTTCGGCCGAGGCCCGAGGATTGTGCCCAGGCGTAGACAAAACGGATGAACAACGTGGCGACGGCGGCGCAGAGTCAATTGGACAAAGTGAAGACGACGATGAAGACAACGGCGAGGACAACGGAGAGAACGACGGCAACGGCAAAAAGAAAGACAACGGTGGTAAAATTTTGAGGAGCGGTAATGTGCAACGGCGCGGTAAAGGTGTGACAACGACAAACGACGCTACACCGGTATTAGTGCAGAGCGGTATAGCATGTGTGAGTAGCGGTACTTTTGGAATCCGGCCAATAAGGAACGCTGAAGACGACGACTGTACAGGTAACAGTACAGTACAACAGTTATCCGCTATCCGTGGTAACGGTGACGACGAATCAACAGCTAGAAAGATTGAACTACTACAAAAAGAGGTACAGCTCCTTCAACTCCAAAAAGCGCAGTGGGAGCAGACAAATTTAATGGCGGGCAGGACCCAAGTGAACGACGGCATGCCGTTCGAAACTCTAAAGGAAATGATACCAACGTATGACGGCGGTGATGGCTTTAGTGCATGGTACAACCAAGTAATGCATTATCGCGAAATTTTCAAAACCAACGATGCCATGTTGTGTGTTGCTGTGCACTTAAATTTGAAGGGTGCCGCTTTAACATGGCATAACGCAAAATCGACATTTCACAAAAGCGCTGACGAACTGTTGAGTGACATGAAAACCGTGTTCGCGTCTAGCGAAAAGAAAATTGAACGCCGACGAAAATTTGAGAAGCGTACCTGGGTGAACGGATGTTGCAGGATATCAAGAGCTACCTGGCCGGACTACAATAAGAAGAGGACCAGAGGTCTTCTTTGTAGGCCCAGGGCTGTTACCCACAAACTTATCGCAGTATACACGGGCCACTGGACTTTGGGCACGCATGCGGAAAAAATGGGAATTCCGCATAACCAATACTGCAGAAGCTGCAAAGATGTGGCTGAAAAGGAAACGGTCGAGCATCTCCTGTGCAAATGCCCGGCCCTGGCCCGCATTCGGCTAACATACTTGGGAAGTCCCTTCCTTGACAACCTAGGGCAGGTATCTAGGATCGAGACCTCCAACATAGTAGATTTCATTAACAACTCTGGTTGGTTGTAATGCACATCCTTCCATTACCAAGTAGGTTATTCGAGTTTATGGCATCAAAACGGCAGTATTTTTTGCTACTTGGGCGGCATGGGTCGCAGCCATTTTACCTACCTACCTACCTGGGTGAACGAGGAAAGCTTCGTCAATTATTACAACGATAAGTGTACATTGGGAAGCGACCTACACCTTAGCGACGAGGAGTTCGCAGATTACCTCATCGAGGGAATCCCAGACACGCAGCTTCGAAACCAAGCGCGACTACAAAATTTTGCATCGGCGAACGAGGTGGTAAGGGCGTTCCGAGCCGTTACGTTGCCAGAACGTCTAGCAATAAGGTCACGCACAGAAGAGCGATACAGGTGTTACAACTGCAACTGCTCCGGACACTACGCCAAGGACTGCAGGAAACCGAAGCGAGAAGCTGGGTCGTGCTACGCATGTGGAGAGCGTGGCCATTTCGCAGCTGACTGCAAACAATAATAGAATAATTTTGTAAGTTATTTTAAAATATATATAGCACATGTTAACACTTATATGTTCATAGAATGTTTAATCGACTCGGGCAGTCCAGTCAGTCTACTAGAGCAGGTTGTGGTACCGTCGAAAGTGGTCTTGGAGGAAGTAGAAGATATATACTACGGCTTAAACAAATCAATTTTGAATATTATAGGAAAAGTGAAATGCATTGTTAGTGTTATGAATAAAAACGTTTTAATTGAATTCCTAGTGGTTCCTAATGGGTGTGTTGGTTATTCGGCGCTACTGGGGAGGGATTTTATAGAAACATGCAACGCAAAGTTAAAGATTGGAAACACTGAATTTATGGATAGGGTAGTAGAAGAAGAAGCAGGTTATAGTGTGAACAAAGGTCAGAAAGTTGACAAAGCTGAGAAGATGGACAAAGTTGCGAAAATTTGCGAAGTAGAGAAAATATACAAGGTCAAAGAAGTTTGTGAACTAGGGGCGGAAAAGAAAAGTACTTCCAAAAATACCGGCAACACAAAAGGAATGAACGAAGGTTACGATGTTGTTGAATATGGTAACGTTAGTGAAGTTACAGACGAAATAATGGCAATAGAGGTAGGTGATAAAACAGGTACAGATCTCAAAATAGGCGAAGAAGTCAAAAGCAAAGATAAAATATTATTGGAAGAGATTTTCGGAAGAGTTTACGTAGGCGCAAAAAAGCTAGACAAACCAATGGTTCGAAAAGAAATGAAACTTGTGCTAGAGAAAAATAGTCCATTTGCTTGTAGCCCAAGAAGACTGTCGTATAAAGAAAAAACAGAGGTACAAAATAAAATCGATCATTATTTAAATAAAGGTTACATACGCCCTAGCGAATCAGAGTTTGTGTCACCCATAGTCTTAGTAAAAAAAAAAACGGGCGAACTTCGGCTGTGCGTCGACTACAGGAAGTTAAACAAAGTTACAACAAAGGATAGTTACCCAATGCCCCTTATAGATGATTTGTTGGATAGGTTAGCGAATAAGAAAATTTTTACGAAGCTGGACCTTAAGAATGGATTTTTTCATGTGTTTATGAGTGAAGACTCGATAAAGTATACCTCTTTTACTACACCGTTGGGACAATATGAATTCTTAAGAATGCCGTTTGGACTAAAAAACGCGCCTGCAACGTTCCAAAAATTCATTAATAAAATTTTTGCGGATATGATAAGGGTTGGAGAGGTTATAGTATATCTAGATGATATTATGATAGCAACGGAAAGTATAGAAGAACATTTCGAAATATTAGAAAAAGTATTTTTAAGAATTGTGCAGAACAACTTACAATTGAGACTAGACAAGTGTGAGTTTCTGCAGTCAAAGGTGTCGTACCTGGGCTACGTTATCACTGGTGACGGTATACAGGCTGACGAGAAAGGACTGAAGGCAATAGAAAATTTTGCGGTCCCGACTAAAGTTGTCGAAGTTCAAAGCTTTTTAGGCCTGTGTTCATACTTTCGAAGGTTTATAAAAGATTTCTCGACGATAGCCAAACCTCTACACGATCTAACGAAAAAAGATACAAAGTTTCAGTTCGGGAAAACAGAATTAGAATCATTTAACAGCCTTAAAGAAAAGTTGAAGGCGTCGCCGCTGTTGGCAATCTATGACCCGAACGACGCAACAGAATTGCACTGCGACGCAAGTGCTTTAGGGTTCGGATCAATACTGCTCCAAAAGAAAAAAAAGATGGGACACTGCATCCAGTATTTTATTTTTCAAAGCGTACAACGGACGCAGAATCTAAGTACCATAGTTTCGAGTTAGAAACCCTGGCGATTGCATACGCACTAAAAAGATTTAGAATATATTTACAAGGCATGAAATTCAAAATAGTTACTGACTGCAATTCACTGACCTTGACGCTCAATAAGAAAGACATGAGTCCGAGAATAGCAAGGTGGGCGTTAGAACTGCAAAATTACGATTATGAACTAGAACACGGAGCGGGCAAAAGAATGCAACACGTGGGTGCACTAAGCAGAATAAATAATGTGTTAGTAGTTCACGCCAACACTTTTGAAGAAAATCTGGTCATATGCCAAAGTAGAGACGAAAAAATAGGGAAAATAAAAAGGGAGTTAGAAGTTAGCGAGAACGGTCTTTATGAAATGAGAAACGGAATAGTCTACAGAAAAGACCGGAATTTACTTTTTTACGTACCTGAGCCCATGGAAAAACACGTTTTGTATAAATACCACGACGAAATGGGTCATTTAGGAGTGGATAAAGTCGTGGAAACTATAGGAAAAAGCTACTGGTTTCCGAGCGTCAGAAAAAAAGCTACCGCCCACGTAGAAAACTGTTTAACGTGCATAGCGTTTTCGAACAAAAGCGGTAGAAAAGAGGGGCTCCTGCACATGATACCGAAAGGGAACATACCGTTCGGGATGATACATATCGACCACTACGGACCGATTCATAGTAAGTCTTCAAAACATAAGCACGTGTTAGTAATAGTAGATGCGTTCACAAAATTTGTTCGCGTCTACCCTGCAAAAACGACAGCATCAAAAGAAGCAGTGGCGGCATTAAAAGACTACTTTAGAGCGTATAGTAGACCAAAGATTGTAGTGTCCGACCGAGGGACGTGCTTTACGTCAAACGAGTTCGAGGAGTTTCTAGCAGACAACAACGTTGAACACATAAAAGTCGCGACGAGTTCACCCCAAGCTAACGGCAAGGCCGAAATCGTTAACAAAAGCTTAGGTCCAATGATTGCAAAGATGGTTCATTTAGAGAGAGAAATTGGATGGGAAAAGGTATTAGAGGCGGTAGAACATGCGATGAATAACACGGTGCACAAGGCAACAAAAGAGTTACCCAGCGTGTTACTGTTCGGAATAAGACAAAATGGTAAAGTAATAGACGGTCTTAGAGAAAATGTATTAGATTCGGTACAGGAGTCAAACCCGGTAGCAATAGAGAAAGTTAGAAAACAGGCTGAGGCAATGCAAAGTAAGGCGCAAAGCTATAATAAAAGTTATTCAGACACCAAACGACGAGAGTCACGAAAATTCAGTGCTGGTGATTACGTAAAAAAAAAAAAAAAAAAAAAAGCGCGTTATAATAATCGTAAGCATACAAACCAAATCGCGACATACACTCCAACACCACCGTAGAATCAGGAGATTCCACCTGTCAGGACGGCCGAGTTGTAGGACTGTAGGGATGTACGTGCATGTGAATACGCCCTTAGGTATATATGTACATGTGCTGTTGCTTAGATCGTAAGAAGTAGTTTGTGTAATTTGACCTTAAGACTAGTTGTAACTGTAGCGATTAGGACTAGTTATAATTCTAGCGAGTAAGCACCATTTCGTTGTGAGGACTGTTATGGGAAATAAAACACGATTCAATTCGATTCTTAACGTTAAAGCCGACGGTTGTTTTTATTAAAGCTACTTCGCCACCTGATATTTTACAAAACTATATATCTGGTTGGATTTGTTGTGCCAGTACTACCGGTTATAATCCAACCGAATACTGTTTCTTGGGCAAGAAGTGTCCTCAAGACGTTTTTCTTTAATCCGCACAATATAATTTGTGGATAAATGTCTCCACCAAGAATGAGGTATATTTGCTCATTGACGAAAAACCTTTTATCCGCTAATACCAGGTCCGCAAATTTGTGCCTGGTCATCGCGCTGATATTTGTTGTAAGCGGATTTACAGTTAATTGTGGTAAAACCAGGACAGTTGCATTCAAGCTAAGCAACGGGTCGTCGGGGGACCGCAATTTACCGAATAAGTGATGCCCGGAACTTGGACATTCATCTATTTGCAGACAGATTGATTCTCCGTTTGAGCCTTTCTATCATAAACGAACACTCAGAACCAGAATCAGTGAGTGCTCGTGCAGAAAAATCTGTATAATTGAGACAGAGAACTAGTTTTTAAGTTATCAGAAAATTGTTTGATATAGATCAGTTAAATCAAAATTTTAAAATCTGCGCAAAATTACCTGAGGCCCATGTCCGACCCCATTCGTTCGAAAAAATGAGCGTTTCACGCGCGACGCAAGTACTGAGCAATTCGGTAGCTGCTGGTATCGAAATGGCATCCAAACAAAGATTATTTGCCAATTCTGAATACGTGGTAAAGTGTGCTGAGCCGACTAAAATTTTCGTCAAAAAACAATGAACGATCTATGCGATGAATTAGACTGTAAAAATTGCATTACTAACAATCCTCACAAATGCCCTATTAAACGTGGAGATGTTGAGAAATTTAATAAATTTTTGAGGGCCTTAAAGCTTCCTAACGGTGCGCGTGTTAAATGTATTTAAGGCTTTTGCATTACCGTTCGTTCTATTCAATTCCTTTTCGAAAATATTTTTGCCGAAAATTGTGATCTAAAATTTATTTTAAAGGGGAAACTGAATCAAGACGCGTTAGAGATTGTTTTTATAAAATCCGAGCGAGTCAGGGTATTAACCTACCCCTCAGCACATGACGTGCAGTATATAGTAGCGCGTTTAATATCAATGAAAATATTACTCCAGAGATTCGAAAATAGAGGTAGTAATTGCGAAGATGACGAAGATATAAGCTTGGATTGGAGCGTATGCCGTCATCTTGAACAGGTAGTTAGCGAACCAGAAGCGGAAAGACTTGTTTTGGACGACATTGAAATACCAGACGAAAATTTTGCAGAAGGAGAAGAAAGGGCTGAGGTACAGGTGCAACGGTATTACACAGGTTATGGTATTTACCAGAAAGTTCTGCGTAAACTGAAGTGCGAAAAATGCGCCAAGATCATGACGAAGACACAAGGAGATCTGAAGCAACACTCCGAAGCCCTGATTAGAGCTAAAAACTTCACGGAAGACAGCGATTTAAGGCTTGTCAATCCTGAAGACAGGGTTTTCGAAGTGTGCTATCTCCAAATGATCTGGTACCGTCATCTCTTCGAAAAATACGGGGTATAAAATGCCGAATGTTGTCCACAATCAGAAAAAAAATAGAGAAAGTCTTTCCCGACTGGTTCCAAGTCTCTGACGAGTGTAGAGAACGCAGATTTAAACTTTTAGATTTTTTAATAACCGTCTTTTTATTTAAACACTCAAAGTGGTTGTTGCGCGAAGAACTAAAATCTGTAAGAAGTCAGAAGCGAGATAGTAAGTTTAAAAAGTTGTAAATTGTATGTTTGGGACCAACAAGGTGAGGGCCATATTTTCTTGAGGTTAGTAAAATTGTTGAGTCAAACTTTTTATGTAAGTACATTCACTTACTTAATATTTACTTCAGGGGTGTGAAGCATTTCTCTTTTTATTTTTTTCTTTTTCAGATTGTCTCTTTTTTCAGATTTTCTGTTTTTTCAGCCTCTCTTTTTTGTTAGCTTTTTTTTTAATTTTTCTTCACAGATACCTATGTATGTATGCATCAGAGCCTAGCTTTTTAAAACATTTAACATAATCACGATGGATTTAGTTATGTTTCAAATAGCTGGTAAAATAGCAGCCTAATCGATATTGCTAATTCGGCGGTTCGGTAAACCTTGATTAAAACATTATCGAGCCTGGTCTGAATTCCTCTATTGATTAGGTCGTGTGAGAAAATGTTTTTATACTAATGACAGTTTCGTAACTCTGATTGAAATTATATATATTTTCTTATACCTTTTTTCTATATATCTAATATTTAATATTTTTTTTCTTTTTTCGTTTTAACCTTTTTTCTTTTCGTTGCAGGATATTTTAAGTTAATCAAATTTTCAAAGATGTAAAACTAAATAATACAAATTGAAAACAAATTAAAATAAAGCTAAAAAATTTAAAAATAACCATTACTTTCAATTAAAATGTGCATTTTTATTCACAAAGATATATTGTACTTAAGAATTGAAATAAATGTTGGTAAGATATGTAAAATCGTCGATCACTTAGGCGATTCCAAGCATGTACATATGTAAGTATATACATATGTATGTATGTAGATAAAAATAATTTCTATAATCATGCAAATAAACACATGCTTACATAAATAAATACAAACGTACATATGTAGCAAGCTCCCCTGTCCCCTTGTCAGACAACATCTAAGATGAAAGCGAAATAACACTACCAAAATTAACTCAGTTATCACTTTTTTCCTATCAAATAAATTTTTGTGCGAAAGATCGAAATTTATTGATTTTAAAACAAATATTCTATACCTAAATGAGACGCTTGTCAAAACAGCACGAAAAAGCTGCGTACCGAGATATTTACATACATACATACGTAAGTATATACATAAATGTGCCATACAAATACACATTTGCACTTGCGCAAAAATTGTAAAATCTTCACGAAAAATGCGACAAATGTTTCTGGGCTATAGTGCCACATTGCGGTATTGTCTGATATTACGATGTTGTGTATTTTCAATGACCGTCGACGGTTTGTAGAATTTAGGATTTTAGCATTTTTGTGATCGTCGCGAAAAACATTGTAGAGGAGGGCATTTTAAGTGCGCAGGGAGATGAAATGCTCGCTTTTATGAATGAACGGCATTTGTTCGCAGAAATATGCGCGTGCGATTATGAATGATTTTTTTGTTGTTGTATGTAGTAGTTGAAGATTTTTCAGAATGTCACGGTGGTTGAGGGATGAAATGATGCTGGCAAATCTTTACATATGTACTTATGTATGTGCATACATTTGTAGTAAGAATGCATTCACATATGTAAATGTATGTGTGCACATATATCAACAAAAATAGATATAGGTAAATTCATTTAGATGCATGTGCACTTGTTGACATTTTAGTTATTTATGATTGCACGAACAAATGCACTTACATATACATATGTACATATGAGAATGATAACGATTGATATGCTTATAAAATAAGTACATTTCCTATACACATATGTTCATACATACGTGCATAAGTATGAACACATTTATTTTGATATTAAAATTAGCAAGACATATTGACTCACCTAGAATTGTAGCATTAATGTTTGTATTTCCATTACATAAATACATATGATGATAAGGTTCGTTAAATTTTCTGCATTTTATGCCTAACAATAAGTTTTTTATTAAATTTCATATAGTTTTTCATACAAAATATAAAACGGCAAAACAGCAAGTGAATAAAGCTATTTATTGCTTATGTTTGCAGACATATGTACATACATATATGTAAGCACACTTGACTCATTCTTATCATGTACATACTTAAGTAAGGCCAAATTTCATATCCAATCAATTATTTAGAAGTTTCCATCAGATATATTTATATATTAGCAAAATATAAAATTCGAGCCAAAACAATTAACACTTATCAGAAATCATATTCTGTTAAACAAATTTTGTCTTCGCTCAGCTTTGTTAACTTCCGACTCTCGGATTTCCCCAGCCGCCATTGCAATGGTGAACTAAGCCGAAAAATATTGATGGATTTTGACAATTCACACCGTCATGATGCGTCATCCTAACTTAGGCCTTCTGCGATCTGTTCCTAATAGCACACCCGTATTTTTGTTTGCAAAGCAAGGCTTAACATTTCAGTTTGCATTTTCAGTTGCTCTGTCCGAATCGCGTTGTGTTTGCGCCTGCTTCGATGTCGATGGAGAATCATCGGCAGGCGTCGAAGACGTCCAACGCGTCGTTGCCTTTGGCTGACTTGTACTTAGATGCAGGAGCGCGTGATGTCGCGAGTGACTCGTATTGCAGTTAAAAGCGCTTGTGCATCTTGACACAGTATGTCCATAACTAAGGCAATTCAGGGAACAATTATTTTCCTTTAACAAATTTATTCTGTTTGGAGGTGTTATGACACAGTATGTCCATAACTAAGGCAATTCAGGGAACACTTATTTTCCTTTAACAAATTTATTCTGTTTGGAGGTGTTAGCTGTAGGAAACGGGAACAGCTGCGCAATTTGAGCTCATTTGTGTGGCCCATTTTACAAAAGAAATTGGTAACGCTTGCTTGGAAAGCACCGAGTCTTTTCGTGGGGCTTCTTAAGGATGGCGTGTTTTTTGCGGCGGCTTTGGCAATCTTACAGCTTTGCTATCCTTCAACCCTGATAATGTCTCTAGTGTCTAAAACCTATTCGACAGGAACTTGTCCATATCTTCCCACTTTGGTATGTAATTTTTGTGGTATATGGTTTGCTCCCATAGAGTCAGTGTGCTGTCGGGCAGCTTCGTTGAGCACAGATATACAACAATTGCGTCCCAGTTTATTAATTCTTTTACTTGTTGGTCGCTCCACCATGGTAATAAAGGCCACATATTTATCGAAAACCTTAGCCGTTGATTTAAGGAAATAAATGAAGATTCTTCGTAAATTATCGTCAATAAACGTAAGATAAGATCCTCCTAGCGATTGTGTATCACATGGCTCACATACATTTGCATGTATCAAATCTAGCAAATACTTTGATCTTTTATCAGGTGATTTCGGAAAAAGGTGGGTGTGTATTTTGCACACCATACATGTTCCAAATAGCGGCTTCTCCGAAAAATTTACCTCTTCCATTCCATGTACTAACGATTTGTGATTAAGTTCTGTCAAACTGGTATAATTGAGGTGCCCATACCTATTATTCCAAATCATTGCTCTATTATGAATAACACCAAAAACGCTGTTGCTTTTACTTTCGAATATAAACAAGTTGTTTGTTTGTTTGAGCCGTATAATGTCAACATTGTGCTTCTTCACTGTTGCATGTTCTTTGGTAAAGCTGACTGTGCAACCCGTTTCGACGACACGACCGACACATATGAAATTTCCCCTCAAACCGGGCACGTATAACACATCGTTTAACGTCAATGTACAAAAGCCTGTGGATATGTTCACGCTACCTTTCCCCTCTGCTTGGATGCTGTTCTCACCTGCCAATGCGATCCACTCAGCGCGTTCTACAAAGTTGGCAAACAAATTACGATCTCAACACATGTGCGCTGTTGCACCGCTATTCAGACACCATTTCGTTTTACCAAGCATGTTGCAGCTAACACAGTACAAGAATATTGTTTTTGTTGTTTCGACCAATCGCCTTGCTTTACAGTACAAGCGGCTTTTATGTGTTCACGTTGGCCGCAACGAAAGCAAATCACATTTTTTGACTGCTTACTTTTGAACTTCTTTTCGCTGCCCTGCACCGACTTCGCTGCAAACGCTTGTTGAGCGCCACCATCAAGCTTTGTGTGTGTGTCACTATTGACTCTGTGTTCATTTTCTTCCAGAAGTTTCATCTTCAAAACTTCAACTGTTGGTATGCTGTGTCTTGTCTCCATTGCGATAACGAAAACGTTCTGAGCCTCTTCCGCGCATTTGATGATGTTGTGCAATGTTTCATATAATTCAGCTCTGAAGGTTTTACACTCAGTGTTATCATCGCTAATGTTTTCTCCTCTTGTGCAGTCCACGCATCTACCTCTGCGACTTCTTCTGGCTTCGGTGACTCGCCCGGTGCAACCTTCCACAGTTCTGCGTGTACCAATACACTTCGAATTTGAACGCTCCAAGAATCGAAGTTATTCTCGTCGAGATTTTCAATCTGATGCATTGCACTCATGTTGACACTTTTTTATAACTATTTAAATAATAGTTTCTTTATGCACTTCCAAGTTATATTTGCGGGACTTGGCCCATAACCTGTTTGATATTGGTTAAATAAAATACGCTGTAGATGTTAACAGTTGTACGGTTTATTGAGAAGTAAATGAAATTGAAAATTATGTATCTACATTTCGAACCTGAACTCTGCATTGCAGGGTTGCTTTTTAAAGTAACTTTTCAACAACGGAAAAAAGTTTGTTACCATTTTCAATTAAGAGATGAAACTCCCTTGCTAGAAATGTTAGATTTAGGCGAACTAGAAATTACTGAGTAATAATTTATTATTCGAAATAAAATAAATGCAATTGAAAATGTAATAAATAAAATTAATCAACCTATAGGGGCTATTTGTGGAATTAAAAAATATTAAATATTTTAATAATTTTAGTTTGACATACTAATGTTATAAATTTAATTAATTTTTCCATTAGAACTAATTGCTACTTTACTATAAAGTGGTTTAAAAGACCAAAACTTGCTTTCAGTCTTCTAATGATGAATTAATTCTATTAGTAATTCATTTAATAAAATTATTAACAGGGATACTTTCAATTACAATTGGTATAAAACTGTGATTAGCACCACAAATTTCAGAACATTGACCATAAAATAAATGACAATAATAACGTTAATCACCTTGTTTTGTTTATTTACCTTTATATTTTGCTGCATTTATACTAAATGATCACGAAAAAAACTGATTAAACAATATATCTATTAACAATTTTTCATTTAAATGAACATATATTATTTTCATCTTTTATTTCAACATTTAGTTTGGTTTCATCATCAATAATTTACTTATTATTCTAATTAACCTAAATATTTATAAGGATTTAAGTTAAATGAACTAATAGTCTTCAAAATTATAAACATAAGTTAAATCTTTTAAGCCTTGGTAATTTTATTTACTCATTTAAAATTGCAGTCGAATGCCATTATTGACTATAAAGCCAAGTTAAAATTAAATATTCACTAAATATTCAGAATGGGTTCTTATAAATAGATTTATAGTCTATCGCCTAAATTTCAGCCATTTAACTAATCACGACAGTGATTATTTTCAACAAAACATAAAGATATTGGTACTTTATATCTTATTTCTGGAGCTTGAGCAGGTATAGCAGGGACCTACTTAAGTATTTTAATTCGAGCAGAATTAGACCACCCTGGTGCTTTAATTGGTGACGATCAAATTTATAATGTAATTGTTACAGCTCATGCTTTTGTAATAATTTTTTTCATAGTTATACATTTTATAATTGGAGGATTCGGAAATTTATTAGCACCTTTAATGCTTGGTGCTCCAGGCATAGCCTTTCCTGGAATAACTAATGTAAGTTTTAGATTATTACCTCCTTCATTAACGTTATTATTAGTAAGAAGTATCGTAAAAAATAGGGCTGGAACTGGCTGAACTGTTTATCCCCCTTTATCATCAGTTATTGCTCATGGAGGAGTATCTGCTGATTTAGCTATTTTTTCTCTTCACTTAGCATGTATTTCATAAATTTTAGTGGCTGTAAATTTTATTACTACAGTTATTAATATACGGTAAACTGGGATTACATTTGACCGAATACCTTCATTTGTTTGAGCCGCTGTGGTAACAGCTTTATTATTATTATTATCATTACCAGTATTAGCAGGTGCTATTACTACTATATTATTAACAGATCGAAATTTAAATACTTCATTTTTTGATCCTAGGGAGGAGACCAAATTTTATACCAACATTTATTTTAATTTTTTTGGACACCCAGGAGTTTATATTTTAATTTTACCTGGATTTGGAATAATTTCTCATATTATTAGTCAAGAATCATGTAAAAAGGAAACATTTTATTTATTAGGAATAATTTATGCAATAATAGCAAATGGGTTATTAGGATTTATTGTATGAGCCCACCATATATGTACATATTACTGTAGGAACACTCGTAGACGCACGAGCTTATTTTACTTCAGCCACTATAATTATTTGTGTTCAAACTGGGATTAACATTTTTAGCTGATTAGCAACATGGAACTCAATTAAATTACTCCCTAGCTTTAATATGAGCCTTAGGGCTTTTATTCTTATTTATAGTTGATTTAGATTATTATATGTTGATAATCGAGTAATTCTACCTATAAATTCCCAAATTCGAAATTCAGTAACTGCCGCTGATGTAATTCATTCATGAAGAGTTCCAGCTCTTGGTGTAAAAGTTGATGGAACTCCTGGACGATTACATCAAATCAATTTTTTATAAACCGGCCAGGTTTATTTTATGGTCAATGTTCTGAAATTTGTGGTGCTAATCACAGTTTTACACCAATCGTAATTGAAAGTATACCCTTTTAATCAAAATAAATATTAAATTAGTTAAGTTTTTAAAAAAGATAATTTAAAATAGTAATTTTCAAATTAATAAATTAATAATTAAAAATTTAAAGATAGACATTTCCGAGCGTTAAAATTACAACTTTAATTTATAATAGAAAATAAATTTTTGAAACTTGTTGTTATTAAAAATAGTTATTAATTTACATATATTTAATTTATAGTAGAAATAATAAACCATTTTTTTAAATTTTATAATAAAAAAAAATTTCATATTTATTTATTAATTTAGTATTTATTTAATTTTTTTTTTAATTTTAAATTAATTTTTATAAATTTTATAAAATATTAATTTTCTAATAAAATTTAAAATGAGACCATTTTTTTTTAATACATACAAACAAATAAAAAAATAATGATTGAAAAAAAAGATATAAAAATTATTTTTAACATATGTATAAAATATAAATAAAACCAATTTACTTAATTAACAAAATTAAAATAATAGGGGTATTTTAATATTTAATTAATAAATGTATGAAATAAAATATAATTATATTAGTTAATATTTATTATATAAATTAATGTTTTTTAATATATATTATGTTAATTATATTTAATTAAATAATTTTTAAATAATTTATTACATCAAATATATGAATTATTAATTTGAAATTTAAATAATAGGGGTTCTTTTAATAGTTAAAACTAATAATTTATTAAAATTGTTGTTAATCATTATATAATTTTTATTTAAAAAAATATTAAAACACATTTTTTATAGGGAGAAACTTACCTTTATAAAATTATGTAATTTATTTTAAATTAATACTATAAAAATTTAATAATATACAATAAATGATAAAATTTTTTAATAAAATTAATTTGAATATATTAAAGTTTTATTTTAGCTTAAAATTTTGTAATTTGTACCAGCAGCCGCGGTTACACAAATAATACAAATAAAATTAATTCAGTGTAAGTTAAATTTTGTAATTATAAAATATATTCCAATTTATTAAGTGAAATTTTAAATTTATAAATATTTATTTAAATAATGTTGAAGCTTTTAAATTTTATTAATAAACTATTATTAGATACCCCATTATTTAACATGTAAATTATACATAAATACTAAGGTAGTATTAGTTATGTTCCTGAAACTTAAAATTTTTGGCGGTATTTTCGTCTATTCAGAGAAACTTGTCCTGTAATTGATAATCCACGATGAACCTCACTTAAATTTTTTTTCGGTTTATATACCGTAGTTATAAGAATATTTTATTAGAATAATAATTTTCTTTAATTTTTATTAAAATTTATATCAGATCAAGGTGAAGCTTATATTTAAGTTAGAGATGGGTTACAATAAAATTATTTTATTGCATTTAAATTGGAAATATTTAATGAAAGTGGATTTGATAGTAAAATTTTAAAGATACATATTAGAGATCCAAGGATTTGATTGAAGGAATAGTTTTTTATTTTCGTTTTTGTTTGTGGTTTCAATATTTATGTGCGCCAATACCCTTTTGTTGTTTGCAGTTGCTAACAGACTCTATATTGTTGCATTAGAGTATCCATTTTTGTACAATATATTTTTAATTTTCTTGCTGTTGTCCTTTTTGAAATCTTGGTCACTTAAATCGTATATTTTATTTATTAAATTGATAGCTGTGTTTCTTTTTTGCGTCCACGGGTGGTTTGAATGATAATTAATCATCCTTGACGATGTTATCGATTTTGCATACCAGTTCGTTGTGATTTCCATGTCTAGGAAGGCTAAATTTTTCCCGTGTTCTGTTTCCGTAGTGAAATTTATTTTAGTATATTGTGCGTTTAGTGTTTTTAGTATGGCTTCCACGTCCTTGATCTTAACAATAGCGAATATATCATCTACATATTTGTTAATGTATTTGATATATATGTCCTTTAGTTTAAGTTCAGCGATGCTGTCGTCCAGTATTTTGGTGGGTGACAGTGGGTTGCCCATTGGCATTCCTTGTATCTGTTGATAGTGGGTGTCATCATAGGTGAAATAGTTATTTTCCCGTAGGCAGAATTGTAGTATTGTCAAAAATTTTTCTTAGTGAGTATGGTATGTTCTTCTAGGATGGTCCAATGTTGCATAATTGGAAATTATGGGAAACAACGTCAAATCAAAATTTCTTCAGAAAAATAATAAAAATTATTTTAAATAATAAATAATTTAAATAATACAAATTAATAATAGTAATTATTTGTCTTCTTCCTGAATATCTTCGTCTTCGGCACTCGAATTTGTTTTTAAATTATTATAAATGCATTGCAGCTTCAATAAATCTTTCTCCAGGATAAATCGGTTCCAATTCCAAATCTACGAACTTGCTGGAATTCCTCTTAGAAATATTAACCTCTTGAAATAAAACATCTATGTTATTTGAATATTTGTATTGAATTATAAATGACTTCAAATTTTGGAATCGAAACCACTGAATCTTAAGCCATTCAACTTTTGAAGTCTTGTCTGCGGAGATTTTTCTGTTTGTCACTAGTTTCTCGATAAGGATATGCTTTTAATATCATCTGGGGTCATCTTTACCCTGTGAAATGGTTCCCTTTTTTTGTCGTGATGATAACACGATCCCAATCATTTGTTGTTGTATTCTCAGCCCTTCTAATGTTAATCTTGTCCTCTCTTTTTTTCTCCACGTCTAATATTTTTGTATTTTCGAAATCGGCTGAGTGTCCGCTATTCGTTAAATGTTGTGCCTATGCTGTTGTTGTCTTTTTTCTTCCCGTCCGTTTTATGTTCGCTAATTCGAATTCCGAGTGATCGCTTTGTAGTGCCTATGTATACTTTATCACAATTTTCGCCCGATTTACCATTGCACTTGATTTCATACACTACGTTGTGTTGTTGTTCCTTGCTGATTCTGTCTTTGGTTTTGGTAAACACCGAGTTTAGCGTGCGATGTGTTTTATGTGCAAAGCATATTTTGTCTGTCTGTATACTTCTGCTTATTGTTTTTTTGTCCGTTAGTCCTGGTATGTATGTGATACCTGTGTATTTTTTATTTTCGTTTTTGTTTGTGGTTTCAATATTTATGTGCGCCAATGCCCTTTTGTTGTTTGCAGTCGCTAACAGACTCTCTATTGTTGCATTAGAGTATCCATTTTTGTACAATATATTTTTAATTTTCCTGGTGTTCGCCCGATTTACCACTGCACTTGATTTCATGCACTACGTTGTGTTGTTGTTCCTTGCTGATTCTGTCTTTTGTTTTGGTAAACACCGAGTTTAGCGTGCGATGTGTTTTATGTGCAAAGCATATTTTGTCTGTCTGTATACTTCTGCTTATTGTTTTTTTGTCCGTTAGTCCTGTAGTGCGATTCACTAACTTATTTTAAAGATATTCGTTTGGTTAACTCAACTTAACCAAAATTTTAGCGACCCTGCTATTCAGTAGCCATTTTTTAACGATTTTCGCATTCGCCGAATCAGCTGTTGATGTTAGCTAATCGATGACCGAAAACTAAACGACAACAAATTTTATGTTGTTAACTCAATCGAGAAAAGTGAATTTCGTGATTTCAATTTAAATAAAAGAAAAATTTAAAATTCAGTGATTTGGTTTCCTGTAATTAAAAAGGGAACATTAAATAATGTCGTTGAAATACATACATATTTGGCTCCAACAGTGGATCGACGTTTACTCCGAGATGTGGACAATCCCTTTCATCTAAATGCAACAGACTTTCAAAAACTGTATCGGTTAACTCCAGACTTGGCTGAATACCTAATTTATCAGCTTGACAACCAAATAAGAGGATCCAGAGTAACAGCAATATCAACTGAGAAACAGGTAGCTCGTGTAATCTTTAAGCCTGTATGCAATTTTAAATTTTACTTTTATATTGGTAGGTTCTAGCGGCGTTAAGGTTCTTCGCCTTCGCAACTGGTTGCTATCAACGACCCGTAGGTGAACAATGGGGAATATACATGAGCCAGTTTTCCGTAAGCCGGCATTCATCGGGTAACGGATGCACTCAATGATTCGTTGTTTCACCAGAAAGTGAGGTTTCCTATGACCCAAGTGGAACGCCATTCTGCTAAAGAAATGTTTGCTTCGGCGTCGTCTCCCTTCGTGGGATTCCACGCATATATCAATTTTGCCACCAAGGAATCATGAGGAGGCTTATGCCAACCACCACATCTACTATTCAATTAATATGCTAATGGTAAAAGCAAACTTTTACAAGGATCCATGCATAAAAACAGAAATATAGTTTAGTTTTAATATATGTATAGATAAATGATTATAATTAAAAAAAATTAAATATATGTATGTAAATCCTAAATACGCTGGAGCACAACGCGAAGTTTGAAAATGATAACCATGGCATATTTGCAGGTGATTCCGCATATTCCTTGGAGTCGAGTTGATTACTATTTTAACAAAACACTCAGAGGAGAGTCCGGAATTCTGCTACAATGGAACATTGCAATATATATAGAAATTTAAGTGTTTGTAGTTTGAAATAAACTAATATCTATTTCACTTTAATGAAATATAATAAAAACGTTCAAATTTATATTTGGCAGGAGGCATTCGTTTGTTTTCTTTCTATTCCTCTTTGTGCTTTTCGCTTATTTTGGCATTTAGTTTGACAGAGATGCCACTCTTTATCGCTTTGAATAAATACAACGAAACAGCTGTTAAGTGTCGTTAAGAATAAGTTAGTGAATCGCACAATCGTTAGTGCAAACGGGAAATATTGCCGCTAAAAATAACAATTGTCGTACCGTTTAAAGTTAGTGAATCGCACTACTGGTATGTATGTGATACCTGTGAATTTTTTATTTTCGTTTTTGTTTGTGGTTTCAATATTTATGTGCGCCAATACCCTTTTGTTGTTTGCAGTTGCTAACAGACTCTCTATTGTTGTATTAGAATATCCATTTTTGTACAATATATTTTTAATTTTCTTGCTGTTATCCTTTTTGAAATCTTGGTCACTTAAATCGTATATTTTATTTATTAAATTGATAGCTGCGTTTCTTTTTTGCGTCCACGGGTGGTTTGAATGATAATTAATCATCCTTGACGATGTTATCGATTTTGCATACCAGTTCGTTGTGATTTCCATGTCTAGGAAGGCTAACTTTTTCCCGTGTTCTGTTTCCGTAGTGAAATTTATTTTAGTACGTTATGCGTTTAGTGTTTTTAGTATGTCTTCCACGTCCTTGATCTTAACAATAGCGAATATATCATCTACATATTTGTTAATGTATTTGATATATATGCCCTTTAGTTTAAGTTCAGCGATGCTGTCGTCCAGTATTTTGTCTAAGACAATGTCAGCTACGGTGGGTGACAGTGGGTTGCCCATTGGCATTCCTTGTATCTGAAATGAATGAAATAAGAATTTCATCCTCTTCGATCGTTATATGTTGTAATTTTTCTTTGAGTTGGAAATAATTGTTAATATTGTAGTCCTTCGAAATTATTAATTTGTATTATTTAAATTATTTAATATTTAAAATTATTTTTATTATTTTTCTGAAGAAATTTTGTATGTTTTAATTAATGGAGCTAAAATGTCCTAACCCTCAGTTCCTATCAATATATTTTTTTTAAATGGATTCTAACTGTTTAAAACAGTCTTTATGTAAGTTAATTAACACCTAATGATTAACCTAAAACAAATATTACACCTAATATTTATTTACGATTAATAAAAAAAAAAAAATATTTTAAAAACTTATTTTCTATTAACTTCGTTTTTCTCAGAACAATTTTTTTGCGCTTAGGCCGTTTTGGCGCTGAGCGCCTCATATGGCCTTCCGAGAATACATAAGAAAAACTCCCCTCTCACACCAATTTGCTCTTCAATTGGTGTACCGTGCTACAATCTTTCGAAACATATAGGAAAAACACTGAGACAGATACATAATTTCGAAGGACTACAATATTAACAATTATTTCCAACTCAAAGAAAAATTACAACATATAACGATCGAAGAGGATGAAATTCTTATTTCATTTGACGTGGTTTCCCTATTCACGAATATACCGATACAACTAGCAATACACACGATTATGCAACATTGGACCATCCTAGAAGAACATACCACACTCACTAAGAAACAATTTTTGACAATACTACAATTCTGCCTACGGGAAAATAACTATTTCGCCTATGACGACACCCACTATCAACAGGTACAAGGAATGCCAATGGGAAACCTACTGTCACCCACCGTAGCTGACATTGTCTTAGACAAAATACTGGACGACAGCATCGCTGAACTTAAACTAAAGGACATATATATCAATTACATTAACAAATATATATATGATATATTCGCTATTGTTAAGATCAAGGACGTGGAAGACATACTAAAAACACTAAACGCACAACATACTCAAACAAATTTCACTGCGGAAACAGAACACAAATCACAACGAACTGGGGGTCAATTCTCGTTCTGTGAAACTGTGAAATGTAAACTTTTTTAACGTTTTCACAACCGTTCCGATTCTCGTTCGATGAAAAGTTATGGTGACATGTGAAAAAGCGGAACGAAACGTAATATAGTTTTCACAGTACTGATTCTCTTTCAGTGTAATAGTGAAAATAACTGTCAAAATGTTTTCATATGAAAATTTTGTTTTCACTTACTATTTACCACCGCAAACCACGCAATCTTGTATTCTATCATTCTTGGAGAAGGAGATCCGAGGAAAGCGCGCCAGCGAAAACCAAAAGGAGTATGTGATAAATTGGCTTGAAGAGAACTTGGACATAGCTAACGACAAGTAAATGTTTTTACTGCACGAATATGTGTATATTCTTATGTATATGTATATGTATGAATAACTACTAGCAGAATCTTCAGGACGAAAAATCGGAAGGCGCGCTCCCAACCCGACGACTTTCTCCAAATCGAAGAAAAGAAATTAAAGGAGCAAAAATTGGCGAACAATCTGGAAAAGTAAGAAATAGCAGCCATAAATTGGCAGACCGAAGCCATAAGAAAAAGTGCAGAGGTGTACGAAGACAAAATATTTTACATCTAATGCAGGAGAAAAAATTTTAGTTATGTTTTCTAAATTTTATGTTATATTTCAATTTTATTTATAATTAATAAATTTTTTTTATATTTTATGATTTTTTTCTTTACAAAATTTTAAAAGAAATGTAAGTTACCAAATGGTACTCGTATTTGTAATATAGTGGCAAAGCAACATCACAGCCACCGTGTGTGATCACCATGCATGCTATTAATTGCGTAAATCGCGCATGGGATCCAAACAGCCCAGCAACGGCTGCCTAACGCAAAAGGTCATCCCCATGCGGGTCAGCAACAGAAATAGCCTGTACATGTGTTTCGCAGCCAGGCTAGAAACAGGTTAGCCTAGCGCATAAGATCACTACGCAGCCTAGTAACAGCAACATCTCGCTGTTGTGTTTTCCAGGCAGCGTGATAACGGCGATGCTTGGCAATTAACCACGCAGCCTAAGAACAACAACGCCTTGCGCAAAGGCTTCTCAAGGACTTTTACAATGTTTGCGCGTGTCAAAGGGTATTTAAGCAGGCAGAATAGTAATTAGTGAGGGAGATATATGACAGCACGTGATGCGTCAATATTATGTTAAAAAAATAATTATAAAATTATGAAATAATAAAGTGTTTAATTACAGTGTGTAAATTAAATCAAATAAAGGAAATTTAATATATTTATGAGCAATTTTATTTAAGGCTTTTACTACTTCATTTAGACTTCGGCTGACGGATGTTTGGGATAGTGAAGCCGAATTGTCTTGTCCAACGCACCGCTGAAAGCTGACAGTCGCAAAAAAACGTAGAGAACCCAAAATCATAATAAATTCAGGAATAGCATGTCCTCTTTTAGTGGTTTCCATTTTAGGCAGCAACTCATTTATTAATTCTATGCATAAAGATTTTGGAAATCTCTATAAATCAATGAAAGGCTTTCGGTTGTCATATCGAAAGGATTTTGAGTATCGCGCAATGTGCGCCTTAGACATCTTAAATGATTTCTAAAACAAAATACAAACAAATAAAATCAAAACGTTTTTAAAACTAATGCGACCTTACCTTTCTTCGTCATCTTGTGCTCTCAAAATTGCAAAAACATAAATTGACATGATTGTTGTTTTGTGTGCATTCAGCTTTTCCACAAATATTTCAAAATAACAAAGTTGATAAATTTGCTTGGTACAAATGAGAATGAAACAATTTTTTTCACAACCTTTTCACAGTGAAAAGTAGTTATCATGAAACACATAAGAATCGCAAAATATGATAAAGTGAAAAGTAGGTGCGAAAATGAAAATGAATATTTAGTTTACACTCCACAGTTTCACAGAACGAGATCGTCAAAGATGATTAATTATCATTCAAACATACGATTTAAGTGACCAAGATTTCAAAAAGGACAACACCAAGACAATTAAAAATAAATTGTACAAAAATGGATACCCCAATGCAACAATAGAGAGTCTGTTAGCAACTGCAAACAACAAATGTCCAGACGCACGGTTGGAAATTTGAAAAGAGAATTAAATGATTTGGTTTAGTTTTAAAATGTAATGGAAATTTATTCAAATGTATATATGTATGTAGATATATGTACATGAATGTTGCCTTACCTGTGGTGTGAATCGGTGGTTGACCTGTGTCGCTCTTGAAATCCTGAGATCGAGTGCAATTATGAAAAAACGTACGGTTGCCGCCAACCGCAGTTTTATTGGAAAGCAAGTAAATGGAAATGTTAGCAAAAGGAATTATCCGGCGGGAAATACGCAGTAATTCGCAGTTGCATATGTATGCGTACATACACGCGTATTAGGGCGGTTAGAAAATATTTACGCTGCGGCGTAAACATGCCGGCCCCCTTGCGGTAAGCAAAAATCAACATATGTAAAATGCATGTCTGCTATGGCTACTCAAGCAGAATCATTAACCAACGTACAAAAGGATGTAGCGGAGCAGTCCGTCCGCGAACACAATATCCACCTTCCACCGTGCGATACAGACGTGTTCAAGGGCGACTACCTTTCATGGCCAACATTCCGCGATATATTCACGGCCATCTACATCCTCAATAAGCGCCTCACCCCGGTTGAGAAACTTTTTCATCTCAACCATAAGACACAAGGGTAGGCCAAAGAAATTGTAAGAAAGTGCCCACTAACTAATGAAGGCTTTACTACAGCGTGGAACAACCTGTGTGAACGCTATGAAAACAAACGTATTCTAGTTAACACGCAACTAAAACTATTGTTTAACTTAAAGGCAATAGAGTTTGAGTGTGGTAGCTCAATAAAAAGTTTGCAGCGGGAGATAAATAATTGCTTATCAGCCTTGAAGAGTCATCAAATTGTCATATCGAACTGGGACGCAATTGTCGTTTATCTCTGCTCGACGAAGCTGCCTGACAGTACACTGGCTCCATACAAACGAGCACAAATTGCGCAGCTGTTCCCGATTCCTACAGCTAACACCTACAAACAGATTGAACTTTTTAAAGGAAAATAATTGTTGCCTGAATTGCCTTAGTTCCAGACATACTGTGTCAAGATGCACAAGTGCTTACAATTGCAATACGTGCCCCTCGCGACATCACACGCTCCTGCATCTAAATGCAATTCAGCCAAAGGCAATGACGCGTTGGCCTTCTTCGAGGCCTGCCGATGATTCTCCATCGACATCGAGGCAGGCGCAAGCACAACGTGATTCCGATAAAGCAACTGAAAATGCAAACAGAAATTTTAAGTCCTGCTTTGCGAATACAAGTACAGGTGTGCTATTAGGAACAGCTCGCGCACAGATTTTGCTGCACGAGCACTGATTGATTCTGGTTCTGAGTGTTCCTTTATAACAGAGAGGCTCAAACGCAGAATCAATCTATCTGCAAAAAAGATGCATGCCCAAGTTTCGGGCATCAAAAACTCGGTAAATGCCCAGGTTAAAGAAGCATGTAACATACAATTGCGGTCCCCCGTCGACCCGTTGTTTAGCTTGACTGCAACTGTCCTGGTTTTACCACAACTAACCGGAAATCTGCCGACAACAAATATAAGCGCGACGACGAGGCAAGAATTTCCGGACCTGGTATTAGTGGATACAAGGTTTTTCGTAAATGAACAAATAGACCTCATTCTCGGTGGAGACATTTATCCACAAATCATATTAAGTGGGATAAAGAAAAACGTCTTGAGGACATTTCTAGCCCAAGAAACCGTTGGATTATAACCGGTAGTACAGATACTACAAATACACACAGAAATATAGTTTCGTGCTTCAGCGAAGTTGCGCTTGATAAGCAATTTACGGCATTCTGGGAGTTAGAAGATTTACCCAAAACCAAAAGCCTCAATGAAGATGATAAATATTGCGAAGAGCTTTATAAAAAGACCACTATCAGAACTAAAGAGAGAAATTACATAGTCTCGTTACCATTTTTCCGTAAGGAATTTCCAGTAACAATACAACAAGGCCCTTCTCGTAAAAAAGCCTGCTCTCAATTCTTCCGGAATGAGACACGGATAGCCAAGGATCCCGTCATACAAAAAAGTATAATAGGGTGTTAGCAGAGTATGAGACACTAGGGTCATGACGAGAATAAATAGTAACATTTCAGCGGACTCATGTGAAAATTACTTCCTGCCTCATCACGCCGTTACAAAGGCGGAGAGTACCTCAACTAAAGTTCGCGTGGTTTTCAATGCCTCAAGTGCAACCGCTAACGGGAAAAGCTTAAATAACGTCCTCCTACCAGGTCCAGTACTGCAATCAGATCTTCCGATACTGATTCTACGCTGGAGATTATACAGATATGTTTTCAACAGTGACATTGAGAAAATGTACAGACAAATCTGGATAAACGATAACCAGTCGAAATATCAGCGCATCGTCTTTCGGGCAAACCTGAACGAATCAACGAGCCTATATGAAATAAAGACGGTTACGTTTGGAATAAACTGTGCTCCTTACCTGGCGATAAGAACACTGTTGCAGTTGGCCGATGACATAGAAAGCTCGCATCCAATAGCAGCTAATATTCTGCGGAAATGCATGTACGTAGATGACGTACTTGCAGGAGGACACAGCATCGAATCTACCATAAAGGTAAGGGACAAAATTTCTACGGTACTGCGGTCAGCAGGTTTTCCCTTACGAAAATGGACAGCCAACTGCGAGGATGTAATAGCAGACATTCCAAAAAAGGATCTACTAAGCGAAGATTTTTTGGAATTCGAAGACACCAGCACAGTTAAGGCTCTTGGAGTAAGATGGAACGCCCATTCGGATTATTTTTACTTCCTAGCAAGACCAATGGAGCATAGTGACACAATCACTAAAAGGTCGATATTGTCTTCCATCGCCAAGCTGTTCGATCCGCTAGGATGGCTTGCGCCCATTGTAATAGTAGCCAAAATATTGATGCAAAACATTTAACTGGAAGGCACAGAGTGGAATGAACCTGTGTCTTCAACTACTTTAGAAAAATGGCAAAATTTTACCAAACACTACCGCGAGATAGAGAGGATTAAGATACCGCGTTGGGTCTATTTTTCTCCCGCCCATGACGTCGAAGTACATGGCTTCTGCGATGCTTCAGAAAAACCGTATGCAGCTACGGTATACTTACGGGTTAAGCAGGGTAGTGAAGTTCTAGTGAATCTGCTGGTAGCAAAACCAAAAGTTGCTCCAGTTAAAACTGTTTCCCTGCCCCGATTAGAACTCTGCGGCGCGGTATTGCTCGCCGAAAGCATTGAGTCGGTACTTGGCAACCTACCACTAGGACAGGTACAAGTACACTTATGGACAGATTCCACAATTGTGCTTGCATGGATACGTAAACCGCCATGTTCGTGGTCAACGTTCGTAGCACATCGTATAACCTAAATTGTCGACAAAGTCGGAAATACGGACTGGCTTCATGTGGAGTCGGCATCAAATCCAGCAGATATGGCAAGCAGAGGAGTTCTCGCCTCCGAATTAGTCGATAACACTCTGTGGTGGCATGGCCCTTCTTGGTTGCAAGAAGACAAGGAAATTGGCCAAGACAAGAGACAAGCTTTAACACCAACAGCGAAGAAAAAAGGGCGCATTTATGTGCAACCATAACAAGTAAACATTTTGATGACATTCTCAATAGGTTTTCAGATTTACCGAGAGCTTTGAGAGTCTTATCATATATCATGAGATTATACCAAAGCACTCATCCGAACAAAAAAGCTTCCTTTCGAGCAAAGTCTTGTTTAATTTCATCCGATGAAATTAAGGCAACGACACAACGCTTAATAATCCTTTACCAGAAGTAATACTATAGTGATGAATATTCGAACCTAAAGTCAAAGAAACCCATCGATAGAAAAAGCGAAGTGCTACCCCTTAACCCTTTCTTAGATAAAAATGGGATTATGAGGACTGGAGGTCGTCTTGGCGCATCGCTAGATTTAGCGTTCAACGAGCGTCACCCAATAATCCTTCCTTATAAGTGCCGATTGGCCCGTCTTGTTGTCCAATTTATCCATAAAATCTCACTGGATTCCCCGAGTCAAAAATATGGTAAAGTCTGTCATCCATAATTGGAAGGTCTGCACAATCCACAGAAAACAAACCCAAATGCAGCTTATGGGAGTGTTCCCTCAGGAACGCACCTCCTATTCGCGTGCATTTACAAACACGGGTGTAGATTTCGCAGGACCTTTCGATATCAAAAAGAGGTTGTCGCATCTCAAAAGGTTACGTCTGCCTGTTTGTGTGTTCGCCACTAAGGCTATACACTTGGAAGCCACCAATGACCTTAGCACTGCATCTTTTTTGGCAGCTTTTGCTAGGTTCATAGCCAGGAGAGGATGCCCAAAAAATGTTTACTCCGACAATAACACCAACTTTGTCGGAGCTTCGCGATCTCTACGATCAGAATTTAAACCATTTATAACCGAAGCGCGAAATAATACAATGATTAAATATAGCCATCAGATAATCACACGGCATTTCTTACCCACTGCAGCGCCTCATATGGGCGGATTGTGGGAAGCAGGGTTAAAAAGTTTTAAAACCCATTTTAAAAAGATAGCTTCCGGCTTCAGTTATACATTCGAAGAGTTCAAAACCCTTTTATGCCGAATCGAGTCATGCCTTAACTCCCGTCCGTTAAGCCCCTCTTCGAATGAACCTTCCGACTTGGAGCCTCTTACCCCCGGTCACATCCTAGTAGGTGGACACCTATTAGCTCCACCTGAACTAGAAGTCAACGAAAGCCCTGCCTCGATCGTATGCCGATGGCAGAAACTTAAAGCCCTACATCAAACATTTTGTAAAAGATGGAAGGCTGAATATCTGCTGGAAATGCAGAAACGCACAAAGTGGAAACATCCACAAACTAACATCAAAATAGGAGATCTTGTGGTTATAAAAGAAGATAATCTACCGCCTAATATGTGGAGACTGGGAAGAGTCATCAACCTACACCCAGGCTCGGATAACCGGGTACGCGTCGTCGACATCTATACTACGAAGGGGCAAACCAGCAGACCAATAACGAAATTGGTATTGCTGCCCTACATCGAAAATACCGCTACTTCCCCAACCCAAGGATAAGAACTTAAAAAAAAAAAAAAAAAAAAAATCATAAATAGTACGTGTAGTACCAGAAAATGAAGAAATCTGCTCTGCCATTTTTTCTAGCAATATAAGTATTTAACTTGAAAATGTTCCGATGTATTACCTACGACGATGGCGTACAGAAATAAAGAAATCTGCGAAATCATGTTTCTTACATACATCAAGTAGTGGTTATTTGGTACCCGATACCCGTACAAAACTAACTGACAAACTAACCAATAGTTTTGAGTTAATTTTGAAAAGTAGTCATTTAATACCCGAAACTATTTCAAAACTAACCGACAAACTAACCAATAGTTTCAGTTAATTTTGAAAAGTGGTCATTTTGATATCCGAAACTATTTTAAAATTAACCGACAACTAACCAATAGCTCGAGTTAATTTTCCGGAATTTATGACCGATTGTCAAAAATCAGCCCGGTTCAACCCTAACATAAGTGGTGAAAACCCTATCCGCTAACTAAATTTCAGAGCGTAAAGAAAATTTGCTTTCAATGAAAGAAACACGCAAGAAGCGGAGATAACGAAAAACCAATGAGAAGTTGCAAGTTTTTTTTTTATATATTATAAATATTTCGATATATTTAAATATTTTGTATATTTAAATATTTTATCATTTTTCAAATTTTAATAATTTTAATTATAACTTTATACTTTTTAATCAACTCAATACTTTCAATCATTTTTTTATCCAACTTGCAGATTCTTGCTAAGATCTTTCCAATTTATCCGGTAAAAAAAAAAAAAAAAAAAATTTTTGGAAACATCTAAGTACTAATGTTTACCCTATACACATAAAAATTTTAAATATATATACATATGTATAAGAACAACACAATTACTTGGTTATGAACAGCTCCACTGGTGTCCCGCTCCTCACATCGTGGAAATCATTCAATTTGTTCACCTGTTGGGAAAGAAAACAAATTAGATTCAGTGTACAAAATTGATTAAACACAAAAAAAAAAACAAAAAAAAAATCGATCCACATTGATACTTTACAACCTCCTTTTTGCTTCCGGTCATCATCATCTTCGCATGGCATACCCCTCCTCCCTCCGACTGTGCCCTCGCAAGCGAATGCAACACACCACCATGTGCATGTGGATGTATATCGATATACATACATACACATGTACCTACTTACATATGTACCTAAAAAACTCAAAAATTTATGTACAAAAAATTATTTTATTATTATTATTATAAATATATAAATACCACTTACCTGATCATCGCCGCCGTACACATGCATGCGTCCACCATTGCCATGAATGCGATGTATGCATATGTACGACAGGCACTGTTGGCCAGCTGCACATGGCGACATGCACCCCAACCTCAAAATGATGACCAACTGAAAACTGAAGCCCCGCTCGTGCTGAACGAAATACTGCCTTCGCCTTTGCTTTGCCAGAATCCTTGCCTGCTTTGCCTCCAGCCATTCTATTAACTTCTAATTTTATTCACAAGCAAAACGGAAATGCTAACAAAATCTGGTAACACTTTTGGAATGGATTTAACACTCAATCTGTATTTCTTTATACATTTTTCCCTGCACGAAAACTTTTTTGCTTTGGGCAGAGCAACGTCAAGTCCGACAAAGTTTTTTTTCACGAATTTTTTATTTAATTAACAAAATTTTCACTACCACTCGCGCCAAAATTCACGTGTAAATAACTTTTGTAACACCCCTGTGGTCAGCAAATTAAGCACAGTGGCATACAAACTGTTTGTGGGTGGTAGGCCAGATTGCTGGATGCCAGATTGCTGACCAATCAAATATCTAATGTACATACATAAACCACACAAAAAACAGAATGTTGAGCCATTTCATGGTGGGGGGCACTTTCCGCGATTACAAAAATACAGGAATAGGTAGTTCACATCAATTTTTTATTTTTTTTCAATATATTGTAAATATATCATAATGCCATATACGTTCGCAACAGTGGAACACAGCCAAGTCCACTACCTTTAAGTTAGGCTCCATCTACCGATGGGGGCGCAAGTGTACCGATACGATCACACCCAAATACCATTTTTACAATGGGTGATGAAAGTTGTTGGACACTTGTCGCATAAATACACCACATACATATAAATACATAAATACATAAAATTTACAATAAAATACATACATATATGCATACATTTTTTGTCATGCCATGATTTCATAAAATAAAATAGTTTTTTTCTTTGGTTATTTTTTTCTATATCACTTGCCACCCAATATTCCACCACATTAATCAATGAAATAAATACACAAAATTTTAGACCATGGGCCGTTTCACAGCGACGCGCAACAAAACGGAGCAGCGTGCCGTCCGTTTCGACGTGGCATGCCGATTATGCCATAAAAACCACGGCATAAGACTTTGCCCGATCTACCGACCCAAGTCTACGGAAGAGAGGCTGCGGGCGGTATTAATCCACCACTACTGCGCGAACTGCCTGTCGCCGTTCCATAAGCAGGAGATCTGCAGCAGCGTCGGGCGCTGCCATCGGTGTAATGAAAGACACCACACCTCACTTCATCTGCAGTGCGAAAACGACCGTCGGCCAACGATCCCGCCAGCCGAGGATGACGATGACGTATTGTCGATCAATCTGACCGGCCAGATAAAGTCGTGAGCAGAGCAGGTGGCGGAAGCGGAAGCGGAAGATGAAGAAGAAGCTTCGGTGACCCAGGTGGTCCCACTCTCAGCGGATGGAGGCTCGGAAACTCGTACTTTCCGACCTTCACTACATCATGAACGGCGTAGGCGCAGCTCGGAAACCAGTCCTTTCCGACTGCCCAGGCAGCGCGGCGTTGGATCCCGTCCATTCAGACCGCCTTCCCATCAGACCAAACGACGAGCGACTGGCGTGGGAACGCGTCCTTCCCAACCAGCGCAACAACAGCAAATGAGTGGCTCGGGAACGCGTCCTTTCCGACCATCGACCCCAAGGTCGCGGTTCCGTTCCGACTCATGCGGTTGGCCGACCCTGAGTTCTATGTGGCGGCTCCGGTACGACTGACGTTGGGCGTCGACACATATGCCCAGATAATGCTCAGCGGCACCCCACCTGCATCAATCGGCGGCTCTCTGGAGCGCAACAAAAATAAACAAAAAAACAGAACATTATAAACACATCCACATTATACAGAAATAAAGTTGAAAAAAAGCCCACGTATGTTCTTCCTGTAACGTTTCTTTTTTTACCATCCTTTCCAGTAGGGCACAGGAGACGATGGCGGAGGAGCACGGAGCGGCTCATTGGAAAAAAAAAAATATTTTTTAATCAAATATGTGATGTGGTGGGAACTGGTAGTTGACTGTTGTGAACGCTCAAGATTTTTGCTTACCGCAAGGGGGCCAGCTTGTTTACGCCGCATCGTAAATATTTTCTAACCGCTCTAATGCGCGCGTCCATACACATACGCATACATGTGCAACTTCCTTCCAATAAAATTGTGGTTGACGGCAACCGTACATTTTTTCATAACTTTCACTCGATCTCAGGATTTCAAGAGCGACACAGGTCAACCACCGATTCACACCACAGGTAAAGCAACATTCATGTATATCTACATATATACATTTGAATAAATTTCCATTACATTTTAATATTAAACCAAATCTTTTAATTCTCTTTTCAAATTTCCAACCGTGCGTCTGGACATTTGTACAGCCATTTCTCTCAAACTTTCAAAATTAAGATGTTCGAAACGATTGTGCCAGTCTATCACATCATTATTTACGCGAGAAATGTTCATACACTTATTCAACGTGTTTCGAAAAACGAACAATCTACCTCGTTCTTCTCCTCTCATAACTACTGCACCATTTGTATCTTTAATAACTGCTTGCATATTTTCAAAACTGACTGTCATTCCATTATTAGGTGCATTACTAACTTACACGAAATTGTTTCTAAACGACGGCACATATAGCACATTTTGGAACTTTACTTCAAAGCGACCAATTTTGAGTAGTACGTCACCTATTCCTTTCGACTCTATGCAATGATCACCTGCAAGAGAATTTTTTTCAAATTGATCTTTGTATGAACAAAACAAACTACGATCACGACATAAATGACTTGTTGATCCACTGTCAATTACCCAACAATCTCGATCTAACGTATTGGAAGAAACAGATGATAAAACTACAAATGACCGTTCCTCAGTTTTCGGTTGCATTTTTGCACTTATAACATTTAATATTCGTTTTTTCCACGTTGATTATGACTTGCTCTGATTCTCCATTTCCTCTGACCTACCATTTATTCATTTATTTAAATAATATATTTTTTAATTTGAATAATTTAAGGAATAAGCTTTAAAATAAATTATTAAAAATTAATAATAGCTGAATATAAATGTATGTGTAGAATTAGCAATCATTTATAAGTTTATTATAAATTATTTTATTATTCATATTATTTATTATATTTAAATTTTTTAAAAATAATTTTTTGAAATTAGGTAAGAAAATAAATAATGTTAAAATTAGTACATTTTATTGTTAATATAATTTACAAGTTTATACAGAATTCGGCAGATTTATATACTCGCCTGTCTAACAGAAACATGTTTCTTTGAACTTCATAAAAAGTCTGACCTGCCCACTGAATAATTTTAAATGGTGGCAGTATTCTAACTGTGCAAAGGTAGCATAATCATTAGTCTTTTAATTGGATACTGCGATGAATGGTTGGACGAAGTATAATCTGTTTCATTTAAATTTCTAATAGAACTTTATATTTTAGTTAAAAAGCTAAAATATTATTAAATGACGAGAAAACTCTATAAATCTTTATATTTTATATTATATAAATTTTTTAGATATATTTTATTTTTATTTTATAAAATATTTTGTTGGGGTGATATTAAAATTTAATTCACTTTTAATTAAATTAACCATAACTTTTAATTAAATTAAACCATTAATTTATGATTTTTTGATCCGTTAATAACAATTATAAGATTAAGTTACTTTGGGGATAACAGCGTAATTTGTTTGGAGAGTTCATATCGATAAAAAAGTTTGCGACCTCGATGTTGGATTAAGATAATTTTTAGGTGTAGCCGCTTAAATGTTAAGTCTGTTCGACTTTTAATTTCTTGTATGATCTGACTTCAGACCGGCGTAAGCCAGGTTGGTTTCTGTCTTTAATTTGTTAAAATATTTTAGTCCGAAAGGACCCAATATTTAAATAATTATATTTTATTTATTGAATTTCAATAATTAATTAACTATTTTGGCAGATTAGTGCAATAAATTTGGAATTTATTTATGTAATTTAATTACAAATGGGACCTGTCTTTTATAGAATTTATTTTATTGTTTGTTAGTAGATTAATTTTGGCAGTGTGTGTTTTAGTTAGAGTTGCTTTTTAATTCCTTTAGAGCGTAAAGTATTAGGTTATATTCAAATTCGAAAGAGTCCTAATAAAGTCGGATTAATAGGTATTCCTCAACCTTTTGGTGATGCAATTAAATTATTTACTAAGGAGCAGATTTACCCTCTTTTATCAAATTATATCTCTTATTATTTTTCTCCAGTTCTTTATTTATTTATTTCTTTTTTACTTTGCTTTTGTATGTCGCTGTTTATCAAACTTTTTTCTTTTAATTTAAGGTTAATTATTTGTTTTATGTTGTACGAGTTTAGGAGTTATACAGTAATAATTGCTGGTTGATCTTATATTAGCTCAGACTATTTCTTACGAAGTTAGAATAGCTTTAATTTTATTATCATTTGTTTTTTTAATTGGTGGCTATAATTTTTTAGAGTTTTTTGAGTATCAAAACTATAGTTGATTTTTATTGATTTTATTTCCTATTAGACATGTTTGATTTTGTATTTGTTTAGCCGAAACTAATCGTACCCCATTTGATTTTGCCGAAGGTGAATTAAATTCGAAAGTGCATTGCGCAAATGTTGTTCTTGGTTAAGTGCTATCACACGCTGCGTCGTAGCCTTGATTTCCTCTGAAGAAAGCGAGGTAGACGTTGTAGTGAATTTACTCTTCTGAATGGGATGCGTGCTTTGGAGAAATCGAAACATATTCGATACTATTCGCAAAGCTCTCGGGAGAATCTTTGGAGGATACCAGACACCTCCATGACTTTTGTTGCGTGAGGGAGCCCGCGTTTTTCCTTTGAAAACCGAGTCCATAGTGGGCCATTCAGATTTCCCTTCTTGAAGCCAAGAATTTCCACAAAGAATTTCCTATTAAGTACGGAGTTGCTACTCCGCGACCAAGATCACGGTGGCTTTCGAAGCCTCGCTAGAACGATGGTGGAGTCAGTGCACAAGAAAACTTGTAATGATCGAAGACCTAAGTTAGCTATTACGGACTCCACCGTTTCTGTCAAAAGTACAGTGCCGCATAATTCCGAACGAG
The DNA here is from genome assembly GCA_951828415.1 of Anomoia purmunda. NCBI lineage: Eukaryota > Metazoa > Arthropoda > Insecta > Diptera > Tephritidae > Anomoia > Anomoia purmunda. The sequence goes on from OX639994.1 coordinate 50,039,791, forward strand.
GCAGATAAATCGTTTTCACATAAAATTTACCGCAACGCTGTTCTTTCTTTTGACGCGCATGTAAAGTCCTGCAGCATACTCTTTTTCCGAAGCGTCACAGAGCCCATTAAGTCCATCCTGTCTTTCGGTGAAAATTGTACCCATCGTGGAATTTTGATGTCATCTATTGCCGGGTACTCCTTTGAAAACGTTGACCAGCATTCAAGAGTTGTGGGTGTCACTTGCTCATCCCAATTGATTCCTTCCAACCAGATGTTTTGCATCAACATCTTTGCAATGACGATGATCGGTGCGAGCCACCCTAATGGACCGGATAATTTCGCGATCGCGGGCAAAATCTTGCGTTTTGAAACTACTTGAAATTGATTTAACTCTTTCGCAGTAAAGTAGAATTGATCGAAAGACGCATTCCATCGGATGCCGTGAGCTTTAACGCTCCTCGGCCTTCGAAATCGAAGAAATCTTCGCTTAGCAAGCTGTCCTGGTTGCGAGATAAGGAGCTCAATTCACTCCGAGAGTAACCGTATTTAACTGGAATCTACGAATTGGTTCACGTGTCGAATCATGAAATAAACTAGGATCTGACGATACGTCTTTTCAATATCGCTTCCGAAGACGAATTTGAATAATCTCCATCCGAGAATAAGTATCGTCAGATTGCTTTAAATGATGGGTCCAGGAAGTAGCACATCATTGAGGCTGGCTCCATTGTCCGATGGACAGGGTGCATTAAACACCACCCAAACCTTCGTAGAAGTGCTTTCGGGTTTGCTTTCCGCATGGTGGAGTAGGCAAAACCTGTCGGACGGACGCTCATCCGGACTACTGAATATTTCAGTCAATTGGCCCAATTGCTGATGTTTTTTCAGCACCCTAGTATATTCCTCTCGTATTTCGCGATAAAGTCATTAATCAACCCAAACCAGCATGGATTTGTATCCGGGCGATCGACAGTCTCAAACTTAATGGTATTCAGTGATTTTTGCATTTCATCGTTTTCGGCTGGTTCGCAAGTTGACTGCATTTATACGGACTTCTCTAAGGCGTTTGATAGAGTATCCCACAGGATTCTGATAAATAAGTTAGCTTGCCTGGGCTTCAATTCATCCCTTCTTAAATGGATTACTTCATACTTGGCTAATCGGCGCTGTGTTGTTACAATTGATGGCATAGCTTCGGACTTTTTCGTGACCTCTTCAGGTGTACCTCAGGGGAGCATTTTAGGCCCTCTTTTGTTCATTATTTTTATAAATGACATAGGCAGTTCTTTTTCGTTTTCGAATTATTTGCTTTATGCTGATGATTTGAAGGTCTTTGCAATTGTTAATGATGATGACGATGCAATAAAACTTCAATGTGATTTAAATAATCTTAATACATGGTGTCTAAAGTCACGGCTATCTATAAATTTTAATACATGTTTTCACATAACCTTCACTAGGCGGCAGAACGCCACACCTACTATTTTTCATATTGCTAATATTGTCCTAAACAAGGTTACAGAGGCCAAGGATCTGGGATATCATTGAAGGCTTAAGCCCGCATGGTGTGACAGCAATTTACAAATTTAGTAAAACTAGCGACGGTGTATCTAAACCTACTGGCTCAATTCTGTTGACATTCGATAAATACCAACTTCCAGATAAAATTGAAGTGGCCTGGAGAATACTTTCTGTCCGCCCGTATATCCCAAACCCCATGAGATGTAAATCTTGTCAAAAGTTAGGTCATACAACTAAACACTGCAAAAACTTCCCAATGTGCTCCACTTGCAACTTCCCTCCACACTCCCCTTCTGAATGCACAAGAGTATTGTGCGCTAATTGTTCTGGTGAACACCCCGCCTCTTCAAATATTTGCCCAAAATTTGTACAAACTAAAGACATACTCAAAATTAAAACGTTAGAGAAATGTAGTATGCACGAAGCAATTAAAAAGTACAAAAATCAAATCCCCACTCCCTTCAATCCGTCCTCGTTTGCCAACGTAGTCAAATCTACAGAAATCACCAACAATGACAAAACTCCACTATCAGACAAAACTAGCAAAACCAGTTTAAATACTGGAACGACCATTCCATCAACTAGTCAAACAAACAAAATAAATTCCAATTCTATCCAATCCCTCTCCCAACCACCTTCCACTAATAATATTCCATCTGCAATTAACTTCCCAGAGAAACCCACTACTTATAATTACCCCATTAGCTCTTACAACTCTGCTTCCTATCCACAACCAATGAACATAAATTCCACACAAACATTTAACTCAATCACTGATACTCCTCTCACATCATCTAATAATGAACTTCATCTCTCCGACTCACACAACTTATCTGAAATACTCTCTCGCTTCTGCACTTCTTCATCTTCGTCGCTCTCTATCTCGCCTCCCATCCAATCACTAGCCAGTGGTGCTGTTGAAGGGAATACAGCGTCCCTTCCTCCGCTAGCAACACTACCCGCAACGATGGACATAAATAATTCTTAACTAATTTATCTTTCATATAAGCAACAACAACATATTCACAGCTCTCTCCCTACATAAGTACATATACTTGCTATTCTACAGTGGAATATAAACGGATATTTTAACAACTATATCGATCTTGAAATACTGATTAAAGCACATAACCCATCAATAATCCTTCTAAATGAAACGCATCTCGCCAATAATGCCAGCGCTAATACACCATTAGCATATAAGGGTTACTTTTATAATCTGCCCCACATCACCTCCAACAAACAAGGAATAGCTATACTAGTTAAGAAAAATGTTCCACACAAATGCTTCCCTCCCCAGTCTCGTATCTCTGCTTTAGTACTGGAAATACATGCAATAAATAAAATAAACATAGTTTGCGCCTACTCCCCTCCTGACCAAGCGTTCACTTCCGTCGATTTTCATAACCTTTTTCCCACAGCTCACAACCCTTTAATTTTAGGAGGGGATTTCAACGCGTGGAGTCCTCTCTGGGGATCAAGCGCGGCAAATTCTAGAGGCAAAATAGTTGAAGACTCCATACTTACCTCCAATACCTATGTACTCAACGACGGCTCTCCTACTCACTTCTCCACGCACAAAACCCTTACACACATCGACCTTACTCTGTGCTCTATTTCTCTAGCAACAAAATGTACATGGCAATTACTAGATGATCTCCATGGAAGTGACCACTTCCCCATCCTCACCAAACTCCTTTTAAACCGCCCACCTACCCTTTTTAGACCAAAACTGAAATATAAAACTGATTCAGCCGACTGGTTGAAATTCCAAAACGCATGTTTACATGGTTGTGACTCATTTCCGGTTTCCCCTAACATCAACCAAGAAACATCAAAGATACAAAAAATTATCCGGAGTGCAGCTAACCTATCCATTCCACAAACAAGTGGCAAAATCTTCAAGCCAGCTCCATTATGGTGGAACGTTGAACTTGCAACATTGAGACAAGCTAAACAAAGCGCATGGTATGAATATAGGCGATCGCGATCATCTGCAAATCTGATTGTATATAAAAAAGCTAACGCTGTTTTTCGGCGTAAAGCCAAGATTTCGAAAGCCGCCTGCTTTGAAAAGTTGACCAGCAACATTAACTCTAGCTCTTGTGCAAAAAGAATCTGGGCAGATATTAAAAGACTAACAGGAACGACTTATTACACTCCTATCTCTGCTCTAAATTCTCCAAGTGGCACTCTTCTATATCCTCAGGATATAGCCCAAGAATTTGCCACCTATTTCTCTTCTTCGTCCTCCGACGGCAATTTTTCCACTGAATTTATTTCTAGTAAAAATCAAGCGCTCACTGATCGATCCCCACCTAGCAGTCTCTCGCCCTCTGCCAAATATCTAGAAATGGACATTACTTACCCAGAGTTAGTATCCGCACTTTCTAAGGTAAAAGGTAAAACACCGGGCTGCGATAGAATTTCATACCCTATGATCAAAAACCTTCCTTTCCCGTTACTCTCCCGTCTCCTCAAACTATATAATAATATTTTCACTACCAGTATTTATCCCCAAGCTTGGAAAACAAGTATGATAGTCCCCATCCTTAAACCTGACAAATCCCCTCTTGATGTTTGTAGCTATCGTCCTATTTCCCTTCTCTCTTGTTTGGGCAAATTGTTAGAAAAAATAATTGCTGTCAGACTCTCCTGGTATGCCTACAGAAACGACCTTATCCATAATAGTCAAATCGCTTTTAAAAAGGGGCAAGGCACTATCGATTCCTTGTTGCACCTTGATCAATATATTTCTAACGCTTTGTCCAACAAAAACCACATTTCCCTTATGTCCCTCGACTTCCTAAAAGCCTTCGACCGTATAGGTATCCACATTGTACTACGACAACTCAACAAATGGAAGGTTGGCACTAAAATTTTCAATTTCGTAAAATCCTTTTTATGTAATCGAAAAATAAGTGTTCTTATCTCCTCCTCCCGTTCCTCCATCCTCCCCCTTGAAAATGGAACTCCTCAGGGATCTCCCCTATCAGTAATCCTTTTCATTATAGCGTTTGATGAATTAAATTTACTTCTATCCGAATTCAGGACTATTGACCACCAACTGTATGCTGATGATGTGCTTGTATACTCTAAAAATACCGATCAAACAACTGTCTTTAGAACTTTCACAGAAATCCTTTCCCGTATTTCCACCTGGTCCCAAACTTCAGGCGCTTCAATATCCCCTGGCAAGTCGAAACTACTGCATATATGTAGGAAGCGAAACTGTAATATACCACCAATAACTTTTTCAAATGTAACAATACCCTGTACAAATAGTTTTAAGTTTTTAGGCATAATACTAGACTCAAAATATTCTTTTACTCAACACTGTCAGTACATAAAAGATAGTATAAGCTCAAAACTACGCATTGTTAAATATCTTTCGGCTAAGCGCTCACTTATCGGCTCGGCATTGCTGATCAACATAACAAAGGCCCTTATATTATCGAAAATAAGATACGGAATTGAAATCTTCGGACATCATGCTAAAAGTAAATTGAAGATAGTAGCAACTCCTTATCACATAGCTATACGAAGATCACTACGTGCATTTCCAACAACCCCCCTCCAAAATTTGTATGCTGAGTCTGGGTTAATTTCCATAATTGATGAAGCTGAAGATAGTGTGCTAAAAATCTACGCCAAAATCTTGTTATCCTCGAATCCCATTCTGCATAAGGATGTGCAGCTGGTGCTCTCACGAAAACGTCAACCTAAGGTCCCATCAACCATTCACTTAAGCATTCAATTTGCAAAGAAGAATTACCTGCCAATGCAAAAGTGTCACAGGCGTAAAATACTACACCCACCGTGGTTACTCAAAGAGACATCTTTCATCAATGAACTAGTTCTCCTGAAAAAAGCGAATACTCCTAGTGATGTCTACTTATCAAATTACCTAGCAGTGACCGAAGCGTACAAATCTAGTGGCTGGCAAATGATTTTCACCGATGGTTCAAAGTCAGGTCAAACTTCTTATGCCGTTGTAACAGAGCAAGGGGAAATACTCTCTCAAGGTCTTCTATTCTCTGTCTGCTCAATTTTCACCGCAGAAACAATAGCAATTCACAATGCTATCCTTTACTCCATGAAAACCAAAGGCAAATTTGTAATTTGCTCAGACAGTATGTCCTGCATCACAGCTATAAGGGAAAGTAGCCACACAAATTATATTATCGACAGCATCCGGGACATACTCATTGCGTATCCTCAAAAAATTAAAATAATGTGGACTCCTGGACACTCAAAAATACAAGGTAACATGAACGCCGACAAAATGGCTAAAGAAATGGCCGCTATACCTACTATGACATCCAGCGTTATCTTTAAAAATGACATTTATCGGCTTATAAAGCAAAAAAGGCAAACCAAACTACAATCGGACTGGAGTGAATATATCCACCATTACTCCTTAATAAACCAAAGTCGTGCTAAACCTATATATACCCCCACTATACCGACGAACTATGTTACGCCATACACACGTCTTCGTCTCGGCCATCTCCTTCAAGGCGCTGAACCTAGTCGATGCCCGTTTTGCAACATTTCTCTCAACGTAAACCACCTACTGTCATCCTGCTCCGCACTCCGAACCCAGAGACAACACATCTTTAATAATATTGACCCTATCCAGCTGTTGAAAGATCCCACAAACGATAACATAACAAAGATATACAAGTATCTCAAAAACTCCGACCTCCTCCGACGTATCTAACCCGTATCTAAGCCACAAGCCAGCCGAAAGCCTCCGATGCTAGCGCTGCGTTTCTTTGTAAGTTTATATAGGAATTGTATTGTTATGTAAACTTTTATAAAATAAAAATAAAATAAAAATTGATGCGACACAGAAGTCGTTCCGCAATACACGAGCGTTCCCATCCGGAATCTATGAGGGCTCTGGCCGAATATGTGGATTTTTAATAGCGTAGATCGAACTGAGCTGTTTCCAGTAGAATCCCAATGTTCGTGTTCGTAATGGGGCCCCATTACTAGTATTGGCGCAACTAGTACTAAAAATGGTACGGCTCGAAGGACCATGTTCACGCCTGACGCAGATGGCGATGGTCTCGAAGTCAGTCGTGCATAGGAAATGAAAGAATTAGTATTTTGTTTTTGTAGTGTTCAATAAATCAATTTATTATATGTGTCAGATTGTTTCTTTTGATTTACAACTCAAAAATAAGGAACTTATGTTTGATTTCGCCATATGTTTGCGTGGGCTGGCAATGGGGCTGTTTGCCAAAAAGGCTGGTCGACTGTCCTTGGCAGCGAAAAATGGAATGGGCGAGGGGAATTCTCTTGTTTGTCACCGAACCCGCTGCTTCGTACAAAAGAACTTTTTAATGAAACAAAACAGCTTGTTCGGTAGATAAACGGATACCCGCCATTATGTGCTGACATGCATATTTGTGTTCACAAATAGGTTAAAACTAATTTAGGACACTGGCTTAAACACGTGTAAACAACAACATCAACAAATAAACAGCAAAACTGTGTTCTTAAATGCATATGATCTTAAATGCATAAGATGCTCTTTGTAACGAACGAAGTCGCCGTCAAGATCAACAGCACCTACACCAGTTATCACGGCCAGAACAATGCAGCCAGCAGCATCAGCAGTCGCAGTAGAAAAGAATGCAAACTCGAAATACTAACAACAAAGAAGGTATGCAAAATAAACCCCAGCATACAAATGGCGAATAGCTTTACAACAGCTGTACATTTATATTCGAACTTTTCACAGACACATCTGCAGCAATGGAAATAAATATAGCAAGTTCTTGTAGCCAATCACTGAAATTTCGGATACTCGGATAGCACAACTTCATGGAGAACGTATATCTGGCTTAGTCTTCGCATTTACTCGTACTTACTAGTTCATCCAGCAAAGTGGGATTCGTTAGATGAGAAACTGCTCCTGTATTTTCCAAGAAAGCGGTTCGGTGGCTTACCGCTGTGCTGAAGGCTACTATTTCCGTCATCTTTCCCCCCTGAAAGCTGGAAATTCTCCCGCATTTGTTTTTTGGCTACGTATTAACAAGTGCGGACGTCCGAAATGAAATTCCAAAGTTGATATTACGGAATTTACACTTGATTTGTGAATCAGCAGTGATTCAACTTGCTGTCTGGCTGGCCCTTTCAGAGCCTTTGTAAACGAAATAAATCTGTGTACATGTGCATTGCTTTTTTGTTTCTTTAAACGCTGCGAAAAACATAGGCCACTCCTTCGGGGATCCTTTAAATTCACACAGATCCTGTATTTTTCGTGTAGAACATTAATTTAGGACACAAGCAAGTGCAAATTCGAATTGATCGGTACATTTTGGTCAAAAGTAAGCGTACTCTTGAAAAACATGGTGAACTAAGTCCGAACAAAGTTGCAAAGGTCCACTTACGACAGGAAGAGCTAGGGGAAAGCCGATTTAGAAGGTTAAAATTCAAATCTACAGTGAGCTACAAAGACTTTGAAAAAAAATATCATTCCAACTTGAAGTAGTCGTAGTTAGTACGTTATGCTAAAGCGTTTTGAACATAACGTAATCCCGACAGAAAAAATGGTGATTTAAAAGAACATGGTTTTAGGGTAATATATGTTAACAATATAAAAAATAAAAATGGTATCACCCAGCCGATGTTTAGGGTTAAAATATAACTAGATTTCCAACTAGTCCGTTCTGTCCACCAATCTTCTCGAAAACACACTTAATAATTGCATGCGCATGATGCAAGACCATATGACGTCAATGCACAACATGATGCAAGAATTAATTAGAAATCGAAGTTTTCTTCTTGTTCCGAAATCAAGAACAGTCTTAATATATGTTTTTGGAACAAAGAATAGCTATTAATGCTAATATCTGAAACGTAATACTTATGAGAAAAAATTAAACACAATCCACTAGCAGAGTATTGTAATAACTACAATGGCTCTACTTCATTATGTATGTATATACGATAGCTCTGGCGCCTCATCATACCTGAAACTCAATTCACTGAATATTTTTCTAAGTTGGGTAAGAGTTTTTTGGCAGCATTTGACTACAACGCAAGGCATTCATTTTGCGGATATATCTCCAAAGGGAAGACACTTATGTAAAGTAGTCCATAACAACATATTTGATGTTATTTCCACCATACAGCCAACAGCCTACCGATCGTTATAAGACACCTGATCAAATTGACTATGAAGTAACATGTGTCCTCGATCGGGCACAAATTCAGATAAAATCCTTTTTTTATCTATTCTCTGAGAACTCGCCTGGTTCACTAATAGGTTTACACATGCAAAGTCAAACACACCTCTTAAATTATTAATAGACTTACTTCACTTGAGCTGCTAAATTTCAACGCTTGCATAGCTAAAGAATAATCATAGAAAAAGCTTTAACGGTATATGAGGTAAAGACGTCATCAACCTAGTAAACTTAGAAGATTTCGGAAAGGTTTCATTCTCCGGCTTTGAAACGTGAACTCACTAAATGCACAAAAGAGCTTCACAACATTTTTGCTTCATTGTTGGTGGTGTTCCTCATGATGACGTTTTAGGGTTAGTCTTATATTTAATTCGTACAAACTTAAATCTAGCAATAACAACAACAGTAAAAATAAAAGAATGGCTAAACATTTGGAGAATTAAAGTCTATGAGTCCAAGAGTATATGGGTAACATTTACACTAAAAAAATACTTGTCCTTCGGTTTCAATCAACGACAGAAATATTCCGCAGAAAAATTTCGTTAACTACCTGGGTGTTACGTTTTATAAAAAACACATAGATAAAAAAACTACACATAAAACACCTAGATCCAATTTAAAATTAGAAAGCAAAGTTCTTCTTTTCAAAGTTATGATACATCCTAAAATTTACAATACTAATAATAAAGTGGAAATTTGTGATCATATGGGGATTATTTTTCGCTCAAGAAGTAAATAAATAAACATATATACATATATGTATGTACAAATTAGTTTACTTCTTGTTGAGTTTAAATAAAAGCTTTATTATAGAGAAGAATGATGAAAATTTATTTGAAGCGCAAAAAGAAGCCCCTGTATAAGCAGGACAGTGAAGTGCCAGTGAATGTCCCTGTATAGCAGGGCAGCGAAGTGCTTTGTGTAAAAGTCTTTTATGACGGACAAGGGCAGTGACTGCTGGCAAGGAGTGCCAGTAAACAAAAGGCGCTAAAATTTCTTTTAAAGCCGAATGACAGTGAAATTCCCTGAAAGTAGGGCAGCAAAGTGGTTGGTGTAAAAGTCCCTCATAAAACAAGGGCAGTGAGCGCTAGAAATGAGTGCCAATATATAAAACGCGTTAAAATTTATTAAAAAGCCGAAAAGGCAGTGAAATTGTATTACCAAGGAACAAGGCTCTAGTGTTGAACGAAGGCTCTATGTGCTACTCTGTCAAACATCAGCGCGAAGGGCTGCAAGGCCGATATCAACGGCCCAACGAGCTGCCCCAAGGACGAGAGGTACGTTAGAACTTTTGCGGCACCAGCAACAACAACCGCACAGTAAGTTGCACACAAGGTAAGCCTTTGAAATTCACCACGTATATTCGCGGATTCGGGCGCGAAGCAAAAAATTGCGTTGGACAGGTTGAACGACGAAAATACCATACCAGTTTCGCATCTAAGTGGTGAATAAAATTTAAAAAAAGTTTAATAAAGAGGTAAAATCCACCAGGTGACCAAAGCACAAGGCAAAAGTTTGAAGGCGCTTATCATCGGTACACTCACCGGAAACTCTTCGCCCCATCAGAGGAGAAATCAAGGTAAAAAACAAACACATACATTTAATTTTTATTTACTGCAAATTATTAAAAGTGTTCATTTTGTACGTCAATTAAAGAAATAAAAGGAAAGTTTTTAAACAATGGCTCGCGCGAACAATTTTTCACGCGCCTGCAATGCCCTGTTGGAATTTGAGGAGTCATTCTGTATTTTTTCTCGAAATTCAAAAAGAGGAACTCAAGGCTTTATGGTCAAAGGTAAAATAATCTTTTGATAGCCACTCACGGGATTTGTCTCAAGACAAATAACGCGCCCATGAATTTAGCAAATTGTAGGTATCAGAATTGCTCTACAGCATACTTGACGTGCGCTGCGTTCATGGGTGAAACCATCTATAATCTGACCCTTGTTCAGCAAAACTCTTCAACGGTAATTCCCACAAACCGCGATCCTGAGCCAAATCTGTGCTCAAGCGTTAATGTACCTCCGTGTGATACGGACATTTTTTGTTGTTAATTTTATGGGGATTATATGGCATGTCCCTCTTTTCGGGATTTATTTACAGCCCATCTCAATCAGAAGACTTGTGGGGAAGTCAGGGACATCGTAAAGAGTGCCCCTTGACCCATGACAGTTTTGCTATTGCGTGGCAAAATCTTTCGGAAAGATACGAGAACAAACGAGCCATGGTGAATGGTCAGTTGAAGATCTTGTTCAACTTGCCCGCAGTGACAGTCGAACGCGGCACCGAGATAAAAAATCTACAGCGGTCAGGAAATAATTGTATTTCAGTTCTGCAAATGTATGGCATTGAAATTGAAAACTGGAATGCAATTTTTGTCTTTTTGGTCTCGAGCACATTGTCAGAGACTACTTTTGCTTTGTGTGAACAAGGAATCCTTCACAAGGCTGAGATCCCGAGATGGGAAGATTTAGACAACTACTTCTCGAGCAGGTTTCAGACGGTATCTGATATTCAAAGTTCGGGAGTAGCTAGGGCAGCACAAAGTCGTGCATCAGCAGCGACACACGAAAGGAAAATATCGGCCCATCACAGTCAAAAGACGCAGTCAGCTTGCAGGTTGTGCCTAGAACTTCCACATTCGTTGAAAGCATGCCCAAAATTTTTAGCGATGAAGGTAGATGATCGGTTTAAGGTAGTTAGAAAGTATAATTTATGCATGAACTGCCCAGCACATTCCCATCTAGCAGAAGTTGTAAGAGCACTTTCCGTTGTTGCTGGGTACGGCCATGATATACATTAGTTACTTGCCACAGCCTTTCTTGACTCAGGTTTTATAACGGAGCGGCTGCAGAGACGTATCAATCTTCCGACATAACCAGCTGACACTCGAATCTGTGGAATAAATGCAACAATACCAGCTGTGGTGCTAAAAGTCGCCCACTTTGTCATAGGTTCTCCTGTCCACCCCCTGATTAGAATTGAGGCAAGAGGCAAGATTCTACCCCAACTGACAGGAAACCAACTCCAATTTTCGGTAGATCAAGCACATCTTGATCCACTGCCTGCAATCAAATTAGCCGACGTTAATTTCCACAGAAGCCAGCAGGTCGATGCTATTTCTACCCAGACATAATAAATAAATAAGACATAAATAATAAAATAAATAAAGGTAAACATTAAAAGGAATAGAAAGAGCGTTGGGTTTAAGGATTGGCGAACATAAGGGAGAGGAAAGAAATAAGAAAATGACAACAGCCCTGGCTCAACACGTGACTTAGACGTCGAGAAAGGAGCGAGGAGGAGAATGACATTAGGAAGTTTACGCATACAGCAAAACTTGCAGAACGCGATGAATTTTAAAGAAGATGTGGACGAAACAAATAACGCATACACAGCTGTTATCAGAATTAATATAAATAAGAGCAATGTTAAAAAATATGTTTTTATAAGTCCATTTCAAAACTAGTGCTGTGATTTATAATAATTATTAAAATCATTGTAAGTCTTACTTGTAAAAAAATAGTCTTCTGTTATTGCAATTAATTAATGTTATTGTGTATTGTTTAATAAAAACAGACTTCCTGAGGAAGACGCGAAACGCGTTGAAATGCGTAGGAGGGTAAAAGAAAATTAAATTTTTCGTTTTACTCTTTTCGGCCGAAGCAGCTCTAACCCAGCAAACAATTTGATAAAGAATTTGGCCCATGTGAAAACTAATAAAGAGGAATATTTCGGGCTCTCTTCTGGCAGAGGAGACAGTATTTGGTTGGATCTTGATAGACCCAGCCCCTCAGTCTATGGCAAAGAGTCCTGACTCATGTGTTTCTCTACTTGCGGATATTTTTTTGGGAGCTTGAGCAAGTCCCGAATAAAAAGCAGAATGGGTTTGGGAGCAACATTATTCGGAGACAGCTATGAGGAATGACCAAGGGCGGTATGTGGTGGCATTACCATTTCGGCCTGAATTTCCTGAAAACATGACTTGTGGACTCCGATGATACCCGGTACCATAGGATTCTCTTTCGAGAATCACCAGCAGAAAAGCTTGTGGACTGCGAACTCCGAACTGTGACGTTTGGGGTAAACTGCGCCCCATACTTAGTGGTAAGAACTCTTCTACAATTGACGGAAAGAGTTCGCCTGAAATTTCCGTTGGCTTGCAGCGTCTTGACCCAATATATGTACGTTAACTGGCATGAGCTCATGATTGTGAAGCTAAAGTAAGCTGGGTTCACCCTCCGAAAATGGACGTCGCACTGCAGATACATCCTGACAGCTTTGCCGAAAGCTCATTTGTTACTGGAAGATTTTTTGGAGATGGACGATTTGAGCGAAGCTGGAATGTTGTGAATTCGGTGGGATGCCGTGCACGATATGTTCCACTTTAGCGTCCAAGAAATCATCATTCGACCAAGCTATACCAAGTGAGAGGTTTTCTCGTGTATTGCCAAGTTATTCGACCTAGCCGGGTGGTTGGGCCCCATCGTCGTGGAGGCAAAAATTCTAATTAGCTAAGATAAATTGGGATGACACTCTACCTCGAGGTTTGTATCTGTGATGGGAAAATTTTCTTAAAAATTATACTTATACTTCGAACATCCAAATCCCAAGGTGGATCCATTTCACACCGTGGAATGAAATTGCAGCTACTCTGTATGTGAGAGTTCGCGAACGAAACACAGCCCGGTCCTATACGTAAATTTACTTGTAGGCTAAACGAAACTGGCACCAGTGAAAACAGTCTCTCTACTTCGATAGGATTTGTGCGGAGCACATCTATTAGCAGAATTAATTAATCTCTTACTTCCACAGTTCGACGTTGGCCAGCCAGTGATCTACAAATGGGCTGACTCCACCGTTATGTTTTCTGGGTTCAGGAACCCACCATGTTACTGGAGTGAGAGGATGGAATCATGTAAAACCCACTTCCGTAAGGTAGCCAACACTATGCGGTTCACGATGGAGGAGCACTCGACGTTGCTGGCCATGATAGAATCTGGTCTGAATTCGAGACTTTTTAGTCCGCTTTCCGACAACCCCGAATCAACAAAACCTCTCACGATAGGACACTTTCTGATCGGCAGTCCGTTGCTCGCGATTGCGGAACCTGACATTAGGGAAAACCCGATAACGATTATAAACCGATGGCAAAAGATAAAGGCAATTCATCAAGGATTCTGCCAGCGATGGAAAGAGGTACATCTGAAGGAACTACACAAACGAGTCAAGTGGCAATACCCCCAACGAAATATCGAAGTGAATTGCGTCGTGGTTATCAAAGAGGATAACTTACCACCGAATGAGTGCTGACTTGGCAGAGTTGTTACGGTTCGTTGAAAAAAGATAGCCGTAAGGGTCGAAGACATACGTATGACAAGACGCGTAATTACACGCCCAGTCAAACCAACTTAACGATTTCTCTATTTTCAGAAAATACCTACGGTGATCCAAGTAGCACGAGAACAAAACCGGAGGAGAGACTGCGTTCTGTCCTCCTACACGACCACTGCTCAAACTGCAGTTCGTCGCGATGTCAGAGATGACACCACAGTCTCCTCCACCTGTGTCGAAAGGACAAGGATCGAGTTGGAAATCGATGCGAGCGACGAGGATATCCAGCAGTGCTCGCGTTCGCTAAAAGGTTGGCTCGAAAGGCTGGAAATAAGAGCAACGGTGCTAGCCAGCCTGATGAGGACCGCTCCAGAGCGTACAGTAGATGTTCGCATTATCAACGAATTGGTTCACCTGCGATTGACATACTCCACATTTCACCGCGCGAGTACGGTATCCTTGGTCTTAGTAGCTGAAGTATATGTGCCCATTATACGACCGGACAGATGCCCGCATCACCCAATCGACCAGCCGCTCGAAACACCATGTTTAGACGACTCCAGAAAACGGTGTTAGTTTTAAGTATTTTTGTTCAAATTAAAGTTGAAATTTGTTATAATAATAATTATCTGAATGAATTATAAAATGAAGTATGATATATTGCAGTGATACTGCAAGGCGGGTTGCATGTTAAGGTCTGCAATTAGTCGTAAGAGAAAATTGTCACCACGAGATGTCGCTGTAAGCTAATCGCTGACAGGAGTCGTTACTTGCTTGCTTCTGCACGAGTCTTGTTAATTGAGCCCGTTGCCAGATGTGGGGCTATAAAGGCGATCGGCGACCTGCAAAAGGTCTTACTTTTCTTACAGCGACGTCTCAGGAGAATACTTACTTGTGTGTACATCGTTTCAGACTTTTTTAACAGCAATAAACGGAAACTTACATACAAACATATGGTTTTTAATTAAACAGTGTGTATGCACACCACCAAAGTGAAAAACGGGCAATTATTTGTCTAAAGGGATCGGCTTACGTTTTCAGATCCCGTTTCCAGATTTCACGAGAAATTCTGGACCCTAAATTACAAATATAGTACAAAGCACTCCACTCTTTTTGAAAATGATATAGATTTTTGTACGTTAATTATTTTACACTTTCATACTATGTATATTAAATATTATATGCTGGTTTTTAGTTCCATCTACCACCAAATCTTGTTTCTTTAGTTTTTTAAACTTTTATTTATTATTAGATTAGATGTGATCAAATATAACTTCTTGAGTTAGGATAGTTTATTGTCCTATGCTTTGCAAATGTTTCGCAGCTCATATTAACATAGAATATTGCCACTCCATGCAAGCTCATATATTTATACATACATATGTACATATGTATGTACATATGAAGGGTTGCCTCAAATAACGTTATAAACGACAATTTTTTTACACCTCTTTTTTTGACAAGTTCCCGTTTAAGAGACTATTTGAAACTATATCAAGAGTTATATGCATACATGTATGCAAATACATTCATATAGAAGGACACATTTTCCGCTCAGGATAGACTGAAGAAGTACACAATTTAAATAAGAGATATTGCCGTGTAAAATTGCGTTTATATATGTGTGGATACATATGGCTGAAACAACCTTGCCAGCCACGAGCCTTTAAAAAACTGGATAAGACGTAGGTATCGTTACCTTCAAAACTAATTTTGTGCAGGTGATGAGTAGATTTTATCCACTTTCTCCTTGTTTGTGTGATCCGTAAGGAAAAAACTATAGCTGATCTTTAATTTCCCTCGCAAGCCTGCCCAGGGTTGCTTTTTTCTTCAAAGGAATTTCAAAATATTTTAAGGATTTTAAAGCAAAACGTTTACGTTTTTTTATTTTCCAATAATTTAAATATTACAAACATTTTTACTAAACCTATTTATAATTTAAATTACAAAAAGTACTTATACAAATAGTAAACAATGTTTTACATTATTAATAAAAATGTAAATTTCATATATAAACATATGTATATATATAATGCTGCTGTTTCTCACTGTCAATGTCGCCAAATGTCTCTTTTGTACGATAAATCTGCAATCTGAAATATGTGGAAGCTTCCAAATAATGACATTATTAGCATATTTTGGAAAGTTGCAAATTTATAAGAAAAAGTTCATCGATTTTTGCGTTTCCATAATCAAAAGAAGAACAATCGAATTAACTTTCTTCTGGTACATATTAACAATTAAAAAATTTTGAAGTCGTCTCATAAAATCACTTTTCCAAAAGCCTTTCAAAATTTTACTTTTTACCTACATACTTCTTAAATCGCATAATCTTGAAGGCCACGGCACAGGGTCACGACGCGTGATAATGCCCTCACCAAAAGTTTCCTTCAATAAAATTATTGCTTCGTTGGCTGTATGGGATGTAGCGCCATATTGTTGGAACCAAAGATCGTCCACATCAACATCCTTCGATTCAGGCACGAAAAAGTCATTGATCATCGCTCTATAGCGTTCCCATTCACTGTAACATTATGGCTGGCTTGATATTTGAAGAAATATAACCCAATGGTTCCCTTTGCCCATAGAGCACATCAAACAGTGACTTTTTGAGTATGTAACTGCGTCTCAACAATGGCTTGTAGATTATCAACACTCCAAATGCGATAATTGTGTTTATTAACGTACCAATTCAATCAAAAATTGGCTTCATCGCTGAACAAAAATGTTGAACGCAGTGCGCGTAATAAATTTGCACGATTTGCAAACGTTGTTCCGGAGTAAGTCTGTTCATTATGAAACGGCAAACCAAATTGAGTATAAATCAAGTAACAGCTGTCAAAAATACAACTCCGAGAAAAGTATTGCCTCATCGAAAACCACCAATTGGTGTGCAAATGAATTTTTTGTTCCTTTTTGGCGTGTTAAATGTTCATTATTGAAAATTTTTTTAAGTAATTCTGATCTCGTGTTAAGACCTAACCATAGTTTGAATTTAATATATTGTATTGGGTTGTATTGATTTTCATTCGAAGTATTTTTATATTATATGATCCATTGTCAAAAATAAATAATAATATAATGAAACTGAAAACACTGGCAACACCGTTTCTTCGGTCTCCATTTTCGTGCATAACTGTCAAATATTTCCGCCAGCAACTGGATTTTACTTTCTTTTCTACTGGATCGCCGGAGTGAGGAGACGTGGTTGGACTTCCCTTTAATTAATTCTTGTGATGGTAAATAAATTTCAGAATTTAGAAAATCTGTAAACTGACCAGCTGAAATTACTGTTTTCCGGCCCGCCGTCACAATTCTAAATTACTTTGGCTACGAACATTGGAATATAACGGAAATAACGGATAACTCCATTGCGGCTGAAACCTTTGTTTGGGAGAAATATCCAATTGTTTTTGGCTACACCACGTTGCAACCTCATAACGTCACATTTCAAGTGGCTTGAAAATGAGTGACCGAGACGATGAAATACCGCCATCTGTTACTTCGGGGGCATTACGTGTGCAGACCGACGGCTCTATTCCACCGCCACCTGCACCCAGCAAACTCGCGCAATAGAGCGCCTCCACAGCCAACGATCCTGACGCAGCAAGCAGCACACACGCCCCGATCGGCGCCACAGCACAAATTGCTGGGCGCGCGCCAACTGAGGCACGCGCAAATATCTGCGCTCTCGACGGTGAATGGAAAGTTTGCAAAGGTGCCCCGTATAACGGCATCGGCACCACGCCGTGACTTAAGTGAAGCTCTGTCTCCTATAAAGGAAGGAGGAACAATGTCGGCGGAAACTTCGCCTCCACGTACTCGCTCAGGGGCTATACGTACCGAAAAAACTCGAAAGCGCGCTCGTTTAACGCGCGCAAGTGACTCAGCTAATCATGTGTGTGAGGGCACACCACAGGTGCCACAGTGCCCTCCGACGTTCGCACCGAGCTCAAACAAAGTTCTTCCTGTTAATTCGCACGACTTAAATACCGGGATAGGCCTGCTACGGCACGGGACTCCAGTCCAATCTCACGTAGCTTATTTTAATGAAAATTTAGTACAACCTAATGTTTTTTCAAATCTTGGGCTGTAGACCGCTACAATGGGAGAGGGGCTTACGGCTATCCTATTGCAACGTACGTACCAAGCATGTGTACATTTTCTAATGGCGCAGCTCCCAGACTCGCGCCCTTACCAAATATAGGGTTAGGTTATAATGCTAACATACTGCCGTCTGTGAGTATGACCGCACCTGTACCACAAGCTAATTCTACGTTGAACCGCACAGTGCCTGTAGCTTCGCACCCCCCTACTCGTAATTTAACCCACAATGAACATTTTTTGAACGTTATGCAGAATTCAAGGGCAGATATAACTTTGTCTGCTTCTCATGTCGCCGCTCGTCAGGTTCTGAGTAAAGATCTGCCCATTTTCTCGGGCAATCCCGAAAAGTGGCCACTTTTCATCACCAATTATGACCAATCCACCGAAAGGTGTGAATTTACCGAACAGGAGAACTGGATACGTCTTCAGAAGTGCCTCAGAGGCACTGCCTTGGAGGCTGTGCGGAGAAAGTTTGCAATTGAGACACTTCGTATGTTGTATGGACGACCGGATGTAATTCATCAAACTTTTCAAAGAAAATTGAGACTTCAGCCAACTCTTAGGATGGAGCAATTAGATTCGCTAATTAATTCCGCTCTAGCCGTCCAGAATTATCGTGCGATTATGCAGGCTATCGGTTTGGGGGATTACTTGAATGATCCTATGTTATTAAATGAGTTAGTATTGAAATTGCCGTCTGACCTTAAATTAGATTAGGGTAGCCACAGAGTAACGCGTCGTCGCGTCGATATAACAGTTTTCGACGAATGGCTCTTCAACCTTGCAACTTGCGTTAGTCAAGTGGCGCCACTTAGTTCTCCACTTCCAGCGCTGAACACCAGGGAGGAAAGAAGAGCAGACAAGAAGGAATTATGTTGCATGACGTAGCTGTAGCTGAGACTGAACGACATAACTGCCCCAAATGTTTTCAAGGTCATCGCTTGTCGGAATGTAGCGTATTTCATGCATTAGGCAAGGACATGAGATGACAATTTCTTCGTGAAGCAAAGCTGTGTACACGCTGTTTTGGGAAACACTTCATTCGCCGCTGCAATTTAAAAAGGCGTTGCGGAGTTGATGGTTGCCAGCAGGCCCATAACCCACTTTTGCACTCGCCATATTAGATTCGGGGATCGGTTCCGGAATTCAGCTGTGCTCTTTCATGTCAGAGAAAATAGGCATACGCTCTTTCGCTACATTGCTGTTACTTTGCACAATAATGGGCGATCTCTCTGCACATTCGCCTCTATTTACGAGGGATCATCATGCACTATCATGGAGCATGACCTAGTTATCGAGTTGGGTCTTGAAGGACCAACTCAAGAGCTTTGCTTGCAATGGACAGCCGATATTACGCAATTCAATCCAAATTCGCAGTCTGTCGATCTACACATTTCGTCACAGAGCCCACGCGCACATAAACTTTTCTTGGAAAATGTGCGTACCGTAGCAAGTCTTAAGTTCAGTCGTTGGACAGTGAAACTATTACTTCTCGCAGGCATTTGAAGAATCTGCCCATCTCTCCATATCACGCAGCACAAGCACGAATTCTGGTTGGCCTTGATAACTTGCAGCTCGCCTTACCTCAAGAAATTAGAAGGAGCGTCGACGACGAACTAATTGCGGCGCGATGCAAAATAGGCTGGTCGTTATACGGTTGTCACGCTGTTAACGAATATGTACCGAAACGAATAATGTACATTTGTCCATGTCAAAGGGACGCCGCATCGAGGAGATTGTGAAGTCACACTTTTTATTGGAAACTATCGGAATTCGTGAAACGGCTCCACTTACATCAAAGGAAGATGAACGCTGCCACCAAATAATGAGATCAATTACAAAGTACCTCAAGTCGGAGAAGCGCTGGCAGGCGGGGCTGCTTCGGAGGTATGACAATATAGAACTCCCTGATTATTTCCCGATGGCACGGCGTCATAAAGGAAGATCAAGCAGCACAAAAATTTCTTTGGCGAGATGGCGATGCATCGAAAGACCCTGACGTTTATGTGATGCAGCTCATGACGTTTGGTGCCATATGCTCGCCCTCCATTGCAAACTTCATCAAGGACGAGAATGCACGCAGCTTCCAACGAGAACATCCATCGGCGGTCAAGGCGATTTACCCAACACATTTGTCGCTGATTGGCTCCAAAGTGTCCCTTTGGAAGAAGATATGGTTAAGCTGGCAACAAATTTACGTGACATCCACGCTGATGGTAGATTTGAAATGCGGAATTGGATTTCCAACTCCAATAAAGTTTTATTAGCTCTGACTGGCCAGGCAGACCAAGCATATCCTTATACGGAACTGCCAAGAATCATCTTACGTTGAAGAAATCCGTTGTCTTGCGAGCGGTATCTCTCTTTCTCGTAGGAGCACTATTTACAAATTCTCACCGTATCTGGACGAAACAGGTATGTTGCGAGTGAAGGAGCGCATAGATGCTGTGAAGGACGTTTCCTATAATACTCGGCGGCCAATTATCTTGCCGCGACACCACCAGGTAACTCATCTCATTACTGATTTTTATCACAACAGATTTCACCACCATCAGAATGAAATTGTTGTGAATGAAATGAGGCAGCTCTACTGTGTGAGTGGACTAAGAGCGTTGGTTCGAGCTACTGCCAAACGATGTCAGCAATGCCGTAATCGACGTGCAGCGCCGCGCCCGCCGCTAATGGGAAACCTACCACCGGAACGGCTTGCTATTTTTTCTAGGCCATTTGCGAATACTGTGATTGGCAGGAGAATAGAAAAGTGATGGGGGGTTCTGTTCACATGCCTCACAATCCCCTCAGTGCATTTGGAGATTGCGCCTTCACTCTCTACGGATTCGTTTTTGCTTATACTTAAACAGTTTATAGTTCGCCGGGGTGCACCAAGATGCATTTGGTCTGACAATGGTATAAATTTTCGAGGAGCAAGTCGCGTTTTGCATAACGAAATTGAGCGCCTTTCCGCGGATGAGTTGGAGCGTCGCTGCCCAGAAGTTAAGTGGTATTTCATACCTCCTGCCTCGCCACACATGGGTGGCTCGTGGGAACGGTTAGTGCGCTCTGTGAAATCCGTGCTTATGGATATATTACCAAATACAGGCTTACGCGATGAGGTACTGAGGGGCGTCTTGGCCAATGTGGAGCTAATTCTCAACTTACATTCCCTTAGACTCTGCGGACATGGAAGCACTGACATACAATCACTTTCTCTTAGGAAATTCCAGCGGGATTCGAGATCGCAAAGTAGAATCAAACGATGGCATCACTTTAAACAAAAATTTTCGAATATCTTGCCAAATTGCCAATCCTTTTGGGAAAAGGTGGATTCGCGAATATTTACCGTGCCTAACCAGGCGCGCCAAGTGGTTTGATATGTCACCAAGCCCAATAGCGGTGAACGATGTGATAATTGTCGTGAACGAAAATGCAAAGAGAAATACTTGGAAGAAAGGAGTAGTGTTGACGTACATCGTGCAAACGAGTAAACCACGTACGATACGCATGAAGTTTACGGAGGGGGGGATGTTGAGTCGCAGTGTGAACCCGCGGCGAATGGGTAATTTAATTTGTCTACCTGATTCATACGCAATACGAACAACACTGATGAAAGGATAACACTGGCAACACCGTTTCTTCGGTCTCCATTTTCGTACATAGCTGTCAAATATTTCCGCCAGCAACTGGATTTTACTTTCTTTTCTACTGGATCGCCGGAGTGGGCAGACGTGGTTGGACTTCACTTTAATTAATTCTAGTGATGGTAACGGGCCTTTTTGTACGGCCAAACACAAGTGTAAGAAATAAAATTTTTAGTATAAGATAAATTGTAAATGCAATGAAATTTAATGTACATATGTAACAGAATTTAAATAAATTTCAGAACTTAGCAAATCTGTAAACTGAACAGCTGAAATTACCGTTTTTCGGCCCGCCGTCACAGCTCCAGTCACCCTTTTTTAGGCTGGCGGATAATGCACCACTACGTTTAGATATTATCTTATATAGTCTTGAGGCCTCGGATTTTTTGTGAATCTTCCCCAGTGTGTTTTCCTGAGATTCCTTGGAATTCTATTAATCAATATAATCTACCGTTTTCAATAGCAACCAAAAACAACTCAATCAGCAATAACATAATGAACCAACAATCTGCAAAAGAAACCTAAAACAACACTAACCAACATGACCAGCAATACAAAAATAAACACATTATATCGTGCAATACTCAAAACCCGCGTATATCAGCAGCTGATACATACAGCACCTTGAGTACAAATTTTTACGAATATATTTCCTTATCTCTCAGCAAACCACGTTATCTGCGAAGCAGCAACAGCATAACACGTTTACAATATTGGCCGTACGTTGACGCAAATTCAAGCCCTGGATGCACTTGGTATATCCTCGGCAGTCCATATGGAAGCGATCTTTATCCAGTGATTTGTGAAATTCAAACCAGTATACATTCCTGTCGTCTAAGAAGTAACAAAGTAACACTTAACATTTAAAAACAATAGACTTAAGCACTCTTCGCATAAGTAAAGGCTTTTTGTAAATATACAAATCCTTCCCTTCCCGTGCCAGCCTAATGGAGTTTAAAAAAGCTAATACACTGTTAAAAAAATCTGTAAAGACCGTTAAAAGGACCTCAATCACGACTTCGCGAAAATTTCATCAGATTGCGCAATGGATTCCAACTTCCCATCAAATTATATCACCAGCAAAAACACAATATTGACATCATGTAATCCGCCTACACCAACGAAAAATGCTAGAAATATAGATGTTAATTTTATTCCGATAGAACTGCAACTTTCTCTGCAACATGCCAAAGCCACAGGAAGCGGCAGAATTACCCACCCTTTGCTGCGTAACAAACAAAATCGAAGGTTATCAACCCATTTCTTTCCTGTCGTGTGCAGGCACAATTCTTGAACAACAATCTCGTCGGCTACAAACAAATTAATCAGACTCACTAACAACCAAAAACTATGTAGCAATGCCCTCAACAGACTTTGAACAGGCTTTTTACCACATTGGTGCTCATGTCGTTCTCGAATAGCTTGCATCCTGGGGAGTTGAATCAAGAGTATTCAAGCCAGTAAAGGCCTTCCTCACAGGCCATAGTGCCCAGACTCGTGTAAATGACTGTTATTCTTCCACATATTCACTGCATCCTTCAGGTTTCACCCCTTTCCGTAGTCCTTTTGTCATAGCTTTTGAATAGATTAATAAAGTCGCATTCGTGCACAAAAGCTTATACTTCAGGATATATGCTGATGATGCTTTCTTTCATACAAAAGTCATAGATATAAATAAAGTAGAAACAACCCTCTCGACGTTGCTGGAAGATATTACCTCCTGGGGACAACACTCAGGAGCAATTCTATCAGACAGGGAATTCAGAAATGTAAAAACATATTTGCCGGAAAATGAGATGTCCTCAGCTATATAAATAAAATAAAAATAAATAAAACGAACACAATTATAGGAAAGGTCAATTATTTGAAAACAGTACTTGGCATCATATTTGATTCCAAAAATACATGCAAAGAGCACTGTCTACACCTTAGAAAAAATCTTAGGACGAGGCTTAACGTTATCAAATACCTGACTTCAAAACATCTATTCACACCAATACACTTGTAGATATAACTAGACCATTAATTATAACTATGATCCAAAATGGACTACAACCTTCCTATTTATGGAGGATGCGCTAATTTTAATCTTAAACAGTTTACCAAACTTTATCACACCGCAGTACGCAGAAGTGCGTACGTTTTTCCCGCATCTCCAATTAATTGTGCCATTGCCGGGCCGGCATGCCATCCATCCTCGAAATATATAAAACGGCGACCATTGACCTCATTCCAAAGCTCTTAACAACTACCAAGGCCCCTGTTTGTTATTTTAAAAACGCTTATGGGCACAAATGCACCTTTAAATTAAAATTTACTATACGCCATTGCATCTCTAATATAAAAGATCTGGGTATCCAAAAGCTCCATTCAGTCCCACAGTAAGCCGCTAAGTACTCTGGTTCCCATTTTCAGCTCAACTGATTCTAGTCTACATGCCTTTCAAAAATATATCACGAGCTCTGAGAAATTTAAACAGCATTTTCACGATTTTTTCAGAATTAGTGAATAGGCCACAGATATATAGTTTCGCTGCCGTTGCCTATTATTAATTGGAGGATGTCTCCCAAGACACGGTTCTATTTTTTCAACTGAAGCTTTCGCTATTCTGAAGGCAGCATCCTAATGCTAAAGGAAGATTCGCAATTTTTACACAAAACTATTTTGTAGTTCAGGCTCTGGCAAGTTTTCACAACAGCAATCTAGTTATCTCCCAAATTCGTGACTGGTTAATAAAAAAGGCTGCTAAACACACAGCTAAGTCCACAAGGACTATCCTCCCTTTAATTAAGACTGCGACCCCCAAGACCGCCTCTACCTTTTCCTCTATGTGTAGAGGTGTTAACTTATTCCCTAATCTTTTATGGGCTTTCGCCAATTCTTTCTGATCCAGTTTCAGGCATGTTGCAATCTCCGCAATCGTACTATGGAAACGCTCAACCTGAGGTGCTGTGAAGCGTAGGCGCATTCACAATATTAACACCAAACTGGTTTTTTAGCAGTGACTTTATTGTTTCGGAATTTAATGATGTCTCGTTATCACAGTAGAGAGTCTCCGTATCCGGAAATATGTTGATCAGTTGTAGTGCGAGATGGTACATCCTGTACCACGCAAATTTAGAAAATTATCAAGACAAGTAGAAAGTATTTTTTGTCTGTTGAGAAAATGTCGATATGCAACATTTCTCCAGCACAGGACGGTGCTGGAACTCCCCTAGCTGTATTTGGCCTCGTTGCAAATTTTACAATTTGCCACAATTTCGTATGCTAGCTTGATCATTTTTGGAAAATAGTAATCACAGAGGATCTGCTTGACGTATTCTTGAACAGCTCTGTGTGCACGAATGTGTTTGGCTGTAACTATCTCCATTTGTTAATTTTTAAGGATAATGCCCGACACCATGCGTTTTCAATGCCAAACTTTCGTTGACAGGAAAGAGGTAACCAATTTGTGTTGAATGTTTGCTAACGCTGGCCGATCGCAATATATTGCATTTACCACGTTTGGATTTATGGCTACCTTAACCTCGTTAACAAGTGTCCTCCTGTCAGTGAACCGAATTTCGTGTCGAGTCTTTTTACCGAAATATATGAAATTCCATTTCAAATTAAGGTTCGCCTCCTCTAGAACAATTTGGTTTCGAAAACTATTGAGTGGTTTCTCTGTTGATTCGATTGTATGCGACAGCAAAATTTCGCTATGGATGGTAGCCACATTAGATTGCGCTTCCTCGTCTAGGGCATGGCTGTTCTGTCGTGACAGTGCGTCACCAACGTAGTTTTCCGTAACAGGTTTATAAAAAAATTTGTGCGCTGTGCTCAACGATAAAAGCCACCCAACGTTTAATTTTGGCGTTCGGATTTCGGCCTGAAACCGCAAACGTGAGTGGATGGGGATTCGTATAAATATTCAGAGTCTTAACACCGTGACGGTAATTTCTTTGGCTCTTGAGAGCCCAGACAATCGCTAGTAGCTCGCGATTGTTAGTAGCGAAGTTCTGTTCTCGATCTTTCAGGGTCCTATAGATCATAGTGATCGGCTTTCCACCCTGAGATAACACACCCCCCATACCCAAGCAAGAAGCATCCGTCGTTAGATCGAATGGCTTCTTAAAATCTGGGTAGGGCAACATAACATCCTCAGATGCCAGAACTCCCCTTTAGTTTGTTTAAGCCCTGGAATTGTTTTTCATCCAGGTTTATTTTTATTTTTTTGGATTGTGTTTAGAGGGCTTCAAAGTAATTTCGAATTGCCCCGATCGGAATGGTCTTAATGCCATCATTGAACACAACGAAGTTCAAACACTCCCAGTCTATTTGAAGAAGTGCGATTTTTCTCTTGAGATCCTCATACAATTTGCCCAAAACCCATTCAATGTGCTCGACGTGTCTTTCCTCGTTTTCAGAAAAGAAAAATCACGTCATCAACATAAACTTAACAGCACTTTCCTATCTGTTCACGAAGCATGTCGTCTGCTTCCCATGGCCGACTGTTTTTACTCTATCCTCGTTGGCAAGTTCTAATTGGTGAAAACCTGAT
Source organism: Anomoia purmunda (assembly GCA_951828415.1). Taxonomy (NCBI): domain Eukaryota; kingdom Metazoa; phylum Arthropoda; class Insecta; order Diptera; family Tephritidae; genus Anomoia; species Anomoia purmunda. Next base: position 50,066,114 of record OX639994.1, read on the forward strand.
GTGAGGTCAATCGGGGTAAAATACCTGGTCATTCTCAAGTATGATAATATGGTCGTAACATTAGGGTTAGGGTACTTATCGTCGATGATTTTTGGGCTAAATTTCCTAAAGTCTATAACCAGGTACTTTTTGCATTGCCCTGATCATCTTAACCTTTTTTATCCACCACCTAAATTGGGTTATTGTATGGCGTTCTAGACGGCCTTATTATGCCATTCTTCAACAAGTCCTGGATTTCTGTACCCATAGGATATGGGTATAATTTTGAATATACTGGGTCATTGCTCTCAGTGCGAATAGTGGTGACAATTTTCATATTATATGGGAGAGCTTCATTTGGGTCTGAAAAAACCCTTACTAAATTTTTGATCATATTATGAAATTTGGTTCACACAACTTGCGGAACTTCTATATCTTCTACTTGGGCAAATTTACATTACCACACCTAAGAAATTTAAGCTCCTCAGAGCCAGAACACGTTATTATTCTTTTATTCTTAAAATATAATGCAGCGTTTGTCTGCGTCAGCATTAAAGCCCCACTATTCCGTCGGAAGTTGAGAGCATAGGGAGCAAAAAAAGGGGTTGTTTGCGCCAAACAAGTTGACGATGCATTTCTCTTTAATATCATTAAAGCCATAGATTAACTTTACTAAGAACTGATTTTCCACCTGTATTTCATTCTTGATTTCTTTCAGATGCTTAATATAATTTTTCGACGCTCCTGTATCGATTAGTAATGTAATTATTCTCCTCTAATTGTCCCTTCAATGAAAGGTAGCAGGGAGCTTTCTCTTAGAAATGGATTTGTTCTGAAACAGATAGTTCCCCGTCCATTGACGCAGCTTCCGAATTTGCGCAGCCCGATGCTCATCGTTCTCTTGACTTGAGGATAAGTGGTCGACCCTTTGCAGTTTTGGTCCTGTTAATGGAGCTGAGCCATTTTCAGCCCTTTTGACAGCCTGCCCGTATACTTGATTCTGATTTGCAGGAGGCTGTACCCAGCTCCGGGATGGAAGACCATTGTTGGGTTTATGCCGTGTGCTTTGCCTATAGCGAAGTGAAGAATCTACCTCCATTGGCCCTGTCTACCCTGAAGCTCAGTTGGAGGTGGTGGACTGGAAGAACATTCCAGTTAGACCCCAGGTGAGGGCATGGGTTCCGGTGACTCCATCGGCTCCGGAAAGCATCCTAAAGATGCTTCAGGTGATGAACCCGGCCCTCCCGACAAGTGATTGGAGGGTCGTCTGGGTCAAGGACGCGGAAGGCCCTTCTCGACAAGTGGTCTTGTCCCTAAATAAGAAGTCCATCGGACTTCTAGACAAGAGGCAAGGCCGCGTCTCATATGGCCTCGATGAGGTCATCATCAACGTGTACCGCGGTGACGATCAGCGTGGCTCTAGTGCGGGTGCAGCAATGGACGTGGACATAGGCACCCGAACCGGAGCCGGAACCAGAATTCTCTGACGCTGAAGGCAGCGTCTCCTCCCAATAATACATAGGATGTTTGCGGAGAGGAGCTGCTTCTCAGTGACGGAGCTGGAGGGGAGGAAGCGGCTTTCTCGTATGAGAGTGCTGCAAATAAATCTCCATCGCTTTAAAGCAGCCGTAGCTGCTCTCCTAGGCCGCCTGAGCAAAGGGGGCGTTACGGTGGTACTCATTCAGGAACCATGGGTTTGCAACTCAAGGGTATGTGGATTGAGTGTCACCGGCATTAAGCTTTTCGTGGAGCGCGGTAAAGGTTAAATTAGAGCTTGTATTCTGGCTAAAGTAGATTTAAATATCTTTATTTTAGCTAACTACAGTGATGGCGACGTCACGGCAATCCTCGGGGAGATCATGTTGGCATCGGTGGGGAACTTGGTGTCAAGGTATGAGAGCGGACACATTTTGGTCGGCAGCGATGCGAATGCTCACCACGCCCAATGGGGAGCGCGGATATAAATGATCTAGGTGAGTTACTTTTCAAATATCTTCTAACAACTAACCTACTTATATGCAACAACCTTCATTAATAGCAACCGTAAAGAAGTTTTAGATATAACACTATGTAGTGTTAGTCTATCTGAATTGATTAAGAGTTGGCGGGTTCTAGATGAACACTCCTTCTCTGACCATCGTTATATTGAAATCGTATTGAACTTCTCTATTACCAGCCCAAAAGTGCGTAAAAACATAAACAACACGGATTGGCGCTCTTATAACAGGTTATTTAAAGATGGGCTAACCAGTGAACCACTTAGTGAACCTAATTGTATCGGGGATCTTGAGAACATGGTGAGCGTTTTTACGCTGACCTACTAAATGCCCTAGATTAGGCTTGCGCTGAACCTAAACAATGGGGCAAACGTAAACCCCACTGATGGTCACGTGAGTTGGACTCACTACGTAAATCTTGTAGGAAAACTTTCAACAAAGCCAAGGGACTTAGTCTCGAGCTGGTATGGCGAGAGTACAAAAAGTCTCTCCAGACCTATAAAAAAGTTTTAAGGGCGGCAAAGAGATCTTCGTGGAGAAACTTCAGCGGCGGCATCGAGGATACTTCCGAGACAGCCAGGCTAAGGAAGTTTCTCTCTGGATTCTCTAACCCGATAGGTTTCTTGCAAATGCAAGACGGTCCCTGGACCTGAACGGGAAAGGAAACCCTCGAACTGCAACTAGATACCCACTTTCCTGCGAATACAACTGCGGAGGAAAGAAACCTCGTCAATATACCGGTTTCTGAAGAAAAGGTTAAATGGGCTATCCAAAGCTTTAAACCATACAAATCTGCAGGCCCGGATGGGATAATACTGCTCAGCTAATTAAGACATTGGAAGTGTCGGCAAAATGGCTCTCTACTGTTTTCAGGCCCTTTTTCAAACTGAATCATATACCGTTGGCATGGAGAAATGTCACTGCTGCTTTTATTCCTAAAGCCGGAAAGGCCTCACACACTAATCCAAAGGATCTTAGGCCTATCAGTCTATCTTCCTTTGCTCTTAAGACATTTGAAAGGATTGTTAGTCGCTACCTGTCCCATACCATCGACAGTCGATTACTGTCTAATGACCAACATGCCTACCGCAAAGGTCAATCTACTGAGACTGCACTCCATAGCTTGGTCGGCTATATTGAGAAGTCTCTCAGCGTCAAAGAGTTCTGCCTTGTAGCCTTCCTGGACATTGAAGGCGCTTTTAACAATGTGCTCTTTTATCTACAGGAGATGGTCAAGCAGAACAGACTGTACCTCATTTGGGTCCTTGGTCACTGGGACATAAAGGGAAATTGCATGGCAGACGAACTTGCAAGACAAGGTACGACCAAGCAGATTCTTCAGGATAAAGAACGCATTGGTATACCGTTTACCACTTGCAAACTGCTACTCAGAGATTATACATATAAACAAGCTGACAATAGATGGAGGCAAAATACGACCTGTCAAACCTCAAGGCAGACGTGGCCTAAATGGGATCGGAAACGGTTGCGCAGCGTTTTCTCTCTAAGAAGTGAAAACATCTCCAACGTGATCGGGGCTCTAACAGGGCACCCACTGATAGGGAAACATGCTGTTGTTGGGAGTACCCTTACGAAGATGCTGTAGGAGCTGCAAGAATGACGAGGAGGAGGAAACGGTCTTGCATTTACTGTGTAAGTGTTCTGCACTGTGTAAAAGCAGAATGCGATATCTGGGATCACCGTTTTTAGATGACCTTAGTGAGGTTTCAAGCACCGGGGTAAATTGCCTGTTGAGATTCATCAGCGAGGCAAAATGGGTTGGGGAGGGGTAATCTTTCTCCTTTCGGATGGTACAACATTTTTCTTTGCGGTAACACAATGGGCCCCCTATTACTGGCCTAAGTGTGCCGCCGCAGGCGGCAGCCACTCCAACCTAACCGAACTTCAATTGGTACTGTTTCTATTTTTTGTGGAGGCTATTATTGGGACATCTTTGACTGGAGTTCTTCCACCAGGACCCCTTTCCCTAAACTTTTACCTCACCTCAAATTTTTGAGTTTTATCTTCTAAACTCTTAGCGTAAGTACTCGCAAACAAGTATCGCTCATGATCGCTAGATCGTGCCGAAAACAGCACATCACAAAGTGTTCTTTTAGTTCCTGAAATAAATTCACGCAAAGTGCCCATCTTTTATCATATGCCATAACACTACTCGACAAAAAAAATCTCCAAGAATAAAATAGGCCTTTCCTAAAGTGAAATTTTCTCCTGATTCCGAATATGACTTTCATTTTCTTGTGGCAGATCTAGTTTCCGAGATATCGGCGAAAATATGAAAATTCCCATTTTTGCAGAACACTACTTCATATAGGTACGGCAAAAATTTGTATTTTTCATTTTTTCGTTTTAAACTGTTGAATTATGCATTATACTAATTCCCATAAAAATGTCTTGCCTTCACCTCCCTCAAGTATCTTCAGTAGTTTGGCCACTATGCCAAAAAACGTTCAAAAAATGTTGAAAAAAAAACGAAATTTTTTACACAATTTCAGATTTAACCACTTTAAAATCGGAAAAATTCTATTGACGAAAAAAAGTTAGCCCTCCTATGTTGTAGGTAATTTAACTACGAAAATTTTAAGCATACCAGCACAACAATCGGACGTGCCATTGAAACTATAGCCCCGTTAACTTGCAAGCGTCTATCCTACAATTTTTTTATAGAGAAAATTTTTATTCAAACTAGGTTTTTATTTTTTTATAACGTTTTATTATAGACATATGTTTGCACGTTAAACTGTATTCAATTGAGTAATATGAGTATAAATCAGCAATTCAGTAAAAAACAACAACGACAACAACATTAAATACATACATATCTACATCTAAAAAAGTCAAATTGAGCGATTTTACCGTGGTGGTCAATAGTGAGGGACGTGGGTACTTCTAACTACCCGTTTATAATTTTCTGGGTTTGTCTCCCGTATTATTGTCCAGCAATAATCTCCCATCATTTCTTCATTCCAAAAACCTTGGTAACGCTTTTCAAAAATCATGAGGTCTTGGTGAAACCTTTCACCCTGTTCATCACTTTCAGCACCTAGGTTTGCGGGAAAATTATCCAAATGTGAATGCAAAAAATGCATTTTGAGGGACATGTTGCATTTCATAGCACTGTAGTTTTTCAACAAGGCTTTGACCATCTCTCTATAGTTGGGATCTTTGTTGTTGCCAAGAAACCCACTAACGACTTGCTTAAAGCTGTCCCAAGCCGCTGCTTCTACTGATGATAAATGATTCGCAAAATTTTCGTCTTTCAGCAACTTTCTAATTTGCGGACCAACAAATATACCTTCTTTTAATTTGGCTTGAGTTATTTTAGGGAAAAATTTCGTTAGGTACTGGAAGGATGGCGCGTCCTTATTTAAAGCCTTTACAAAATTTTTCATTAATCCTAATTTGATGTGAAGTGCTGGCAAAATAACTCGTTCGGGATTTACTAAAGGCGGGTTTGCGATATTGAAGGCACCTGGTTCGTACTCAGCTCTTGGTGGCCAGTTTTCCTGAATATAATGGGTTTCTCTAGCACGGCTGTCCCAAAGACAGAGAAAACAGCAATATTTAGTGAAACCTCCTTGAAGTCCGAGAACTATAGCTACAACCTAGGATGTATTTCATATACTATTTATTTTCAACTGTACCACCGAAACTGCTTACCTTTAAGTCCGCACAAATTTTCCAATTAAATTGTTTATATTGAATGAGCTCAAGTAAATTTGATATGCTTAAATAAGTTTCTTTAGTATTCTCAGAATGTGCCACTGGTATTGACGGTAACGAATTTCCTTTATGGAGTAATGCTGCTTTTAAACTATGCTTTGAACTGTCTATAAACAAGCGCCAATCATCCACTTTATTTTCTAATTTTAGTGCTTCAAATAAACCTTGAACATCATTGCAGTAGCAAATATTTTCACTTTTAGTAAAAAAAGAAGAGAAAGTCTTGTGTCTATTTCGAAATTTGGAAGTACTTGTCGAAGGGCCCAGGCTGCCCCATTGCTGCAAACGAGATCCTAGAACTTCGCTATCAAATTTCGATAATTTCAAATCTCTGACCAAGTCATTAAGTTCGGCTTGTGAGACTCGATGTGGGATCTCTCCTTCTTGTCCACTTTCTGAATTATCTGCTTCGGAGTCACTTTCGCTTGAGGCTTCAAAACTTATAGGCGGTCTAGGTATGGGTAAGGTATGGTCATGTAGTTTTGGTTTTTTAGCTGATGCCACATTTGGATAACTTATTAATTTCCTCTTTTTTCTCGTTTTACCTTTAAGGTCTATCACGCAAAAATAGCACTGGTCGTGGTTAAAGGGTTCAGTCCACATCATTGGAACACCAAACTTCATGTTATGACCTGTACCCGATACCCATCTCATTAAAGTTAATCTACAGGAGGCGCAAATAAAATTAGGTGTCCAAGATTTATCGAGATTTTTTACACGGAAACCGAAATAATGAAAGTATGCATCTCTGACAGAATTAGTTATTTTCCGAGCTGAGTTTCCGAAAATATAATGTCCGCAAATAAAGCAAAAATCATCCGGATTATTTTTACATTTAAAATCTCTTTTGCAACAAGCCATTTCGTAAACACATCTACCGATATAGTATGTATAAATTTGCACTACAATTTGCAAAACAAAATTTACAACCAACAGTAGTGACAATTAAATACTTGATGTCTTTTTAAATTTATTAGACCCTAAGGTAGAGTGACCAAATGAAATGTCTCGCCAATTTTATCAGAGTAATACTAAAATTGTAGGATAGACGCTTGCAAGTTAACGGGGCTATAGTTTCAATGGCACGTCCGATTGTTGTGCTGGTATGCTTAAAATTTTCGTAGTTAAATTACCTACAACATAGGAGGGCTCTCTTTTTTTCGTCAATAGAATTTTTCCGATTTTAAAGTGGTTAAATCTGAAATTGTGTAAAAAATTTCGTTTTTTTTTCAACATTTTTTGAACGTTTTTTGGCATAGTGGCCAAACTACTGAAGATACTTGAGGGCGAAGAAGGCAAGAAATTTTTATGGGAAGTAGTATAATGCATAATTCAACAGGCATAGTGGCCAAACTACTGAAGATACTTGAGGGCGAAGAAGGCAAGAAATTTTTATGGGAAGTAGTATAATGCATAATTCAACAGTTAAAAACGAAAAAATGAAAAATGCAAATTTTTGCCGTACCTATATGAAGTAGTGTTCTGCAAAAATGGGAATTTTCATATTTTCGCCGATATCTCGGAAACTAGATCTGCCACAAGAAAATGGAAGTCATATTCGGAATCAGGAGAAAATTTCACTTTAGGAAAGGACTATTTTATTCTTGGAGACTAAAGTTGATCAAAATTTGTCGAGTAGTGTAATTGTCCTGTTGGTGAGAAATGTTAGTTTCTTCTCAACCTCGTGGTAGTGCTGCAGGAACGTCAAACCTCCTTGGCGAAGGGTTGAGAGCACCTGTTCTATCAAGTAGATGGGTCGTTTGTCGCTGTATGTATTTGTGTTGAAGAATGCCAACACCGTATCTGCTTTCAAATTTCCCGAGCAAGGACCCACGCTTTTAATTACAACTTAATTTAGAAGCCGAAAATTTACCAAAAATTCACTTTTTTTGTTGTATTTTTGTTTGTTTTTGCAATCTACTTGCATTTTGAACTTATCTTATAATAGCATACACATATGTATTATATAATATTTAAATCCTGGTGCCCCGATGTCTTGATGTGCTGGTACTTACCGGAAATTAATATATATAATGACCAATAATGATTAAGTTCGTGTTTTACATGTTTCAGGTTCACAATTTTTCCACGACGCGTTTATCACTGTGGCCCCACTTTGGACGGAAATTATAAGAACGGTTAGTTATGTTTTTAAAATATACTTATTTCCAGTCAGTATTGGCTGAGCTGGTGAGCCCCAACTTAAAACTAAAACTTACTTATCTTAATTCTATTACTTATATCTAAATATTCTACAGACGCTGCAGTCGCCACAGTCGCAGGCGGTCTTGCTGGTGAGAACGCCGCTGGCTGCGCTGTGAGTGGATTTTGATCATTTCGTGGAATCGCAAATGCAGGTGTTCCCTTAGACACCAGGTAAGCGTTAATTCACTCCCACGTAATTTTGGGAATCTGAACAACTTCTGGACTTCGATATGCAACTACTCTGCAGCTGCAGGTTGGAGTTATGTTACAGATTCGAGAAATCTTGTAATGCTCTTGGTAAAGAAAATACGCTGGCTCAAGCCATTCGCGAGACTTTACTGTTGGGCTTGAGCTGCATGTGTTAACTAGTATAATGCTGAGAACAAAAAGCGCCGTAGACCTAATTAGCTACTGTGCTCTATTTATTAGTGTAATATCTTATGTTATTATATTTTTGCTCATATATAAAAAAATTCATTTATCAGTTGATATGCACGCACCCCTAAGTGTAAGTACCCGCTCTGAAGTATTTGTTCAGTAGCTTCTACAAGTAGGCAACGGTTAAGCAAATATAACACGCCATGGTTATGCTTCTATGCTGAGTGCCTTAGGAACCTGCGTTAGAAGTATGGACAAGCTTATTAATAACGTTTACCCAAACATTGCAAACATTTAAATTATGAGGTCCACTTGGTTTCGCGAACGTTCAATTATTACTTTAAAAAAATTTACAACAGAAGAAATTAATCCAGCAGAATACAAATTCTATAAGTCTGTGAATGCAGAGACAGATACTGACGTTGTGGTTCATTACCCTTCGGAGTTTCTTAATTTTTGAAAGGTGTTCCAGTTTTAAGTTTTAGGTAATGCCCTGCTTCCACATATATATGGAACACCTATAATCCTTTCAGGCAACCCTAAGTCATCCAAATTATGCAATGGTACGAGTCTTCAAAGCGTACGTTCGTTATGCTACACCTTATAGGGGCAAAACGTTGTTTTTATTGATGATATTCAATAACTGAAATTGAAATAACTCTATTTTATAATCATTATTATAATTTTTAATTTAGATTGTACATTATCTAGGTATATGCAAAAAATATAAAATACACATGAATAGTTTAAGGCCTTTTACCATCAAACAAATTAACATTTTTCCTCTGATTAAAGAAGCTTTCTAGTATTAATATAAAACCTTCATAGAAAATAGTAAAAACTTTCAGCTTTTCACTAATATTGTACTATTTTCCCAAATGTTCTTCTGCCACGTATATACAATAATATTTCATAATAAACCCAACGATTAAAATCCTCCCGCCCTACCGACACGAGGGGCGCAGTCCCTAGAGATCTAAAACTGCCCAACTTCAATTCGGAATAGGTTTTACACTGTTTTAAATAAAGCGGTTAAAAAGGTGTGTTGAGACTCGAGAAGGCATATTAAGTTTTACTTCGGTAATAATAAATGTACTTTCAACCACTCACAGGTAATTCAGCCATAAAAATTATACCTTGCATATCTCTGCGGCTGGAAAAAGTACGAAGGAAAAGATAATAGTAATAATATCTTTGATATCTTGTAAAATCAACTAAACCATTATGGGACCAGTAACATCTATGAAAGATAAAAACATCAGCAGTACAATGCATTGCTAATTCCCAAGGTGACACCGAATGTGAAGCAATAAAGAATGATAAATGGGAACAAATAAATTAGAACACTAAAACAGCAAAGAGTGCAAAAACAATAAGGGTAAAGTAATGTAAACAACACTGGCAGCATGATAACCCACCTACATTTGTATGCTATAACATAAATTAAAAAAGAGATTAGTTAAAATTACTCCTCAATCATAAAAATCTCTCATTTGATATTGCCAACAAAAATATCACACACAAAAATACATGTATTACAGACGGCTACAGTAAAACTAAGATTTTTTTTTTATAAAAGAGTAGTCTAAGTTTTACACATTCACTCCTAATGGAAAAAAATCATAATCCATCTATTACGAGTATCGAATTATTTAAATGAACTTAACTTAGATATTAAGATTATAAAACTGTCGAAATTCAAAAAGCTAATAACCTTACAACTCCAACTTAGCAGAGTTTTATAATATAAGATATATATTTAATTTTTTACGTCCGAAATTCGAAAACTCATTTTTGGGTGGCCCACTTGAGAAAATTTGACTCAGTATAGGTTTCGATTCCTGAAAATATCCCCGACAATTAAATATATATCTTATATTATAAAACTCTGCTAAGTTCGAGTTGTAAGGTTATTAACTTTTTGAATTTCGACAGTTTTATAATCTTAATATCTAAGATAAGTTCATTTAAATAATTCGATACTCGTAATAGATGGATTATGATTTTTTTCCATTAGGAGTGAATGTGTAAAACTTAGACTACTCTTTTATAAAATAAAATATTAGTTTTACTGTAGCCGTCTGTAATACATGTATTTTTGTGTGTGATATTTTTGTTGGCAATATCAAATGAGAGATTTTTATGATTGAGGAGTAATTTTAACTAATCTCTTTTTTAATTTATGTTATAGCATACAAATGTAGGTGGGTTATCATGCTGCCAGTGTTGTTTACATTACTTTACCCTTATTGTTTTTGTACTCTTTGCTGTTTTAGTGTTCTAATTTATTTGTTCCCATTTATCATTCTTTATTGCTTCACATTCGGTGTCACCTTGGGAATTAGCAATGCATTGTACTGCTGATGTTTTTATCTTTCGTAGATGTTACTGGTCCCATAATGGTTTAGTTGATTTTACAAGATATCAAAGATATTATTACTATTATCTTTTCCTTCGTACTTTTTCCAGCCGCAGAGATATGCAAGGTATAATTTTTATGGCTGAACTACCTGTGAGTGGTTGAAAGTACATTTATTATTACCGAAGTAAAACTTAATATGCCTTCTCGAGTCTCAACACACCTTTTTAACCGCTTTATTTAAAACAGTGTAAAACCTATTCCGAATTGAAGTTGGGCAGTTTTAGATCTCTAGGGACTGCGCCCCTCGTGTCGGTAGGGCGGGAGGATTTTAATCGTTGGGTTTATTATGAAATATTATTGTATATACGTGGCAGAAGAACATTTGGGAAAATAGTACAATATTAGTGAAAAGCTGAAAGTTTTTACTATTTTCTATGAAGGTTTTATATTAATACTAGAAAGCTTCTTTAATCAGAGGAAAAATGTTAATTTGTTTGATGGTAAAAGGCCTTAAACTATTCATGTGTATTTTATATTTTTTGCATATACCTAGATAATGTACAATCTAAATTAAAAATTATAATAATGATTATAAAATAGAGTTATTTCAATTTCAGTTATTGAATATCATCAATAAAAACAACGTTTTGCCCCTATAAGGTGTAGCATAACGAACGTACGCTTTGAAGACTCGTACCATTGCATAATTTGGATGACTTAGGGTTGCCTGAAAGGATTATAGGTGTTCCATATATATGTGGAAGCAGGGCATTACCTAAAACTTAAAACTGGAACACCTTTCAAAAATTAAGAAACTCCGAAGGGTAATGAACCACAACGTCAGTATCTGTCTCTGCATTCACAGACTTATAGAATTTGTATTCTGCTGGATTAATTTCTTCTGTTGTAAATTTTTTTAAAGTAATAATTGAACGTTCGCGAAACCAAGTGGACCTCATAATTTAAATGTTTGCAATGTTTGGGTAAACGTTATTAATAAGCTTGTCCATACTTCTAACGCAGGTTCCTAAGGCACTCAGCATAGAAGCATAACCATGGCGTGTTATATTTGCTTAACCGTTGCCTACTTGTAGAAGCTACTGAACAAATACTTCAGAGCGGGTACTTACACTTAGGGGTGCGTGCATATCAACTGATAAATGAATTTTTTTATATATGAGCAAAAATATAATAACATAAGATATTACACTAATAAATAGAGCACAGTAGCTAATTAGGTCTACGGCGCTTTTTGTTCTCAGCATTATACTAGTTAACACATGCAGCTCAAGCCCAACAGTAAAGTCTCGCGAATGGCTTGAGCCAGCGTATTTTCTTTACCAAGAGCATTACAAGATTTCTCGAATCTGTAACATAACTCCAACCTGCAGCTGCAGAGTAGTTGCATATCGAAGTTCAGAAGTTGTTCAGATTCCCAAAATTACGTGGGAGTGAATTAACACTTACCTGGTGTCTAAGGGAACACCTGCATTTGCGATTCCACGAAATGATCAAAATCCACTCACAGCGCAGCCAGCGGCGTTCTCACCAGCAAGACCGCCTGCGACTGTGGCGACTGCAGCGTCTGTAGAATATTTAGATATAAGTAATAGAATTAAGATAAGTAAGTTTTAGTTTTAAGTTGGGGCTCACCAGCTCAGCCAATACTGACTGGAAATAAGTATATTTTAAAAACATAACTAACCGTTCTTATAATTTCCGTCCAAAGTGGGGCCACAGTGATAAACGCGTCGTGGAAAAATTGTGATCCTGAAACATGTAAAACACGAACTTAATCATTATTGGTCATTATATATCAATTTCCGGTAAGTACCAGCACATCAAGACATCGGGGCACCAGGATTTAAATATTATATGATATGTGTATGCTATTATAAGATAAATTCAAAATGCAAGTAGATTGCAAAAACAAAAAAAAATACAACAAAAAAAGTGAATTTTTGGTAAATTTTCGGCTTCTAAATTAAGTTGTAATTAAAAGCGTGGATCGTTGCACGGGAAATTTGAAAGCAGATACGGTGTTGGCATTCTTCAACACAAATACATACAGCGACAAACGACCCATCTACTTGATAGAACAGGTGCTCTCAACCCTTCGCCAAGGAGGTTTGACGTTCCTGCAGCACTACCACGAGGTTGAGAAGAAACTAACATTTCTCACCAACAGGACAATTATGGCATATGATAAAAGATGGGCACTTTGCGTGAATTTATTTCAGGAACTAAAAGAACACTTTGTGATGTGCTGTTTTCGGCACGATCTAGCGATCATGAGCGATACTTGTTTGCGAGTACTTACGCTAAGAGTTTAGAAGATAAAACTCAAAAATTTGAGGTGAGGTAAAAGTTTAGGGAAAGGGGTCCTGGTGGAAGAACTCCAGTCAAAGATGTCCCAATAATAGCCTCCACAAAAAATAGAAACAGTACCAATTGAAGTTCGGTTAGGTTGGAGTGGCTGCCGCCTGCGGCGGCTCACTTAGGCCAGTAATAGGGGGCCCATTGTGTTACCACAAAGAAAAATGTTGTACCATCCGAAAGGAGAAAGATTACCCCTCCCCAAACCATTTTGCCTCGCTGATCAATCTCAACAGGCAATTTACCCCGGTGCTTGAAACCTCACTAAGGTCATCTAAAAACGGTGATCCCAGATATCGCATTCTGCTTTTATACAGTGCAGAACACTTACACAGTAAATGCAAGACCGTTTCCTCCTCCTCGTCATTCTTGCAGCTCCTACAGCATCTTCGTAAGGGTACTCCCAACAACAGCATGTTTCCCTATCAGAGGGTGCCCTGTTAGAGCCCCGATCACGTTGGAGATGTTTTCACTTCTTAGAGAGAAAACGCTGCGCAACCGTTTCCGATCCCATTTAGGCCACGTCTGCCTTGAGGTTTGACAGGTCGTATTTTGCCTCCATCTATTGTCAGCTTGTTTATATGTATAATCTCTGAGTAGCAGTTTGCAAGTGGTAAGAGTTTAGAAGATAAAACTCAAAAATTTGAGGTGAGGTAAAAGTTTAGGGAAAGGGGTCCTGGTGGAAGAACTCCAGTCAAAGATGTCCCAATAATAGCCTCCACAAAAAATAGAAACAGTACCAATTGAAGTTCGGTTAGGTTGGAGTGGCTGCCGCCTGCGGCGTTCTTTATCCTGAAGAATCTGCTTGGTCGTACCTTGTCTTGCAAGTTCGTCTGCCATGCAATTTCCCTTTATGCCCCAGTGACCAAGGACCCAAATGAGGTACAGTCTGTTCTGCTTGACCATCTCCTGTAGATATAGGCGGCAGTGCAGCGCGATGTTCGAGTTAAACGTGAAAGAGCCCTGCTTGGAATTCAGAAACCGATGTCAAAGCCCACCGATCCGTGCTGCTTGGAAAAGAGTAGAACGTGTTCAAATACAAGAGTGCCCTAGGCTTTTAGGATGCCACTGTGATGTCTCTCTTAGTTGCAAAGCAGTCATCGCTGCCATCCCACTAAATCTAAAGTAAGAACGTCTAAAATGGCCTTCAAGGCCTCATTTGGCATGGTTCTGAGCGCCCCACTTATACAGATCATACTAGATCTTTGCACCTTGGTGAGTACCCTGAGGTTAACCTCTTTTTCTAATGCTGGCCACCATACGATCACCCTATATAGGAGAATTGATCTGAGCTGACCCGGAGCCCGCAGTGGGTGGACCACTTGGATACTTTCCGGAGCGCACGTTGCATCAGCTCGCATAATGTCTGCGGAAACTTTCCTCTGAGTGAGATCGCGACATTATCAGCGTACGCGACAACTTTTGCGCCACCTCATGCCGTATCGCGCAGTAGCGTATTTACGGTGAGGTTCCAAATAAGTGGGGATACGACACCTCCTTGTGGCGTCCCCCTCGACACGTGCTGCGACAATTCGCTCGCACCCAGCTTAGCCCTTACTACTCTGCAACAGAGTAGCTGGCCGACAAACTCAACCAGTGAGCGTTCAACCCCTAAATCTTTAATGGCGCCAGTTATAGCTTCTGGAAGCACGTTGTTAAAAGCGCCTTCAATGTCCAGGAAGGCTACAAGGCAGAACTCTTTGACGCTGAGAGACTTCTCAATATAGCCGACCAAGCTATGGAGTGCAGTCTCAGTAGATTGACCTTTGCGGTAGGCATGTTGGTCTTTAGACAGTAATCGACTGTCGATGGTATGGGACAGGTAGCTACTAACAATCCTTTCAAATGTCTTAAGAGCAAAGGAAGATAGACTGATAGGCCTAAGATCCTTTGGATTAGTGTGTGAGGCCTTTCCGGCTTTAGGAATAAAAGCAGCAGTGACATTTCTCCATGCCAACGGTATATGATTCAGTTTGAAAAAGGGCCTGAAAACAGTAGAGATCCATTTTACCGACACTTCCAATGTCTTAATTAGCTGACAAAAATACTTGTATTACAGACGGCTACAGTAAAACTAAGATTTTTTTTTATAAAAGAGTAGTCTAAGTTTTACACATTCACTCCTAATGGAAAAAAATCATAATCCATCTATTACGAGTATCGAATTATTTAAATGAACCTAACTTAGATATTAAGATTATAAAACTGTCGAAATTCAAAAAGTTAATAACCTTACAACTCGAACTTAGCAGAGTTTTATAATATAAGATATATATTTAATTGTCGGGGATATTTTCAGGAATCGAAACCTATACTGAGTCAAATTTTCTCAAGTGGGCCATCCAAAAATGAGTTTTCGAATTTCAGACGTATTTTGCCATATAATGTAAATTTAGGGTATAAGAAATAACACTACATAATCATTTTAAAAAAATATCAATTTTTGTAAAAGTTATTAACAATTGAAATTTTTTACGTCCGAAATTCGAAAACTCATTTTTGGGTGGCCCACTTGAGAAAATTTGGCTCACTACAAACACAGTGTAAAAACTGTCAACGATACGCACATGTGCCAAACAATCGTTGTGTCAAATGTTTAAAGTTTCTTTAAATAAAATAACTTTGTGGCTGGGAACAAATCGTAAAGCCAAAAGGTACTTAAATATGCACCAAGTTTAAACTTTCCAGAAAAATACCTGAAACAGAGCTATTTCAAATTGTAGACAACTAATGCATACGATTATTTGGAAGTAATTTATCTAGTTGCATGAAAAGGATAGTTGCCTACATAAATTCATACAGACAATTAAAATAGGTGATAAAAAATTAATGGCTCTCTTCAGTTTGTAAGTATATTTTTAGTAACTCCATTTGTTGGAATTGATATCGGCGTTTCGATCATAGCATAGTGTCAGATCGCAATGTCCGGAATTGGCATTTAACTGTACGGTATAATTACGATAATTATCTGCAAACCAACCCTAACCTTCCCTTAAATTTACTACTTGATATTAAGAAAAGAAATGTTTGCATCGAACAACGAAAGCAACTATTTAATTAATTACTTTGCAAAATTATTTAATATAAAAGTTAAACGGTTGCGTAGTTTGAATAGTAAGCCACAAAAAACCAGATTTAACAAATATTGACTTCCCTCACGTGGCAAACAGTTATACTATTCTAATACAAGAACATTTTCATAAAATCAATATTTTAGCTTATATGTACATATATTTGAGTAAATACACAAACAAAATCCTAGCTCTGGTAACGCAGATTTTTTTTTACGTATCAAAAACTCAATTCACGGTATTTGTGGCAGTAATTACTCAATCGTATCATTTGGCAATAATTTAACTGGCAAAGACGAGCTTAACTCTGGCGATACATTGCTAGAGGTGGGTGATGGCCACAATATATTTACAAAAGCGGAAGAAATCGGTTATTTCCTACGTTTTAAAATAATAACAACTAATAATAACAGCTCGGATGGGGACGGCGATTCAAATATCCTAAAGAAAACGCACCCATTCCTTGGATTTCATGGATTTTCCAGATCCACTTCTGCAGACCAACCCAACTTCTCGTGATATGCGAGTTCTTATAAACATACGTAGATGACATTTTAGTAATACGGTCTCATGAATGCATACAAAAGTTAATAAGAAAGTCAACGTGTATCTAAATAATTTAAATGAATACTTCCATAAACGGAAACTAAAAGCCAATACTTGAAAAAGCGAATGCAGTATTATTAAAGGTTCGAAAGTTTTCAACTCAAATTAAAATAAAATAAAAGCCAAACACCAAGTAAAATAGTTGGGGATTCTTTTGTATCATAGATTAACTTTCAGAAAGTATTTAGACTACACCCTAGCAAAAGCAAATATTTGTCAAATAACCAACATCAAACTTCACAAAACAAATTATTCAATCAGTAACTGGCGCTATAACGGCCTAAACGATTTTGGTTTATTCTAATAAAGAACGCCTGTCGTTGCTCCGTCATACTAATCAAGTTGATCTATGTCAACACCAAAGAAGGATTTGGGTATGGCAGGAACGTAAAAAACGCAAATTGAAATTTCTACCACTTTATTATGACACTAAAATACGAGCTTGAACAAGAAGCTGATACCTTTACAATATCAATAATACCTTTCATGATACCTGTCCCCAAAAAGTGACAAAAACACTCAGAAGCGTTCTCTGGTGAAGAAAAATGCTCCCTGAGTTACAATGTAAGCCAAGACAACTTTTCAATGGAGCAAAAAAAACAACAAATTTGTCCTCCTACAAAACTGCCCCAACCGACTACAATTAAGAACTGAAAAGATCCAAATAGCTACCCTGTGATAAGATTTCGAAATTTCCGCAGGCGAATCGTCTTCAAAAAACCTTAACTAGGATCGTTCATTTGCTCCCTGAAAAAGCCAAATTGTAACTTCACAAAATACCCGGATGAAACCAGTCAATTGTTGCTAGAAACTCACTTTCCGGGATGATCTCTGCTCAGTGAGCACCCTTTGTTTATGGAGTCACCGACATCCACATGCACAGAGGATACATAAATAGTGTATAAGTTGTTCCACGAAAAACGGATCCAATGGGCTATATCAATATTTATTTCTGGTCTTAATGGGATATATCCTTAGCTTATTACAGCATCAGTAATTATTCAGCAAGCAAGTCTGCTGCTAGGGCACATTTCTACAAAATTGGCTGAAGTCAGATGGTCTTTATTCCTAAGGTAGGAAAAAAATCCGAACAATGGCCTAAATCATACAGACCAATTAGCCTCAGCACATTTTTCCTTAATACAATGGAGAAGATTATTAATCAGCATATTCGGAAGTGCATCTTGGCTAACTCCCCACTGCATAGACTACAATTTCTTTACCAAGGCAAGTAAACTTAAACTGAAAAGCATAACCTGACAACAATTATCGATAAGGCTTTAGATGCTAAACAAATAGCCCTCTGTGCTTTCATTGACATTTCAGGAGAGTTTGATAACATCTCTTATGAGGAAATTAGCAATGCCTCTTACAGAAGAATGTTCTAACTCCAATAATCAAAGGTAATCAAAAACCGTATTTTCATTCCTATTACTTACTTATGTAATTGGCGCTATACCCTGTTAAAAAATTTTGGCCGAGTTTAACAAATTGCGCCAGTCGCTAATTCTTCCTGCTAACTTGGAAATACCAAGTGACGTCAAGTCCTTTTCCACTTGGTCTTTCCAACGCACCATCCTCTACTACCACCAGCTGGTACCGTGTTCAATACTTTTAGGGCTGGAGGATTTTCGTTTATTCGCACGACATGTCCCAGCCAACGTAGCCACTGTATTTTAATTCGCTGGACTATGTCTATGTCGCGGTAAAGCTCATACAGCTCATCGTTCCATCGTCTGCGGTGATCGCCGTCGCAAAGATGTAGAGGTCCATAAATCTTTCGGAAAATCTTTCTCTCGCACACTCCAAGGGCCGTCTCTTCCTCATTTTATACGCAGTTGCCTACTCAGCCCAAAGTAGCACTTGTTGGCAAGAGAGATTCTACGTTGGATTTCCAGGCTGACATTATTGTAGGTGTTAATGCTGGTTCCCAGATAAACAAAGTGTCCAAATGTCCAGACGCACAGTTGGAAATTTGAAAAGAAAATTAAAAGATTTGGTTTAGTTTTAATTCGTAATGAAAATTTATTCAACTGTATATATGTAGATATACAAGAATGTTTCTTTACCTGTGGTGTGAATCGGTAGTTGTACAGAATAATTCGCAGTTGCATATGTATGCGTACATACACGTGTATTAGGGCGCGTACATTAGGGCGGTTAGAAAATATTTACGCTGCGGCGTAAACATGCCGGCCCCCTTGCGGTAAGCTAAAATCCTGAGCGTCAACAGCATCCAACTACCAGTTCACGCCACATCACATATTTGATTAAATAATTATTATTATTTTTTTTTGTTTCCAATGAGCCGCTTGCTTGTTGTTTCCTTGAGCCGCTCCGTGTTCCTCCGTCATCGTCTCCTGTTCTCTACTAGGAAGGACGGTAATAGAAAGAAATATTAAGGCGAAACATACGTATGTTGTCGCGCTAGTTGGGGTAATTGTATGGGGCGTTTCGTCGTAGTGATCGGGAAGGACGTGTTCCCGAGTCAACTCGCCGCCAATTCTTTTGGATATCAGATGGTCGGAAAGAACGTGTTCCCGAGCCATCCGTTCGCTGATGCTGAGCTGGTCGGGAAGGGCGAGTTCCCACGCCAGTCGTTCGTCGTTTCTTTTTTCTGGGCAGACGGTCTCAAAGGACGGGATCCAAAGCCGCGCTGCCAGGGCCGTCGGAAAGGACTGGTTTCCGAGCCGCGCCTTCGCCGTTCATGCTGTAGTGACGGTCAGAAAGTACAGGTTTCCGAGCCGCCACCGTATTGGGTGGCAAGTGATATAGAAAAAATAACCAAAGAAAGAAAATCATTTTATTTTATAAAATTATGGCACGACAAAAAAATTATGCATATATGTATGTATTTTATTGTAAATTTCATGTATTTATGTATGTGGTCTATTTGTGCGCCAAGTGTCCATAAACTTTCATCACCCACTGTAAAAATTGTATTTGGGTGTGATCGTATCGGTACACTTGCGCCCCCCATCGGTAGATGGTGCCTAACTTAAAGGTGGTGGACTTGGCTATGTTCCACAGTTGCGAACGTATATGGCATTACGATATATTTGCATATATCGTAAAAACACGTGATCGACTGGTCAGTGTAGTGACCTAACACCTGACTGCATATGATGTTTACAAGAAATTGAAAAGAAATAAAAAACTGATGTGAACTACCTATTCCTGTATTTTTGTAATCGCGGAATGTGCCCCCCACCATGAAATGGCTCAACATTCTGTTTTTTTGTTTAGTTTTTGTACATTAGATGGTGGTGAGGTAGGTCAGCAATCTGACATCCAGCAATCTGGCCTACCACCCACAAACAGTTTGTATGCCACTGTGCATAATTTGCTGACCACAGGGCCAGCGGGTAACTTAATGTGTAAAAATTATTTATACGTGATTTTCAGCCGCGAGTAGTTGTGAAAATTTTATATGCATACTTGCAAATTAAATTAGTGGTAAAAAAAAGTTGTTAATTAAATAAAAAGTGTGAAAAACGTGTAGTGATTAGTGCGCGCATTTCGTGGTAGTGCTTGGTGCACTAGTTTTTTTTATAAAGTTCCATTTTGGGTGGCGAGGCGAGACTTTGAAAAATTTTATTTTCCATAGCAGTTTTGCCTTTCGTATTAAGTGGATAATATAAAAGGATATTTGGCTGTTAATCGAAGCCAAGAACCGTGTGCGTGGTATCTTCCGAGTTTTCGTCGTCGGGACCCAGAAACATGCTTGTAATGGCAAAAGTACGTGTCTGGAACACGCCATTTGGAGGTTGGAGTACATGTCGCCATGTGCAGCTGGCTAACAGTGCATGCCGTAACATATGCATATGTACATCGCATTCATTGCAATGGTGGACGCATGCATGTGTACGGCGACGATGATCAGATAAGTGGTATTGATATATTTATAATAATAATAATAGAATAATTTTTTGTACATAAATTTTGGAGTCTTTACGTACATAAGTAGGTACATGTGTATGTATGTATATCGATATACATCTACATCAATGATCTCCAAAACGCATATTGATACATTTTTTCAATGCTGCTAGCAGAGAAAACCGAAGAGAAGCGACGTATTGAAGCAAAATATAATAAATGTACACTGAAAATTTTTTTTTTTTTTTACTTTTCTTTATTAGGTATTTTTTTTATTTGTTGTTATTATGATATTTTAACAATTCATTAATATTAATTGATTTTCTATAATCCTTGATGCGGAGTAGATTAGCCAAATGAATGTCCGAGAGCCTGTTCCTCTGTTTAGTTAGTATGAAATTTAATGTTGAAAAAGCAGATTCGCAGTTGTATGTTGAGCCGTACATGGAATATAATTTTAAAATTTCATTTTTCAAAATAGGATATTTTTCTTGGTCTAGTTTTTCCCAAAATTGCGTACCACTATCCAGGGGTAAGTTAAAATCATTTCGCATTTTGCTTTGCTAAAGCTAAGGCAACAACATAGGAGGCTTTTCTTATGCCTTCGCTTTCATTTGGAATTCCCTCACATGAGCTGACCTGATCTAATTTAATAAGCATTTTAGAATCGAACTTTTCTTTAAGAGATAAAATTAAGTTATTTCTTTCCTCATCTATAACGACAAAATAATTTTTATGGCACGATTTATAATGCCGTTCAATGGTATTTTTGTGTATGCGACTGTATACATGTTGGCAAACCATACATTCAGCTTCGCCATAAATATTTTCTGCGCATAAAAAATCGCTGTGCCATTTTTTATTAAACATTTTTTTGTGTGTATTATTTGATCTGAAGCAAGTGTTAATAGTTCTTGCTTGCTGAACGTAGCTACAGCGAATGAAATTTTTCTACCTGCCATCTGCCAACAGACTTGCCTTTTTAAAAAACGAGCGCTTGCTCGTTTTTGTCTCATCGCACGTACGTGTGACAAAATTCTGCCACGACCGTGTACATGTGAATTTCAACCACATATGCGTTCGCACCCGGTGCATAGGCGTGGAGAACATTGATCTACATGCACATGGTGGTGTGTTGCATTCGATTGAGAGGGCACATTCGGAGGGAGGAGGGGTATGCCATGCGAAGATGGCGGATGATGACCGGAAGCAAAAAGGAGGTTGTAAAGTTTCAATGTGGATCGATTTGTTTCTTGTTTTTTTTTTTTGTCTAATCAATTTTGTACGCTGAAACTAATTTGTTTTCTTTCCCAACAGGTGAACAAATTGAATAATTTCCACAATGTGAGGAGCGGGACACCAGTGGAGCTGTTCATAACCAAGAAATTGTTTTTTTCTTATACATACATATGTATATATATTTAAAAGTTTTATGTATATAGGGCAAAACATTAGTACATTAGATGTTTCCAAAAAAATTTTTTTTTGTTTTGTTTTTTACCGGATAGGTTGGAAAGATCTAAGTACTAGCAAGAATTTGCAAGTTAGATAAAAAACTGATTGAAATTATTGAGTTGATTAAAAGTAGAATACAGATTAAAATTTGAAAAATGATAAAATATTTAAATATGCAAAATGTTAAAATATATCGAAATATTTAAAGTATATACAAAAAACTTGTAACTTTTTATTGGTTTTACGCTCTCTTAGTTTCTTTCATTGAAAGCAAATTTTCTCTACGCTCTGAAATTTAGTTAGTGGATAGGGTTATTAGGGTTTAGGGTTTTCACAACTAATGTTAGGGTGGAACCGGGCTGATTTTTGACAATCGGTCATAAATTCCGGAAAATTAACTCGAGCTATTGGTTAGTTGTTAATTTTGAAATGGCTTCGGATATCAAAATGACCACTTTTCAAAATTAACTGAAACTATTAGTTAGTTTGTCGGTTAGTTTTGAAATAGTTTCGGGTATCAAATGACCACTTTTCAAAATTAACTCAAACTAATGGTTAGTTTGTCAGTTAGTTTTCTACGGGTATCGGGTATCAAATAACCACTACTTGTTGCATGTAAGAAACATGATTTCGCAGATTTCTTTATTTCTGTACGCCATCGCCGTAGGTAATACATCGGAACATTTTCAAGTTAAGTACTTATATTGCTAGAAAAAATGGCAGAGCAGATTTCTTTATTTTCTGGTACTACACGTACTATTTATGATTTTGTTTTTTTGTTTTTTTTTTAAGTACTTGTCCTTGGGTAGGGGAAGAGCGGTATTTTCGATGGAGGGCAGCAATACCAATTTCGTTATTGGTCTGCTGGTTTGCCCCTTCGTAGTATAGATGTCGACGACGCGTACCCGGTTATCCGAGCCTGGGTGTAAGTTGATGACTCTTCCCAGTCTCCACATATTAGGCGGTAGATTATCTTCTTTTATCAGTTCTCAACAAGCACTCGCTCTGAGCACACGTATTTCGCTAACTCTTTGGTTTTTGTTGACTTGCTCGGTATTTGACTCACGTGCACGTGTAACTTCTGTCAAGTTTATCTTTCCTAATACTTTTTCGTTGAAGTTATTTACAATTAAAGTGCGTTTAGTGTTGTGAAAGGCAGAGTATGGCCCCCGGGCCACCAAATCTCGGGGACAACCGGTTTGCGCTGCTTGCCGCAAGTCCCCATCCAAAAAGAAAAAAACCATCCTATTCCCCAATCAATTTTCCTGACTTACCACAATTGAAAAAAGACAATCCAAAGTTCCTTACAATTCGTGCTACGGACACCAATAAACCCATATCCAAATACTCGTGCTTTGCGATACACAAGGCCTTGGAGTCAATCAGCAAAGAAATAAAATCTATACTTACTGGTGTATGTGAAATAGAAGCGGTTACAATGACAACCTGAACTGTTCAAAAGGAACAATTTACGCCCTTTGTTTAAATAATGTCGAGGAAAAAGAAATTGTCGAAAATATGAACAGCCAGGGCGTTGTATCGGTCTATAAATTCAAGAAATTTGTGCACAATGAGCCGCAGCATACCGGAGTTGTCTTACTTACGTTCGACCTCTACAGCCTCCCTGAAAAGGTAGAAGTTTCCTGGCACAACGCCAAGGTTCGACCATATTTTCCTAACCCTATGAGGTGTAAATCCTGCCAGATCTTAGGACACACAGCTAAACGCTGCAAGAATGCTCCTACATGCGAATCGTGTAATCTACCCCCTCACCCACCACCATGCTCACGTTCTTTCTACGCTAATTGCACCGGCGATCACCCGTCCTCCTCCAACACATGCCCAAGGTACAAGCAATCAAAATAAATCCTAAAAATCAAATGTCAAAATAAATGTTCGATGCGCGAAGCTCTAAAACTCTACAAAGCACAAACACCTACACCACTGATCTCTTCCTTTGCCACTGTAGCCAGAGAAGCACAAAATAAAATCAGTGAAAAACAAAACAACACTAAACCAATAAGCACTATGCCAAAATCTTCATTGAATGGCACCGCCTCCACCCCTTTATCCGCTACGCCAACAAACTCCCCACATAAAACAACCGATATTCCAAATAATAATAAACAACAAATAAATAACATTCAACAACCAACAAATTTCCAAATTGCCATAGCCACAGCACAAAGCACCGATTTTGAAACCTCATAGCAAATAAATTCATACAACGACTCCACTTCAGAAAACAACAATAACAACCAACAAGCAAGCAATCTCCCCACCGCACTATCGTTTTTATCAAACCAAGTCAATTCCGACTCTGTACCGCAAAGTTTTCTTAATACTTCTTTCCAATTCGATTCTACTCTCTCACATATTCTCACAAAAGTAAACAGCATCCACAATAATTATCTTCCACAATCGCCCACAATAGAGATCACTGGCTTTCCGGCGACCGATCTCAACACGCAAGCTCATGATCAAAATATGTCAGAAGATGACACTCGATAAAAACCACATACACACGTAGTCTCTCTTTTTGTCTCTTATGTTTAAGTTATTCCAATGGAACATAAAAATCTTTCAAAGCTTTTTCTACAATCTGCCACATAATAACGAAAACAAACAAGGAATAGCAATTTTAATCAAAAAACACATTTCACATAAAATAGTACCCAAACAATCTAACATCGCCTTACTTGCAATAGAAATTTCCTTAGGTTTTAAGCTCACAATAGTTGCATTATACTTACCCCCTCAACAGAAATTTACACATAGGGAGTTGAACAATATTATACGAGCAATATCAACACCTTTTATTGTTGTTGGAGACTTCAATGCGTGGAGTCTACTCTGGGGTTCACACACATGTAATAAAAGGGGAGAAATAATAGAAGATTGGGTTCTTTCAGAAAATCTGGTTATTTTAAACGACAATAAACCCACACATTTCTCTACTCATCACTCATTTACCAACATTGACTTAACAATTTGTTCGACAAATTTAGCTCCCAAACTTAGCACAAACACTTTAGATGAGTTGCATGGAAGCGACCACTTTCCTATTGCAACAGTTTTACATAATAGGACAGTTAACACTCTTCCGAATAGTCCTAAGTTCTTAATCGATAAGGCAGACTGGGAAACCTTCCAAAACATATCTACTAAACTCTGTAATAATATTCGCTTTAAATAAAACCACCAAAACCATTATCTGCACCGACAGTATGGCGACGATATCATCAGTATTAAACACAAATAACAAAAGTTATATTATAACGTCAATACGTAACAAGTTGATTGAAAATCCTAACCGCCTAAAAATAATGTGGGTACCCAGCTATTGTGGCATACGAGGTAACGAATTAGCAGATCAACGAGCGAAGTCCGCTGGAAAAGAGCCGTTATTAACGTTTCAGTACCTGGTTGAGAGAGATCGGTCAAATTTCGTCTGGAATGGAAGTCCATTAAACACCATTATACTGACGTCAACACACACAGAACAAAACCCGCTTATCCATCTACTGGTAACTGCAACGACATCAAAGTATTCACGCGACTCCGGTTAGGACATTCCATCGCCACACACTCGTTCCGGCTAACGGGGCTCAACACACCCTCCTGCCAACACTGCGGAGTGTCACCTTTAACAACTACACACATACTAAGAAATTGCCCTTATTTTGCTTCAATTAGACATAAGATATTCAAGAAAGAAAACATATACGATGTATTAAAAATTACTTCTTTGGAAAATATCCGAAAAATTGCAACATACCTGAAACTAGCAAACCTAAGACAATCAATTTAGATGGATGTATTGCCAACATTCGTGCAACTCAAAGTTACGAAATGACTACCCACATATCATGAACAAAATGTAATTTAACTTTATTTCTTTTATATTTTAACAATTTAAAGGAAAACATGCAACTAATTTTTTCTTTTTTAACCAGCGAGCCGAAGGCCCTGGCAGCCAGTGCTCCTTTTTTTAGTGCAATGACAATTGTATTGTTGTTTCACGTTTAATAAATAAATAAATAAAATAAATAAATCTTCTTTTATAACCACAAGATCTCCTGTTTTGATGTTAGTTTGTGGATGTTTCCACTTTGTGCGTTTCTGCATTTCCAGCAGATATTCAGCCTTCCATCTTTTACAAATGTTTGATATAGGGCTTTAAGTTTCTGCCATCGGTTTACGATCGAAGCAGGGCTTTCGTTGACTTCTAGTTCAGGTGGAGCTAATAGGTGTCCACCTACTAGGAAGTGACCGGGGGTAAGAGGCTTCAAGTCGGAAGGCTCATTCTAAGAGGGGCTTAACGGACGGGAGTTAAGGTATGACTCGATTCGGCATAAAAGAGTTGTGAACTCTTCGAATGTGTAACTGAAGCCGGAAGCAATCTTTTTAAAATGGGTTTTAAAACTTTTTACCCCTGCTTCCCACAATCCGCCCATATGAGGCGCTGCAGTGGGTAAGAAATGCCATGTGATTATCTGGTGGCTATATTTAATCATTGTATTATATCGCGCTTCGGTTATAAAAGCTTTAAATTCTGATCGTAGAGATCGCGAAGCTCCGACAAAGTTGGTGCCATTGTCGGAGTAAGCATTTTTTGGGCATCCTTTCCTGGCTATGAACCTAGCAAAAGCTGCCAAAAAAGATGCAGTCCTAAGTTCATTGGTGGCTTCCAGGTGTATAGCCTTAGTGGCGAAACACACAAACAGGCAGACGTAGCCCTTTGAGATGCGATAAGCTCTGCCGCGGAAGTTTTTGATATCGAAAGGTCCTGCGAAGTCTACTTCCTGAGGGAACACTCCCATAAGCTGCGTTTGGGTTTGTTTTCTGTGGATTGTGCAGACCTTACAATTATGGATGACAGACTTTACCATATTTTTGACTCGGGGAATCCAGTATTGCGTTCGAATGGGACGCAGCATTAATTGATTCTCGCCATGCAGGGAGATTTTACGCTCGTTGTACGCTAAATCTAGCGATGCGCCAAGACGACCTCCAGTCCTCATACTCCCATTTTTATCTAAGAAAGGGTTAAGGGGTAGCACTTCGCTTTTTCTATCGATGGGTTTCTTTGACTTTAGGTTCGAATATTCATCACTATAGTATTGCTTCTGGTAAAGGATTATTAAGCGTTGTGTCGTTGCCTTAATTTCATTGGATGAAATTAAACAAGACTCTGCTCGAAAAGAAGCTTTTTTGTTCGGATGAGTGCTTTGGTAGAATCTCATGAGATATGATAAGACTCTCAAAGCTCTCGGTAAATCTGAAAACCTTTCGAGAATGTCATCAACATTTTTTATTGTTATGGTTGCACATAAATGCGCCCTTTTTTCTTCGATGTTGGTGTTATAGCTTGTCTCTTGTCTTGGCCAATTTTCCTTGTCTTCTTGCAACCAAGAAGGGCCGTGCCACCACAGAGTGTTATCGACTAATTCGTAGGCGAGAACTCCTCTGCTTGCCATATCTCCTGGACTTGATGCCGACTCCACATGAAGCCAGTCCGTATTTCCGACTTTGTCGACAATTTTGGTTATACGATGTGCTACGAACGTTGACCACGAACATGGAGGTTTACGTATCCATGCAAGCACAATTGTGGAATCTGTCCATAAGTGTACTTGTACCTGTCCTAGTGGTAGGTTGCCAAGTACCGACTCAATGCTTTCGGCGAGCAATACCGCGCCGCAGAGTTCTAATCGGGGCAGGGAAATAGTTTTAATTGGAGCAACTTTTGTTTTTGCTACCAGCAGATTCACTAGAACTTCACTGCCCTGCTTAACCCGTAAGTATACCGTAGCTGCATACGCTTTTTCTGAAGTATCGCAGAAGCCATGTACTTCGACGTCACACATTGGTTGAAGTTCATAGAAGCAGTGGCCAAAAATAGAAGGAGTGTTTGTAGAACTACAAAATTTGGCACAGACGCATTTTTGGATACTATTAAGACATGACAAAAAAATCAAAACTATCCGCCTACTTTTACGCCCACCTCCTATACAACTTAAATTGAAAAAGTGACATAACTTCCATGATTTTTACTCGATCGACTAAATTTTCACAACAAATGAATTCTATAATTGTGTAAAACGTTCCTGAAATGAATGAAATCCTCCCACTTTTACGCCCACTTTCCATATAATTGCCTTGCAAAAAAATATGAATAATCATTTCAATCAGTCTTTTAATAATTTTTGTACTTCAATATCATATTCCAATTTTTTAATTTTTGATTTATGGCGAAATTTATTTATGTATGGGTCTGACGACATCAGCAACTGATGCATCACGCCTTCATTAGTGGCAACATGACCAATTCTGCGCGAGCAATACATCTAGTCTCTCTATAGTCCTTGTTTCGTGCTTCCTGCGCTTCTTCAGACAGCATACCTGTTGAAAGTAAAGACCAGATTTAAAAACTCAATAATCAATAATAATTTCAACATATCAATTGGAAGAATAGCTTCTGCAATGATCTTGCTACCATGCATAATAAAGTGCAGTTACCGGCATTTGGTACCAGCCATAATGTTCGACAAAGAATTTTGCTGTATCCATGCAATAAACGTGGAACTTTGCGGTGTCGGTCGCTGAACTGCAATTAATCGTCGCTAAAACAATTTTGAACCGGTGAATAAGTTCTTCTTTTACGTCCGTTATGTCAGCAGTTTTATATACGATGTTAAAAACATATCTTTATCTGATGTATTCGGATCTGTGAACTTTTGATGGTATTCACTGTGCCCAGAACTTCCATTACAGCCCCATTTGGACACCAATTGCAGTTCATTGGGGAATTCTGCAACCTCATTTTCCGATTTGGTCATCATAATTCTTGTTACTGTGTGGTCAAGTAACTCTTGCAGACCTACTTTACTGCAACTGGTAATATGAAGGATAAATATCAAATCCAATTCCCTTGGCAGAACTGCGCAAAACTTCATATTGATGCTTAGTTATTGAAGCATCAAGTATTAAAGAAGGTATTAAAGCGGAGTAAACGCGTTCATTAGTCTATCTTTGCTCTCTTGTTTTTTAAAAGCATACGCAATCAGCTCCTGTGATGTGGTTTCACTAAATGTTCGCAGCTTTTTTCTTTTTGTACTTGGCTGACTATCTTCAAACGGTATCTCTGGACGCCCACGTTTAACTTTCTTTGAACAACTTGGGGTTTCACTCTCGGTTGTTGTTTTACGCGCTATGTAAACGTTTTAAAGCCAATTCCCATTAGCTTCAGAAACCTTGCTCGCATATCACTATTGTTAATTCCAAGAATTTGGACAACGATATCAATGTCACTGTTGGTATTCATCATTAATTCGCAAGTTCTTAAATATGTAATTGTTAAATCTTCCATAATTCACAATATAACACTTGATCAAACACCTCTTATCACTCTTGCACTTGCCGATTGAATGTAAACTAGCATATCAATAATAATAAAACTTTTATTGCATTTATTTTAAGTCATTCTATTCATTATCACTTTGTATGTATACTGAAATGTTCATTCGTATTTAAGTTGCCATTAATATCTTTCTGCAAATTGGATAGTCGATAAACTGAATTGAATAAAGCTGGTTATCCTGAATCTGTCTAGGTGACACTTATAACCAATCAAAGATAAGACAATTTTAAGAACAATTGCATACTTTTCGGCGTATGCGCAATTTTCCATTACCATTTTACAGTTTTTTGAAGTTTTTTCAAAAATGTGCAAAAACGTGCAGCTGAATTTTCTTTTATCGTTTAGCTGAGACTTCAGGCTGTAATCTGATATATATATCTCAACAGGGTTAGACGGTGATAAAAAGATGCAGTCCATTGAAGTTGACAAGCATTCACATTTTGACATACATATGTGCTGTTCCACGAAATTTTTCATACATTATTTTTTCAAATGAATTTTGATACAAATCTCCTCTATGATACTAGTTTTAACAGAAAAATTCTAAGATTAATTTTATTGTATCAATGTTTTGTATATTTAGTACATTTTGTTGTCATTTCCAACATGTAATCATATGTCCACTCTGAGCGGCTGTGGACAAAAAATTAATAAAGATATGGGCCTAATACTTGTGGATTCGTAATATTTGGATAGTTGTTAAAAAACTGTGAAAAATTCATCCAAATCGGAAGACATGAAAAATACGAATTTAGGCCAAGCTCGAACCTATGTGCGTCATGGGCGGTAGTAAAATAGACCCAACGCGGTATCTTAATCCTCTCTATCTCGCGGTAGTGTTTGGTAAAATTTTGCCATTTTTCTAAAGTAGTTGAAGACACAGGTTCATTCCACTCTGTGCCTTCCAGTTAAATGTTTTGCATCAATATTTTCGCTACTATTACAATGGGCGCAAGCCATCCTAGCGGATCGAACAGCTTGGCGATGGAAGACAATATCGACCTTTTAGTGATTGTGTCACTATGCTCCATTGGTCTTGTTAGGAAGTAAAAATAATCCGAATGGGCGTTCCATCTTATTCCAAGAGCCTTATCTGTGCTGGTGTCTTCGAATTCCAAAAAATCTTCGCTTAATAGATCCTTTTTTGGAATGTCTGCTATTAGATCCTCGCAGTTGGCCGTCCATTTTCGTAAGGGAAAACCTTCTGACCGCAGTACCGTAGAAATTTCGTCTCTTGCCTTTATGGTAGATTCGATGCCGTGTCCTCCTGCAAGTACGTCATCTGCGTACATGGATTTTCGCAGAATATTAGCTGCTATTGGATGCGAGCTTTCTATGTCATAGGCCAACTGCAACAGTGTTCTTATCGCCAGGTAACGAGCACAGCTTATTCCAAACGTAACCGTCTTTAATTCATATGGGCTCGTTGATTCGTTCGGGTTTGCCCGAAAGGCGATGCGCTGATATTTCGACTGGTTATCGTTTATCCAGATTTGTCTGTACACTTTCTCAATGTCACTGTTGAAAACATATTTGTATAATCTCCAGCGTAGAATCAGTATCGGAAGATCTGATTGCAGTACTGGATCTGGTAGGAGGACGTCATTTAAGCTTTTCCCATTAGCGGTTGCACTTGAGGCATTGAAAACCACGCGAACTTTAGTTGAGGTACTCTCCGCCTTTGTAACGGCGTGATGAGGCAGGAAGTAATTTTCACATGAGTCCGCTGAAATGTTACTATTTATTCTCGTCATATGTCCTAGTGTCTCATACTCTGCTAACACCCTGTTATACTCTTTTTGTAGGACGGGATCCGTGGCTATCCGTGTCTCATTCCGGAAGAATTGAGAGCAGGCTTTTTTAAGAGAAGGGCCTAGTTGTATGGTTACTGGAAATTCCTGTCGGAATGGTAACGAGACTATGTATTTTCCCTCATTACTTCTGATAGTGGTCTTTTTATAAAGCTCTTCGCAATATTTATCATCTTCATTGATGCTTTTGGTTTTGGGTAAATCTTCTAACTCCCAGAATGCCGTAAGTTGCTTACCCAGCGCAACTTCGCTGAAGTACGAAACTATATTTCTGTGTGTATTTTTAGTATCCGTACTACCGGTTATAAGGCAACGGTTTCTTGGGCTAGACGTGTCCTCAAGACGTTTTTCTTTATATTATTGTTGGCAGATTTCCTGTTAGTTGTGGTAAAACCAGGACAGTTGCAGCCAACCTAAATAACGGCTCGACGGGGGGCCGCAATTGTATGTTACATGCTTCCTTAACCTGGGAATTTACCGAGATTGTGATGCCCGAAACTGGGGCATGCATCTTTTTTGCAGATATATTGATTTTGCGTTTGAGCCTCTCTGTTATAAAGGAACACTCAGAACCAGAATCAATCAGTGCTCGTGCAACAAAATCTGTGCCATTGAGACGTATATTTACGCGAGCTGTTCCTAATAGCACACCTGTATTTGTATTCGCAAAGCAGGACTTAAAATTTCAGTTTGCATTTTCAGTTGCTTTATCGAAATCACGTTGTGCTTGCGCCTGCCTCGATGTCGATGGAGAATCATCGGCAGGCCTCGAAGAAGTCCAACGCGTCATTGCCTTTGGCTGAATTGCATTTAGATGCAGGAGCGTGTGATGTCGCGAGGGACACGTATTGCAATTGTAAGCACTTGTGCATCTTGACACAGTATGTCCGGAACTAAGGCAATTCAGGCAACAATTATTATCCTTTAAAAAGTTCAATCTGTTTGTAGGTGTTAGCTGTAGGAATCGGGAACAGCTGCGCAATTTGTGCTCGTTTGTATGGCACATTTTACAAGTAAAAGTGGTCACGCTTACTTGGAAGGAGCCAACTCTTTTTGTTGGGGTTTCGAAAGGATGACGTGTGATTTGTGGCGGCTTTGGTACTTTCACAGCTCTACCATCCTTCAACACTGACAATGTCTCAAGGGTCTGGGAACGATTGGACAGGAACTTGTCCATATCTTCCCATTTGGGTATGTCGTTTTTATGGCCTATGATTTGTTCCCATAGAGCCAGTGTACTGTCAGGCAGCTTCGTCGAGCAGAGATAAACGACAATTGCGTCCCAGTTCGATATGTCAATTTGATGACTCTTCAGGGCTGATAAGCAATTGTTTATCTCCCGCTGCAAACTTTTTATTGAGCTACCACACTCAAACTCTATTGCCTTTAAGTTAAACAATAGTTTTAGTTGCGTGTTAACTAGAATACGCTTGTTTTCATAGCATTCACACAAGTTTTTTCACGCTGTAGTAAAGCCTTCATTAGTTAGTGGGCACTTTATTACTATTTCTTTGGCCTCTTCTTGTGTCTTATGGTTGAGATGAAAAAGTTTCTCAACCGGGGTGAGGCGCTTATTGAGGATGTAGATGGCCGTGAACACATCACGAAATGTTGGCCATGAAAGGTAGTCGCCCTTGAACCCGTCTGTATCGCACGGTGGAAGGTGGATATTGTGTTCGCGGACGGACTGCTCCGCTACATCCTTTTGTACGTTAGATAATGATTCTGCTTGAGTAGCCATAGCAGACATGCATTTTACATGTGTCGAAAAACATACTCTATATTTCTTTTTGATCGCCCTGACATCTTCCTTACTTAAACCTTTTGAGTTCGTTAGCGTATCGTACGCTAGTTTCGTTTTCTCCCATAACACTTTTAATTCGTCTTGCTGGATAGCAAGACCGTGCTTATTTTGTTCGGAGGCAGGAGTGCTGTTGAAGTCAGCATTGAACTCTGCGACAGATTCTGCCAAACGGATGTATGAATCCATAGTGAAGCTAAGAAGGATTTACTGAAGTATACCTAACTCTGATATTGTAAAAAAATTCCGCAAAATGACAATTACCAGTAAATTTTTATATGTCTGTTTCCTTATTTAACGATTTATCTTTAATTTCAGTCAAGTGGTTATTTTTTAAAATGTGATACAAAAAAGAAAACTGCCACCCAAATGTGAAATGGCACTTGAAAAACACTTGCCACCCAAATGTGTCGACGTATATATAATTGTGCTTTAACAAGTAAAGTGGGTACTTAATTATGTACCAGTGATATTGTTGGTTTACTTGTTGGTTATATATGCAAAATAACAACAAAGGCTCAAAAGTGATTATGTGAAAACGCAATAGTGTGCAATAGAAATAATGTTTCTCGAATCAGTGAACTAGTGACTTGCAAATTAACAATTATGCTATGCCAATGAGCAGTATTGAACAAAAGAAAGTTATGCCGATTTACTTTAAAGTAAATAAGAGTGAAAATCCAATTTAAAACTTTAAATTAAAATTCGATGGATTGAACTGTTGCAATACAGTACCACTGTTCACTGTTGTGCGTGTGTGTGTACGACCGTTAGTTTTTGTTGT
Organism: Anomoia purmunda; assembly: GCA_951828415.1. Classification (NCBI taxonomy): domain Eukaryota; kingdom Metazoa; phylum Arthropoda; class Insecta; order Diptera; family Tephritidae; genus Anomoia; species Anomoia purmunda. The sequence goes on from OX639994.1 coordinate 50,099,982, forward strand.
TGTCGCTCGCGGACAAACGGAATTAGCACAGTTTTAATTTTTCTTAAAGCGTAACACTATTTCGCTTTCACAAAAAAAATCACTTGCCTTGTAAGGCGATGTTTCATAAAAAATTGATTAACGTGTTATAAAATGCAATTGGAACATATAACACGTACCTGAATGTCTCAGTGACTTGTGGTGATGGCAGTTGATTGTGTTTGCTGTTGGTATATGTATGCAGCTGGTATATGTGTGCAGCTTGTATATATGTGCAGTTGCCTTGTTTGGGTGGATGATTGTGCGGCTTTGTGTCTTGTGCGGCTTTGTTTTGACTTCGAAATTTTTCTCCGGCTTTGCTGCTTTTTAAGATATTATTTAGTGGACTGCATTTGAAATCTCGGCGTAGAAGGACCATGTATAAATGTCCAGACGCACAGTTGGAAATTTGAAAAGAAAATTAAAAGATTTGGTTTAGTTTTAATTCGTAATGAAAATTTATTCAACTGTATATATGTAGATATACAAAAATGTTTCTTTACCAGTGGTGGGAATCGGTAGTTGACCTGCGTCGCTCCTGAAATCATGAGATAGAGTGCCAATTATGAAAAAACGTACTGTTGCCGTCAACCGCAGTTTTATTGGAAAGCAAGTAAATGGAAATGTTAGCAAAAGGAATTATCCGGCGGGAAATACGGAATAATTCGCAGTTGCATACGTACATACACGTGTATTAGGGCGGATAGAAAATATTTACGCTGCGGCGTAAACACAAAGTGCTCCACTTTGTCGGAATTGTAATTGTCAACAGTGATGAGGTAGTCGAGACGCGAGTGCTCTGACGGTTTATTTGATGACAGGAGGTACATAGTTTTGCCCTAGTTCACTTCCAGACGCATACGTTTCGCTCCTTTATCCAGTTTGTAACAGTCAGAAGTAACGGCGCAGTTGTAGAGGCCGCTGATATCGATATCATCAGCATCCGCCAGAAGTTTCAAGCTCTTATAAAATATAGTGCCTGAACGGTTCAACTCTGCAGCTCGAATTATCTTTACCAACATAAGGTTAAAAAAGTCGCACGAAAGAGAGTCACCTTTTCTGATACCTCGTTTGGTTTCAAACGGCTCGAAGACGTCCTTCCCGATTCAGAAGGAGCTGGTGGTGTTGTTCAACGTCATTTTACGTAGCCGTATTAGTTTTGTTGGGATATCAAATTCATACATTGCAGCATATAGGCAGCTTCTCCTTATGCTATCGAACGCGGATTCGAAGTCGACAAAAAGATGGTGTGTGCCTATTCTTTTTTCTCGGGTCTTTTCCAAGATATAGCGTATCGTGAATATTTGGTCGAAGGTAGATTTGCAAGGTCTAAAGCCACAGTGATAAAGTCCAATCAGTTCCTTCATGGTGGGCTTCAGTGGTTATAAGCTATGCTAAGAAGACTGATCCCGGGATAGTTGGCGCATATTGCAGGATCGCCCTTTGTGGATTGGGCAGAGTACACTTCAATTCTAATCAGCAGGCATGCGTTCGACCATATTTTGCAAATGAGGTGGTGCATGTACTTTATCAGCCCCTCGCCGCCGCACTTGAATAGCTCTGCTGGCAGTCCGTCAGCAACAGCGGCCTCATTATTTTTTAGCCGGACAATGGCCGTTCGAGTTTCGTCCAGGTCGAGTGACGGTACTTCGACTCTGTTTTCACTGAATTACTACCATTAAGCAAAGTGAAGAAGTGCTCCCTCCACAGTTTGAGTGTACTCTGGATATCGGTCATTAGGTCGTCGTTTTGATTACAGGAAATTTCCCCGGGCTTGATACCTTCTGTAAGCCGCCGTACCTTCTGATAAAATTTCCGGCTAGCATTTTAAGCTCCTCGCATTCGCGCATCTCTTCCGGAAAATGCGCTTCGCATCCTTCTTCAACTCCCGATATCTCTCCCGCACGGTTCGCGTTGCGCCCGAGCGCAGCGTGGCCCTATAAATGGCATCTTTCTTTTCCATGGCGGCGCGGTATTCCTCATCGTACCAGTCGTTTCTCCGGGCTCGATGGAAACCAATGACCTCTTCAGCGGCGGTACGTCATGAGCGAGAAATGTGGTCCCATTGCACGCAGATATCCGCTTTTTTAATATTGCTCTCAGAGAGCTGGAGTGTAAGTCGAGTGGCGAAACGGTCGGTTATCTGTTGTGATTGCAGCTTTTGGACGTCAAGCTTTCCTCGTGTCATTGAGCGCGCGCTTTTTGCTGCACAGAGGCGAGTGTGAATCTTGGCTGCGACAAGATGATGATCCGAGTCGATGTTAGCTCCTCGAATAGTGCGCACGTTTAAGACACTGGATGTATGCCTTCCGTCCACCACAGCATGATAAATTTGGTTTCGTGTTTTTCCATCAGGAGATAGCCATGTAGCCTGATGTATCCTTTTATGCTTGAACCTGGTACTACATACTACCATGTTTCGGGCGACGAAGTCTCTCTCCCACCACAAGTCCAACACCGAACTTGCGCTCCTTTATATGGCAGCCGTAGTATATTTCAGTCCTATATTTTCATTAAAATTCAAAGCTTGTATTATTCACATAAATGCAAACATTTATTTTGAAAATTATAGCGATAGGGGGCGCTGCAGTCGCGAAATTTCCAAAAACCGTATTAACACTCCGATTCCGTAGAAATTCAAAGCCCGTGTTAACCACATAAGTATAGACATTGTATTTGAAAAGTGGACCAAGAGGTGGCGTACTCAGAGTTCAATTTGAATCAATTGCTGAACACACTCATGAAATCAATCAGACAGGTGTTAATAGAATAAAATGTTTAGTAATTATGTAATATACATATGTACATAAACATATTAAATCATAATCACAGTATTTTAATTGGTAGGGATAGCGGTTTAAGAGATCACCAGGGTTTGCAGCGTCTGTTCACCAAAGGAGGCGACTCGCTATATAAACGCGCCCTTACAAAAAGGACGCCTCAGTATCTGGCAGTGGGCTGAGTTTGGGACCTGCCATTTAAAAAATATCGCCAATGCAAGATTCCACCAATCTCGAATGAGATTTTCGGTGGAAGACTTAGGCATAAAATACTACCAACTCCCGCTGCTTTGTGGCTCGCCCCTGTGGAAGAGAAGAAAGAGTTGAGAAAGGAAGATAGACGTATTATTCGCTGAAAGAAGAGAGACTGAAACACGTGAGTATAAAGAGCCGTCAGAGCGTTCCAAAGTTTAACTAAAAGATGCGGCGGCATTAATATCCCGTCACTCGACCTCAATGAAATTCGAATAGATAGCGGCTAAGTATCAACAAAACCGCGGGCGCTGATGGGTTACTACCAGTTTTTCAAGAGTGAGGGCGAAGAGCAATATGCGCTAGCTGTCGCGCTATCAGCCGCCATAACATTTCGTATAAGGTTTTGTCGAGCATATTGGGTGAAAGACTGATGACAACGGTTAATGAGCTAGAACTTATCAGGGTGGAGTTAGACCTGGTAAATCTACCATCGGCCAGATATTCCCGATATACCAAATATTGGTAAAGAACCATGAGAAGGGGATCGACACAGATTATCTCTTTGTCGACTTTACACCAGCTTTCGACAGAATGAGAGGAATTTGTTTATATGACGCAATGTCTGAATTTGGTATGTCTGGAAATCTTATACGGCAATGTAAAATGACTTTGAGCAACACCACCACATCAGTTAGAATTGAGATGGACGAGGTTTCAGACGGGGTGACTTGCTGTCGTGCGACTTTTGTAATATTATGAGAACAAGATACATAATTTAAGCTGCATAATTAAATGCTGTTACTTTGAGGTATGTAGTTACCATAACTTTTCATGTGTTCGAACTCCTTACTATTTTGGAAGAAATTTGCCATCCGCAAACTAAGGTTTCCCCTTTATTCTGTAATTATTTATTTCCAGACTTTTGGCTATTAGAACATCATTTAGAGCTCTTGCGTTTTCATTCAGATTAACAAATACCGTAAATTGCCAAAGAAACGTGTAAAGCCATCTTTGAAACATTAGTATATTTACACATGCCCATACCAACCACTGAAATGGTTACTTGAAATGCACAATTGTACTAGAAATTGTGGAGTATTTCAAACTGTTTTTGGAAGTTTGGATGGTAAACGCATTCGTTTAAAATATCAAAGTAATTCGGGAAGCGTGTACTTGAATTATAAATGCACTTTTCCACAATTTTCCATAATTTCCATGTTAGTCCAGACGACAAAATAAATATGTGTCACGACGACATTTTAGAGTACAGGAAGCTGTTTTTAATCAACAGCAGAGTTGTAGTGCAATGCGTTTTTGACATTATCGCACAAAAATGGAGATTGTGATCAAAGCAATTGAAATGTCCTATACAGAAACAATTCCACGACCGAAGTTCGCATGCTGCAACACATTTTCAAGAACCTAAATATTCTAGTTCAAATAAATTTAACAATAAATGCATTTCTATAAAAATAGTATTATTGGTACTGTTTGATAGGTTTAAAGATCTCGCGACTATACTGGACAGAAAGCATTCATGCAGAGCTTCCTTTGGAAGGAACTAGGGGAGGGGTGATTCGCAAGCGCTGGAGGTCTTACCAAGGATAAAACACTGACCTGAACATACCTCGCACTACCAAAAAGCTGAAAATAATACGGTAGGAATCATCAAATATCACCAACGATGCTGCCCAGTGGCACACAGTCGGCGAGTTCTTTCACTATAGGGGTTTCTATTCCCCGTCCGTTGAATTTTTATAACGCGAAAGTCCTTCAACTGACGGATGGAATGTTTTTAGGAAAAGGTGGAAAGACCTCGCACTGGGTTTCATCGAATTTCTCATGCACTTATCAGAATTCATAGTTGACCTTATATGGGCCATTATACGAGCCATTATCTGAGGTACCAACTAAAATTTTTCTTTTCCGAGGTACTGCCTTCATATATGAAATCAAGTTCACCAACAATATTTTTCAGGATCGGTAGCACCAACATTTCCTGATCTAGATTCGAATACTATTAGTTTTTTACTTTCTATATATAAATATTTTTGGTCCATATAAGTTTTTTTTGTTTGTTTGAAAACAGGTTATGGTTGGGTAGTTTGTAAAGTAGACAAATAAATAGGTGTTGTTTGTGACGCTTGTAATATGGCTGCGACTTCAATGGTGACTCAGAGGAATGTAATACTTCCCAAAATGTAAAATCTAACTAGCAATACATTTTAAATCTGAAATAAATTGAGTTTTACTTCACGAGTGTTTGTTTCCTTTTCCAGCGCTGGAAAAATACCAAGACATGTCTTCGAGGGAATTAGGTAAGACAGGAAAAAAGTAGCACGTTTGTACTTTCATACATACATACACGATACATAGGCCCCATTTTAAGTATGCACTTAAATGAATGTAAGTGTTGCCAAATTATTTTTCAAGGATATGGTTAAGCCCATTTTATTTTCCGAAATGAAATTTGGTTACATATAATTAAACATAAAACTATTTGACATTTTGCCATTGTGAACAGAACATTTATGCCGCTGTAATAAGTAAGCAGTCTCTAGTCACTAATTCAGACTTTTCGGTGGAGAGATGTATTTTGAGACTATTAGGTATTCAATAGGCCGTCTCAAGTCTCTAGTCTCAAAATAAAGTCATTAATTTTTCAGCTCGTCACAAAACAAATAAGTTGAGGAAATTATGGAGGAAGAAATTATAAATTTCTATTTAATATTTAAAAAACGCGAAAACGAATTCAGTTAATATTAGATAACTTCAAATATGTAATAAATAATTCGCAGAAAAAATCTGGCATGTCTGCGTATAAGGAAGACCCATTTTCACTGGAGGAAAATACATTAAAAAGATTGTATCGATTCCCTAAATCTCTCTGCAATGACCTCATGCGGAAATTAAAACCGTTTGTCAATCGCATGCTTACATCTTCGATTCCATTCGAGCTTCGGGCAAGTTACCTATATACATATGTACATGTTGTTTTCATTTTCGTTTTTATCAGTACTATATTTTCTCGCACATTTATCTGCGATGAGTCAGCTACCTGTGTCTCGTAACATACTATTCATATGCAAACTTATTGTTGAACAATACCACTGAGCATTACAACGCTGTAAAGAGAGGGTAAGTTATGTATGCTATTTAAAATATACATACATTTGTGAAAAATTACATACGCTTTCGTAGTTTCCATAACAAATTTGGCATACAGAAAGTCATTGGCGCTGTTGACTGCACTCACATTGCCGTAGTTTCGCCGACATCGTCAACAGCTGGAGTAGTGCCTCATGATTATATGAATTCCAAGAGCTATTATAGTATAAACGTTGAGGTCGTAAATTTTACAGATTTGTGATGATGAGCTCATGGCAATTTAGGGTATCCGTTGGAGCCATGGCTCCTTACGCCCTTAATAAGCCCTGCATCTGCTAGCGGAGTGCTTTACAACACGCGTCTCATAAAGGCCAAGGAAACACAGTTGAGACGGCTTTTGAAATATTGAAATCGCGATTTCGTTGCCTATCCAAAGAACGCACTATGAGGAATGTGCATTACAGTGTTGCGTATTTTGTGTGCCTACGCCCGCGCAATATTCCATAATATATTGCAAAAAAATGGCATTCGCATTCCGACATTGCACGTATTTACTTACTGTTCTATCGTTTCTCTTATTCTCCGTAATCCATACATACATAAGTATATTTAGTACTAACTACACATATATGCCGTAAGTAAAGGATTAGTATAAAAAATGAATTTTATGTAAACAATTTATGTTAGTAACATTGAAATGTGCGGTTGAAATTATTTAAAATCCTCAGCGGGGAACTTTCATACATATGTATATGTATAATCATCTTCACTCACACTGCCAATTAAATTCGAATCGGTTATAAGACATAAACAAACAGCTTTTCAGTTTTTACTTGCTAAATTTAGTGACTTGAGATGAGACTGAGTTACTGAATACCGGCATTAATGTTATGTTACCATGAACGAAACATGTGAAGTCAGTTGAATAAAAAATTAACCAAATCAGACAGTATGCTCACATACATACATATATGTATTTCGTGCTGTATAGGGTTTGTTTTTGGTTTTACCACACTCCTCTGCTAGTTTTGAGAGAATTTTCTCAATTCTGAAACTAGTTGAAACAAAGTGTAGAACTTAATTGGCGCAAGATGCATCGGCTGCATTAATACAAACTAAGGACTAAATGAGATTTAATACAAATTTTAGATTTAATTTAAAAATGAATTACTTGACTAAGTAAATAAAAAAGGCATGACGTGAATTAGTGTAATTTTACATTAACACGCAATGCTTTATTTTGATCAATGAAAAATAAGTCACATTATAAACCGAAATTCTAAATCAAATATACAAACATTTTTAGATATATATGTATATAAGTATGTATGTACATATACATATGTATGTGTGTTAATTAAAGAGAACAAGCGACAACATGTTAAAAACAAATCGACTTACATTATTTTTATATTAAGACCTTAAATTGTTAAAAACTTAAAGTCAATGTCAATCCCTAGGATGGTAGTTTCGACAATACTGAAAATTTAATTTATTATCAAAAACATTAAATATAAGTGGCCGCAATATTGTCTGTGTCTTCCTCTTTGTTGATTGTATCTTCTATTCTTTCTTTTTTTGTATTCCGGAAGTTAGCTGATTGTCCCTTTGTGGTTATATGTTGTGATAATGCTGTGTTGTGTTTTCGTTTTCGCCACTTAAATTTAAGACAACAATGTATTGTTGATAGACATCTGCAGAACACTTTGGTTTTGAGTACATATGTGTATAGCCTAAAGAGTGTAATTGGATTTGTAGGCAAGAGCGGTGCACATAGGAGTATTCAACCTCAAAATCCGGTCAAAAATATTTTTTGCTCTTTTCTTATTGGAAATGGCATAGAATGTTATCTTATAATTGTCTGTTGTATTTAAATACTAGTGCTAATGTTTTTACATAGGATTTATTTTGAAATTGACAACTAAACGTCTGAAATTTCTTACTGATCCACTTCTAAAAACAACTCTATTGTTTCTAATAAGAAACTCCCGCTGGTTTTTATTTTTTTGCCGTTTTCGTCCATAGCTCAAAAATGGGTCAGGAGTCAGCAGAAGTCTGTTGAATACGTCTTTATTACAAAGTTCCCGTGAGAATTTTCTAGAAAAATCTTGTCTGTAACATCTAAAGTGTTTAATTCGGGCCTCTGCTGCTTCTTCTGACAACTGTCCAATAGGCAAAAGGGCATATTTAATAATAGCAGGACCATGCACAAGTATTTTATGAAGTGTAGGAGTCATCGGATGCCAGTCGTATAATTATACATACAGTTCAGCAGTTTCAATTGCAAACTTCGCGAATTTTGTGACATTGATATCATATCCAGAAGAAATTGCTTCTAAAATTATTCTGAGTCTCTGTATGAGGCGAATGTCGATACCTGTGATTTCTGCAGCTGTTTCTGGATCGCTGAAAAACCTTCTGGATGTATTTCCTGAGTTAGAATTACCAAAAACAGCCTTAGGCATGTCTATTATCAGTCCTGTTTTTGTTCTGAAATCTTTTTGAATTTTTTCTTTTGTCGCTTTTACAATATTTTTTTCATGTTGGCCCCTAGCTTGCCATTTTTTATTTGGCAATTTGTATGCAATATGCAAAAGAGTCTCAAAAAGCCTAATTCTTGCATGTAATACTGAAATTCCGAATCTGAGTGCTTCAGGATTTTCAGTGTTCGTATTTGTAAAGTCATTGAAATGTTTGGAAGTTTTTCCACATATATAGCATTTCATGGTAGATGTTGTGCCTGTAGCTGCATTACATACTTTGCCATCTACCATTGTCAGTGCCAGGGAGTGTGAAACGTACATTACAGTTCCATTCGTATTTGTAATCTGTGTCTTTGTCAATTCTCTCGCCTGATCTTCTACATACTTTATCTCATCTTTTGTGATGTCAA